>JBBDHG010000116.1:1535000-2135000 GCA_037951165.1 Lophius americanus
GCCATTCCCCGTCCTCGTCCTCTACTTGGGCTGCCAGCAGTGGAGGAAGAGGCACAGCTTTTCAAGCAACTCAGACATCTTCATCCATCACTCCATCACCATGCAATTAGGCGAAATCCTCGGCTTCTTCCTCGTTTTTGCCGGAGAATACTTCAACCAGGAGGAGGCGCTGACGGCGGGGCTCTGCATCTGGTGTCTCACCTCAGTGGGACACATCATGTTTCACCTCCTTGCCTGCGCAGAACGCTACATGGCTGTAAACCACCCCATCACATACCTGAGCCTCAGGCAGACGCGGCGGGTCCGGATCAGGAACACCAGTATCGGATTGGTTTGGGTGCAGAGTTTCTTCTGGGTGGTTTTGTATTATTATTGCGATGCAAACACCAGTTTAATCTTATATTTATGCTTAATGGCATTTTTTTTAAGCACCATCTCTTTTTTCTGCGTGTCCGTTCTCTACGCCCTCAGGCGTGGAGGGCCTGGGGGGGAGGTGGGCGGGAACAGGGAGTGCGTTGACCAATCGAAACAAAAGGCCTTCTACACTATCCTGGCTGTCATGGTGACGGTGATGCTGAGGTTGATCGGGAATCTGCTCTGCTCTGTCTTGGACATTTTCCTCGTGCACACTGACGTCTGTTTGATCACACTGTCCAGGATGTGGGTGGGTCTGCCCAGCAGCTCATTCCTGTGGCTGTTTTTTCTACACCGGGAAGGAAAATTAAAATGTTGTCGAGCAAATCAGGATGAGAGTTAGGTTACCGGTAATAATTAAAAAAATGGTTCATTCTCAAAGTAGAAAAGGACTCAGAGAGCGCAAACCTCCGCCAAAGCAAACCAGTAGAGGTAGAAGGTAGACATTACTGTCATCGCCTCTAGGATGTGACAAAGTCTACCGCTGGGTGAAAGTTCATGCAAATCCAGCCGTTCATTTATCAGTTATTACCAGAAACCTCCAACAGTAGCCTTACTCAATATTCAATAGTCAAGAAAAGGTTATTACGATGTCGTGTTTTCAGGTCAGAGACATCACCAAATTTAATTTAATCATCAATAGGATACGGCAAAATCTACTTCTGGTAAAAGGTCATGCAAATCCCTTCATTCTTATTTCTCCGTAATCCTGCTAACAAAGGTTAAAACATAACCGCCCTGGCGTAGGTAAAGCACTGAAATATGAATC
Organism: Lophius americanus; assembly: GCA_037951165.1. Classification (NCBI taxonomy): domain Eukaryota; kingdom Metazoa; phylum Chordata; class Actinopteri; order Lophiiformes; family Lophiidae; genus Lophius; species Lophius americanus. The sequence goes on from JBBDHG010000116.1 coordinate 1,536,184, forward strand.
CATTCCATCAGTTTTATTCCTTTCAGACTAAACGAGATATACAGTATACACCAGTATCTCCAGTGAGTTCTGCCTCTGCGCTGGCTTCTACTCCCGGTTGGACGTGCTTTGATGACCTCCATAGGGGATGAGATGTTGAACCTACTCAACTGTAAGAACACTCCAGCTCCAATCTTTCCCTGGCTGCTCAAATATCAGAGCCATAGTAGCTGGAAATGGTAGAAAAAGCCTTTAAGTTCCCAACAGTGGTTATTTTAAGCCAGCTGAATTTGCATAACCTTACTTTCTATGGACAGGTAACCTAAAATAATTTATTTTCAGTGTCAGCAACATTGTACCTGTGACTATGTGTGAGCAAATATTAAATTAAACACAAAATGACCAATATAAGGCAGCTAATGTGAAGCCTAATAAAAAAATTATTAGTACAATTGGTTCAGTCAGTTCCACCTCATGTAAGACTTGGGGACAAATGAAATCACAAACTACATGTTTGTTAAGTGTTTTTAATAAACACTGAGATTAATAAATAACTAATAGTCCGATAAAACATTCAGTACCAGTTGATGATTATCCACTATCATGAAGGAGCGTTGAAAGCAGGTTTATAGACGGACTAAGCTAAGAGGAACACGTCTTTCTCTCAGCTGTTCTGTTCCAGTGTCGCTGCAGCTGCCCTCTTAAATATTGGACGATTCTCTTTGCTTGCAGGAGAAAGCACAAACGTCCCTTCATTCAGAAAGACCAGGGTCGTTTGGCAAAACATTTATGTTTTACTGAAAATACAAATGTATTTATGTATGATATTAAAATGTACGGAACATGTATTGATTATAGTGACATCCTGGTACTTCATGCATGAGGGACTGTTTCACACAGATCATCCCATCGAAGACCACATCCAGGGTCAGATTTAAAGGATCTTAAGTTCAGAATGGAAATTAACATCACCATCTACTCCTGCAAGATTTCTGATGTTATTATTATTTGATATTATTATTTGTTCTATCCATCATTTCTGGACAATCAAAGTGGCGGTTTACTGGGGGTTCTGGGAGGTTCCACCTCCCAGACAGAGGCAGAGGAATTAAACACACAGAACAGATATCTGTACAAACACAATGCACAAAAAGTACAAATAAAACCAATTGTATGCCTACTTCAACTATGACCTCCAAACAACATATGTTGTTACGTTCCCCTCAGCTGCAAGTTCAGGCACTAGCATGACTCTTCCAAGTTCATCTGGTCATCAATTCATAATCTGACAGACTCACGATTGAGAGAGGAACATCTTCCACAGAGAGACATGAACGACTTGCATAATGTTTAGATTTGAAACAACTTGCGGATACAATAAATTAAATAAAGCACGACTCAAACTGTCCTGGTTCTCTCTAAACATGTGAGGTGTTACATGGCAGCTTCTGTCAGCGGGTGGCTCTTCATGTGAGTCTTCAGGCAGTGGCTCTGTGTGAAGGCCTTGTCACAGAGTGAACACTTGTAGGGTTTCTCCCCGTTGTGGGTCCTCATGTGGACCGTCAAGTATGTTTTCCGGGCGCACGCTTTCCCACAAATCCCGCACACAAAAGGCTTGTTGCCTGAGTGGACCCTCACATGGTTGTCCAAGTTGGTCTTACGCTTGAAGGACCAGCCGCAGTACGGGCAACTGTAGGGTTTCTCACCGGTGTGGACCCTCATGTGGATCGTCAGAGGTCCTTTGGTGGTGAAGCCTTTGCCACACTCACCACAGTGGTACGGCTTCTCCTCACTGTGCGTCCTCATGTGGATCTGCAGCTGCTTGCTGGTCAGGAACATTTTGCAGCAAACGTCACAGAGGTATGACCTCTGCCTGTCCGTGTGGATCTTCTCGTGTTGTCTGAGCGTCCCCGGGAGTTTGAAGGACCTCCCGCAAATCTGACAACTGTGAGGTCTCTCCCCCGAGTGGGTCATCTTGTGGCGAGTCAAGGATCTGAAGTCGCTGAGGGACTTTCCGCACATGCCGCAGAGAAATTCCTTTTTGTTGGTGTGAGTGCTGCTGTGAGCTTCCTGAGTAGAAGGTCTGTTCTCCTTGTGGAGTTTCTGGTGGTCATCAAGTGACTCCTTCAAGGCAAAGTCTTCTCGACAATCCTCACATTCGTACGGTTTTTCCCCTGAGTGGGCCGCCAGGTGTTCACCGAGGAAAGACTCTCCGCAAACTCGACAGTTGTCCATTTTATGATGACTTTGGAGATGATCCTTCATTACCTCCATAGAAAGTTCCCCACAAACTCCACAAACACTCCCCATATCATCTACGTGACTCCAGGCATGTTTGACCAGCACCAGTTCTGATACGTGAGGAGCTCCGCAGACCTTGCAGGAGAGGACATCACTAGTCTCTGTCTTCGTCTCAGGGACCATGACTCCACAATGTCTAACTTCTTGCTTATTCAACATTTCGGCGTCGCTTCCTGTCAGCACCTGGACCATCGGCTCCGGTTTCCAATCGTCCTTCCTGTCAACTTCATTATTACTCTTACCCAAAGAGTAGGCCTCAGATGCTTCCGGTATCTCGTGATCCTCATCGGGAGGGCGATTTGTTTCCATCACTTGCTGTAGAGATGATGAGCTGCTGAACCGAACACCATCTTTGCCGGACTCAAATTCCTGAACAGAACCGCTGTGGGTACAAAAAATAAAGTTTGAGATTAAGAAGTAAAACAAAGATGAAATCCTTTATTGATCACATACAGTCATACACACAGAACAACACAGTGATATTATTTCTCTGCATTTGACCCATCCCTGAGGGAGCAGTAGGCGGAGCCTTTGAAGCACCCAGGAAGCTAGGGTTTCAGGGGCGTGCTCAAGGACCCTACGACAAGTAGACCCTGGTTGGACTCCAGCAGGCTACCTTCCGATCTTCTGATTGGGAGACGGCCACTGGGTTACAGCCGCCCCAAAGAAGATTTTGTAGGTGTGGTTCAGTTTTGACATCTCAGAACCAGGACTGTCTGCATTTAGACTGATAGTGAAAGAGCAGCGAAAACGTGGCGTCAGAAAAAGAAAGTACAGCCCAGAAATCTAGCCAGAAGTAGAGACTGATGATCACTCTTACAGACCACATTGGAATGTAAAGAGAAATACAAAAACGAAACACAACGTCACTTGGAATTATCACCAATAAAACTATGGAACAGTTGCCTTATTCCTTTTACGACTTACACCGTTGGACGCTATGTTAAATGTTCTTCCCAACGACATAAAACATGTCATCTGAAGGTGTTTGATAAGTAACATGAGTTCCTCATCTCCTCTGTCTTGGATTTTTCTACAGTACCACATGCCATCTAGTGGTCATTCATAGAAACGTCACTCCAGAAGTTGAGTCGATCGACCTCTGTGCAAATATGTGAACGTGTCTCTCTTACTTCATTCTGATGAATAATATAAGTAAGCAATTTTAGTTTGAACTAGATTTTTAGAAATGATATTATCTCTGAGTAACAAATAAGCATAATGCTAGTTTCCACTATGAAACGCTAATATTCAGTAAATATATTCCTTAAATGGATTAATCAACATGTGCTCATCAAGTTTGCTACAACACTGATATATTTGCCTTCTTAATGCAGGTATCATTGTAGTTAAATTTGATTTCATTATATCCTGTGTACCGTTTTTCATGTCAACATTATATAGAATATACTGCATTTATTCACGCTGTCCTCCCTGATGAGAATTTATTCTCTATGGCCATGCTGAGAAAAAGTAATTCTACCTAACGTATAATTATTATTCATTTTATCCTTATTGCCCCCTTACAACCTAACTGCATTATACAAAAGTAATCAGATACTTTGCTCAACCCTTCATGCAAATCACTTACTGGGATACCCAGATCGGTATAAAAAGGGACAACGCCCTGCCCTTGTTCTCTACTCTTCTATTGCTCTTCTGTTACGCTTATTCTCTTTGTCTCTTGCCATTCTTCTATTTTCAATTAAGCCATTTTTCTTTTAGGTCTTTAGCTTTTCAACTTTCTTTGATTTTTCACTATTCCATTGTTCAGATACACCTCTTGTTCTGCACTGATAGTCGGTTGAGCAGCAGAACGCTGAGCTGAATCCTGGCACTTAACCTTTTTCCTTTTTATTTGAACCTGCTGTAAAGAGTCATAATTAAACCCTTTTTGGTAGGATGAGCCGGGCTGGCCAGCCACAACAGACCCCAATATAATAAAGCTAAGGTGAAAGTGAAACTTCGGCTCATCCAGAAGGAGATTCATGCAGAGGCTGAGGCGGGGCGCTGCAGCCAGACCGTGGAAATGCGCAGCTAGGGAGCATGGACCAACTGGGACCAGACAGATCTTAAGCTGCTGCCTGAAATCCCTGGGAGAGGGGGGGGGGCACAGGTGGTGCCATGACCAGGTGCTGAAGGCAGTAGCTGACAACATCTGCACTGGTATCCAGCACAGCAAAAAACAGCTCCACACTTAGCACAACAGAACCTTCATCAGATGAGAGGAAAGACCTCAGGTGCTGCACAGGGCCTCATCTGGGCTACTTTCAAAGTCCACGACTGGCAACTAAAGTTCTACCTCGGGAAACAGCTGAAGTTCCCAGAACACATTGCAGGGATGACACTTAAGACCATTGAAGTGGGCTGCGGGGGTTTTGCTGGCCCGTCATTGCACCGAACACTTTGTCTCCTGTGTATCAGAGGGGTGCAGGGGAGAAAAGCCACCAGGACCATCATGGAAGCTGCGGAAAAAGATTTGAGGTGGCTTTGTATCAAGAGAGGCGAACCATGACGAGCTACTTGGACATAAACCGGGGAGTGATCACCCTCGGTCCAAGTTACATCAGCCTGTGTCTGAATAACCTAGACTACTATGTAAGAGAATTCATGACTGTAAGAGCTGTGACTCTTAAGTCTAATCAAACTAAGAACTTGGTCATTTCAAATTTGATAATTTCCCAAATTGACTTTGGGCGGTGACCCTATTAAACTATTTTCAAATAAAAATAATTCTGAGATTCTAGCCCTGAGGTCAGAGCCACTATTCTTTTTCAGGTCCGTAGACATCTGTTACGTCTTGACTAACCCTTGACTTCACTAACCCCCATTATTCACAATTGAACTGCTGTTTCATCCGTATCTGTGGTTTTCACAACAAGCGAAAAGACTCCGCCTGCATCCACCCTTCACGTACAGCATAAATGAGTCTCATGTCTTAGTTCAGTTGTTCTCATCTACACTTCATTGTCTGCTTTTAATAGTGATGCTCACAAAGTTGGGGTAGGTTATGATAACCCTGCCCCCCCGTCACTGTTGTAAACAGCTCTTGTGAATAAAACAGAGAGAATCCTGTTCTGCTCTTGGCCGTTTTCTTGGCAGAGCCGTTCCTTGTCTGTGGAACCAATTCCAAAGGAGGCGGAATACGGGTTTTAGAGGATGTCCAAACGTGTGTCGGGTTGTTGTTGGAGGTATTTGCTCTATTACGCCTATTAGTTTCTTTCACCTCACCTGATTTGATGAATTGCTTCATCATTCTTAAGCGGGGCCGAGTCTTCGCTGTCTCTTGTCTGGTCTTCCTTGGAGGGCATATGTCCCTTTTGAGTCTAGAAAAATAAAGAGATTGGATTCCATTTGTGATCTATCTTATCTCATCAGATTTTCTTTACTAAAAGGCCAGCAGAGAATGCAGTATGAGAGCATACCTTCAGTCTAATATAGAGAGTTGACCCCCCCCATCCTGTGCCACTGACGTTTTTGTGGATCTCCTCTGGGGTCAGTGTCTGTACCGTCAGAGGATGTAATCTCCATCCGTCATCAGAAGTCAACAGGTCAAAACCTGTTCCATCTCTGGACAGCTGTGGGAATGCGGACTCTAGTAAGTCCAGGAAGTCTGCTTCCTGCAAGCCTCGAGGACACTTCAGCCAAAGCATCGGACAGCCCTTAAGGACTGAAGGGAGAAAGGTTATCATAGTAACTCAGGATGAGTGGGACCATTTAAGTAAAGTTCTGGGTCCATGTAGTCTGCCTAGGGGGTTCAACTTGGCAAGTGAGGAACAGGTTGCATGGTGTCACGCGGTGTCAGGGGGCTCCCTCCCCTGTGGTCCAAAAAGGGCACAGTGAACACTAGGGCCATGATCCTAGGGAAACAACACAAGCTGTCGAAGAGCCAGTTGTGGCGCCCAATCATGGAGGAAGTGGACCCAATAGGGACCAACCGGCACCAGGAAGAGGTCATGTGAGAGGATCTTCCTGTAACATACAACCTTCCCTCACCTGACAAACTTAATCCCCCCAGGCCAGGTCTGATCTACCACTATTCCAAATTCCCAAACTTCTCAAAAACAAAATAGTTACCCAGCAACAACATATTTATCCTTTTCCTCTTCTTCGTTGGTTCTTAGAGGAAAAGCACTACTTTGTCTTTCTGCAAAAACGGCCCCTCTTCAGCCAGTGTTTGGATATTACAAGAAACTGGCACTTTTTACATTTCTATTCTAGAGATAATCAAACCCTGCTCACTTCTCCTCAAACTGAATTACACTTACCACTGTTTGAGAGCCGGACTGTGCGAGAGTCCTCCAGGATTTGGATCTTGAGGTCTACATGAGTCCGTGTTTCACTGATCTGAAGTCTGCCCGGATTCCACTGAAAATGCCTGAAATAAGATATTCCTCAGCTCAACAAGCGGGTCTGTCTTTATGTCAGTGGGAGACTCCTATGTACTTAAAATAAATATAACAGTCTTTTTTTAAAGAGCGACCTTGATGGAGGTTGATTGGTCAAGGCCAAATTCTCAGCAGACTTCTTTTCTTCACCCTCATCTTCCTCAACAGGCTGTAGACTCCAGCTACATTTCACACCTGGAAGGGATTGTAGGACACATCATGAAAGAAAAAGCAAGCAACAATTGAGATAAAAATGTGTAAACCTCCCAGGTTTGGCAGGGTTAGGCCCTGTAAACCGTACTATTGCCTGAGAACAGACTAAACAGCTAAAGCCAGTGTTCTTTCTAGAACTACAACATCCTAGAGTCACATGTCACAGAGTCCGTGTGATTCATGACTTGAATCACAGATAAAAATCTCTGTTGGGCTTTGACATGGCTCAAAAAGAAAACCTGCAGCAAAACAGTTTCCCCCTGGAGATCAATAAAGTATTATCAAACCATGAAAGCAGATTATAGCAGAAACGTTGATAGAGTTACGCATTACTATTATTATTATTATTACCTGAGGGCATCGACCAGAAATTGCGGATTTTAATCCAACCGGAATCAGCTGGGTTTAAGTTTGTGTATTTTTCGCAGGGTTTAAAAGTTTCTGCGGATAAACCGATCACCGACCTGCTTCATTGATCCTGTTCCCCTGGAGGAGATCCTCCAGTTGCTTCCTCTGTTGCTCGATCTCCAGTCTGAAGCCTGAAGCCTCCTCCTCGTATCCGGCTACGATTCTGTCCACCGCCGATAAGATCTCCTGCGCGGCGGCGGAGAGTCTGTCGGTAACGAATCCCCGGAGAACGTCTGCTTTAGACATGGTGCCCTGGTTCGTGCCAGTTTGCAATATCTCATCACTGTCTGACGAAAAGCTCATCTTTTGATTTGTATCAAAACCAGCTTCCCGTTTCTGTGCAAAACGGAACATCATCCGAGGAGAAACAGATACCCGAGTCAAAGGTTCCTACCCCTTTGCTCCGTCGTCTTCTTCTTGATTTTTGAACTTGATTTTAATCTATTTGTATGAATAAATAAATATAAAGTACAAGTGTTTCTTTGTATAGATAAATACAAAGCAGTCAAAAGGGAGAAAACATTTACACATAATTAGATAAAACATTTAAATGTCGAAATCACCCTTACAAAAAAGAAGAAGTGTATCTCAAGCATATTTAATAAAGTATGGTTTTCAGTATAATTTCAAAATACACAATATATTGTAAGTATACTAATACTAATGCACTAACAGTATACTCGTTCTTGGGATTAAATAATGCCCACTTTTATGTTACAGAAAGTATACTTATTATTAATGCACTAAGAAATGTCAAACTTTACCTTTAGAGTAGTGAACTCTGAGTATACAACTAGTTTACATCTAGGTTTTCAATACACTCACACTTTGGATAAGTTGTCAATTGTAAACCTTCAGATTGAGGTAATAATAAACTTTTAATAAGTATATCTCATTCAAAAAATTAAGTACAAGTGTGGTCCAGGTGTTCTTAAGATTTTTCCTTATATTTGTTAGAATAAGTAAACTAATTTAAGTATAATTATGTAAAGTTTATCTTTGGTTAGTACATAAAATGTATAATGCACGTACACTCAATTGTGGTTTTATTTTAGTTAGAAAAGGTCTACAGGTTGCAAGGTCCCTGAACGAGAACCAAGAACAATATACTCCCTGACTCAAAGGAGGTGCATCTGCATCGTTCCTCCTAAAACTGAGGCTGGACAACCAGCCGGAGCCTCGTTTCCAGAGCCTTGGAGTAAACTTTCCCAGGCAGGCAGGCTGAGAAGTGATATTTCCCCTATATTGGGAGTACACCGACCATTAGCCCTTTTTAAAAAGTGACACAGTCACTCCACAGGTACTGTTGGTCACGTGACATTGAATAGGCGTGTCAAACAGGACAGCCCATCAATGTCCAAAGCCTACAGAATCTCAGGACAGACCTAGATTCTGGGTTTAAGTGATCTATCCACCGCTTGATGAAATCCTGAGTGCGGGTCAACAGTTCTCCCCTCAGGCTGTATACAGTCTGAGAAAAGCACCGGTTTCCCTCCCTTAGTTGTCAGAAGGTTTGCCAGAACTTCCTTGCGGCTTACCAAAGTCCTTCTCCATGGCCTCCCCAAACTCCTCCCACACCCGGGTTCTTACTCCATCAACTATTATGAGGAGAGACCAGTCTATAAGGAATGGACCTTTACAGATGAAAAACATAGACACACAAATAATTCACTGAGAAATAAACATTATACATTATTATTTAGACATTATATTACATTGTATCATTATTTAACTCACTGAATCAAAACCACAAAACAAAAGAAACAAGAAAATATAACATGAGTTTATTAATCACTTTAATACCCATCATCCCTCATAAATTGTTTTACAAATACTATATTTTTATCTCCCCATATTTTTTTGTCCGCCTGATTTTTTTTCTCTTCTTCTTCTTCATTGGTGTCTTGCATCCAAAGTGTCTGTCCAAACCACTGGATTTGAATGACCTCAAGTTTAAAATGTAGTCTTTATATAAACTGTATAGCCTTCAGAGTGTAAACCTACAATAAACATTTGTTCCACCTTGATTTAAAAAAAAAATAATCTGAGATTTTGAGAATAAAGTCGAAATATTACATGAATAAAGATGTATTTCCTGAGAAAATATAGTATTATATGGTATTATATAAAGTATGGCACGTTATTTTGGAAATAGCACATCTTTTTTTAAATGTTCCACTATGTTTTTTAATGCAAATTTTACAAGCACTTTACCAAACTACAAAAGCAATGTAGCAATTTTAAGTTTGAAAATGTCTTAATATTATGATATAGTTGCAAACATGTCAAATAGGCAACTAAAATGTGGCCAAACAATTTCCCACATCTCAGTGTAATTATAGCAAAATACACAGCTCTATAAATGGAACACAATGTTTCCTTGTTCTTTTTTCTGGGCAGCGTATTTAGCAATCTGAAAACATGTCAATAAATATTCCCGAATACTGACCAAGACTGCGCCTCCAAACCAAATCCGATGCTTAATAAAATTACACCGAGTCATTCAGTCCTTGTTTCCTGAGTTCTTCTATTTTAATGAATCTCAGATCTACATCACAACCTTCTGAGAAGAAGAAAAATACTATCTGCAACTCTGTCAAGAGAGCTTCAACCCTCCTCCCACTTCTCGCTCTATTTTCACCGGCATGCTCGACTTCCTGGGCTTCTTCTTTGGTACAGGCTCACCAGACTGCCACCGCCGCGGCTGACTGCTCGGGGGACTCGAGCACATCTTCCCTTGTCGTCCGTCTGCGAGTCCGTGGTCATGTGACACAGGATGGCTGTAGCAGTTTGTTACCGTGAGGGTGTCAGGGTAAGAGAAGGCCGCGGGAGCAGCATGTCGATGACGTTCTGTTTTCTCCACCAAAGAGATGAGAGATGGGGGGGAGCCCAGTGACGGTCTTGGAGGAGAGGAAGGAGAAGGGGCTTGGGGGTGCCCATCAGATCTCGAATAATCCAGGCTGAAGTTCTGATTTGAGGCTTGGCTAAGGTTGCAGGATATAGGCTGAGGAGAAGGAGTAGGGGGGTTGGCCTGAGGGGGTGTGGTTTCCTGGTGGTTATGGATTGGGTTTGCATGACCATTAAAGCCGTTTCTAAGGGTGTGGATGCAGGGTGGGGTGCTGACCTCCATCTCCCCTCTCGTGTGTTTGATTTTGTCCTTGTGTGTCTCAGGGCGTGTACTTGTGTGCAGGTCACTGTGGGCATGTCCATCTCTGCAGGCAGCAGTGTGTAGCCGGGGGTTTGGGTTAGCGCTGTGTCGGTTCCGGCTGCGCAGGGAGCTGAAGACCATGGTGCAGCCGGCCACTGTACAGCGATGTTTGATCTTCAGGTGGACGGCGTTGTAGTGTATCTTTAGAGTTCCTGCAAAAGGAGAAGAGACTCTTGTAAGCAGATCTAACTCAAAGAGGAACGGAGACAACTTTACATTGAACGCTTTGAAACCCTAAGACTGGGTATTAGCAGAAGACAAACAGGAGAGACCTAGATTCCAGACCAGTATTTCTAACCACACAAAAGGTATATTTTCAGAATTAGACACGGCATTGACCCTCTTGGAAATCTAACCATAAGATCCGGTTTTCACCTAAAATTCAGCCCTACGGAACCCCAACCACCAATATGAGTAGAAGACCTCCCATTGATCCGAGAGGAATCCCGAGACTCGTGTATTAAGTTTTAGTTGAAAGCTGTAGCACCCAGAACAGACTATAGATGATCTGAATGTGAATTCCCTGAATCCTCAAAAAGGAAGGTCCATAGATGACCTAGAACCCATTGGAACTCCCAGATTTTTGATCAATAGAAGATGTATTCAAACCAAGATTGGAGAAGTACCTCTAACAAATCCTCTAGTCAACAAAGGTGACTCTTCGTACAAGTTTGTGAAAGAAAAAAAATTCAATCAAAACCCGAACAATCAAGATGAGCAGAGGACTTCCAATGAAACCCTGGATCAGCAGACTAAAGAAGGATTCAATTAAAAGTTACGGTACCCCAGACGATACTAAATCACGATCTCATCCTTTACCTTCTAGACTAATGAACCAGACTCACCGACTGAGAACTGGATGTGTACCAGACTTAGAATTCTAACTGGACACTCAAACATCATCTCACCTTTGTCATAGAAGCTTTTCCCACAGATGCCACAACAGACCCTCCCCTTCCGACCTACTGCAGATGAGAGAGAAGGGGCAGAGCAGAGGGATGAAGGAAGAGGACGGAGGGAGGAAGAGGAGGATGTCTGGGGATGGAGAGAGGAGGAAAATAAGGGGGAGGAAGGAAGAGGACTGAGGAAGGAGGAAGATGAAGATGGGAAAGGATTGAAAGAGTAGGAAGATGAACTTTGAAACTTCTGGGGGATGTTTGGAGGAGAGGAGGATATGGACGGATGAAATGAGGAGGAAGTAGAGATGCATGAGGAGTTTAAGGAGGAGGAGAGTGAAAAGGTGTTCTGCTGTTTGAACCGGGCTCTCGGAAGGTGAAGCTCATCTTCCTTGTTGAAGTGGAGATCCTGATGCCACACCGACAAAGCCGGGTTTGGTATGTCAGGGTCTACTTTAATGTTTAAAGGAGGTTCAGGTTTAAACTGATGAAGAACCAGATCATACTCTTGCTCTCCTCTTCTTCTTTCCTGACTGGGTCTCTCAGCCAGTTTGGGCTTCTGCAGGGTCTGGTTTAGCCTACCAGGAGAAAGAAGTTCCTGAAAAACAAAAACAAGGACACGGGGGTCACCACAATCCAGATCTCCACTTTGGTAGTGGAGTCAAACCTCTGAGAAGAAAAGTTAATTTCAGTACCTTGGTTGGAGGAACCAGAGAACGGAAAGGAGAGCTTGGAAAGTGGAAAGGCAGAAACGATGAACGTCCGTCCGTAAGGTTTTCAAACCGGTGGACAATGTCGTCCAACAAACGGCTGACACCTGCCGCTAAACGGGGGCCTCCTCTGGACGCTCTTTGACATCCTCCACCCTTTGGTGCAGGGCTGAGTTCTGGATTTGAGAGGTGACTGACACCTGCCAGGCACTGACGCATCATCACCTCGACTATGGGACGCGTCTCGCCAAAGCGAAGGAAGTGTTTGAGGATGAGCAGTTCTTCGTCAGGAGTCACCATCACCCAGCGGTCCAAAATCGTCCCAATGGGAAACTGGAGAGAAAAAGAACCTCGGTGTGAATAGTGACGGTAACCTTCGGCCCTTGTTCCACTATAAATCCCAAAGCCCTCACTCTATTCCCACTTTAAACATCAAACTCATGACATCACACTCTAAAAACCGCTGAGTCATTTTAAGTAAGAGGCTGGACTGATGCTGCTGTGTGGGGCGTGTCATCGTGAAGAAGCACATGTCGATTTTAACGGCAGCATTCTGAGACATTAAGTTCAAAACAAAGTTTAAAAAGTATTATGAAACTTTTAAAGTCACTTTTTTTTTTAAATCACATTTACAGCAGTATTTATGACGTTAGTCATATTTACCTTCCCAGGAAAACGTTTTGAATACACTGTGTGAATATTAAATATAAATATAAATGTTATTTCTTAATGTTGAATCTAGATCCAAATGAAAATGTTTTACATACATTTATTTTATATCTAAATGTAAATATGACTAACGTCATAAATACTGCTGTAAATGAGATAAAAAAAAAAGTGACTTTAAAAGTTTGATACTATTTTTTAAACTTTGTTTTGAGCTTACATACAACATTTTGATTAAACATTTAGATATAATCTTATCGTTTTTATATCTAGATTACATTTTTAATCATTAGAAGTATTTTTCCTAAGGAGGTAAATATGACTAAGTTCATGAAATCTGCTGTAAATATGAGTAAAAAAAGTGACTTTAAATATTTGACACCACTTTTTAAATGTTGTTAACCTTAGTTCACACAAAGGAGCTAACATTGAGCTAGCTCACGTTAGGTAACGGTATCTATTGTTTAAATTCAGTGTGCTTTGAGATTTGATGTTAAAACACGCCAGCTATGGTCATTAAAGCTAAACTTAATAAGCTTTACAAGAGCATGCTACTATTATTCTATTATATGCAGACATGTTATTAGACAGCAAGCTCGCTCGTTATCTAACTAGCTAACTAGATTTTTCATCAAACGATGACATAAATGTTTGTGGATAAAATAATAGCCGGCTTGTATTTTTAGCCCACATATTAGTTTTTAACTCAACAGTAAAGTCATTTTTATCATTTTTTTGACCAAAACATGCTGGATCAAACCTAAAACCCAACGCTGTTGTGTCGACAGGACCCGTGGCTGCTCCGGTTCTTTTTGGACTCCCTTGCTTTCCAAAATAACCCAAAATTTGTTATCCAATATGTTAATTTGAACCATTGACAATGGAATTACAGCCACAGCCACACGGATCAGGGCCAAGCTTGAGAGCTGCTGGCTTAAATAGTTATTCTATGATTTCACACTTTTAAAATCCAAATGTTGCCATAGATACAACTCCTTCAATGTTGGTTTAATATTTAATATAAATATTAACAGTCTCACGAGTCGGGTCGAGGTTTTAAGCTCTGTTGTTTTTTATTGTCCTAAATAATGAACATGATCCTCCATTTTTCATTTAGCAATGACTTATTCATTATCGTCTTCTTCTTCGTTGGTTTTTTAGAGGCGAAGCGCAAACTGAAAATAAGGTTGTTCTCAAATAGACTGAATAATTGAAATTTACCTTAAAAAAAACTAAAATGTCACCACTTTTCACTTTAAAGCTAAATTAGTTGAAATTTTCTTTGACTAAAATAAGAGTAAAATGACATTTAGTTTACGAAAAATTTACCAAATAAAGAAAATGTAAAATTTGACAACAATTAATAATAATAATAATGATGTGAATTATGATTGACTGAGTATTTGTACTTTAAGCATTAAATGTATCTGGTGAAATTATTATATTACATATTCAAATATATAATCTATATGCGTTTAATACAGATTTTTCAATTTTTCACATCAATATGTCTCATTTTGTTTGACCTTGGGGAAGTTACTGTATGGTGGGCCGTTTTCGTTTCGATAGACCCAAATACCAACATAATGTATTGCTGTGTATAAAGGTTTACCTGCAGCATGTAGCCTCTAACATAATCCCCCAAACTCCAGCCCAGTGTGTGCAGGATATGTCCCACCTCAAAAAAGACAAAAAAATATTAAACATAATCTTGACTGTTACGTATAGGAAATATATTCCTGCCTCTGAAGACCAATATGAGCCAGTTGTACCTCCTCTGCTGACAGGATGCTGTACAGACGGTCCAGCAGAATCTTCAGCCGAACAGGGATGGCCTGAGCTCCGTATAAGACCAGGGAACTCAGGTCAAACACCAGCCCAGGAAGGGCCACCTCCACGGGGCTGCAGCCGGAAGGCTGCAGGGCCTGAAAATGGAGTTTCTCCGAAGCTGGAGAGGAAGAATGAGAGGAGAGGAAAATGTACAGCAGTAGAAAATCAAAATTACATATGTGAAACAAATTTTACAAGATATGAAACATTTTCACATTTCTGAGACAAATTTAAAATGTGCAGTTCTGACATTAAGGGTAGATACTCGACACAGAAAATGATTATTGCTTACCTTTTGTTTCAATCAAACTGTCACATTTGACTTATTCACCTTCAATCAAAAGCTCTTTTTACAACTATTTTGAAGGTGTACTAGCCCCTTTATTCTTCCCCTTTGTTATTCCAGCATAGAGATGGCATTGGAGGTAGCTACGGAGGGGAATCAGATGTCTGGAGCTGTCATGTATCGTGATGTAATGTGTGTGGCTCACTATCAGAGCACCTTTCTCATAGAAACAATATTAATCATGCAAAATCAAACATATATTTGATGCATGTATAAATTCATATTCAGCTGTGCATTATAATTCTTGTATTTTTATACGTATGCATTGTGCCTTCCAGAATTATTGGCAGCCATAACTGCTCAGTTATTAGATGTTAGCAGCTTTTAGTTGTTTGCGGCTGAATCAAAGAGGAAGAAGATGAGCAGAAATTGGTTTCTAGTGGAGCAGACGGCACCAAATCCTAAAGGCGGAGGAAAAAAAGGAGGAAAAGATTTCTCCGAATATGAAAATAGTACAAGGTCCTTCAAGAAGAGGATAACAGCCTTAGATTATTGTAACCATGCTATTTTTAGGAATGGGTTTTACATTCCAGAAAGTTGGGTAAGTTACACTCTGAGTCTTTTACCGCGGTGTCTCACTCACTGAACTCATCATTCACAGAGTTTAGCTTATTTGACATTAAAGCTACAGAAAAAATCAGCCCCTCACTGATATTCTGAACATGTGTGAGATTTAATCATGAATCTATCCGTCGTCAATCAAGGTCATTCAGGTCAGAGGTCGCGGTGGCAGCAGTCCCCGGAAAACATTCCAAATTTCACACAACCCTCTCATTTAAACTTCCTGCTCAAATGGCGTGGAACACGATAAGTTACTATGTCTGAGCTCCATTGAACATGGCTTTTGATCGACCTCGTCCACGGTTTTAACTCAGAGTGAACAAACTCAGAGTTGATCGAACCCGCCCAGAACGGCTGTTCGGTTACCGATAACTCAAAGTTTCTGATCTTAGGTTTGATCAACCCAAGGTTAAACTCAGAACCCGTTAAACCGGAAAAAACAGCACAGATGTTTTGCAGTTTGTTACCCCTCCTTTGCTCACAAGACCCTGTCTAGTTAGATACAGTGCCACACTGGCACGGCATCGTTTTGTTCCGTGTGAGAAAAAGATATGGGAATTACGCATTTCTGTATGAAAAGGGCTGAAGACTAATTAGTGAAATCATGTCAAAATAAAAATAAAAATAAGCTACAGTCTCATTTTCATCAAAACTACATCATCGGCATCTTGACAATATTTTAACGGATGATTTGTTGATTTGGGAAAGTCAAATCTGTGAATATCTTTAACACTTTACCAGAGTCACAAAAGAGTAAATCTGGTTGACACTAAAGGTCAGCAAGTATCACTTCCTGTATGAATTGACCACCCAGTCAGACCTTTGGTGGGACTAACAACATGGACATTTCCTTTTGAGACTCCGTTTCACATCTGGTAAATTTGTTTTTATGTTAGCATTTTATATCTCTTAAAGGTGTATATTTTAAATATTTTCTGTTGAGCATATAATATGGAACAGAAACAAATATTTATATAAAAAAACAATCATAATAAAACATGTTAGGAGGTTAAGCGATGTGTCTTATAAAAAGAGAAGCTGACAGATGTGTGTGTGTGTTTCTTTGTTTATGTGTGTGTGTGTTTGTTTTATTTGTGTGTTTGTGTATGTGTGTGTGTGTGCGTGCGTCTGTGTGTGTGTGCAGATGCTCTATCCATATGCTTTCAGTGATGTGATGACAACGACACCTGACTTCCTGTCATAGTCACACCAGAACACATCTGCAGTGTTTGTGTTTGTGGATCAGGTCCAACATGATTGCTGTCATCCTGTAGAGACTCTTTACAAGAATCCTCTTTGTTCAGAGGAACGAGAAGGAGCTCTGACTCACAACCACGGCTCCTGTTAGTGACACTGAGATCAGATAGGGAGGTAGTAGAGACCTGCTGCATCCATCCTGGAAGGATGGATGGATGGATGTTGGTCTTACCGTGTGCCACCCAGCCATGGCCGCAGCGATCACATGACCTGAGCTGAAGACCTCCTGGTTTGAAGCAGACACAGTTACAGCCGGACACAGTACACCTGACAGACTGGAAAACAAACAAAGACAAATATAAACTTGGTTTATTCAAGACAGTAGATTTAATAATAATATATTTCCTGTCATGGTTATGAGCAATTTTTATAATGTGAATGTAAAATCATTTAAATAACATGAAGTCAATACCTCCTCAGTGTCCGGAGTCATCCTCATGTGTCACACCTGCAGTCAGAAGAAAACCATCAGCTCCACTTCCTGATTGGTCGACTAAAACTCGTCCTCTCTCTGATTTGACAGTTTACTCTTCATCATAAAACAAATAATATCTCCAAAGGTTGAATCCAGTAGGAACTGGACTTATTTTATACATCATTGAAGTAGTGAGGCGAGTCCTCAATGGATCTGGACCTGTTGGTCCACAACATCCCACAGATGCTGGATTGGATTGAGAATCAAGGGAACATTTGAATAACGGACCGGAAGAAAGAGAAATAGAAAGAAATATTTTACTTGAAAATCTTTATTGATTTATATTGTGTGACTGAAACCATGAACCCACTGAAGGCTTTACTGATGATACGGTACCTGACGGGCTAGATGGGCTGCAGGTACCACAAGACAAATAAGTCATGAAGAATAAGGAGAGAGAGAGACGGTCTGGGGCCATCACCTGCAGAACCAGAACCTGGGCGGGTTGGTCTTGATGTTGCCACTCGAATCCAACTGTTGTCATTATTATTTTCTCCAAAGCAGGTGATGCTGATTCAGAATCGCTTAAAGTTCCTAACTGGTCTGATCCAGATCCCAGAACTGATTATGTCTTATATTGTGATGATTCAGTGATCTCTTAAATCATTGGAGCACTTTCAAAGTAATTCCTAGAATATCTTTGCGAAATGTTTGTATTCCAATCAATATTGATTGGAATCTTTAATTGTTTCTCATAGAAACAATATTAATCATGCAAAATCAAACATATATTTGATGCATGTATAAATTCATACTCAGCTCTGCATTATAATTCTTGTATTTTTATACTTATGTATTGTGCCTACCAGAATTATTGGCAGCCTTTATAAAATAAGTAAAACCAGATATGTCTTTATTGTCTTTGAACCCGTGACCTTTATGTAAATTACTCACAAAAATATAACCTTTAATTCAAGCTTAAATATATAAAAAGACATTACATTCTTTACATAAAACAAACATTTTTCTCTAACACGTGCCACAATTATTATTATTGGCACATACTGAAACCCCCTTTTGTAATAACAGCTCAGAGTCTCCTTCTGTAGTCAGAGATGATCTTTGAGGAGACATGGAGAAGATCTGGGACCATTCCTCCGTACAGAAACTACCGTCAGATTCTGAGGTCAGCGCTTGTGGATTCTCCTCTTCAGCAACTCCCACAGAGGTTGGAGTTTAGGTCATGGGACTGGAATGGCCAAGGTAAAACCTTTATTTTCAGATCTCTGAACCATTTTTGGGTTGATTTTCTGGTGTGTTACAGGTCATTGTCCTACTGGAAGGTCCAAACACGGCCCACTTTAAGGTTCCTTGTAGAGACTGTTAGCTTTTCGTCCAATATCTGCTGATATTTGATGGAGTCAATGGTACCAAGTATTTTAACAAGATGGCCAGGGATTTTGGAAGGAAAACAGCTCCACAGCATCAGAGCTCCACCACCAGACTTCACAGTGGGCATGAGGGGCTTTACTCTATGGCTTTCTTTCTTGCGACAACACACCCATCTTTGATGTTTGTATCTAAAAAGCTCTATTTTGGTCCCATCTGACCTTTTAACCTGTTTGATTGAAAGTCGTCTCATGGCGGTTAGGGAGACTTTCTGATTCCAAAATTCAACTGAGCTCTTTGATTTTCTAGCTGTAATGCTGGGAGAGTATTTTGCCAGTCCAACTATCCTCCTCACTGTTTTTAGGGTTAGTTTGCAGACACATCCTATTCCAGGCCGATTTCTAACATCTCCAGTCTTTTTAAACTTCTTAACAAGGGTCATAACCTACCTCTGAACCTACTTTGTTTCTTCCTCTCTTAAACAGAAATTGTTGTGTCATATCCTGTTTCTCTCCACCATCAAAGGAACAAGAAACATTACGTAAGGGTTAGTAATTAAATCTACCGACAATTGCCACAAACTCTGAGTATCTCTCATCGTCGCTGTTCTGCCCATTGAACCCCAGCAATATCCCCAAATGAACATCATGGAACATGTATCATAACCAGATTTGTGCAGGTGTAACACCTCTTCTTTTTTCACATAAGCCTTTGTCACCTCATATTTATACCCAAATAAAACTGGAAGTCATTCAGAGCTCCTACTCAAACAGAGTACTGTGAACATATGAATCAGGACTGGAAATATGCTTCTGTTATCTTTTAATCACAGGATTAAAATGATGCCGCACGTCTCAAAGAAAAATATTTTTTATAAAAAAGTCTAATAATAATAAATAAAATATTTTCTCAAAAAATATTCAAAGATGTAATGTTTTGGGTTTGTTTTTTGTTTTTTTGTTGTTTGAATAACAGGTTAGATTTTTGTGAATAATTTGAATTAAAGATCATTGATACAAACATAAAATAATTGTTGCATCTCATATTACTAAATTTTTTTAAAGCTTGCCAATAATTCTGGTCACTTTATCTATTATCTATATCTATTATAACGCAACAAGAATTGGTTTGTTCCAGTTTAGATTTTAGTTTATTTTTTATTTTAATAAAAAATCATTAATTCATTTCAAATATATTTGAATAATTTTCCAGTAATATTTAGCAATCCAAGGTATTTTTGTATTGATATCTTAGGATGGATCAAACACTTCTGAGATCTGTAAACTGTTCTTCTTCTTCTGCATCTTTATTCTCACAAGTTGTTCTTGATTCACATCAACCTACAGAAACTAAATTAAAATAAAAGAGCTCAGCACACCGGCCATCTGCTCCTTCACGCGCAGCTTAGTGGGATTTTCTGAGGGATCTTTATGTAAAGTACATATTTGATTAATTTAGAAAATTTTTCATTGTAACACATGCCAAAAAACCTCTCATGGACCGATGAGGTCCATATTCAATCAAACCAAATATGCAAATATTTTGAACAAATAACAAAATTAAATATCTGGAGATGACGATGCAGAAGAATATAATTAAAACCGTCTGAAGAGACGACACAACATTTTTTTTAAAAATGAATGAATGACATTTTCAAAAGGGAGTTTTGCAGAATTACCGTTACTTGACTTTGTCTTTGTAAGGCAGAACACATCTTCTCAAAAACCAACATTGCTAACGTAATATCATCAACAATTAATTTTAGTTTTATAAATTTGTACTTAATGTATGTATTTTAAATGTCCCTTTAGACATTAATCTCCTGTTTTAAAACAATATCCCACTGAATCTGTAAGACCAAGACTTATTTTAAGCACCAAAACTATGATATCTGTTATTATCAGTAAAATTAACAAAAATGTAACTTGTGTTAAATAAATAATGTTGATTCTGACAAAAAAACATTCAATTATTGAGTGTTAAATCAATCAAAATATTTGAATCTTAATCGTAAAAAGATTAATGTTATCTGTTATCATTTATGATTATTATTCTTTGATTTATTTCATCTAGATAATACAATGATGATAAACTAATAAGTGACATGAAAATTATATTTACATTGGAAAAATGTATAAAATATTTTTAATTAAACCTAAATCCACAAAAGGATACCTTAATATTTTCTGATAATATTATTTATTATTAATACTATTATTATTATTATTATATTGATATTATTCACAGGAATCCATACTGACCTGTTGGTTGACCTGCAGATGTAAAACCTCTCTTAATTCTCCTTCACTTCTTCTTCTCTCCTTTTTTATTTTAGTCTTTTTTTTTTACATCTTCATCCTCTAACTTCCCGTTTACATTTGTTTGAATTAGTCCGTCTCCAGAACAACCCTCCACGTCTCTCTCTCTCTCTCTCTCTCTCTTATAAACATACATGCAGGGATTTTTCTCCCTTTTCTCAAGTCTCTTCATCCTTTGACTCCGCCCCCTTATGACGCCGAAGATTTAATTGGCCAAGGACTAACGTATGGATGAACTGATGTTCAGCATCTTCCCTCCTGGTTCCCCAGAGCAGATACAGAGCTGTGAGAAAATATCAGACCCCCCCCCCCCCCGCTTACCAGTTAACCAGCTTTGTTCAACATATCATCACTTCAACACATCTTCAGAAGCAGGAAGTTGACTCTTTGGTCTCACCAGTAGGACACAAGAAAATCAAAAGAAATTCCAGAAGGTGATCTGGAAGGGTCCCAAGCTGTATCTAAGGTTCTGGCACCACGGTCAGATACATTATCTACAAATGGAGAAGACTTGGTCCCATAGGGAACCTTCACAGAAGTGGACCAACTTCCAAAATTTGGAAGAGCTCGGAAAAGGCTCAGAATACCTAAAGAAAAGCATCTAAGTGTAAATAAAAGAGGGGATGGCTTCCCTATTACAAAACACCATTGAGTAAAAGTGGCTTCATGGGAGAGTGGAAAGGAGGAAACAAACTGCTGACCCAGAAGAACATTCAGGCTGGTCCTAACTTAATTACAACACACCTTGATGACCCCCAGAGCTTCTAAGAGAATCTTCTTTGGACTGATGAGTGGAGTTGAACTGTTTGAAGACAGGGGTCCCGTTCCGTCTGGTGTTAACCAACCACAGGATCCCACTAAAAAGAACATCAGAACCACAGTCAAACATGGTGGTGGCAGAAGAATGTTTTCCAGCTCCAGGATCAGGACAACTTACCGTAATTTGGGGAAACATGAATTTTGCTGCCCAGGTGAAAATCCTTAGGGAAGAAGGTCAGGTCATCAGCCTGTGAGAGGAATGTTCTGGAGTGGTCTAGTCAAAGTCTGGACCTGAGCCCCATTGAGATGCTGTGGTGGGACGAGAAAAGATCAGCTCATGCTCACAAACCCCCCAGTGTCGCTGCACTAAAGCATTTTTTCAAAAGAAAAAGGGGGGGGAAATTCCCCCAGAGTGATGTCACAGACTGATCTCCAGATACAGGGGTGCTGCTAACTAATATCTACTGAGGATCAGTAGAAATTAATTTCAGGGGATGAACACTTCTTCAGAGAGCAGTATATTACAGAGGGTCAAAGGTCAGGAGGAGTTTTTTTGTCCCGCTCCTCAGTTGAGTTTTTGTCTAAGACAAGGCCACAAAAACTAACATCATAACAAATAACAAAGATGTAATATCTAATCCAGTCCATCATTTTTGGTGCCGTTTTTTTTCACGTTATTTACCTGATATCTGTGCTGAAAGATATTAATATGAAAGATGATGTAATGTTTGCCCTGGTTCTGATGCTTGAAACTAGAATTACTACAGATTAGAGTCGTGGGAACAACAACAGTAACGACAGAAACTACAGAGAGGTACACTTATAACCAGCTTCCTGTGCGATCCTTGTGATTAAACAGAAATGAGTACAAAGGTCTCTGCTAAACCTACCGACACATTTTTTAACATATATGTTTCGTGAGTGCGTTTAAGCTCACTCATTATCAGCGTTAAGTATGGCGACCATAGCGTCCCGCTGGTTTCCATAAAGAATCAGAGTTTCTGACCTCCATAGATGACGGCTCGCGTTCAATTCGGTCTTAACCAACTCTGAGTTGATTGAACCAATTCAGATCAGCTGTTTTGAGACCGGATATCCTGAGATTCTCATCTCAGGCTTGGTCAAGCTCAAACTCAGTCACTAACTCAAAGTATGTTAATCCAGCTTCTTGACAAAAACCCCAAAGGGTTGTTTATTGTTTTGTTGTTCTGTTGGTGTGGGAATATCAGGCTGAAACCCCCAGAGAAAGATGTTGGGCGCTGATGTCTTATGTTTTGCCAGTTAACACACAGATGGAAAGAGTAGCGTTTTAAAAAGATCAGACCCCCGAACATGTTTGACAGTTTGAACAAAAGACCAAACCACAAACAAAGTTTACCGTTTTATGTGAAAAGCACCAGATGTTTTGCCTGTATTTGATGCTTTTTTTCCATTCCTCTTTTCTAACTCTGCTCAGGTGTTTTGCACCTTGATTGCTAGTGAGGTTCACCTGGCCTTAAAGAAGTGCAGAAGAGATCTGGTCCAGCATCAGGAGAGGGAGGCTGTAGGGGCTGGACCTCTGGTTGTGGTTCCTTACAGACTAGGATTTTATAACTGCATTGTGTAGTCTAATTTTGCCAACCTTTGAATTTGTGGTTCGATTATCTTTGTTAATAAATCCACGGATTTGTCTTTTTTCAGGTGTCTTTGTATCTAGTCGGGGTAGCGGGGGTGATTTAGCCCAGTAGGACCACTTTAGTGTGGAGTGTGACGCATTCTTACCCAAGTTTGCCAACATTTCTACTTGGCTGAGAAAATTCACTGGATGCTGTTGTCACGAAAACCTCTGGCTCCCCAGACATCAAATGTCCAGACATCAGTAGGACATGATGCAGACATAGAAGACAAGCTCCCCAGAGTTCTATGTAGACACCCTGAGCTCCACAAGCCGAGATGGAGAGAAAAAGTACGGGAGTTGGTTTAGATTGAATGTTTATCATTTTCTTGATTCCAACCTAAAGCCAGCCAGATGTAAATTAAGTTCACTGACCCCACAGTGACCTTTGCATGAGGTAACCGCCTTCACCTTGTCTGCCATGTACGTCTCGCTGTTGAAGCATAATATGAAAAGCGATCATGTATTTTTTCCAAAGAAGATATAAAAATTATTTCATAAATGATACTGATGATATTTTTGATACTTTCAACCAGTTACCTTTTTATATTTCCATTTCCCATTTGCCACTCAAAAACAGACGGGGACCTCCCTCCTCTGGTGCGAGCAACCCCATTAGAGATAAGGAGAGGAACTCGGACCTCCTGAGGGACCTTTGAGTGGAGGGGCTGCATCTTCATTTTGAAAGGAGTCAGTAGAGATGGTTCAACATCTGGTGAGGATGCCTCCCTTTGGAGGTTTTCTAAGCACGTCCAGCTAGGAGGAGACCCTGAGGTAGACCAGGAACTCACTGCAGGGACTATTTATCTCATCAGGCCTCTGCTGCCACCGCAATCCCATCCTTGATAAGAAGAAATAAATGGATGGATAGATGAAATTTTGTCTTTAGGCATCACTAGGACGAACGGAATCTTCTTTTCAAAGGAAGGAGGTAATATGCTGAAGGAGGTAATATGCTGAATGAAAACCTTCATCGGTTTGATGCATTCTGTGGTGCTGTGTTTAGACTGTCACAGGTTCAATTCCCACGTTGTTTCTGTTGAAGAGTCCTAAGCGAGTCCTGAGAGAAAAAGAAAAGTTATTGTGGAACAACCGTCAAAAATCTCGAGTTTGCAATAAGTGACGACTGCACAGTTTTCCTCCCCGAGGCAGAAACACGGCGAGTGAAGGTAGGACTGTTGGACAGGCTCAGAGTCTGCAGGGAGCTGGTGGACCTCTTTCCTGTTTTGATGTCGTACTAATTAGAATATCAGACTTTCTGCCGGTGTGTGTGTGTGTGTGAGAGAGAGAGAGAGGGAGAGAGAGAAAGATTCCCCGTTTATTGACACACTTCTCAATGAGATGCTCTCAGAGGGGTGGTGTTTGAAACAGAGCAGTACTAACACCTCCTCGCTGTCCTGAATCCATCTCTGTGTTTGTGTCCTGGTCCTGAATTCTTGGCTCGGCTTCTAAAAACTCACAGAACCAGGTCACACCGTTTGTTCGACACCAAGAACAACAAAGCAGCACAAGAAACTCAAACACCATCAATGACTGCGGTGCTGAACGCCTCAGTAACGTCCGACTATGACCGTTCACAATGGAACACTGGAGGCCCCTGCAGCTACAGCAGGCTGGGTCCGTTCCCCGGATCACAGAGTGGATGAGACCACCTTTGTACAGCAACGTGAAGTCTCACAACTACTGTTCAGGTGCTAATCCCACCATGTTTGTAGGAGCTGCCCTCATTTTCATTTCTCTTTGTCAGATAGGATATGATGAGGAACTCATCATCGAGACGACAGGGTCAGAACATCTCCTGAACTGCAGGTCGTGTGGATGTGCCTGATCTCCAGTGGTTTAAACTTACCCAAGTGGTCTTAGGAAGAAAAAACAGTGAACTAGCAAAAGAATCCTGAGTGCCAGAGGCAAACCTGTGTTATGTGAACCTAGTCCAACAAAGCCTCTCTGTGGGGCTTAGTCTGTGGAAGATAAAAGGACATTAGTTGTACACCATCAACCTCACCTTCTGACATCTGTCAGTGAAAAATCAAGTAGCCAACCTATGAAACCAGGGTTGAAGGTTTGGATGCTGGTGAGTCGATCTGCTAAACCTTGAGGTTGTGAATAGAGTTTAAAGCTCAGGAAAAGTCCTTCAATTAGTCATTTGGACTGGTTCATTCCTTCCATTCAAAACAAATTGAAGCTTTTGTTTCTTGCATCCAAAAACTGTGCATCTTTGGTTACTTCCGAAAATGCCACTTTCATTACATCCGGTCAAAATTACATTTTAGTGTTACTGCTGGCCAAAAGAAGTACAATCTTTATCATTTCCAGCCAAGAAAGTGGGATTTCTGTTACTTCAGCCAACAGAAAGTGCAATTTTCCTTACTTCCGCCCAAAGGATTAGCATTTTTTGTTACTTCTGGTGAAAAGAAATCAGGTCTGTGCCATTTTTGTTTTTTCTAGTTAACAAAATGCACTTTTTGTTTGCTTCAGGCTAACAAAGTATTTTCTTTCTGGAACATCCTACAATAAATTGTGCAATTTATATTTTAAGGCAAAAACAATAGAAGACGCCAAATCCTTCAAAAGCTTTGATTGGCCGATGAGGCTTCATGTCAGTACATGGCTGTTATAATGCCTCCTGCTACAGTGAACAGACTGCTGTTCTTACTACTCCCCCAAACTAAAAACTTGACTGGCTTCTTTCCTGACCTGAAAACGTACCAGCAGGAGGCTTAGAAGAACGTCCCAGAATAGTTGAACTGTTTGTGAGGCCAGAGTGAAGTGGGAGGCGGTCACAGTTGGCATTGCCACCACCACAGTGATTGACATAAAGATCCCGCTTCACCGGCCAATCAAAACATTTGAGGAAGTAACGAGAAAGTATCCTTTTTTTATGTCATGCTGTAAACAATAAAAAACAATAAAAGCTAGTTGGGGGTTGAAAACCATGGATAGATTGTTTACAAACTTATGACTTAAATGTCATAAGTTTTAGGCTCCAGTCCCCTGTGACCTTCTAGAGGAGAATCCCTCACATATGACAGATGGTTTCCTGATTAGTAAAAACAGAGCAGGGCATGGACGTCCTTTACAAAAACACGCTACCAGGACGGTTTTTCCCTCTCCTTCACTTTTCTGTCATTTGTCACGCCAAACGTTGGCTTCAGGGGCTCCGGGGGTGAATTTTGCATGACACTAAAGGAGCGGTGTCTGTGGTGACTATTACGTATTTAACGGGACATTATAGCACTCTTTGGTGTGTGTGTTGCCCCACATATGCTTCGACAGCAAGTGTGTGAGTGTCCAACTCTTCTTCCTCCCTTCCCTTCAGTCCCTTATCCCACCCCTCGAAGTGTTGGCGGTCCCGCCCCCCTTTATATCTGTGTCATTACCCCACCCGTGTGTGTGTGGGTTTCTCTTTGTAGCGGGTCCAACTTGGCAGCCATGCAGTCGCTGTTGGGAGGAAGTGTGTGTTTTAAGTCTGTGTTGTCACAGGTACAACTAGGACACAAGGAAGGGAGGAACAACGACTTGCGGAGATGAAACATGAAGGTTTTTTATTTTAATGAAACAGTTCTGAATATTCATCAGAGAGATCCAGAACCCTAACCCACATGTTTTCATGAATTCTTTTTGTACTTTGGTTTCGAGCTTCAACTTCAACACCATCGCAACTTTTGGAACGAGTGCCCACCGCTCCTAACATTCCTCTGATAGTCAATAAAACGAGGTCCCAGTCATCTTCTTAATCCTCTTTTAATTTTAGGAACCAGCTGAGGATTAAAGCTGTGACGACGAGACAAAGAGATGACGGCTTTAGCTGGACGGATCACGTGGGATTAAGTTGTTTTTTGGACATCTAGAGGGTCTACAATGAGGAAAGATGTGACTTCCTGCTTCATGTCCGCAGGAAAACATTTACTTTCACTTTCTGTTCTAAAGGGTGTGTGTCTGTCTACTCTTTGAAATGAAATCCCAAAAAAGACCAAATTGCATTAAGTACTGGTTCCAGCTGAACTAGATACCCCAGACCTGATCACCGCCCGTTCAATTACATCAATAGATCATCTTCAGAAGAAGGAAGTCGGCTCCTAAATCTTATCAGTTGAACACTAGGCAAAAAATCCAAATAATGTCCGGAATGGTTCCAAAGCTATTTCTAAGGTTCTGGTAGTCCACAGCCCCACTGTGAGACACATTATTGGCAATCGGCACAATAGAGAACCTTCCAGAATTCCTCCTAGAGAACACGGAAGGCTCATTCAGGAATTCACACAAGATCCAAAGAAAACATCCAAGGAACTGCAGGCCTCTCTCATCTCAGTAAAGGTCAGAGTTCATGGCTTCGCTATTCCATAGACGGTGGTGGAGTGGTGAGGAGAAAGCCACTGCTTACCAAGAAGAACATTAAGTCTGGACTGAATTTACTCACAGCACTCCTTGATGACCCCCAGAGCTTTGGGAGAATCTTCTCTGGACTGATGAGTGGAGAGGTGAACTGTTTGCAGACCGGGGTTCTGTACCACCTGGTGTGAACAAAACACAGGATTCCTCTAGAAGAACATCAGAACTACGGTCAAACATTGAGGTGGCAGAAGAATGTTGTGGAGATGCTCTGCTGCTCCAGGATCAGGACAACTCACCGTCATTTGGGGAGACATGAATTCTGCTCTCTAGCAGAAAATTCTGAAGGACAACGTCAGGTCACCCGTCTGTGAGATGATGTTCTGGAGGGGTCTAGTCAAAGTCTGAACCACGGTGACTTCAGATGACAGATGATGTCATTACGTTTTTAATGTCCTATTTTACAGCTCACATAATTGTGTATCTGGAGGATCTGCTGATCCACAATGGGTTAAATAGACCAAATTTCAGGCATTTCAGAAATCCCGTCACTTTTGACTTCCCCCTGGCGGTCCATTCAAAATATATTTTCCTCATCACATCATGATCAGTCAATCCAAAACTCAACCCACTCCTTTGAGGAGGAGCAGGAATCTAAGTCCTTAAAGCTACTTCTGTTTGTGTGTTTACACGGTCGTTCGAAGCTGCGGTAAATAATACAGTTTTATGGTTAAGGCATTACTAACATTGTTTGTCCCGGGGTCTCAGTTGTTTGTAAGATATGGTTAATATTGACAACATTGTTCAAATTGTGGTAAAATGGGAGAATTGCTGAATAAGTTTCCACATTCTGTCGTGTCTATTGTTGCTCAGAGACTCTGTGATAATCCCAGAAGCCATTGCTCCTTCAGCCTGCACAGAGCTGGTTTGCGATGGAGTTGTGTTGATTATTGAGATTAAGCGTTGTTGTGCAGGTATAGATGTGCTTTGGGTTCTGCCTCAGCTCACCAAAAGAGCCAAGAGGATGTGCAATATGTTATTAGTGCATGTATGTGACTATGTGTGTCACTGAAAGAGCGCAGACGTATCATCAGAGAAATGTTTGTACTAGTTGTCTTACATAGTTACAGTAAAAATGTTACTAATTAGTTTATGATAAAGACAAACAACCGGCTGCGGGCTGGACTGAACAACCGGCTACAGAGTATTTGACAGATCTGTTTGTTGAGTTATTGTCAGCCTCTAAATCTACAGACAACTTCATGTCATAAGACATTAATGGAGAAATCTGTGTACATTTTTCCTACAACTCGGTCACTGCTGTGCCTTGGCGGAGGTAAGCGCTCTTTGAGTATTTCTCTGGTTGAAGATGATTATGTAATGTGCTTGTAGAAACAGATCGTTTGTCAGTTTATGACCAGCGTAATGACTTTTTTTGTGCCCGGGTCATGTGGATATAACAGGGATCCACCAGAAGAATTGGGGTATGAGGTGCTCCTCTGTATGGCTGTCTTTCTTGCTACACCCCACTTTTATTTGACGTTTGTTCCCAAAAAGGTTTATGTGGGTCTTGTCTGATCATCGACCTTCTTCCTTTGAAGGTCGGTGGTGTTTGTCAAACTGTTGGTGCTTTAGCTCGCTACCCACCCAGGTGCTGTCTGAAGGTGGTAAGAGATACTCTGATTCCCAAGATTTAACTGACCTCAGCAATTCTCTGGCTGTAATCCTTGGGGAGTCTTTTACCAATCGAACCATCCTCCTCACAGTACATGGGCTCAGTTTGCAGACACATTCTCTTCCACCATGATTTCTAACATCTCCTGTCTCTTTAAACTGCTTAATTAATGATCGTGATGTTGAAACAGACATTTTGAGTTGTTGAGAGATTTTCTGATATCCACTGCCAGATTTGTAGAGTTCACTTGATTTAGAGAAAAATGTGTTTCATGTTAAGGATGTAATTTTTTTTTTCAAGAACATCAATGATTTGAATATAACATCTAGGGTATAGATAATAAACATTTTTTGCATCTCATTTATTTTTTTTAAAAGGGTACCATTAGTTCTGAAAGGGAGTCAGGAGGAGGTTAAGTATTTTCTCACATCACCTTGTCCTCTTCCTCATCCGTATTCTATTGTCTATCTGGGGCCAGATCACGGTGACAGCAGGCTAAGAAGTGCATTCAGACGTCCCTCTCCCCCCGTTCCCATGCCAGATGAAATATTTCATTCCTCCAGTGCTCAGAACACAAGTGTGTATGTGTATTTGTCTCTGGTACCAAAATTTGGAACGAGGTGATTCAATGTGAATCCGTACTTGGTAGCAGTGAAATAATTTGGTCTATACCTTCAAAAATAGCAAGTCGTAGGAATTATGGAAAAACAGCTTTCTTGTGGTCCTCCTGTTGGGGCCATTTTGAAAAAATAAACTGCACCACTGTTGTGTCGCTCGGGGCCTGAGCTCCTCTTTGTTTTGGGCTTACATCCCCCACTGAGCCCGTTTCAAATTTGTCACAGAGCAGAACCAACGATCTGAGACACTGCTGGTTCAACAGGAATTCTACTTAATCTGTCGTTTGAAGGGCGACCGACTCTGACCACTGAAGACCGGATACATCCTAATTCATTTATTTGCGTGTGTGACTAACCACTGGAGTCAGCGGCCCTGTCAGTGATGCTAAGCTAAGCTAGCGTCTATTGAAATTAAATGACAGGAGAGTCAACAAACGCAGAGAGAGTAGCAGTTTTAGTTACCCCCACTGTACACCAGGCACACCAGTTAATTACGCTTTCTAGTCCCAGCATGTGGTCACGTGATCAGAGCGTGCAGGTGGTTAGTCGACCTGCAAAACTATCTATGGACCCCAAAAAGTTCAATGAGTATTAAAAACCTTGGCATACAATGACACGTATGCCAAGGTTTCAGTGTCGCTGGATGCGGGTGGCTTTCATCAAAGAAGGCCTTTTTAAAAAGTGCTGTAGGTTGCCCGGGAGGGATGAAGAAGCAAGTGCAGGCAGGGTGGAGTGGGTGGAGTGTGTCAATAATTATCTGTGACAAAAGTGGAGCAGCAAGAGTGAAGGGAAAGGTTTGCTAGATGGTAGTGACGATGGTTTAGAGACGATGGAACTGACGAAAGACAGGAGGCAGACCTGGAGGTGGCAGAATTGATGGTGTTCAGATTTTCTTGGGAGTGACGAGGAAGGACAGGATTAGAAACAAGTACATCAGAGGGACAGCCTAGGTCCCCCTCTCTTACTATGTGTTGGAGACAAAGCATGAAAGGCCAGACCGTGATGGTTGGACACGTGAGAAGGAGGGATAGGGGATCTATTGATAGAAGGATGCTGAAGGTGGAGATGCGTGCCGGTGAAACGGAAATACAAAAGAGGTTTCTCGATTTGGTGAGGACATGCATTTGGTTGGTGTGACAGAGGATGATTTGGAGGACAGGGGATGATGGAAACAGAAGATTGGCTGGCCTCCCCTAAAGGGAAGTCCCAATTAGTCCCAATTATTATTATTTTTGTTTTAACTAGGTTCATTTCTCACAACTGCCCATTCTTCTGTTTGTTGAGTTGTTCCTACCTTGAAGGTTTTATCAAATGTTTTACTATTTCTAAATATTTCTTTTTACAGATTTGGGGGATATATTAAGTATTTTTAATTCAAATGTCAATGAGCAATTATTTATTTATTTTTCATTGAGATTCACTATATAATCCCAACAACAGTGTTTTATTATTAACCCACTTAAAGAATACTGATTCCTTTGGAAGATATACTTTTTATGTGATGGAGTCAAGTGAAGAGAAAAAACATAGCTTGAACATGAAGTCTGAAGTAAAGGAAAGAGGGAGATGGAGTAAAACCATCTCAGGAGGAAGAAAAGAGGAATCTGGCTGAATCAGCGAATACACTCTGGCTGTGTGTGTTGGTGTTCAGGCATCTTTTACAAAGTGACTTAATCTGCTGTCACACACACACACACAGCCTGAGGGTGTGTGAGCCTCCACGCAGACACACGCGGTGCTGAGGCAGCAGAACTTAAATGTTTGTCGTGATTTTTTCTTCTTCTGGTTGAAAACTTTTGTTTCGATTCTTCTTACAGATTTAACTCCACTGATGCTCCAAATAGAACTCTTGCACTCAGCGCCTGGTTAAACAGTTCCTTTGTTGAAAAAGATGTAGACAGGAAGCACAAAGAGGCCTGTTCTACTTCTAGTACCACAAATAAAAAAACTAACTTTCAAAATCCTAAAACCTGGTATCAGTCATCTGGTTTCATCACATGTTAGGAGGATCAACATTCACAGGCAAAAGATTTTCCAGCAATCTTCCTTGCAAACTTCCTGGACCTCCATTACAGTGGGCTGTGTTCAAGCTACATGTCGTTTTGGAAACAGGAAGCGGGCAAACGCTCACTTCCCATCCGTTCAGCTATCTTTTCGATCCTTTGTTCTTCTTCGGGGCTTTCTTCTCTTTCGTCTTGGCCGTGCTGGGTTTGGAGAGGGGCGATGAGGGGGCGGGATTCACTTCGACCGGGGAGGGTGTGGACTGAGAAGGGACGGGACTTAAATGGAGCGGTGGCTCTTTTGTCAAATCAGGGGGGGAATTAAGCTGAGGGGTTTCAACATTAGTGGAGGGAAAAGGCTCCGGATCTTCCAGCACCTGAAACACAGACAATTAAATGATTATATTACATAAATCGCCAAATGAAAAATATATATTAATGAAGTTTTGTGTCTTTATTACTAGACTCCATCCACCAGAATCCATCCAAAAGTATTAGCCCCCCGGTCATAATGTTGTTTCTGAGGCAAATAATGTTGTGATTTTGTTTTGTGAGTTATTGTGAATTAGCAACATTTTGCATTTTGCAGGAAGAGATGTAAAAGTTATTTCTTTTGTCCGAAGAATTGATATTAAACTTAACTATGAGTCAATAAAATACAACAAATAATTCTTCTTCATGTTTCACCCGCTCCCTTGTGGGGTCGCCAGTCGATCATCTGCTTCCATCCATAGTTACTGCCGGCACGCTGCTGGCTAACAGCACCAGTGATGGTATTTGTTAACCTGAGCACCAACCGATCCGGTTTGGGAATACGTTTCTTTTATTCCGCACATTCATTTTTCATAGCGTTCACACTGGATGCCCCGGCTGTCGTTGGACCGGCACCAGAACACATTAATTTGTGACCCCTATGTCAATAATTGGTTGTTCTTAAATGTCCGTAGGAGTCAACATGAGCGGTGATGGTTGTCTCTATGTATCACCCTTTGATGACCCTGCTACATTTCAAAGGTGTTCCCCGCCCAATGTCAGCTGGGATATGCTCCAACCAGCTTCAACTCCGCGACTCTGAACAGGATAAGCAGTTACAGATAATAAATGAATGAATATTTGAAGTCTCACAGGGATGAAGGCCAGGTTGTCCCGGGGACAGATGTCCTGCAGCTCGCTGAGCAGTGCGGTCACGTGACTACGGAGGGTGGAGACTTGCTGTTCCTGCCAATCCATTCTGGAGAAGCAGGTGTGATATAGCCGAGAGAAGGTGGAAAGAAGACTCTGTAGAGTGAGAGATGAGGAAGAACATGATGGTGATGAAGAGTATAAGAAGACTATTTTTGGACTTTGAGAAAATCTGTCAGAGAAATAAAACGAAGAGAGAAAGATTGATAGAAAGATGAAAGGAAAGAGTAAAAATAGTGAAAGAGAGAGATGGAAGGATAGACTTTTGAATTTTAACAAAACTTTATTGACTGAACAGTAAACAATACCAGGAGAGCCGGTGAGTTTACGTGCTCACAATCACATGATAGAACTCATCAATCTAAAAGTTGAGCTCCTGCATCCTTTCATGCAGCTGAGGTAAAAAAAAGAATAAGATGGGACATAATGTTTGCGCTTCTCTCACCAGTGGAGAAGTCCTCCCCAGGCCTCGATGCCTCATCTCATCATGTAATGCCTTTAACTCTGAGTCCGTATTTCAGCGAGGACAGGCTTCTGACCTTTCACAGATGCCCATCGCTACCCAGAGTCACTCCCATTCACCAGCTTACTGAAGTGTTCGTCATCCTGCAGGCTTAACATCACACTGTAAACATTATACAGTGATCCTTCTTTTCTGCCAAACAGATCTCTTCGGGAAGGATAGGCTTATGTCCTGATCCACTTATCACTGTACACTGAGCTGACGGGCCGCGGCTCATTCTATGTTGGAGTTGTGTTTTCTGTGTGTCTCCACGGGAGGAGGGCTCCTCTAAACAGTGGGTTACTCTTAAATGTCGGTGGCTTAAGCTGGTTGTTGTAAACGATACTAGACCAACCCAGTTGTCTGCATTTCTCACAGACTGACTTCTTTACAGCCGAGAACAAGTTTTCCTTCCCTGGTGTGTGTGTGTGTGTGTGTGTGTGTGTGTGTGTGTGTGTTGTGTGTGTGTGTGTGTGTGTGTGTGTGTGTGTATGTATGTATACAGTTGTGTGCTGACCTGCTGATAGCTCATCTCTGCCGCTTTCATGGTGTTGATCATATGATCTTTGCATCTGTGACATTACGAAGCATGTGAATTAATATTTGCCGTGAAACAAACCTCACATGTTTAAAGGATTATTCTCAGCAGCAGATGAATCCACTCTGTCATTCAGGTAAGATCGGCTAAAGTTAAACAACAGGTATGTTACCTGGTGGTGTGCTTCAGCT
The DNA here is from genome assembly GCA_037951165.1 of Lophius americanus. Taxonomy (NCBI): domain Eukaryota; kingdom Metazoa; phylum Chordata; class Actinopteri; order Lophiiformes; family Lophiidae; genus Lophius; species Lophius americanus. Next base: position 1,570,519 of record JBBDHG010000116.1, read on the forward strand.
CGTCCTCAGCTCGCTGCAGTCTCTCCTCCACTGCTTCCTCTCCTTCTGGATACCTAAGAGGTGTTCACCCAGAATCCTCAGTGAGCGCTCCTTCCGTTTCACCTCCAGCAGAGCTCTGAGAGAGACTAAACATGGATGATGTGTATGAATGATTTCACCATTTAAGCAACCTGATGTCGCCTCAGACCGGATGTTCTGTCAGACAGGCTAGTAGCAGAAACTTAATTGTTGGATCATTATTTTATTATAAATTCTTGAATAACATCTTGCCCTGCTGGACATCCTTTTCCATCTTGATCCCTCTATCATGCCAATTGGTACAAGTCCTTTTTCCATATGCCTCTTGTTTGGCCTTTGCCACCTCATTCTTCTCCTTACGTCATGTCTCTTAGTATTCCTGCCTACTTCCTACATGTGTCTTTCTATCTGCTGCTCTTCATCAACTCACACCAGAGAAACTCATTTTCTTTGTACTCATAATAAACTTGTAGGGCGTAGTCCTGATAACATTCCTCATTACATCTTCAATTTCGTTACATACTCCCCTACGCCATTTCTCCCGCCATCCTCACCTGGTCTCTCGGATACACAAGACATTTACCTTCCTTCCCTCCAACATATCATGGATTTTTCTTTACCATTACCTGTTATTGTTCCAACATTTAAAGTTCCTATTCTCACCGCCACACTCCTACCTTTCCTCATGTCTCACTATGTCCAGGCATGTCTCCCCCATGTCTCCCCCTCTCAATCTTCCTTTTCTTCGACCAACCCTAGCATAGTTGCCACCGGCACCCTGCTGGTAATCAATACCAGCGACGGCCGTTGCTAATCCGGGCCTTGACCGATTCTGTTTCAGATTTGTGTTCCGCATATTGACTTGGCATAAATTTTACATCAGATACATTTCTTGACACAACCCTTCCCATGTATCCGGGCTTGGAACTGGGCACTATAGGTACACTGGTTTATAAACCCTAAATAAATAAGATGTGTGTCAAGGTACCTGTTTGGTCTGGCACAGTGTGTGCTGTATGTCGCTCTGTTCTGTGGCGTGCGTCTTCACTCGGAACTGCAGAGATTGAAGTTCTCTACTCTGGTCCTGGATAAGTTTTTGCGTTTCATGCTCCCTGCTCAGTGCCTGATGGAGCTCCTCACAGGCACTGTGGAAACGCTCTGCTGGGACCTACACACGCAGAAACACACACCGTCAGGTGTGTCTTCATCACACTGTACTAACGTGTGTGTTGAGCCTCACCGTCCTGTAGGCCTCCTGCTGCAGTCCTCTCTTCAGATCAGCCACCTCCAGCCTCAGACTCAACCTCTCCACCTCGGCCGAATGCAGCCGTTGGCTGAAGAGCAGGAAGTGTTGCTGGAGAGTGGACACCAGGACCTGATGGGAAGATAGAGGTCAAATTGTGCAAATTTCAGTTTACTTTGCTAGTTTCACCTGACATTGTCAAAGATTAGCTCATTTTAGCAGTCATAGTTCAAGATAGCTAAAGTTAGATAACTTAAACTGTCATAGCAAATGTTAACTTACTTCAGTTGTAAAGCAAATTCGACTGTTAACGCGTGCATCATTTCAACTTCAAAAGCTAATTTTTGGCAAATTCCTAGCTTTCATAGCTGATATCAGCAAATGTTATCTTTCATAGATAATGTTAACTTATTTCAGCTGCTGCATCTTAGGTAGTTAATTTCAACTGTCGTAGGTCAGGTTAGCTAATCTGAGCTACCAAAGCTAACATTTGCTGATTTCAGCTGTCGTTGCAAACAATACCTAACTAACTGTCATAGCCAATGAAAGCTCATTTCAGCTGTCGTAGCTATCATAAGTTAATTTCAACAGTCATGGCTAATGTTAACTATTTTCAGTTGTTTTAGATGAAGTAAGCTAATTTCAGTGGTCATAGCTTAAGTTAGCTCTTTTCTGTTATCCCGAATAAAGTTAGCCAGTTTCAACCATCAAATCTAACATTAGTTTATTTCAGCTGTCATGGTTAGCGTTTGATAATTTCAGCTTTCATATATATTCTTACTGTTCCTGTACCTTTGAGTCGAGGCCCCGTCTCAGAGCATCATTGTCGAATCTGCTGTGAGATGGACTGGATGTCCCTTCTGATTGGTTGAGAAAGTGACTCAGGAGGCAGGACAAAGCTGATTGAGACGCTGATATGATGTCTGAATAGGAGGAGCCTAGAGAGTCACAGAGAGACATTCATGAGAAGTAACTGACCCTGTGTGTGTGTGTGTGTGTGTGTGTGTGTGTGTGTGTGTGTATGTGTGTGTGTGTGTGAGTGTGTGTGTGTGTGTGTGTATGTGTGTGTGTGTGTGTGTGTGTGTGTGTGTGTGTGTGTGTGTGTGTGTGTTTACCGGTGTCAGCTAGCGTTCTCTGCAGACCGGTCATAGAGGATAGAATGATGGAGGCCAGACACTTGGAGCGCAGCCAGTGAGCACACACACCTTGACGACCCTCTCCATCTTTGCCCTTGTCTTTTACTAAAACATGAAGGGATCAATCAGAACGGAGCATTGATCGGGTTGGAACTTTCATCAGGCAATCATTGTGACTGTATCAGTATTAAATGCCGACTCATCAGGGTAGATACCAGGTGTTGCTAAAATAAGCACATTGCTTTATGATCGTCACCATCCTTAAAAGTTGTTGAACATTGACTCTATCATTTTTAGGGATAAAGGTGAAAAGTGTTATAGCATTATAGCCAGAGAACAAACAAATACGGTCTACTTTCTTTCAGAATCTTAAGAGCAAAGTAAATTGGAGCTTATAAGGCAGATGGTTGGACCTGAGGCCTCCGTGAGTCATAAGATCATGTCCATTAGCTTCAAAATTAGTATTGCTTCAACCAGGACACATTTTTTACACTTTTATGGCAAAGTATTCACGTGGAGGAAAAACTTTGGTAATAAGACCAATTTAAAAATATGTCACGTAAACTTTTCCCATTTCCTGAAATATAAACCAATTAGTAAATCAGGAACGCGCCAAATGACCCCCAATCTAAACTGGGATTTGATGAAAACCAGACTAGATATCAAAATGTTGATTTAATCCACTAAAGTTCCAAGTTTTAACCAGTTTAAACTTTTGATCACATTACTATGTGACCATATTGCAAAGAAACCTGGTGTAATAGAGAAGCAGCGTTTGACATCAGTTCCCACAATTTCCCATCATTTTTTATGGAACAATTTTTCCCAACAATTGAAATAACCACATTTAAATCTATATTAATTTACACTGAAACGATCAAATCTCTAATCAAATGTGTTTTTTTTCACTTTTAAAAACTGTATTTATGTAAGGCAGACTTACTGTATTTCAGTCCCATTTAAAAAAAACATGTCATCAGTATATAATATATGTATATATACATATTGTAGAGAACTGAGAATTTGTCTAAACAATCTATTTTTAAGGGATTAAAATAGCTAAAATGAATGAATTTTTGATAGTTAGGACAAGCGGATGTTGGTTAAAACAATCAACTTGGTGAAAGTGGAATAACATTATTATGCCCCGTGGTATGAGATGGGGCATTTCTGTCCCTCCACAGTAAGTAATATTTATTTAAGAAATATAATACTATACAAAATGTAGAAATTCATCAACATTAATGTTATTGCTTATTACTGTTGATTAGAAAAAAATAAATTCACTATGCATTTAGTAAATGGAAATTAATTTGGTTAATTTAAGTAATAAAAAAAAGGACTTTCGTAAAGAAACTGATTATCAAAATCCTGAAAGTAAACTAGGCCTATTCTGTTGTCGCACAAAGCAAGGACGTATTCCTGAAAGGTCCCCAATCCCCTGGTGTTGCGCAAGGGGCACAGTATCTTTTGTAAAATAAAGAAAAAAAAGAAAAAGGAATGTATGCATGTCTGTTCTCCTCCAGTTCACATTCACCAAATGTTGACTGATAGGACCGACCTCAGGCGTCCTCTCTGAAAATGTTTGGGGATTAATTCCAATAGTGTTGGAAATATACAACTCACCTTTCCCATAATCAATCCAAGTCCTCCCCGCACTAAGGCCGATGTGAATATAATAATAGAAAATGATCTATGAAAGAGTTTTTGAGTTTTAACGTTAAAGGATCGGTAAACAAAGGATCTGTGGCGGCTGCGGACGCAGCACTGACGACGAATCAATAACAACCCCGACGTTTCGTGCAAGTAATTAATTTTGATAGACACGACTAGGGCTGATTAAAATTAAAGATTAACTTAATATAAATATTATTAATATGGAATATTTTATGGCAGTTTCAGAAAAGGAACATCTATGTCCTGTAATGCAGTGAAGGACATTTTTATTTCAAAAACTGATTTTGAATTTCCTCTAAGTTCTTTCATCAGCAAGTTAGAGTGATGTTGGGGATAAATACCATAATGTGTACAACTTGAAGGTATTTGACCACCTACCTGTGCTCAGTAAGTCTTGACCCTGCTGTGTTGCTGTAGGAGATCCTCCACAGACGCACACACTCGACCCGCCTCCTCCCACCTCCAGCCGAAACGACACCTGTTGGCCCAGTTCACGCCACCTCCTCACCGCTAACACCACACACACACTCCTCCTCCACCACCTCACTGCCTTCCTCTTCCTCTCCTCTCCTCCCATCTCCTCCTCTTCTTCCTCACCCCCCAGAGCTGTGGCCAGTCTCCTCACCTCTTCCTCCAGCCCCTCCTTCTCTGCAAGCCATCTGGACAGGAGGCTTTTCTGTGTGCAGAGTGACTGCAGACGGCGGTGAGAGTCTCTCAGCGCCCCAGCCAGCAGGGCGCATGCCGACAGGAAGGAGGTGGATTCTCTCCGGCTCCTGGAGACGACACCCTTGAGCTGGGAAAGGTCGGAGATCAGTGAAGAATTGTGGAGCTGCAGAGAAGAGGCCTGATCGCGGAGGGATTCGCACTGAGCGCGAAGAATCTGAGACAGAGATAGGATAGACAATCCTCAAATGGAAAAATAACTTTAAAAAAAAGTTATATACATAAATTAGTTTAGACATTTTTATGATCCTATCCTAAACTGTCATTGAAGTGTTTTTCACGTCACTTCAAATTTTAACCTGTTTAGTCCGCTAAACAGGTTATAATATATATATATACATATATATATATATATATACATATATACATATATAAACTCATTTAAACCAAAGCATCAAATTTGATGGAAATACATGTGCGTACAAAGTAAATGTTATTCTATACAGCTTTTGTTGTATAGTACCAGGGACCCTTTATTTGGCACACATTGATAGACAACGTACCCCCAATGTTCCATAATGGGATTTTGGCAATAGAGAGGTATTTTGCCTGTGATAAAGCATTTACGCCCACTAGGGAAAGCTATGAGCAGAAACGACAACCTTTGAAAACTCTAGCATTGTGCACAGTAGAAAAATTGCAAAAACCAAATAGAAGCCATTAATTCTTAATTAAATAAGAATAATTAAATAATTAAAGCATTAATCTACTTTTTATACCTTTTGCTACCTTTTAGTCACAGATGTTCCAAGTGGTGGCATTAATTGTGACACACATAATTTAGAGAAAAATATAATTTTATGTTTAGAATTATTGTTTTTTTTAATTTTGTTACTTGAGCAAAGGGTTAGAATTTGTGAATGATTGGAATTAAAGATCATGGGCATAGACTACAAACTCAGTTTTTGCACCTCATTTCATTAATTTTTGTAAAGGTTGCGAATAATTCCGGAGGGCAGTGCATGCACTATCGCAAAGAATTATTAATTGTGGGATAATCATCTTTGTTGTTCATTGTTGTTGAGCGATGATGTTTTCTCCAACCAATCAAAAATCGTTGCTTTTTCTGTAAAACAGCAGCTGTGCGTGGAACGTCTGCTCTTAGGGACAGTAAAAAGTTCTGAAGTGATGTTTTAGAATCTGTGATAGGAAACGTCTTGACAACCATCAGGATCATTCTGCTGACTGGTCTCTGAGTTTCTTAATGTCTGATCACATTTAGAGGAAATAAAAACACCTGAGGGTATGTATGAATGGTGTATGTTTGTATGTGTGTGTGTGTGTGTCTGTCTGTTTGTGTAATACCTGCTGTTCGTTTTGCAGCTGTGTCACAGTGTGTGTGTGCTGGTGGCTCCACGCCTCCTCCCTCCTCCACACGCTCTCCTCCAGACGAGACAGCACACACTCCTGGCTGCGCTGCAGCTGCCGAACACACGCACTCTTCCTCTCACACACACTCTGTAGTTGGGCGACCTTCAGCAGAACGAACAAGGGATGACTATGAACATGTAATTATTATACCTACTGTGGCCAACCTCAATATCAGACTCCAAATGTAACATCTGAATATTCTGAATCTAACTTTTCATTTGATAAATTAATAAAGGTCTGAAAGGATGATTTCCTTTTTTTTTTTTTAAGATCAAACGCTTCTAGTTCATTATTTTGAGCTGTTCACCCTCAACATGACTAGTTTTTACCTTTTCATTTGCCTGCCGGAGGTCAGAGGTCAGCTGGTCGACATGTTCGTTGATGACATCACACAGCTCCGCCCAGGTGAAGTTTCCCAGAATGCTTTGGGGCTGGTCGAGGAGGACGCAGCCGGCCAGCAGGCGCTGGTAGATACAGTAGAGGAAGGACTGATGGGTCTGAAACACACACACAGTGTGGTGTATAGTTTAATTGGATTTCCCAGAATTATAAAGTCTTCAATTAAATGTTTCCAATGTAACGAGATCACAGCTGTGTGGTTCAACAACAAAGGACATGATGAGGGGGGATAGAGAGGAAGAAATAAATATAATGAACTAGGAAAAATGATGAACAGAATAGCTATCTGGAAGACTAACTAAACAACTGGTGTTGTGATTTTACAAGGAGGCAAGACGCTCTCTTTAAACTGTGTCCATTACTGATGTCTATGGTTCTTTGATGATCTTTTTTCGGGGTGGAGCTGGAGGCTCACTGGGCAAACAGAGACACAAGCGGAACGCGCAAGAGAAGACCGGCTGCAGAGTATTTGAGAGATACTGAGAGAGTTTGTTGTGAATTATCGTAGATTTTGGGGCTGGCAATAACTCAGACATTAATGGAGCAATCTGCATGAATTTAAAAAACCTTGGTTACTGTTGTGCCTTGTTCCTTTGTTTTATAATGGATGGGAACAGGAAATCACGCTACAGTGTCTGTTTAACACAGGAAGAAAGAAGTTATGTTTAGAGGTAGGTATTGGGCTATTTTATATCCACCGCCGACACTATTAAATTAGACAGCTCGTCTGCTGTCCCCCTCCTGCAGTAATATCTTCACTTCAGAAGTGCTGAATTTTTTTGTTACATTTGGAGTCGGGTGCTCAACTGTCTTTAAACTTTCTCTTTGACATTTTTCTTCTTTTCTCCACGATCTCTGTGGCAGTCGTGTTTACGCACACGGACCTGTAGCCTCATGCCCTTTTACAGGAATTGGCGGGGCGTTTACCGATGCTAATTAGGATCACAGGTACGAGCTTAGGTGCAGAATGGGATTCAGTAAATTAAAAACACAGCTGCGAACAATATGGCGGTTTAAGAAGGCTTCTTTATCTGCCGTAGGTTTTCTCTTAGGAGTCTTCTCAAGAAAAAATTTAAGAAAATTCTTCAGGAAGATATTGGTGAATGAGGCCAAATGATCTGAAACCATCCTGTAATAGTATAACACCGAGAAAGAATATTATACTGCACAGTGAGTACTTTTACTTTGATAACTTAGATACATTTTGCTGTTAGTTTCTTTGATCTAAATAAGTGGATCTAATGACCTTCGACTCCTTCTCGTAGTGCTCGGTTATCTTCTGGACCTCAGCTGTCCTCTCATCCCTCTCTGCCTCCAATTGGGCCTGTAGATCCTGCCTCTGCCTCAAGCGATCAAAGCTCTCCTGGTGAAGACAACCAACTTCCTGTTCCAGTCTGCAAGACACTTGCTGTGACTCCTGCAGATTGCAACAGAAATAACAGAGGAATATCTATTTTATATGCAGACATGTGGTGTTTATTTTGAAAAGTTACATTGCCACCTGTTTGGCCTGGCCTGCATACAACCAAACTTTTGAGGACCATTCACCAATATTGTCTTGTGGTGTTTCACTGTATAAACCTGGACTGTCTCGCTGTATACACCTGGACTGTCTCACTGTGTGAACCTGGACTGTTTCAGTGTGTGAACCTGGATGGTTTCATGTGTGATTCTGGAATATTTCACTGTATAAACCTGGATGGTTTCAGTGTGTGAACCTGGATGGTTTAATTGTGTTATCCTGGACTCTTTCACTGTGTGAACCTGGACTGTTTCACTGTATAAACCTGGAATGTTTCAGTGTGTGAACTTGGATGGTTTCATGTGTGATTCTGGAATGTTTCAGTGTAAGAACCTCGATGGTTTCTAGTGTTATCATGGACTGTTTCACCGCATAATCCTGGACTTTTTCACTGTGTGACACTGGACTCTTTCCTATTTCTTACCTTCCACTTTACAAGCTATCTACTTACTGATCAGAATCATGATCATTGCAAAATGCAATGAAAAAATATTTGTTTTTCACATGTTAACAGGTTCTTACACATCACACTTATTTTGTCTGTGTGATGCCGGCAATGTTGTTCAAATCAAAAATCCGATTGGTGTAATGTTTCCATTGGTTCTCGAGTGGAAAGTGACAAAGTCAGAGTCTATGATCTAAATGAGTGGACCTAGTTACCTTTAACTCCTTCTCGTAGCGCTCAGTTATCCTCTGGACCTCAGCTGTCCTCTCCTCCCTCTCCGCCTCCAGCTCAGCCTTCAGATCCTGCCTCTGGTTCAAGATATCAAAGCTCTCCTGGCGAAGACAACCCACTTCCTGCTCCAGTCTGCAAGACACTTGCTGTGACTCCTACAGATGAAGCGATAGTAAAGCAGTCAGCTTTAAGACCATCCTCCATCTCCTTCCTCCCCCTGAGCTCCAGGATGGGTTGCTTTATCTTCGCCCGCCTTGTCTGATCTGACGTCATCCGTCAGTGAGTCCGCTTCTCAGTGACATAGGTCTGCGCTATAATACTGCACAATGAGTATTTTTACTTTCATACATTGAGTAAATTGTACTGATAATCCTTCCATTCTTTTACTTAAGTAAGGTTTTGAAGCTACAGTTATTTTACTTGAAGTGAACTTTTTTCATGGTGTGGTAGCAACAGAAGTAATGGTGGACTAAATCATTTATATGCGGGCATGTGGTGTTGATTTTGAAAAGGAACACCGCCACCTGTTGGCCTGGCCTGCATACTTCTGCACTTGTGGCACAAGGACAATTTTCCCAATATTGTCTTGTTGTGTTTCACTGTATGATCCTGGACTGTTTTACTGTGTGATCCTGGACTTCTTCACTTCTTCACTGTGTGATCCTGGACTGTTTCACTGTGTGACCCTGAACTGGTTCCACCTTCTCACCTTCAACTGAAAGCCAGATGCTGGATGATTCTAAGAAACTTTTCGAAACGCAAAATAAAAATATTTGTGTTTTTAACCTGTAAACGGGTCCTTATGCATCTAACATCATAATGGTTTTGTTTGTGTGACAACAACAATGCTGTTCAAATCACACTTCGGAGCAGCATGCCCATCTGATTCCCCAGGGGAATCAAACTAAATCAGTATTTTTGATCTAAAGTAGTGGATCTAATTACCTTTAACTCCTTCTCGTAGTGCTCGGTTATCTTCTGGACCTCAGCTGTCCTCTGCTCCCTCTCCATCTCCAGCTCGGCCTGAAGGTCGTGCCTCTGCCTCAAGCAATCAGAGCTTGACTGGCAAAGGCGATCCACTTCCTGCTCAAGTCTGCAAGATGCTTGCTGTGACTCCTGCAGATGAAGACAAAGAAAAGCAGTGAGCTGTAAAACCCTCCTCCTCCTCCTCCTCCTCCTCCTCCTCCTGCCCGCTGAGCTCCGGGATTAGTCTTTTTACCTCCACCTGCCTGCTCTGATCTGAGGTCAGCTGTCTGAGGGTCTGGTTCTCCTCCTGGAGCGTCTGGGTTGCGAGCAGCAGATCCTCGACCTTCCGGAGGCAAACACGAGCTTAGTAACAGAGAACGATCAGAGTGTGTATGTGTTTGTGTTTGTGTACCTGTTTGTCAGCTACTTCCTGCCTGCGTTGACAGCTGTTAAGTGTCGCCTTCAGCAGCTGTAGGGCTTCAGCAGCACTCCCATCATCCTTTGCTTGAGGACCCGTGCCTACACATACACAAATGGACTAGCAGGTTGTGGAATGATGACAAGTGTAGACAGCAGGTGTGTGTATGTAGAGTGTGTACCTGTTGCGTTGTGTTGATGAAGTGTTTCTCTGATGTGTTCCACGCAGCTCAAAAATCCCTCCTCTGCATCACACTGCTTCTGAGCGGCCTGAACCCAGAAGAAGAAAGAGGAAAGAAGGTATTGTCACCAATGTCATTTTCCATGTTCATTGATGAGACGTATAAAATGAACACAATTTATGATGAAGAAATCAGCCGCTATATTTCCATCCACTTCCTGTCATTCCTGCATTTCTATTGCATGAAACACAGCTGCATATTCATTAGGAGTCACTGAGATTCCATATTTTCCGAATAACTAAATATAAGTGAGAACAATTATATAACAAGCCTAAACCAATTTCCATAAACAATGTTTTACTTTTGTAACCTAATTCATTATTCCTGATCAAACATTTATAGGGTAACAAATGAAGCTTATTAACTATTAACCGCGATAACAAAGCTAGTTTATGGTAGTGAGAAAGTTTAAGTGGGATTTTGGTTTTGTCACAATTGCATTGTAGGAGTCCACACCCACTACCTTTTCAAACACAAACTAAGGAATAATGCACCATAGTTTATAATCTCCTAAAATGTAATTTTTAACCAACTGAATTTGAAGACAATATATGAAGTGCCAAAATCTAAAGCATTTAATCGACCTGCGTCTCCATCCACTTTCTGGCATGATGGGATCCTCAAAGGGTCATTTTGGGGAAATTCATGCCAAACAATCACACTGACGTAGTGACACGTCACCTGCTGCAGCAGTGCATGCGTGTCATCATGCCGTCTCTTTTCCTCTTCAAGCCTCTCTCTGAGGTCAGAGGTCATGGTCTTTTCTGTTTCCAAGACGATGCTCAAGTCAGATTTGCATTGTTCGAACGCCCACTGCAAACTACAAACATACACATTACAGATATACGTTTAAATAACGCTGACTGAGAAACACCTTAAATATATACAAAAAGCTTTAGTCTATATTGAATAACCATTCCAACACATTTTACATTAGTCTGATGACCACATCATCTCACCGCTCCAGAGCGTGCTCGGTGCTGCTGCTCCTCTCTTTCTCCAGGCTGTAAGCTCGCTCCACCTCTCTGAACTGAGCTCTCAGCAGATCGAGGCTGCTCTGCACCTCCTGCTGGCCGGACCGCTCCACCAGCAGCGCTGACTCCAAGTCCCTGGCCCGCAGCTGTAGCGTTGTTACAATCACAACAGAAGCTCTTTGTAACACTCCTTTTATATTGTGACATGATGGGGACAATTTTTAGAGGTGGAATATATTTAGGTTTTTTATTTTATGAAAAGAGTTACCTGGATGACCTCAGTGTTGACCTTTGTCTCCAGGTGAGATGCTCTCATCTCCTCAATGCTGGACTCCAGAGACTTCACCTTCTGATCCGACACCTGCAGAGGAAACACTGAGTCACACAGCTGCTCCATCCACCTTCTTCTCTCTCTATCGCTTCTTTTCACCTCTTTCTCTCTCCTGAACCTTTTCTCTCTCTCCATCAGGTACTTCAACTCCTCAGCTTGGCGCCTGTTCACCTCATTCTCCTTCTCCCTCTCACGGTGCACCTCCGCAATCCTCCTCTCTGACTCCTCCAGAGCCTCCCTGTGATCCTGACAGACAAGCAGAGCAGGTCCACGATATGAATACCGCTCCTGACCAGCTTGTTCCTGTGTGTTCATGTGTGTGTGTGTGTGTGTGTGTGTGTGTGTGTGTGTGTGTGTGTGTGTGTGTGTGTGTGTGTGGGTGTGGGTGTGTGTGTGTGTGTGTGTGACCTGCAGGAGTCGGCGCAGATGTTGGTTTTCTAAAGTGAAACTCTGTATCAGTCTGTCTCGCTCCTCCACCTCCTGCTGCAAAGTTTGCTGGTCCTCGTCTCTAGACCGGCGGGTGATGTCCAGAGCTTTCTGCAACTCTTGGACACTGTGCTGGAGCTCTGCTGCTCGCTCTGACAGAAACAAATGATCAATTTACAACAAAAACACTTATTAGAAATTTCATAAAACACAATAAATGAAGATAATCTAGGTAAGACTAAATATAAAAACAAAAACAAACAAGTACTTCATTGTTTTTCTTTGTATGAGATATTTATTATCATAAGTCAGATTTTATAATCCTAAATAAGTTTGACTCAAGCATTTTCGTGCTTTGTAATCTAAGCACGAAAATCGGGATCCAGTAGTATTTTATAACTTTCCGTGGCATCATAGGAAAACGCTTATAAATTTTTTAGGAACGCATATGCATAAATCATGATGTAATAAGTAAATGACTTATATTTATAGTGCTTATCTTTGAGTGTGGTCCAACCCCTCTATCTGTACATATATTTCAAACGTAGAAAAAGATGCTCTCTCTGTAGTCACATTTGGGGGCGGGACACTGGCGCTTGTACTTATATGGATTAAAGTGGATGGAGGAGGTAAGTAGGTGTTGATGGGTAGGTAGGCAGGTAGGTAGGTAGTAGGTAAGTAGGTAGGTAGGAAGGACTTTATAAATCCCCCAAACGGACATTTCAGTGCTGAACGATACATATTTACAAAGGTGAATGAGAAAAAGATATTAAAAAAATATATTAAAATCATTTTAAAAATTATATAAATTAGACTTTCACAGTGATTGGTACTAATTTGCAAGTGTATATGAGATTTTAAAATAATTACAATAAATTTTAAATGTATTCAAGAATGGTATAAGATTATGTCATCTGAATAAATAAAGATGTTCTTCTTTGAATATGGAGGGTGTATTTGTTTTCAGCACCTGTGAGGATGTGGTGGTCCCTGCTGAGCTTAGAGACTCGGTCGGCTTCTCTCCGGCTCACAGTTAGCTGGTACTGAAGCTCCACCCGCTGGGCTTCTCCTCGCTCCACTGAGGACCTCAGGCAGGTCAGCTCTGACTGCAGCCGGCACAGCTGGGAGGAGAAACACAGTAGAAATTAACTAATCAGATAATAATTATTAATATTGTAATGTCAAAATAAGTTGTTAGAAAAAAAGACCATGGTTCATTCTCACATCCTGGTTGTGGCTAGATGTCAGTTCCAGCTTCTCTTTCTCCAGCTGATGGACTTTCAACCTCAGCTTCTCCGACTGCTCTCCACCTTCTGACGCTGCCCTCCTCTTCCTACAATCTCGTCGACTTCTCCCTCTGCCTCGCTCCTCATCTTCCATCTCGGCTCTTCTTCCTCTTTCTTCTGCAGGCTTCATCTGAAAAGGATGAAGGGTTAAATGTTCAATCATTGAGCTGGCGAACAAATTTTAACAAATAAACATAGTGGAGTCATTAGAACAATTCATTTTCTTACATATAGTGTCAAATTACAGAAAAATGGCAAAAGAACTTTTCAAAAGAGCCGGTCTGTAAGTCCCCAGTCTAAAATTAGAATCAATGTTTTGCCAACAATGTAGGTGAACATAGAAGCACTCGAAAGGGCTTGATCCAGTAATTTAAAAAAGTAACCGGAAAAAAATAATCCTGTATCCAACCCTTTATATGAATCCACTCCGAAAGCCCAGCAGATGCCCGCCATTAAGCAGGAACGGTTTAGAGAGCAGAATCATCAGTAAAAGCTATAATTAAGCTCGGTTTCGGGGTGAAATCCCCAATAATAATTAAATGTATTGAGATTTACAAACAACAGACAACTAATATATATTTGCCAATAAACGTAACATACAACAAATGTTGAATAATAAAGCTTACACGTGTCTGATGCGGCATGTTGTTTTTGCTGGTTGCCTGGATGCTGATGTTGCCTTGCCAGCAGATGCAGTCAACTGCTCATCTAGAGAAAAACATCCGTCAAAAAACGATTACACGTTCAAGCTATACTGCCCACAATAAAAACAAAATGCCATAATTAATACACAAATTGGAGGCAGAACAGAGTTTGTCAATAACACAGCTATTAACTGTCAACAATACACAGCTCAGATTTTACTCATATTCAATGGTGAATGGTCGTTTAATGTGAGTCGAATTTACCACCAAGTCTCCAATATCCGCTGCTATTAAGTAGTCATGGCACTATGTTTTAATTACTGTATATCAACCAGCAAAAACACAATATAAACATTTCGTGACGAGTATTTCGTTTTTATATGGCTCAACACGAACTAAGACCAGTTTATACTTGATAATAACATCTTAAGGTGTCCAAAACATAATTAGACCGATGAATTACGGTCTTACTATCATTATTATACGGTACTGTATATGCTACATAATATAAATATGTAATTGTGCGCTCTTAAAAACACTTACAGCAACACCAGGACTAGATCTGTTTGAATCTGACGCCATCTTGAGTGTCTATACGTTGTTTCCGCTTAGACTAGGAAAACAACCGGAAACACTGAAAACACTTTAAAAAAATATTGTTTTACTTTACACATATAAAATTTACGGACTAATCCTCTTCCGTAAATATTATTGATTGCAAAATGTTATTTCGATCATTTCCTATGACAGCGGTAGTGCCACATTGTGAAAAAAATTAGGTTCAAATATTAAAGTCATAATGTTACTAGAATATAGTTGTAATTGTCGATTGTCAAGTCGTAATTTTACAAGAATAAAGCTGTAATTTTAAGCAATGCATTAGGTTGGAAATATCATTGTCACCAGCGCCAAATGAGAAACTTAGTGCATCTCGTCAAGCAACATTTTAATATAGGTTTGGCAAATAAAGTAATACTGAATCCTTTGGCATATCAATTTTGAACGCTTTGGACTCTTATGGATTCATATGATACATTAAAGCTGTGTGGCATAAGAATTAATGACTTTCTCTCTTTGAAAATTACAAGAATAGAGTCGTCATTTTAAGAGAGGAAAAATTTGTAATTTTTACGACTTTATTCCTGTTAGACTGGGACTTAATTCTCGAAATTGTAGATTTTTTTATTTCTGAAAGTGGCCATAATATTTCTTCATACATTTCCAACTTCAAGCATTCCTTAATAAAATCCATCCATCCATCTATTTTCTTCTGTGTCAGGTGTCCAGTTGTCATGGCAACAGACCAAGCAACCTCATTCTTTTGGTTTTCTATCCACAGCTCGGGACTATAGATGAAGGTTGGAACGTATAGACTCTATACGTTCCAACCTCTATACTATAGAGCCACTGGTTGATTGAGACCTTTGCCTTACGACGCTGTCTCTCCACTACATCTGAACGATAAAACACCCTCATTACTGCTGATGCTGCAACTTCTATATTATAAGATTTTATCTTATTAACATATTTTATATTATTACATTCATACCTTGGCCAAGAAGGGAAGTTATGTTTCCATCCCTGTGCTAAGGACTGTTTGTCTGTGAGCAAGCAGACAAACAGAGAGGTTTTGGTAAGTCCTAAAGATGATTACATTTTGGTGCTGTCATACGTTTGGCCGCAGTTGAATAAAGTAAAATAAAACTGGAAAAAGCACTCACAAAGCGCAAACCTCCGCCTAGGGACAAAACCTAATAATAATAAATAATAATAATACATTTAATTTATAATGCACTTTACATTTGGATCAAATCTCAAAGTGCTACCCCTGAACCCTCTTTATTTCTTCCTATATAAGTAATTGCTAGCCCCTATATCTACCGACAACAAACTCTGTTAATGTCTCAAACACTTCTACGCCTTCCACTTCAGCATCTCTGTTCATCCCACTGAGGAACGTCAAAGGAATCAAAGAAACAAATGAAATCAATAATGGAAACAGTTTCAAGAGAGCTCTTTGCCACATTGTGACATCATCTGTACGATATGCCAAAACCTACCTCTGGGTAAAATGCAAAATACATAGATACTTTTTTTCTGTAATCTTACTAACAGACAAACAAAAAAACAAACAAACAAAGGCACAGCGTTGATAACATAACCTGCTTCCTTGTTAATAATAACCTTTTGAAGCAATGACGTCACAATGTCCATTATAGATGCCTTTGTTCCTTTTATTCCGTGATGTTCCTTTTTTGGAAAAAACAGTTCATCATCTTCAGCCGAGTTGACTTCTGTGCCGGCGTCTTAACTGTTGTTGTTAAACACGCCAGCAGAGGGCAGTGTGAGTCTGTGACTACGTCATTTTGAGAGAAGAAGAAGAACGAAGGAAACCAATATGGCAGCGCCGTCAGAGCACGTTGGACTAGAATCCATAGCGACAGAAACATGTCAGATAGAAGTTCCTGAAACCGACAGAGACCCAGAAACCTCACACTCAGATCAGGCAGACCAGGACCCGGAGTCAGATGAGAATGAGGACGAAGAGGAGCCTTCGGAGCCGAAGATCCGAGACACTCCGGAGGACATCCGTCTGGAAGCGATCGCCAACACAGTGGCTCTCCATCCCAGCAGGGACATTCTGGTGTGCGGGGACATAGATGGGGACGTGTACGCCTACTCTTACTCCTGTACGGAGGGGGAGAACAGGGAACTGTGGTCGTCCGGGCACCACTTGAAGTCTTGCCGCCAGGTTCGGTTCTCCGCGGACGGACTAAAGCTCTACAGCGTCTCCCGGGACAAAGCTGTCCACTTGCTGGACGCGGAGCGAGGACAGCTCGTCACCAGGATCCGGGGGGCGCATGAAGCTCCCATCAACAGTCTACTACTGGTGGACGAAAACATACTGGCGACCGGAGACGATCGGGGAACCCTCAAGGTCCGGGGACGACTTTTATCTATTAAAACTTTCTTCCGCAGGTTTTATTCAAACTAAACATCGAGATCCATGTTCTGATCCGATCCAGACTGGACCTAATGTTGTTCAGAACTGGTATGCTGACCGACTCAACTGGTTTTGTAGCGGTCTAATAGTCTATGCCTTTAGTTGGCCCTAGTTGTGGAATAGAGAGAAAGGTGGAGAGAAGAATGGATGGAGAAAGAGAGGAAGGGAAAAGAGAGAAAGTGGAGTGCAGAGATAGTTAGAGAGGGATAAGGAAGGCTGGATTTAATTAAATCCAAACAACTTCATTTATCCAACCAGGGCTAATTCATTGTGAGCAACTTATACATAAATTGCAGGCACATAAAAAAACACATACAGATTAATTCACATTGGAGCTAAAATGGAAATAATGTTTATAGTAATAAATACATATAAAAAGAATACATGATTTACAGGTGTGTATTCGTTTAAAAGTTTTATTGAGGAGGGGATGAAATATCTTGCACACCGGTTGGACCTGCAAACAGATGGGGAGCAAAAATACCCTGATGGCAACAGAACTGCAGGCAAGAATATGTTCAGAGCAAGGACCCAGAATTTACACTTCTTTTCAGAGGTTTTTCTCGTCACAGAAAAAAATGCAGGGCTTTGTTTCCCTCCTGTCATTTTGGATCAAAATATGACAATGCTATTCACGGTATTTCTATCCCTAACAGAGAGATGGAGAGAAAGAATGGCATGGAGAGATAGGCTGAGAGACAGATAGAGGGGGAACGCTTCACGAGGTATAGAGAGAGACTAGACTTTTAACACAACTTCATTTAGAGGAGGGATAAAATAGAGGGATCTAGAGGGTAGATGAAGAAAGGTGTAAGGCTATAGAGAGGGGTAGATGTTTGGAGAGGTGGAGATATAGAGGTATACTGATTTACATAGGGAATTATGAAAGGGAGGAATAGGAAAGGGAGAAGGGGGAGAGATGGAAGGATTAAAGATACAAAGAGAGATGAATTTGTGTTCAGAGGCATGAAGACATAATGGATAGATATATACAGAGAGAGGTGAGGGAGGGAGGGAGGGAGAGAGAGAGATGTTTTTGATGGTCTTCATTTCTTGATGGTTCGTGTTTGGTACAAACTGGATTTCTAACGGGTTTTATTTGCGTCTGAACTTTACTCGTCCTCTCTAGTCTGAACATGTCTTGAAGAGGTCTGACAATATTTCTGATTCTAATCATAATTGACCAGTTTGGTTGCAAAGTAACAATGCTGATAATCTGATGATCTCCATCCTTTAATAAGCTCAGTGTAGCTCTGCTGAGAATGTTCGGTACGGTGGGTGACAGGAAGATGAAACTTTATTTTACCCCAGAGGGGAAATTTAGTTTTTTCAGCAGCTCCACATACAGACTTTCTAAAGGCGACAATAGGAAGTAAGGCAGAGAATATAATCGGAGGATTTTTGTCCGGTAATGGATTAAACTAAATTTCTTTCCCAGTTTGAAATTGATTCATTTGTATGTGTAAAGGTGTGGGACATGAGGAAGGGAACTGCCATCATGGATCTGAAACACCACGAGGATTACATCAGTGACATTACCGTGGACCAGGCCAAGAGGATCCTACTCACTACCAGGTAAAAATAACAACAACATTAAACTGATAACCTGTTTATTGTGATGATAAACAGCATTACTATCACAACGATAATAATAATAATAATACTTTTAATTTCTGATCACTTTAAGGCTTTGTTCTTAGATAGATGTTTTGTATTCTTGACCTTTGAGATTCCTAAATGCAGTGACCTGTACGAAGCTCTAGTTTGAACATGTCTGACACATGTCTATGTTACCTTTGCCAAGGAAGTTGTTTTAACTTGGTTTGTCTGCTTGTTAGCGAGATTACAGAAAAACTACAGGACGGATTTGTATTAGTATGTTTTGGCAGAACATAGAGATAGTTAAATTCTTGTGACATTATGTCACAACGTCAATGGTTTTGTGTACCATTGTGAGATTGGGCCCTGTTGGACTTTGTTTGGGCGAAAATTCATAAATAAATTGCTGAATCTGCATGAAAATGTACTAAATAAAGCGATCTAATTAATTGTGATCACAGTAATGTTTACTTCGGATACTCTGTGCCGATGATTTGCAAGCCAGCAAAATTACTCAGGGAGTTGAAAACTAAATTTCTCAACCTTTTATGGCGGGGTTGGGCTGGAGCCGGGGACATAATCAATACATTTTGAAATAGGTTGGAATCTAATTCCATCATTTCTTTCCTCCTTATTATTTACACAAAAATGACTTGAGAGATTTCCACTAAGCATGAGGGATTTATATCAGAGAGGAACCCTTTAAATACAATTTTGTTGTTAGTCTGGATAGAGGTAACACATCAGGACATTTCTGAAACTTCCCCTAATGGTTTATTTACACCGAAAATAAAATAAAATTTACACACAGACAAGTTACATACAAAGTCGATGCAAAGTCACACATTTGTGCCGGGGTGAGAGAAATGAACGTGACGCAGAAGAAAAGCGATTCGGGGTTATTTGCTCGGGAAATTTTCATTACGCTGTGGCACGAAAGTCTTATCAGCTCTTTGATGCGGAGGACTTTGATGCGGAAGAGGAGGAAGTTTTTTCCGAGCCGACTCTCTCTCTCTCTCTCTCTGGATTATGTTACGCAAAAACTATTGAAAAAAAAAAGGCAAAGCTTTGTGACATATTGGAACCTGGGTCAGAACATCTAAAGACCCTTGTGTGGGATTGTTTGGCCATGCTGAAGCTACATGCTCCAAAGTTTCACAATCATTGGGCGTCTGTCTACCACTATCTCAATGATCGCCTCTCTCTTGAAGTCCCTGTACAACCAATACACAGGCAACCAATACACAACTTTAGTTGGAGGAAGTCAAGTGATCTAAGACATTTGTCTGGTTTGATGATCAGCTGTACCTCGTTCCTGTAATGTAGACCAGTTACCAACTTTCAACCGTAACCTTTTCAGAGCGTCCTGGAGACCATCAACAAGTACAGGTTGTCTTAAAATGTTTTTTCTAAATTCAGGCTCAAATTTGCATTTCCTGTATTACAGTGGTGATGGTACCATGGGTGTTTTCCACATCAAGCGGCGGCGGTTCGAGCTGCTTTCAGAGTATCAGAATGGAGATCTTACGTCAGTGGCACTGATGAAGCAGGGGAAGAAGGTGGTTTGTGGCTCCAGCGAGGGCAGCTTCTACATCTTCAACTGGAACGGTTTTGGAGCTACCAGCGATCGCTTTGCTATCAAGGCCGAGTCGGTGGAGTGCATCGTCCCCATCACTGAAAGCATTATGTGCACCGCCTCCATGGATGGGTACATTCGGTGAGTTCATTACCATTGCAGTCCGTGGTTGCTTTTGGAAAGTTTGATATTACCTTTGAGCTCTAAAATGTGCCTCGTTTGTCTCTACAAATGGACCAAGTTGGTCTCTAAAAGTAAACAAAGTTGGTCTCTAAAAGTAAACAAAGTTGGTCTCTAAAAGCAATCTTGTTCTCAAAGAGTTTCAAGCCCCACCTGTCCCCATCGCCCAAAAAAAAATGGGCCAGGTTCAAAATCCATTGCTAGTGGGGCAAAAATCTGAATATTTTCACCCTATGGGTGACAGCACAACCAACACAGCATTGCATCAATAAGTGTGCATGATCCCCGCTTCAAACCTGTCTTGCGCTTTCCTTGGCGTTACAAACAGACATACATACATATTTTTCTAAATATTTGTCCAATTCCGGCAAATTATGATTGACATGACATGCAGCATGAAACTGATCATCATGTCACTTTCAGATTGTCTTTAAATTGAGTGAGCCTGTGTAAGATACGGCGGATGCCCATGTCGGCCATAGCTAAATCCATCATTCTGTATGATATTTATTGACAATAAAGATAGACATTTATTAAGATGAGTCGGTCAGTAAGCCGCGCCCCACCCATCATGTCCATTTCCCAACAGTGGGGCACGCCCCACACTTGAAGAACTGCGGGTCTAATCTGACCTTCACATGAACCAAATTGTTCTTTATGAAACATCTGTTTACAATGTAAACAGATGTTTCTGTAAACTTTACATGGACAAGGTTTGTCACACATAATAATAATAATAATACATTTAATTTATAATGCCTGTGTGGTAGGGCTGGGTGATTCTGATTAATATGAGAATCTCCGATTCTTTGCTTACAGATTGCGATACCTTCCAAAATCATACCATTCAATATACATCATACTTAACTTAGGAAGATTTAAAAAGGGTTATATAATAACACAGAGAGAACGATTATTTCCAAGCCTTAACGGGTCTGGAAGACTTCTGACTGAGCTCAGTTCGAACCCAGCAGACCTTCTGTTTTCAAGTCGGAATCTGACGGGTCCAACACAGGTAACACAGGTAACACTAGCTGAAGCACTCGGTTTTAAAGCTATCACACAGTTGTTACCATGAATACCACTCGTCTATTTACCCTGACTACTGATGTTGGCAGAGTAAACGACTGTAAGTGGGTCTATTTTTGGCTCATTGCCCTTATAGCAGTGTTTTAGCTCATGTTATGAATTAAAATGCTTGAGGATCGCCTTATTTTTGAAATGAGATTGTATATATGTCTGAATCGAGATGGCGTTCTTTTTAGGATTAATCGCCCGGCCCTTATGTGTTGTCTTATAGTCAAAGATGGCCTTTTAACGGTCAAAGCACATCATAGAATAGAAAAGGGCTGTTTGATGGCTCATTTCTAGTTTTTGAATGTTTGCCAACTTCCTGGCTGTTTGGTCTTTTATAATAATAATAATACATTTAATTTATAACGGACGTTACATTTGGATCAAATCTCAAAGTGCTAGATCCAAACTTGTTTTTCAGTGGTTTGAGATGCTCTTTGAAAGATTCAAAATAGTTTTTGAGCGTCAAATCTTTTCTTCAAATGATCCAGCCTGATCTTTTAATGAGCTCTTAATGCTTCAAAATCTTCTGTTGATTGTCTGAGTATTTCACCAAATCGCCTAAAAAGTTTTTTGATGGTCTCTTCTTGGCTTCAATGGCCCCCGCTTAGTATGTTTTTTAAATTCCTTTCTGGTCCAAAATGGTCCACTGTTGCAATGACAATTATTAATCACTACTTCTTTCTCGCCATATGAATAGTTTCTGAAATGTGTTTGTCTTTCATCAGAGCCATCAACCTCCTTCCCAACCGAGTCATCGGCTGCATTGGGCAGCATGTTGGCGAACCCATTGAAGAGCTTGCAAAGTCCTGGGACTGCCGCTTCTTGGCAAGCAGCGGCCATGACCAGCTCATAAAGTTCTGGGACATTTCCAGTTTACCCGAGACGACTGTCAAAGAATACCGCAAGAGGAAAAAGAAAGATGGTCGAATGAAGTCTCTGACCAAGAAAGCCCACGGAGACAATGATTTCTTCTCAGGGCTCTTAGAGGAAACAGAAAAGAAGGAGGAAGAAGAGGAAGGGGAGGAAAATGACGACAGCGACAGTGGCAGCGATTAAAAAGCAGCAGAACTCTCATGCTTCCGTACTGTGCCTTCAGACATTTTATTCTTAAATTATACATCATGTGTGGAGAAAATTAGCTGGTACCAAACTTCTGATCCGAATGGTGACCTATTTTAGAACTTCCTTTGTTTACCCGGATTTGAGATGGGAACGTTAGGATGAGTTTTATCTCTTAATAGACACAAATATCAGGTTGTGATTGTCCCAGAGTTTTTTTTAACACTGTCATTCAGAAATATTCATCCATTGTGATTTTTGATTAACTAAATATAATAAGAAATAAGAGGCAGACAGTCCCTAAAAGTTCCTTGCCTTCTTTGTACCTCCCCTTTGGAGGTTTGCCCTGCATCTCTGACTTGGAGAAGACCCCAGTGTCGACCCAGAACTCGCTGGAGGAACTATCTATCTCATCTTGCCCTGGAATGCATCGGGACACCCACAGGATGAGCTGGAGAGTGGTCCCGGGGAGAGGGATGTTTTTAACACCCGTCTTAGCCCTGCTGCCATTGCGACCCAACACTGGATAAGCAGGAGAAAATGAATGGATAGCAAACCGTAAAATAATGAGACATTATGGGGATTTAATGGCAGAACTGTTGTTTTTTTAAACTCTAGATTAAGGTCCAGACAAAATGTGTCCATAATGAAATATATCAAGTTAAAACATTTTTTTACACCAACAGTATTGACTTATGTATATACGTTAGGTTTTTCAACAGCTCCTTGTCGGTATATCCGTACCAAAATCCTTGTATTTAATTAAATACAAGGCCGTTCAATTCATTGCAATAAGAAATTTATTGTAATGCTTTAAAAAGCATTATCTCTGAAAAGCCCCCAATCCTCCGAATTGTACAAGCAATTCCCATGATTGAACTCTTAAAATGAATTTTGACACCTTCATGATCTCACAGTCCATATTGACTCCAAACCTATGAATAGGATAGGACATCAACCTTCACAGTGATGTGTCGTTCGCAAACGAGCCTCCCCTAGAGCTGATTCTTTACCGCGAACGAGAAGGCTCAACTCTGCCTAATATCCATTATGTGAAAGAAGTAAGGGGGCAGAGGCTCCAAAGACAACGAGTGTAGTGGTACAGGCCAGGTACAGCTCCGAAGCAAGGTACACGCAGAGCGACAGAGATGAGATGCCTGATTTAAATGCAAGTGATTCAGGAAAAAGTGAAGAAAAGAAGCAGCAACTGGCTGTATTTCAATGATATTGGAGAATGCAAAGCTGAGTGCAGAATTTTAAAAACGCAAATATCCGTCAGAGCAGGGTCAACAACAAACCTGCAGACATCAAAGTACCCCCCACCCGTTCGTGCAGCTGGAATTGCTGAATGCCATCCTACACTATAGACTTTTATTTAAAGTGTCATAATGTTAAGACCTTGGCACTAATTTGATTTGTTTGCTGTGGTTCTTTGTTCAGTTATTCATTTTAAGTTTTGACTAAAATGTTAAACAATATTAACACTGTATTTTTTTTAATAACGAATAAAATCCATAAAAATAAGGCTTTTACGAAAACACTGAATGAAAAATTGCATACCAACACACTAACCTTTCATAATTATTAAATTAGGCTAAATAGAGTCTCCAAATGATACTAAATTAAGAGCCGGCTGGAGTCGAGAAAAAAGAACTGAATCTATGATGTTCAGAAATTAACAATATAGGCTCGATCCATAGGTGATATGGAAGTAATTTATTTCTTGCCTTGAAAGTACTTAGTTCATTTTTTTTTATTTCATCGTATCCAAAAGCTCAGGGGCCTTGGATTATTTGTCTTTACGAAAAATATTCAACCTTTTCTGTTTTCTACTGATTCACTTATCTTAATTTTTCCTTCAAGTGTACAGTTCAACGACAGGCGGGAAACTCATTGTAACCTTTGAACGCCATGACATCCTCCCTCCTTTATCTTTGATTGGCTAGATTGAACATTGGCTGATGACGATTGGCTCAATCTCAGTTTTATTATTAGGCTAGACCAATCAGAAGCAAACTAGTTCGGGTTAGTACAGGAGCTCAACTGGATTGGCAGGCGGGAATAGGTCAATGTCACGTGACCCGGATTTGCAACTAACATGGCCACCTGCGTGAAGAAGTAGCTAATAACAAAAATAAGTCTGCAGTCGGTATCGAAGAAGCAAGTTTATTAAGGTGGTTCGAAGACTGCCATTTAGTTTGGGGTGAGTACCACTGTCATGTTCATAGCGCAGAAGAAATAATAGTGAAGATCTCATGTTTAAATATTGATAAGAGATAGCTTCAGTGCTAAAACGGCAATATTTGTAAACAAAGGAGAAACGGCTCAAAACGAAAATGTGGGTAACAGAACAATTGCGACTATTTCGTCCTCTTAAACGTTAAACGCAATATAAATAAAGCTTTTTTCAAAATATGTAGTGAAGTTGAGATCTTAGAATAACTCACTGTTTAGTCACATTAGCAGGTTTAGAGGCAGCAAAGGTCAAGGTTCAGTCCGTTAAAATCACACCTAAAGTAGGAGTGTTGTTATATATACATATATCCATCCATTCATTTAAATCCACTTATCCAGGGCTGGTTCGCGTCCGCGTATATATATATATATATATATATATATATATATATATAGTAAATATGAATATTGAGTCTAGCTGGATAACCGTTGGAACAAATTGCTGACCTAGAGGTTAGTTTTGATTCATGTTTGATAGAGTAAGATGAAACAAGTAATAATAATAATAATAATAATACATTAAATCATATTATTTTAATTCAGAGCAAAATTTGGAATTGGAATTGAGATTTCAATTCTCCCCAAGATACTGCCATTCAGTTCAAATCTTTTTGCACTTTGTTATGTACATGAGAAATAATAAAGCCCCATGCGCTGTCTGTATGTTATACAGATAGGTGTGTGTAGGCACTCACGGGCGAACTCCAACAGCTCTACTGTTTACTACAGAACTGCCCTGGTGCATCTTTATGTGTTAGCCCGACCGAGTACGGAAGACTACTGATTGAGTCGGCCCGAACACAGTGGAAGTCCTGTTTCATGTCCAAACACAGTTAATACTTGCTGAAGCACTGAGTTTTTAAGCTGTCACACTGTTGTCTGTATTACCAGATTACTCATGTACGTAGAATATTCAGGGAAATCAGCATGATATCTGGACCTGACATTGGCTATTCCTGACGTGACATAGCCCGACTTGAACACAAACACAATTTGTAAATATTTGTCCGAACCCGGCAAAAGTCACAGAGTCTATTTATCGAGCAGGGGACTGCTGAACTAGATCTCTACTCTCTCTCTCTCTCAGTACTTCCTCTCTGCGATCCAGCTCTAAAGCAGCACAATGCCGGGGAAAAACGGGGACCAATTCAAACCTGGAGACCTGGTGTTCGCCAAGATGAAGGGATTCCCTCACTGGCCTGCCAGGGTACACAACCGCAAACTCAACTACAAACACACTGTACATATGTTGTAATATATTTAATAGTGATAGATTTCTTCTGTGTGTATCCCCAGGTCTGCAAGTCCGAGAACGGGTACAAGAAGCGAGTCCCAGTCTACTTCTTCGGGACCCATCAGATGTATGTATACACAGGGACGTCACTCACATGTGATCCATAGCAACCCTATACCCTGATTGAACCTGATTCCTCATGTTTTCTCAGAGGAAACCTCCCTCCAAATAATGTCGTCCCTTATTTTGGAAATAAGATGAAGTACGGCAGCGGCGTCCGCATCAAAGGCTTCGCAGAGGGCATGTGGGAGATCCAGAACACGCCGGGAATCGGGAGTAAACTCAAAGTCAGTGTTAAGAGGTTCATAGGAGACAATGTTAAGACATTTAGCATTAAAAAAAAAACTACTTAATACTACACTACTAAAAAAATTTAATCACAGACCGGATCTGGATGAATGAATTATTTAAGTTAAAAATCTAAAAATGAGCTGTATAATAATCCTAATGTGTCTTTATCAAGTTATCAGGCAAAAGATTCTCAACAACATTAACTGAAAGTTGCAACTCTTGTCAATACTGAAAATTCTGGATATTTTCGTCTTACCCACTACTAAACAAAACCTTTCGAGATCTGAACTTACCTGAGCATAAAGTTATAATGTTTGTTTTATCTGCCTGGCAGTTAAAAGCTCTCACTAACAACATTAATCAAAGAAATTCAGTATGATGTAAATTATTATTTTGTGAAATGCTTGTAAAGTTTACTGCTTCTAAAAGACCCTCTGTGTTCTCAGGTACCAACCACACCTTCTAAAGCAGCTTCATCTATTAAAGCTACACCTGCTAAATCTGCTTCTGCTAAAGCTACACCTGCAAAAGCGGCGTCAGCTACTAAAGCTACACCTGGTAAAGCTACGTCTGGTAAGGCGGCTTCTGCCGCTAAAGCTACAACCCCAAAAGCGACTTCAGCTTCTAAAGCTGCATCTGCTCAAACGACCTCCGTCACCAAAGCGACACGTTCTCGATCATGCTCTGCCATTGAAACTTCACTCGCTGAAGCGTCCTCTCCCACTGAGGCTACACCCGCTTTAGTGACATCTGTTGCTAGAGGTAGAAAGGCTAAAATGAAACCTTCTACTGCGGCAAAGCCCGCTAAAACTAGACGTGCTAAAGCCACATGTCAAACTGAAGCTACATCCGCTAAAGCCACGACTGACACTGAGGCTGCATCCACTAAGGCCACGCCTGCCACTGAGGCTACACTTACCAAGATGATGTCTGTCTTTGAAACTATTCCCACTTTTGAAACTTCTGTCACTAAAGCCGAACAAACTAAAGCCACTTCGGTAAATGAAGCTGAAACCATTCAATTTACTTCTACTACTGAGGCTTCTAAGGTGACTTTAGCCGCTGAGGCCAAACCCACTGTAGGGAAGGCTTTCAGTGAGTCTATACCTGTTGAAGCTACGTCTGCCGCCGAAACTAGACCCACCACAGCCATATCTGCTGAATCTGCACCCACTAAACCGTCTTCTGCTGCTAAAGCTACACCTGCTCAAGGGACTGCTGTTGCTAAAGCTACACGTTCTCAATCAACTTCTGCCATCAAAGCTTCAACACCAGAAGTGTCCTCTCTCACTTCTGCTACACCAAGTTTGGCAATTTCTGTTGCTAGATCTACACGGGAAAAAGTGACATCCACCACTGAAGTTACATCTGCTAAACTTACATCTGCGACTGAAGCGACACCCGCTAATGTTACTTCCGCCACTGAAGCTAGACCTGATGAGGGGACTTCGGCCGCTGAAGAAAAATCTGGTGAAGACAAGTCTATAACCACCTTACATCCAAGTAAATCTGCTCTTGAGAAGCCTGATAGTAAAGCATTGAAAGGCAGAAATGTGCCGCGCAAAGATGTAAGCAGAAAGGAAACTGAAGCTGTGGCTAAAACGTCAACCAGAGCTTCATCAAGATCTGTCCAAGAGAAAAGTTCGACACAGACCTCCAAAGACATCAGCACAACAGAGGCCGCTGTGACTACGAAGAGCAAAAAAACTGCAACTTGTGGCTTCCCATCTGCAGAAGGTAGAAGTGAAAATGTTGCCAGTACCACTGCAGCAGAAAGAAAAGAGGAGGTAAGACGGGTTGAATGTGTGAAATCCATTTAAGATGATCATCCATGAGTACATTCCCGCTTTTTCTATGATCATTGATACAGAAAATCAGGATACAAGTGATTTAAATGCCACATTTTCTATTTTTTCTCAGTCAACTGCAGAGATGTTGGAAGCAGCACCTTCCATATCTTCTGAATCTGCTCTTGAGAGTCCTGCTAAGGAAAAGACTGTTGCAAATACTGCAGCTGAAATATCGACAACCGTCAAAACCCCAAATATGACTTCAGAGAAGATTGAGACATCTTCCACTTCCCCTGCTGCTGATGCCGAGACTACAGGTCTCGTCGCCACCAGGAGTAAAGTATCAGAGTCAAAGGTAACTGCACCAGCTCCTACAGTCTGCAGACAGCAGGAGTCGGGGTATATACTGACCTCTTCTCATTCATTTAGACTAGATGTGTTTAAAAACAAATATAGGCTGTACAGTGGCTTAGTGGGTGGCACTGTTGGTTTTGGGTAGAAAACCTCAGGACTGATTCTGAATTAGCCGCAGCTGTGTTTGATGTTTGTGTCTATGTGTTGGTCCTGTGTTTACAAGTTTTCCAGGGGGTACCCCCACCTCTAGTCCCTCAGTCACCCAGAACATGATAAGTGGTTTTAAAAACAAATCGTATGGTGTAGTCCTGTGCCAACCAGAGATCCAACCGGCCAAAAGAATATTAGTATTGCGCCCCTTCATCCTCAGGGATGTCTCTAGACAGGGTAGCAGGGGTTCTGTGCCCTCATGTGTCGGGTCAAGACCACACAATTGTTGCCCAATTTTAAAACTGTTCATTTCCCACAAATTCCATTTGTCGGGTCTTAATTTTGAGGGAACAGCTTACGGACAGCAAATACGTTCTCTGGGACCCTCCACAACGATCCTGTCAAACAACTCACAATAAGGGCTTTCTTAGACTAGTTAAGAGTGGAGGTTCACTGATTTCAATTGCCGATAACTGATAACTGACTTTTCTAAAGTCCGATTGGCTGATTCGGATTTCTTTTCTCTTAAAGTTTTAAAACGATAATGGGTAGTGTATCTAAAGTGGTCCTGAAGGATTACAGTGCAAGTAAGGCTGGTCGGCATTGTGAATGTATTCTGACTTGTTGAAATGAATGCATGGTGCGTTCTCCTCCCGGTATGTTTCTTAGACAAAAGTATGACAGTCGAAGTGGAAATAAAACTTTGTTAGCCTCGTTCAGTCTTGTATACTCCGTTATATGTTGGCTTTGTTCAGGGACCTCGGAGCTTGTGTGTGAGCTGTAGACGTTGAGCCAACGTTAGCTTCTGGAAACTTGCTAAGTTCCTTGAGGTTATTATATTTGAAGTGTGTGATTAAGTTTGTTGTGCTGAACGTTCTCGGGATTGTTCCGCCACATCTTATTTTGCCCTTACTAGTGTTACAAATTGCAAGTTTCATGTTTTCCGGTTTACTTCCGAGATTGTAGCCATGGTATCTCATGCTTGTTGTACGACGCATGTGTGTATCAAGCACCAAATCGGCCTGAGGGAGGCAGCTTGGCCAATTGCCAATCAAATCAAACTAGACATCCCTGCACCGAATGA
Source organism: Lophius americanus (assembly GCA_037951165.1). NCBI lineage: Eukaryota > Metazoa > Chordata > Actinopteri > Lophiiformes > Lophiidae > Lophius > Lophius americanus. The sequence continues at coordinate 1,600,263 of JBBDHG010000116.1, forward strand.
TTGGCCTGACCAACATGTCTTGTGGCAAGAGCCAGATAAACAGAAATGCAAACGGAACTGACAGCGGTTGAAGGTGGGCCACACGCACTGGCACCATCTTACCAGTCTGCCCGAGAATCAGAATGTGTTTTAGTGTAAACTGACAATGAAGCTGTATCATATCGACATCTTTAGAAACGTACAGCATTACTGAGCTATTCATCGGATAGGACGAGCAGCATTCTTGGGAGAACCTAAATGGCCTGACTGTTCAATGGTAAATTTATGGAGCATTTTATTTTTCTAACTTTTTGAATGTTAACGTTGATCAGTCATGTCCGTTTAATCAAGTGAAACCAAAATCAGAAACGCCTAGCTCTGCACGATTATGGCCAAAATGATCAATTATGACTTATTGTGCAGCCTTAATGTTGTATGATTTTTGGACTGTGGGGAAAGATTGAGCACCCAAAGGGAAGCCAATGAAGTAATGGAAAGAACATGTTTACTCTACACAGCAAGGCCCTCAGTCCCCACGTGGATTTGAACTAAAACCTTCTGCATGAGAACAGCAAGAATATAATCATTCCTTGTTGCATTTATGTTACCTGTCTCAAACCAAACAGGATTTAAATTGTTCTTTTGCATTTTTAGTGCAAATTCTGAATGTAGACACAGAAAACCGTTTAGAAATCACGGTTCCGATTAGAATATTAGGGGCTGTGTAAACCTTATACCGGTTAGTTGAAAATCTTTATTTTTTTCTGTGTTTAAGGTTGATGCTGAGCAGAACGAGAAGAAACCTTTGGATGCCCCTGCGACCAAAGCTCCGGGTAACAGACAGGAAAATGCTGCCATTGATCCATTGTCTTTACAAGCGTGCATCTACTCATGCCTGGGTTTTTCTGCCAACAGTCAGCAAGAAGTTGAAAACCTCCAAATCAAACTCTCAGAACAGCATAAGAAAGAAGGAGCAGGAGGAGGAGAAGATGGATTCCTCAGACCAGCATGGAGCGAAGAAGAAGAGGAAGAGGGAAGAGAAGGAAGTTCAGAAGAAAAATAGTCAGGAAGGGAAAAAAGAAGAGAAGATTACGTTGGATAGCCAGAGAACAAAAAGAAAGAAAGAGGAGGAGAAAGAGAAGACGACAAAGCAGGGTGAAAGTGTAGAAAAAAGCAAAGATGTGATAACAGAAAAGAAAAGAAGAAAAAGGGTGAAAAATAAGTCCACAGAGAGCCAACTGACTAAAATGAGGGGCTCGGAGAAAGAGGGGGACAAGAAAACGAAACAAAATGGTGGCGAAGAAGAAGCAGAGGAGAGGACAAGGAGAGAAACGAGGCTGCAGAGTGGAGGAAGAAAAAGCATTAGAGGAAAAGAGGTGGAACTGAAAAAGAAGGATGCTACAGAAGGAAGCAAAGAGGTAACAGAAAGAAAGGAGAGTCGAGAAATGAAGCGGAAAAGAGAAGAGAAGGAAGGAGAAAAGTCAGGAAGTGAAGGGTTGAACACCAGGAAAAGTAGGAAAGAGGAAGAAAGGAAGAAAGCAAAAGATGGTGGTGAAGAAAGAAAGAAAGCAGAGAAGATGGAAGTGAGAGAAAGCAGTTCTGTAGAGGAGGTAAGGAATCTTCCTTCATTTAAGTATCCAGATTTTAATTTGACATTTTGTCCAGTCATAAGGAGAGAAAAAAAGGCACCCAGGGGAGCGAAGAACTTTGAAAAAAACATTGGAAGACTGTTTTAAAGATGGTTTGCATTGAATTAAAACCTTTTGTTACAGCTTTTCTTTTTTTTGGCGCCTGAAAACACAGCGTTCCAAAAGTGCCATTGCAACCATGTCCACCTAAGCTGTAAGGATTCTGTAAAAAGATGTGATGTCCCCAGTTCCAAAGTGTTTCCGTGTTGTATGAACGCAGAACTTTTTTAGGCCAACAGTTGTCATATAAACATGTCCTAGTGGGAAAATTGCTTAGGCCTTGATCAAGCACACCGTCCAATCTCTAGATGAAAACTGCATCGGAAAAGCAGGACAACAGCCTGGCGCGTCTGTGGAGCAGGGATTACATGCATTCACTCATTCAATTTCTGTATGCACTTATCCTGATCCGGGTCATGGGGTCGGGGAGGAATGGTGTGAGGAATTGAAAATGTTTTAACCACAATGAAAACCCTCCTCCTAGATGCCTCTTTTTGTTTACACTGTTGTTTAACAAGACAACAGCGTAACCGAGCTGGACTGGCTTATTCTTCAAACAAGTTTTAAAAAAATTGATTAACATGGAAAAAAACATTGTTATCGTTCACTGTTGATGGCTGCTGATCTCATTCTCTACTCAGAGGGTACGGAACCCCCGTACGTCTCCTCAATATGAAGACATTTTCTTTGAGAAGCTAACCGCTAGTTAAAAACGCAGTGTGAATAGGCGTTAACTCATTATTGCGTCATGGTTTTTTCCTTTTTGCGTTTTCTGTAACATTACTAGATGGGGTGTTTTCTGTAATGTTTTTTTAAAAACGAACATTGATTTAACCAATTTCCATGAGCACTGACTCGACCCTGGTGCTGGTCCTTGCTGGTTTGTGTGCCATTTTGGATACCTCCAGCAACAATATTTGGGTGATTGAGAGTCTTCATTGCTGTGTTATTGTGTATCTTTTGTGTAAAAGTGGACTTAGAGTTCCTTACTGTTTCATAATTCTATGTGTTTTTTTTATGCACAGCGTCAGCGTCGCCTTGCTGCCAAGAGACAGAGTTTGTTGAAATCTCTGAGAGGTCTGCTGAAGGCCGGTCGAGAAGGGAGCAGGATGAAGATCACTCAGTAAGAAAAAACACTCACTCTTTTAATCTGTTAAACATTGGAAGAAGGGTTGAATATATGTTCTCAACTCTCAACAGCAAAGCTGGGGATGGAGCGAAGAAGAAAAATACAGGAAGTAAGAAGACTTCGGACAGAAAGAGCTTCAAAGAAACAAACAGCAGAAAAACTGGCACGGTCAGTAAAAGGATTGTCAGCAGGAGGAAGATGCAAAAGGAGGAAGACAAAAGTGCTTCCAAGGTGACAAAGGTCAGAGAGATGGAAAACACCAAAAGAGAAGAAAGGGGTGAGAAGAAAGGAGAGGCGAGGAAGGATGAAGGGGAGACAATTGTAGAGGAAGAGAGGGAGAGCAAAATAAAGGTGGAGGGAAAGACAGACGAGGCATTGAAGGAGAAGAGGGTGGAGGACAGTCGAAAAGATGAAGAAAAGAAGAACGAGACTAAAATTATTGGAAAGATAGTGAAGGCCACAGCAGGACAGGGCACAAAGGTCCAAGTGAAGACCATGATGGGAGGAGCACCAGCGAGAGTGGATGAAGAGAAAAGGAAAGAGGAGAACGCAAACTTGGACAGTGAGAATAGAAATACATCCGAAAGGATAAATGAGGGGAAAAAGAGAGGGAGTGCTGAGGAGAGGAAGTCAGAGGAAAGGAAGTTGGAGAGGCCTGAAAGGAGGGGGGCAATGACAGAGGAGACGAAAGACGCAAATGTAATGGAGGTAGAGAAGAACCCAAAGAGCAAGGCCAAAGATGTGAAACGAAAGCTGGGTAGCAAAGATGGAACAACGCAGGAAATGTACAAAGAGGAGCAAAAAGATAAAGATAAGAACGAAGATGATGGGGGGAAAATGATAACCAGAGAACAGAGGAAGAGAGAGGGAAAGAACGGCGAAGGCTCACAAAAGAAAGACAAATCCACCGAAGGTAGGCCAAAAAAATCCGTTAGGAAGAGTGCAGAGGACAAAACTGCAGCAGGAAGTGCAGAAAAAATTAAGAAAGAGAAAGCAACAAGCACAGTCGAAGAAGGTGAAGCCAAGAGTGACTCATCAGACGGGGGGAAGGTGAACCAGGCGCAGGGGAAGAATGTATCGATGACACCGACGGACTCCACTTTGCATAGAATTCACGGAGACATCAGGATTTCCCTGAAGAACAACAACCCCGTAAGTTAACTTTAAATTCTGGTTTATTATGACGCAGGATCATGTTGATTATTTTAAAACTCCAAAAAAATTCTGACAGCACCGTCTGGATCTGTTTTTGTTTCCAGGACATCAAGAAGTGTCTGACAGCGTTGGATCAGCTCGACGCGCTATACGTGACGTCTAAACACATCCAGAGACACAGTGAACTCATCGTCACCCTGAGAAAGGTGCAACCACTAGAAATAAATATGAGTCACACGTGTGATAAAAACATAGAATTAACTTTGAATTCTTTTGTGATCACAGCTGCGGTTCTACAAAGCGAGCCAGGCCGTCATGGACAAGGCCTCCATGTTGTACAACCGCTTCAAAAACATCTACCTGGTGGGGGAAGACGAGGAGGTGGTGAGCGCTTCCTTCCTGAGCTCTCTGCTGGAAGAGAAGGAGAAGGAGGAGGCTCAACGGGTGGAGCGCCTCCGGGAGAAAGTTTTGAGGGAGGAGCTCCTGCAAGAGGTGAAGAGACGCATGGGCCAGGTGAAGGAAAGAAGGAGAACGTACGGAGAAGGGAAAGAAGAGGAGGCCCAGAGGGGAAAGGGAGAGGAGGAGGAGATGACTGTGAAAGAAGAAGTGGAAGGTAATTAATCTAAAAAGATAAAACATAAACTTATGAATAAAATTAACTTTAAGTCTCACCAAAACAAAAAGGACCAGAGTTTCTTAACAACAGCATCTGCAAACAGCAAAAATACAACTCTGATCTCCCCAAACTCGACATTATCCTCACTTTGACTGTGCCTTGAGATCCTGTCCATTTATGTCAAGAATAAAACAAGAGTCCAAAACTCCCTAAAAACCTGCCTGCGGTGGTTCTGTAGGGACCAGATGGCTCGTTAGAACTACCCTGTACCACGTTTACCCCCAGTTCCCCCCCTCAGGACGTGGTCCTTCTCCAATTCCACAGAACACATGCAGACTTGGTTTGAATAGCCCTCTAGCAAGCCTGCAAGAGAAAAGAGTTGATTAATAATAATAATAATAATAATATATCTAATTATTTATCACTGTTCCTTGACACTCTTCATAGTTCAAGCTCGATACACGGTTCAATGATCCATTGGAGCCTGTTTTCCAGAACCCTGGTGTAAATTTTCCCAGAAAAGCTGACAAGTGTGATTCCCTTATAATTTTAGCACACTGTCCAATCGCTCTTTTTAAAAAGTGGAGCCATCACCCCGGTGTAACACTCCACAGGTACCGTCCCCACCATTTGTCACACGACATATTGAATAGATGTGTAAAGCGATACAACACGACGATGTCCAAAGCCTTCAGGATCTCATAGAGAGTCTCTTCCACAACAAGTACCTAATTGCTGGGGAACTTCTCTGCTAGTTCAGGGACGTCTGCCAGGGATGTTGATGAGCTTCCCACCGGACTCTTCAGACTATGACTCTATTTAAGAGGATCTGAAACACACTTCATATTTATTAACCTACATTTAGTATTATAATATATAGATTATTTTTATATAAATCTCCCAGGTGTTGTATTTTAATGCTGAGTGACATGTTGTGGTTGTGTCTCTATTTATTTTCTATGTCATTTGTCCCACCCCCACTCCAGCCCCCACAGCTCCAGTGGACTATTCCTGATTGTTCAGTCTGCCTGAAGCATCTACGAAGAAAACAACTAAAATCTAAGGGGGGGTGTCGAATCAAAACAATCCCAACAAGGGCGCCAACTAATCTACAGTCACACTGTCTTCATCATGCAGACACACCTGTCCGGATCGGACCGTCTATCCCTGTCAGTACATCTCTGATGATTCCCAATATTTATGGACATTGATAGACCAAGTTAAAACAGAACAATGTTTGCTTCGCTCGCTAACTTTTAACTTGAGCATTAACTTTAACTCAAGAACTAACTTTTAAATCCAAACCTCACTTGGTTTTAAAATAATCTAACTTTAAGCATAAAGTTCTTTTAAAAAAACAGAACCACTTTTTTTCTTTCTTTTTTTTTACGAAAAACAATGTCCTTAAACGCTTTGAACAAATTGAGATCAGCGTTGTTGACCAAATAAAAAAAACTAAATCTCATCAACCGAAATGAGGATGAAACGTCTTAGTCTCGCTCACACAGGAATAGCCCAAAGAGATACATCTCTTTCGAGAGATCTCCTTCGAGGCGATCTGGTGTGCCATAGGAAGGGCTGACCTGGAAGTGGGCATGTCAGAGTAACTGGCGACCATGGCTTTCCATCTGACCAATGAGGTGGATCGTTGGAGCACCGGTCAGAAGCCAATTTTGCTCTGGCACTGTAACGGAAAACCCTTTACAGCTGGGTAGGGGAAGGCGTTTCCATTCAGAGGCCGAGGTAGGGCGCTTTCCCGGGTGAAATCCGTTCAACACAACCAAAAAATATTGGTTTTGTATTGGTTCTGGACTGAATTAAAAGAAATCTTAATAATGACCTAATGCATTAGAAAAGACAAAAATACCGTACTTTAAACTTCTTTGACTAAAATGACATGAAAATGATCTAGAACTTAAAAATAATTGACAAAAAAATCTGAATAATGAGGCAAACTTAAGATATTTCAATGGGGACTAGTTGACAAAATTAACAACAGATAAACGACCCCTGACTTTCACCCTAAGGTAACCCTTAAACCAGTCCCCATCCACAACGGTCCAACTATACCACCTCCCATTGGATTTGGATTTGTGTCAGAACTTGGGACGGTTGAAACTAAAGCCATTTTCACACGTAGAGGGAGCAAGACGGCTGAACATTCACCCACCTCTTCCTCAGCTCATTTTCATTCCCCAATGCCCGCAGGGTTGTCTGGACCTTGACCCTAATATCTTGGTGCTGTTTGATTTAAAATGTGCTCGTCTTTCCTGTTGCTCACCCGACTGAAAAGGCAGACGCCTGTTGTTAAGGAGTTTTTTTTTGTTTTTCTTTAATTCTTTAGAATCAGATTGATATAAAAAAAATAATAAAAAAACAAAGCGTTAAACGGCATCAATTCTGACCTTTTGTCTTCAGTTGCAGAGCAAGAGGTTTCAGAACTGTTTTTATAAACTGTTGTACAGAGACAGATTCTTCAATTTGTGTGCTGACTTGAGATGTTTGTTTCTAAATGGTTCTTTCTCAATTTATTATGTAAATATGTAAGTTTTTTTTTGCTCATTTTAAAGCATGACCGTTTCACAAAGCTGACATGTTGTCTTGAGTTTCATTATTTCATCCATTGGAGTTTAAAAAAGCTGACCTCATTAGCCTGTTACCAGTTCATCAGTTGCCCTTCGCTAGACCACTTGGTAGGTCCTAATCAGGCAGACCAGGACCAGCAAATAGGACAAGACCTGCAGTTCTGCAGATGCTGTGACCCACAACCTGTTACATATAAACGTTTCTAAATTCCCCACACTTGACCATTCTTCCTGCTTCCGATGTCGCTTTCAGGACAAATTGTACATTTATTGACTAATATGCAGACACTCATACATTTATGAAATGTCATAATTCTAAGAATAATACAGTGCACTGCTGCTACTTTGAAATATTCCAGGGAGTTGAGTCATTTAGCCACACCCACTTCTGCAACCCGATCACACCATAATGTTGAACTTCTCTGAGGAGGTCGCTGGAGGTTTGAAGCATCCATTCCTTTTCTTCTAGTGAAAGTCAACCGATGCTGTACTGTAGTTACATGAAATCTCATGATATTCCTTAGAGGAGATAAATCGATCGATTGGCAGGTCGATCGGTGCATCAATAAGAGCTTTTAAAATACATTACTCATGATTTTTAAATAAATACATTTATTTTATAATATATAAATATAATGAATACATTTTAAAGAAAAAAATTGGAATCGGCTAAAATCGTTATTGGCTGCTAGACAGACTATAAAAATTGATCATTGGTGATTGACCAAGAAATTGAAATCGGTGCATCTCTAATTTCATTAAATTACATCACTTCAATAGACCACACAATGCCAAGATTACGCACTTTACATTTGGACAAATCTCAAAGTATTACAAGCAAAAGCAGAAAAAAGCATCAGTTAAAAATTTAATAATATGAAATTATTAGCAAAAAAGCATCAAGTAGCAATGTTAATTAAAAGTTATAGGTTCTGCTAAAATGTCCTTTTATAAAAGTGTCAAGTCATCTGTGGAGCCTACAGATGGTCAGGGAGGTAATTCCACAAACTGATGCCTGATCTATCTCAGTGCAGCTCTACTGTGTGACCATCGAACCCCTGATGTTCAGGCTGAGGAACCGGCTGTCAGGTCTGAGACTGCCTAAAACCGCTTGCACTCCTAAAGTATTGTGTCGGGCTATCCTGACAATATCAACGATTTTGTCCAGGGTCCAGTGGTGGGCCTCGGCTCTCTGGCAGAGATTTCAGGTGCTGGTTCCGCCGTCTGGCCTCCTTGAACAACTGCAGAGGCTGCTAGTGGACTCCTTTTGGATTGGCCATCACTGGATACGGTCGTTGGTCCTGACCCTCCACATGGCCGAGGGGGGACAGGGCCGTGTCGACATCGCATTATGGACTGTGGCTTTGGGTCTGCAGGCACCTCAGTACCTGCTCTATCGCTGCTATGTCAGCAGGGCTGAGGTGGCCTGGCGCCTGCTTAGGGAGGTCAGCCGACCCAGCTTGGCCAGACATCTGTTTCTGATGAGGTTAACAGAGTGTGACCTCTCTGGACTAACGCCATTTTACCGCTTGGTGATCGAGGCAACTTCTTGTATTCTCTCTTGCTCCTGACCCCAGTCCTGACATTTGGCTATTTAGGAACCGCTTAGCCACAATCCCGTCCTACCGTTTGCTGTGTTATCTATGGCTTCCATGAGGAGCTGGTTTATTGAGTAGGGCTTCCTGAAACTTGCCAATCTAGTGACGTTTTCACAGGTCACATGCAAAAGGTCTATCAGGGTGCTACAAAGCCTCACTGACGAGGTGTGGCGTTTGTTGCCTGCTCCGCTTCGGGCTTTCACTGGGTGCTGGGACCTGGCTGACCATTGGAATGGGGTCAGGAATATGTTTTCCCCACCCTGTGCGTAAGTCCTTCTTTGGGTGACTGGGTGGAGGGGAGTAAACGCCTCACGACCCTGGAAACGTCAGTTCTCAGACTTTTCAGCTCCCTCGCCGGGAAGCAGCTGTACCTCTGCTGAAAGTTCTGAACATCTGCTTACCTCAGTCATGGAATTATGGTGAATGGAAGTCTTTGGCCTCACATCCTCCCTCAAGGTTGAAAAACGGATGGCTGACCTCCAGTTGAGGATTGCCCATGGAGCTCTGGGTACCAACGGGCATCATCTGCTGCACCTTCCACCTCTCTGCTCAGCGCACCGAGACCCCAGTTCCATCCGTCACAACCACCCCTCTTTCCAATTATTAATATGTTGTACAATAATGAAGATATTTACCACATAAAACATTATTTCAGAAGGCGCTTGCACTCCCCAGTGCACATTCACACCCCTGCATTCACACAAACATGCACAGAACTGCACATAGGCTGGATCTAATAGTCTGGTTTCGTCATGACCTCCTACTGTAAAATAAATCTCTCAATATCTATGAAGAATATATAATTAATCACTCACTTCACAATAAAATTGCATGTATTGCTTACATAAAATGATATTGTGACGTGACTGAGGGACAGGTGACGACATTCACCAATTGATGCAATCCTATTATTATCCTAATTATTTTCACAACCAAATAGACAAACAACAAGCAGGTGTGGAAACATAACCTTCTTGATGGGGTTGAAAGCAACATTGGTTATAATGACTTACATTTTTGCATATGCCAAGTTGGTAATTGGTAGTTCAGGATGGGGTTCTCCTGATCCCCTGCTGCAGTGCCTAAAAGGGTTGATAGCAGCTGGATTGAGAGTGGAACACACATTCCACAGACTGGGAGTGAATGGATGTTCAATACTTAGCTGCAGCTGAGGTAAATCTGTTTCCCACTGCAAGAGCTGAAAGTTCCAGGCGCCAGTGTTCCCAGGGTCAGTACCAAGCTGCCCCTTCCTCCCGCACCAGAGGACCCACACTCATAAATGTGTTGGACGTCTGTACGTGCAGCGGATACTTTGATGGGTTAAATGCAGAGAACCAACTTTGCAACGTTGCACTGCTTGTGTGATTTTACAGTATGTGACAAATAAAAGCTGCTTCTTCTTCTTGTAGCCACAGGAGTTAACAGCGGGGAGGTCAGCGGTGCAGCTCCAATGCTGCGGGCCCAGTGAACTGCAGCTCCAGTTTGATCGCTGCCTCTGTAGAGGGAGATACTGTATCCGCTCACCCCATTGCACCAGCGAGTACCTCACATTTAAATATGGATAATGATGTTGTAGAGACTGATGAGTGGCGTCAGAAAAGAGTGAGTTTGTCCCAAAATACAGATCTGTACTTCCTTGCAGAAGTTTATGCTTCTCTTGATGGCACGTTTGGAAAGGCTACAGATGGAAAGGAATATTTTCCAGATGCAAAATAGTATATGTGGATGGCGAGAACCCTGCTGAAGGTTGTGGCTGAAGAGCTGCTCGCTTAAAGGAACCGTTATCTTCACTGCTCTGTGAAAAGGCCTGAAAGCAGACACAAGGTCTCAGAGATTAAAAGCTTGCAGCAGTTGATGGATTTCATTCAAGTTTGGGCGTTTTTTCTCTATTTCTGTACTGTGCTGTCCCTTGTTACCCTCTCATGCAGAGTTTAAAAGTTTTCTCTTTAAATAACTGAGGTAGAAGTGCACAGCGGACCACACTCTCTCTGCCTCTCTCTCTCCCTCCGTCTCTCTCTCCCTCCCTCTGTCTCTCTCTCTCTGAGTCTCTCTCTCTCCCTCCGTCTCTCTCTCCTTCCTTCTTTCTCTCTCCCTCCTTCTATCTCTCTCTCTCTCTGTCTCTCTCTCTCTCTGTCTCTCTCTCTCTCTGTCTGTCTCTCTCTGACTCTCTCTCTCTGACTCTCTCTGTCTCCCTTCCTCCTCTCCGGTGGGAGGGGAACAGGAAGCAGAAGGGTGTGTGTTTTCGCTCTAATCATAGACGCAGTGTGTTTCTCTGTCGGGAGAGAGCGGAGGTGTCCTGGCAGCGACAGGAGGCAGACACAGTACGTAACGGTACGAACAGCAACAGCAGCGACACCGGATATAAACGTCAAACCAGGACGACTCGAGCAAGACGGCGGTGGATCTGACATAGAATGGTACCGTGGTTCTGCTGATAGGAAGAGAGCAGCAGTCGGACGGAGGAGCTGATCGAGGACACACACCGGGTGAAGACATGGCCCACGTAGGCAACGGAGAGACCGCTGAGGAGGAGGTGGGGAGTCACACCTGCACCCATGATCACCTACTAGGATGATATTCATAGCCTCGGTCGATCTTATCCTTGCTTCATCGGCTGAATCTTCCATTTATCAGTTGGAACATCCGTTTTAGCGGCTCTGACCTGATGATAACTTGATGCTACCCAGACCATATTTCTGGTTTCACTTGCAGAAACTGCCTCCTATTGCGATTATTTCATTAAAGAGGACCAGGTTGTGGTTGCAAGTTGGTGCAAGATCTAGATCAGAGGGGGTTAATAGTGGAACCAATATCCTTTCCGTACAGTGTAAGGCGAATCGGTTTGAAATCTCAAAGTACTGGCAGGTGAGATTACCAGAATTTTGTTATTAAGAAATATAGCATGTACTAGACATTACCTTGAAAAACAGATAAAATACAAACGCCAATTAGTTCTGACTTTCTATTCTTAATTGAAATCAGCCATATTTAACAAATATATACCATATTTTATCGTTTTTGTTTTTTTTTACGATGGAAACAATAGTATGCCCTGGCTAAATGGTTTACATTTTTTTGTGACTGTAAATTTCGATTTTGATATCATCAATCAGAACATCTGGCATTTTCCTTTTTTTTTTGGTAATGATGGAATTCTGTGTTTTTCATACATTTGAACGTCTTTAAGATGATTTACTGTGTCTACTACAGTGATACACTGTTTTATATTGGAAGGTCTGTTGGTCGATCCCCAGCAACTTGAGTTCTCATTTCTAAGTGTCCTTGAGCGAGATGCTGAACGCCAAGTTGCCCCTGATGGCTGCTACGTTGGTGTGAGAGAAGGCATGAATTGGTTTTGCTCCTGATGAGCAGTTGAACTTAGGATGGTTGCCTCTACCATTGCTGTATGAAACATCGGTGAATGCTTGCTTGTGTTGTAGAGCTCTTTAAGTGGGCGAGTCTGTTTAAGCATTATCCATTTACCATTCTAAGAAGCGGACATGCACTGGAGGCATGCTATCACACGGCATTACATTCCAGAGGAACTCAAGACACGCCAATACATGGTATAGGCACTGGAGCCTTTACATCATGTCACAGAGAAACCCAACATCTGGGTCTTTGGGTAAAGACCCAAGGCAGGTCTTTATGTTAAAGTGGCCCTAGAACCACGTCTTTACGCTAAAGTGGCCCTAGAACCACGTCATTACGCTAAAGAGGCACTAGAACCATGTCATTACGTCGAAGAGGAGCCACAGGCTTGTCGTTATGTCACAGATGCCATGCAAACATTCTTCTTCTTATATAACAGCACTTGGCATTCTTTAAGTCCTATAACCGTATTCTCTTGGTTTCAGTCAACAGGTCATCTGTCTTAGAGGTGTGCAGTCTTCTTTGTAGTCCTATTGTGTTCCAAAAACGTAATTAATACCTGTGTTCCCTCCACTGAGTTCCCTTGGTCTCCACATTCTTATCATTGTGCCTCTTGCTTCTATCTATTTTTCTACAGGAAAGTAGTTCATGTTCCACTGTGCTGGAGCCACGTCATGACATCCAGAAGCTACTAGAACCATGTCATGACATCACAAAGGCACAAAACACATTATTTCAGTAACCTTTATTTAACCAGGAGGTGCAATTGAGATCAGAAATCTCTTTTACAAGAGAAACCTGGCCAAGGTAGCAGCCATACTAAATCAAAACAATATAAAACACATACATGATACACAAATGAACAATAAAACCTTTTCAACCGCTTTTTCAGCACAGTGGCCTCTCAAGAAAAACAATCACATTCCTCCCTCACAGCATTCTTTATGATACTCTTAAAATCATTAATGGATATGAATGTTTTTAGTTTAAGAGCTTTTTGGAGATTATTCCATGACCATGGTGCATGGTGGGAGAACACGGTTTTGTCAAAGCCCAGGGATAACTCAAGAGCAGCTTGGAGGGGCGCAGGATGGTAACTGCTAGAGCTGACAGAGAGAAGAGTACTGAGGTATTCTGGGAGTTTACCAGGCAGAGCTTTATAGACGAAAATATACCAGTGTTGTTGTCTACGAGTGGTTAATGATGTCAAGCCAACTAAGTCATAGAGAATGCAGAGATTTGGCATTGGAAATGAAACGTAGAGAAGCGTGATACACTGAATCGAGGCTCCTTACAGTGGAAGAGGGAGCACGCATGTAAAGTGTCACATGTACACATGTCATGACACCACAAAGGCACTAGAGCCACATGATGACATCATAAAGGCACTAGAACCACATGATGACATCATAAAGGCACTAGAACCACGTAATGTCATAACGGCTTGAGTTTCAGAAATCATGCACATATATGGAGAAATCTGTTAAGGTAAGCGAAATTTAGCACTAAAGTCATATTGTCCCAAGTCATAGTTCTGTAGTTCTGTTGTTTTCGTTGACATCAGACCATTTGTGTTTTTAAGTATGTCGTTTCAAAGTTTCAGTTGGTTATGATAATCCCACCTCCAGGACTAATTCTAAACACAATTCTTATATTTAGCTGATTCCACACTACTAAACACATAGTTGGCGTTATTTTACAGACTGCACCTTTAACAAATCTTCAAGAGTTAGATCCTGAAGAAAACATTGAAAATCAGCACCAGACCAACCAGATACCTTTCATAACACAAACCTCCGCCAACAAGGACTAACAGTCCAGTTTAATGACATTAAACCTTAATCCAATTATTAACTTAAGCTGATGAAGCGATCTGTCGTGAGTGTGTGTGTGTGTGTGTGTGAGTCTGTGTCAGAGCTGTAACTAAAACATCAGCCAGACAACAAAACAAATGGATGCAGAAAACATATTCAAGATTAAGATTTAAGTTAATACTTAGATATGTAATATTTTTACATTATATTATTTATTTTGCACTCGAAATGGGTATATCAAAATCTAAATATCCTGTTATACAGTAAAACAACAAACATCGAGCCAGATCTCCCTGTTGAGGGACGACTGTTCTACCTGCTGAGCTAAAGCGGCCATTATATCCATTAATTCATTTTTAGAAGGCTCCAAATCTACCGACAACTCCGACAAACTCTCTGAGTATCTCTAGTGTCTATTTTAGATGCTGTAAAAATACGTAACAGCAGCACAATTGGTGCCGGAGTACACGGAGGGTTGTCACGAGAACATGTTGGCTCCACACAAGAAGGTTGCAGGTTGGATTGGAACCAGAACCTTTTCTGTGAAGTGACAGTGCTAACCACCACTTCATCATGGTGCCAAGATTCTAACCAGAACAAAATTGCAGCATATCGTAGGAATAGGCAGGGCTGTCTGTAAACTGTAAAACTGTTAGAAACTATGACATTATAGCCTCTCTTCCTAATAGCTGCTACAATTTCAACCTAATTGCCACGGCCAAACAGAACCACAACAACATTGTCAGAACATCTGGTTTGTGTGTTCTGCCGACTCTCCATCAAACTATATAGTTGCTGTACCACAGCGGTGATAACTGGAGATCCTCTACCCATCCTGGCCAGTCTTCCTCTGTGGATGCATATTTAATTTAGACTCTGAAGAGCTGTTTGATTTTGAAAAGGTACACTGACAACTAATGACCTGGCAAACAAGCGACAGGGATTTCAGTAGTTTGTGTGGATCTGTTGGATTAAGAATTGTTTACACAAAGTTGTCAACTCAGAGAAACTCAAAGAAAAAGTGCTTGCTCTTTTAGCTACAATAAGTGGGTCTTGTAAACATTTCATAACACTTGGTGGTCTGTGGCCGATGGCTGAGCAGGTTATAGCATTGTGTTCCTTTCTGTGGCGTTCTCTGAAAGCGCTCTGGGCACATTTTCACCAAGATTGCATCGTAACTTACTGTGACATAGCAGAGACCTGTTCAGATTTCACTCTGATTTACATCACACTTTAACAACGTTTCTCCTGGTTCAGTACAGTTGAGCTTATTGTTGTTGTTATCTACCTCCAGTGTTTTTTCTGCTTTAAGTGGGACTGATGCTATCAGTTTTCTCTCGGGTCTGTGTGTGTGTGTGTGCGTGTGTGTTTAAATAATAGATGTGATATCAGCCACAGGCCGCCTCCTTCAAAACAAACAGGAAGTAGTTAGAGAACTATCAGGGTTTCTTTCTGAAGTTCAGAGTAATACATCATTTTTATATTTTTAATCCACTGAGATCAAACTAGACAAAATAACAATAGGTTAAAATACAGCACTTGCAAAAAAAATGTAAATGTATACAGACGCAAAAACAGAATTTCAGCTGTTAGTGGACAAATAATGACTGATTTATGGATGAAACCACATTCGACCAAAGTTATTTGTTACCCTTTGTTTCCAGTCAAGCCTGATATTCCACCCTGTTTTATATGCTTCAGACTGGGAGTGTCTGAGTCACTCCCACTGTTCAGTTACTGTATTATGTTCTTAAGATGAGTGCTTTAGGACTTCTGGTGGTCTGGCCTTCAGTTTGTAAGGGATTTAGAGGTGGGCCTTTTGGTTCTTTAGAAAAGTAGCCGAGATAGACCCTGAACCCAACTTCTGCTTCTTCTTTTTTTTTAAGTCAGAGCACGACCCAAGTCCATGACTCTGGCTATCCCTGATGTGTTTGAGCCCAACTTTAACCTTCATATAATTTCTAAATATTTGTTCAAACCTGGCCCAAGACCAAGAGACTAATGAACGAGCCTGGCTCCAACATAGGAGGCCTTCTGTTTTCTGTGTCCGAACGCGGCCCGACCCGTTGGGCTTCGGCCGAGTATCTAGACTCTAGTGCACACCTCCTCCATGTTGTTACGAGAGAGATGAGTAGCCATTGTGAAAAACAGAGAAAGGAAGGAGTAGAAAGAGAAACGATATAAGTTTAGTGACAAGAGTTAAGTAGTAATAAAAAACTGCCTCTCCTGTTTCTGCCTGTTCTATGTGATGTTAGCTTTCCAGCTTCTCAACACAAGAGCGAAGATAAAACTGAGTTAGTGCTTACGTTGGTCCTTACTTGCATTATAAATTAAATGTATTATTATTATTAGCTTGCGAGGTAGCATAATATACCGGAGCTTGCGTCCGGACCAACTCTGTTGCAGAGAACAGACACTTTATTTTTAACAGCCAGGATAAAAGCACTGCTTTACTCTTGAGTGGCTCCGACTGATATAACAAATGGCCATGCCCGTAACAGCAGGCCCAACTCCAATTATCCCTTTAGTCACAGATACCTAATACCCGTAAGGCCGTCCTCTTAAAGAGTAAGGCCTGGCTTGTCGTAACATAAGCTGCAGCTAAGCTAGTGAGTGTTGATACAGCTTAAGTTATCACTTTAAAGGCTGCAAACTCATTGTACTTCAAAAATGAGATTGCCTATTTGTCTGAATCGAGATGTCAATCTTTTTATGATTTTTCACTCAGCCCAAGACTTAGTAGACTTCTCAGGATCCAAAATATTTTATCAAGGGGTTAAAGACGTCTTTTTGAAGAGGCCAAATAGAATCAATTTTATTTATAAAGCGGCAACAATATTTTCTCAAGGCATTTCAAGAAGGGCAGGTCTAGACCATCCTCTTTATTCTGCAGAGATCCTGACTCCGTGGGGGGAGCCTTCTTCCTTGACCGGATGGATTGACAGTTTAGAAGACAATTTTTTTAAACTATAATCCTATCTGAAGTGGATCAGAAGAATTCTTTGGAGGTTGTAGAGCTGCCTGATGGGTTTTCTTCACCACTGTCACCATGTGCGTGTTCATGGGGGATTTTTTTTTTGGGTACCTAGAGTGAAGAATAGACTACTGTAATGACCTTCTCTTTTATTTGAAAGTCTCTCGAGGTAACATCTGTCTTGAATTGGCACTATATATAAAATTGATTTAATTTCTACTTTTTCTCTGAGTCGCCATGGTAAATTACTTCAGCTGAACTCTTAAGTGTTTTCTGGTCTCTTTCTCCAATCAAGGAGCTCAACTCATCTATACTTAATTTTAAAAATGATTTGGGTAGCTTGTGTGGTCTGCTCCGGGAGTAGAGGACGTCCTGCATCACACCTCACCACTTCATCTCCTCATTCGAGCTCACAAATCCTTCCTTGTCTATCTCCAATCGAACTCATCACATTACACAGGAATTTCGCTGACTTTGGTTGAGCTGTGAGGAATGCAAGACGATACGTCTTTATGGAAAAGCTTAAACACAGGGGACCCGTTCTCGTGCAACCTCACTGCTCGGCAACGCAACAATAAATAACTCATGTGGACAGAAAGCGTTAAGCAGCGAAACACAATCGGCTCAGTGTTGATGGTGTCCTGTGAGCTCCACATTCCAGGTCTTCTCATTCACCATGGGCTCTAAGGTTCTATAAGTAAATTAGCAGTTTTTGGCATTTTAGTGGGTTTCTTGCTGTTATCCATGTTTCTCTGGTTGGTTTTATGGTTTCCTGGGTAGAATTAAGAATCCAGAAGGATGGACTTAAATGAAAAGACATTTTAGAGGTCTTTTGAGATGCTTGATGGTCTTAAGAAGGGATGAATAGCTTATTTTTGTGGTAAGAAAGCATTTTAAGGTTAGTTTTCTTTATTTTTAAAGATACTGCTAGAATGTTCGTATGGCTTTGAGGTGGTTGTGGTTTTTAACTTTCAGATGTGTTTTCGTACAGGTTCCAAGGTTTTTGAAGGTATTCTAGATAATATGGGTACCAGGAAGTGGGGTGCATCTTAATGGAGCCATTTAGAATTGAATAATTGAAGTCTTTTAGAAGATGTCAAGTGTTATCCAGGCATTCTTGAAGGTAAGAATCCTGAAGGTCACTCAAAATTTTCTGTCAATGGTGTGCAGAAAAAATGGAAGGTCAGGCTCTAGATTGAAACGGTACGTTGAAGGATTTTGCAAATTTTGTTTTTCAGACAGATCCAGATATCCATGGAGATTCTGTTGGGGTGCATTAAGGAGGTTCTACTAATAAGGAGGTTCTACTAAAATGAAACTTAACTGAAAATGAAACTTCATTTTGTTTGCTCCGGTTTTTTATCTGGTTCTTTTTGATTTTACGTATTTGAGTTTATTTTAAAATCCACACGGTCCTATATGGGGATTTTTTTGAAGGTCGGAAAGGTCTTACAATGGGTTCTGAGGTTCTTCAAGGTCTTCTTGTGGTAAGTGATAGTGTTTTTGAGGTGAATATGAGGAAGTTTGATGGGTCTTAATGTTGTTATGGTGGGTGTAAAGTGCATTATAAATTAAATGTATTATTATTATTATTATGTCTTAATAGAATAAATAAGGCTCTACGTTTTTGAGTGGATTTAACAGGCCTTATTCTCTTTTGTGGAAGGTTCTTCGAGCTTTGATGCGTCTAAGGATCTTGAAAGTTACTCAGAATTGACATTAAAACATTGGTAGTTCAGGTTGGTGAGCAATTTTTCAGAGAAATGAGACTTAGCTTTACTTCTGAAATTATACATTTGGAGTTGGTCATTCTTAAAGAAACTCTTTTAATTCCTGAAGATTTGGAGAGGACATGTAGAGAAAGATGAGGACTTCCTAATAAAGTTGCGTTATTTAAGTCACAAGCAGCTAATAAGTGGACCAAAATTATGATGTCAGCTGTGATGGCCCTAAATTAAGCAGGTTCTGCTGTGTGTGAGCGTCTTTTCCCCCTGTTGGTCTGTTTGTACTCCTCTGCAGGTTACTAGTTAGTGGAGCTCATTAGCTCCTTTGGGTGCAACCGGCCAGTCCCCAAAATTGTTAAAAACCTGGCAGTTTCAATCACTCCAGTGGCTCTCTCTTGACTCACGACTACGCCCGCACCACGAGTCGGGCGCTACATCTTGTGATGGGTTGGCATGTTCGTTTTTGGTTTCACACGTTACCACACTTCATTCACTATTTCACACTCATCCAATGGCAGACAGTCACTGATCCCACTCATTTACACACTCTCTCATTATTCATTTCCTGTAATAAGGTGTACAAGTTATTGCACCTCAACCAGTCTCTCCTGTTTTTGTCACGGCCCTCGAGCCAGGTCGTGACACAGCACAGAGAGCCTCAGGAGGTGAATGCACAGTGTTATGTGACTGGCTGATTTAGCAGAATGTGATAATTAAGAAAACACAAGCAGACTGCTGTATCCGTTCCACAGACAAACTCCCATCCCTTTATTTGTTCTTTGCAGGGACAAAAGTTAAACATGCACTATAAGTATTAAGCAAGAGTGACACAGATGATAATGTTAAAGTTTGTGTTTTTCTTCTCGAGGTAAACGGTTTCTATCGATCTTTGAGAAGAGTCCATATACAAAGATGAACCCAACATTGCCCCAGTGTGTCATTTTAAATCGTATGCCAGCGGAGATCAGACATATATCAGGTTGACAAAGCATCTCAGGTCGGTCCTGTCACATTACCTCACCGGCTTTCATTTATTACCCACCCCAAATCACCACAGTTACTATTTTTCACTTCCAGGCCAGAGGCTAACAGGGTGCTACAGAATTCTCATAGGTCTTTGAGAAATTTCAAATGGTTATTCAGCTGGTGGAAATCACTTTGAGTGGGTAATGAGATCAAGAGGTCAAGAGGGGCTTTCCAGGTTGTGTTATTGTATGTTTTAGAAACCAACGAGAATGCTGTTTGATTTTCAACAAGTTAAACAGGTGGTCCAACAGAAGTGGTTCTGAAAAGCTTAAAGAGTGGGTTCGGCACCATCGGATGTTGAAAGGGTCCTTTAAGAATGCTGCTATTTTCAAGGTGGTTCCAAAATCCATATGGTTCTACATACCGATTCTCTAAGAGGTCTGAAGTAGCTAAGATTTGGTTTTAAGTAGAGGTGAAGCCTAGTTTGACGACATCGGCCGAGCAGCGTCAGTCAGCCGATTCCAGTGCCGGATACACGCATGCGCCCTACATGCACACCACGCATAAGCTACAAAGGCACAACCAGAAAACACAAAGCTTGCAATTTGTAACAGTAATAAGGACAAAATAGGTTCTGGAGGAACAGCCCCGAAAACGTTGGACACAGCGAACTTCATCTCACACTTCACATTTAATTACCCAAAGGAACACAGGAAGTTTCAAGAAGGTAACGTTAGTGGAGAAGCTAAAGCTAGCAACGGCATAGAACTAGCCAGGAGCCATGAAGTCCCCAAACACGGCCAACATTTAAAATGTAATGGACTGAACAAGGATTACAGTTTTATTTTCACTGAAGAAACGTACAGAGGGGACGTTCATTTCAACGGGTCAGAATACATTTGAAATGCCGACCAGCATTTCTATCACTGCAATCCTTCAAAATAAGAGCATGTAAAATACATAACTCTTTTTGATTCTAATACTTTAAAGAAAAAAATCATTATCGGCCGATCAGACTTTATAATAATCGGTGATTGGTGATCGGCCAATAAAATTGCAATTGGTGCACCTATACTTCTTAGGATCTTGAACATCCTCTTATTGTAGCTTAATGGATTCTGGATGAGTTGTGGTCGCACTTGTTAACTTGTTGAGTATCACTGGATCATTGGAATTTCACGTTATTTGTAGGTTTTTTTTGTGTAGAACCATCTTAAAGTTTTGATGTTTCTAAGGAGTCCGGTTTTTCTGAGGGTCCTTTCCCACAGTCACCGAAAGGGACCCAGAGAGGCGTACAGAGCAGACATTCATGATATCGTCACCCTCGAGGAGTTCTGGTTCCTCTGAGGGCAGAAAAGCTGTCCTTAAATGGGTTTAACTGGACACTGAGAGCATTTTGAGGGTTCTCCAATTGTCCTCGTGAGTACTTGAGTCGTCCATTGTGTTAGTCTTTGTGATTGGTAATAAGACACGGCATGTCGGTCTTGACTAATTGATAAGGAAGCTGCTGTCACCGGAGAAGCTCTCCTTACACTGACCTCTCCCTGTGTGTAATATAATACAGCAATGTCGTTGTTGCTTTTTCCAGATCTCCTGTTTTCACTTTACAGTCCTACCTTTATCATGTTGTATCGTTGTTGTAAATTTCTCTAAGTTTTTCTAGAATTTATTTTCATAAGTCCGAATTGAACCACAGATGGAAGTAAAAGGTTCAATGGACATTCCATTCCAACGACAGTAGGTTGGTAGATGTAGATCTAGGAATGTTTGAAGAGGCTGCGAGTCTTTCGACAGGTTCAACTGGTTAGTGAAGAGGTTCTTAGGAATCATGTGGAGCTTAGTCCTCAGAAAGGGAGTTCAGTGTGGCTCTAAAGGGATTATTATGGGTTGGGGGCTTTCTGTGATGCTTAAAAGTATTTTTCAGAACGATCTTACTTGGATTTGAGAACTTTGTAAAAGATCAGTCAAGGTCATACAAACCCTTATGGTCACCTGTACTGATTGAGCCATAAGATTAAAATCACCTGCCTCATGATGCGTAGGTCCCCCTATTCCTGCTGAAACAGCTCTGACTCGTCAAGGCCTGGACTCCACCAGACCTCTGAAGGTGTGATGTGGTATTTGGTACCAAGACATTAGCAGAAGCACCTTTACGTCCTAGAAGTCTTGAAGTGGGACGTTCATAGATCAGACTTTTTTGTCAAGCACATCCACACACAGATACAAGATCGGATTGAGATCTGAGGAATATGGAGGCCAAGACAACATTTTGAACTTGTTGTTGTGTTCCTGAAAACCATTCCCGAAGCATTCCTGCAGTGTGTGAGGGAGCATTATCCTGCTGGAAGAGGCCACTGCCATTAGGCAGTACCTTATTCCCTAATGTTTCATTCCAGTTTGTCGGGAAAGCAGTGTGATATAAAAGCATCACACTGCCTCGCTCGACAAACAGGAATGAAACCTCAGACATTGAGCTCGACGAGACTAAAGTCTATTTCCTGTTTCCAACTGACTGTCCAAAACCCTTTATCACAAGGCTTCGCATCAGAAAAAGCCTCCTCTCCAAAGCGAGGAGGAGAGGCATATGAACAAGTTCTCTCCATCCATCAGTCTGGAAGTCTAATTTTGTTTTGCAGACATAACTCATATTTTTTCTAAAAAACTTACACACACCACAACCAAGTATTGAAGTGGTGCTTTTTGTTATTTAGGCATGTTTGTTGTATTTTATTGTGTCCATGGTTTCAAGTTGGCCATCGGTGTTTGTCTCAGTTGAAGGTTTCTGGGGCATTAATTGTAATTTAATATATATAAATGAATCTTGATGTAAACATGTCTTGACTTCTTGAGAGGCGCCCGTTAATATTTGGGAATTTTTAAAGTTATTTATTTATATAATTTTGATTTTTAATATTTTCATACGTATGTTAATCAAACATTTTAACATATAGCTTCTAAAGCTATCCCAACCATTTTTTTCTTAACCTCAACCTTGTGGTTGTTCCTGTTATTGTGATGACAAAGTAATAATTTCAACCAAAATAATCAGATCTAGCAGCAGGGCGATGTGGTGGTTAGCAATGTCGACCTACAAAAAAGGGGTTATGGGTTCATTGGCACTCCTGGTTCTTTTCTTTTAAAGCAGAACTAGAGCATTTGGTGACGCCAATTTCTGCCCTCAGGCTCTAAAAGTATTGCATCAGGAGGACCTGAAACCAAAACCAAACTCTGAGCTAATGTTTCCCAAATGTCTAATTTTAGTAGTTATAATGTACAACACTTCGCCTATTATGAGAACTATCTCATTATTTAACTCCTCTATTTTTCTTCTGCTCTTTTTCATATTTTCTCATCTTGAAGGCGCAGCATGTAAAATTTATTGCAATCTAGCAGTGAAGTCCCAGATGGCAACCTCAGCTCACTCCTCCCTATCCAAGAACCTACAGTGGCCTTCAAGTGTCAAAATGATGCCGTCGTCTTCAGCCACATCCAGTATCCCGTCAAGTGATGAGGTTAATGTAGCCAGAAATATTTGGAAAAGTATTTAACTACATATTGTGTCAAATTCCAGGTCGAAACTTAGGTGTATGATAACCAATAGTATTGTTTGTCCTGCATTTTGATAGGGTTTGATGTTTGTAATGGGGGCCCCAAAATTCTTCCAGGGAGGGAGAACCTAATTTGGATAAATTGAGGAGCACTCCTTTTTTTTTTTATTAGCTCAAGCAAAGTCAACAGAATGTTAAACCTTGCCATTAAAATAGGGGAAACTTGAGGTCCTAACTCGAGAAATGTTTGAGGAGTAAACTGGTGGTGCCAGCATAGGGATCCGCACCACATCAGACCAAATGTGCCAACAGTGGAGCTGTCCTTCAACATCCCAGCTGCTGAACACACTGTTTGCCTCGCTACAGTTTCATAAAATGATCTTCATGTTTTCCCTTCTGTGACCGCGACCGTCACTTTCCGTTTTATTTTTTTCTTGTGCTTAATCAGTGGTTCCCCAATATACTAGCAGACTCATATTGTATCTATTATTGAACATATGTTTGTGAAATATTAATGAACATCTAAATAAGAAACAGGACAGTTTTTAGAATGGAAACACTTCTTTATTCATCCCCTATATGCGTTCTGTAACAGCATTTATTGCTTTCCGGACATCTTCTTAAATTGCCTAAATTGCTGCAGAAATGGCAAGTTTATCAACTAAGAATTAACTCTGATTTTGACTTCTTGTCACATTGCAGTGAGTGGGATGAGCTCATTTTGTGCCGCAGATCTTTTCAAAACGGGGATGCATCTGTTAGATCGCCACTCTGAGCTCATTTTTTGATGCCCAGCTTTGATCTGTATTTTGTGTCAATTGAGGCAAATGAGGAAAAGTGTCAACTGACAGTACCTAGCAACTGTCAGGTGGCCAGAGTGACCAGACACTGTCAGGTCAGAGTTCTCTTGCCTGACAGTGGCTAGTCTTTTTCCACTCCAATCCAAAATGCAGACAATGCTTCGGACTTAAACTTAACCTCATTGTTGAATCAGAGGGGACATCAATGAACTGTTCCTCTTCTGCAGTAGTGAAGTCAGCAGGAGGTTTTTTTCACGGAAGGGATCAATGATCCAGTCTTATCTAACAGGATCCTGCACTTGAAAATACCTCTGGAAATGTTTTTATAGGACAGAGATATGTTTTCATACATGGGATCATAGTGTTCCCAAGTTCTTGACCTGAATGAATGATTTTAGGCTGTCAAATGAGTCTATATTCCCCTTTTTCACTCGCTGCTCCCACATATCCAGTGGGGTAGAGAGTTTCTGAAGTATGTTACAGTGATACAGGATATGTATGAGAGCATTATGACAGTGCTTAAGTGTGCAGTAGGAGTCATGAATGGGTTCAAGTTGGAGGTAGGACTGCACCAAGGATTGTCTCTGAGCCCCTTCTTTTTCTCTATGGTGATCAAGGCTGACAGACGAGGTCAGCTGAAGTCCATGTGGAGTATGAAGTTAGTGGATGACATTGTGATCTGTAGTAAGAGCAGGGGGCAGATGGAAAAGAAGCGGAAAGGAGGTCAGTAACAGCGAGACAGAATACATGTGTGTAAATTAAAAGGAGGCAGGTAGAACAGCGAGAATGCAAGGAGTCGAAGGGAAGAAGGTGCAAGAGTTTAAGTACTTAGGGTCAACTGTTCAGAGCAATGGGGAGTGTGGGAAAGAGCTGAATAAGTGAGTGCTGGCAGGGTGGAGGAGTTCTGTGACAGAAGAGTAGGGAAAGGTTTAAAGGGCTCTGCTGGATGGTTTAGAGACTATGGCACTGACCAAAAGACAGGAGGCAGAGTTGAAGATGTTAAGATTTTCTTTGGGAAAAGTCCTCTCGAGAACCAGTGTTCAGTTTGTTCGTTTTAGAAATGCAGACATCACCTGAAAGCCCCGACTGAGAAAGCAGAGGAAAATATAATCTATATGGACTGCAAACTGCAAAATATTAAACAACCTGAATGAAAGACCACAACAAGCCAAAGTACTAGTGATTAGGGATGTGGAGGAGCTGGACAAATACCAATGAGACAAACAGCAACAAGGTAATGGAATGAAAAGATAAAGATAAAGATAAAGATAGCCTTTATTAGTCCCACAATGGGGAATCAAACCAGTAGCTAATGAAGAATAAGTCAAATAAAAACTACAACCGTGACAATTCCTGACAAACATTCATCTATATCAGGACTAGAAACCTTCGCCTATACGGAGCATAAAACACAGTACATAGAAAATGATATTGATCCGATAACAACTTACTCAACAATATCGACAACAGCTGCCTTTATTAAACAGATGAGCAATTCAATACAAGTTTCCAACCAGAGCCCAGCACGTCAATAATCCCCATCAGCTGCAGAAGCCTTTATGCCAACTTCCACAGCATTAAAGTATATTTGTCACAGTTCATGAACCAATTCAGCATTCTCAGAGACATGGATCAGCACTCAGAACCGTGTGCACCTTGAGGTCGATGGATGTGTTCTGAATTATACAAGCAGAGCGTAAAAGAGTGGAGGAGGTGTGGCAATATATGTGGATAAAAGCTTTAAGCATAAAGTGGTGGCGGGTTAAGACAGCAGCTGCAGAACTTTTCTTGTGAGCTCTTTAAATTGAGCTCCTGGATCAAGTATTGAAATATTTAAAGAATGGAGGGAAAAGCTTAAAATGACAGAAAATGTATCAAAACGGTTTGGGTTTATATCCCAAAATCACCAGAGCTAGTAGTCTTACTTCTCATTGTGCCATATCAATAGATAATATATTCACTACATTATGGACAACAATACAGAAAGTGTGTATTATACAATGACATCAGTGACCATTTACCCGCCTTTATAGTTTATCACAGGTTATATTGGAAACCTGAGGATATTAATCATGTCAAATACAAAAGAGTAAATACCGAAGAACGCATAAATGCATTTAAGAATGAATTATTAAAACAGAATTGGAAAGTAGGACAAGAGGAAGAAGATATTGACAAAGAATATAATGGATTTTTAAACAACTTTCCTGTAAAACAAAACATTGATAGGCAAAAACAAACAAATACTCATTGGATCACTAAATGCTTAAAAATGATGGTCAAAAGAAAAATACAAGGCCAGCCTACAACCGTTATTCACATTACAAAAAACGCACGGACGTTCACTGGTCTGGTTACATTTAAGTCTGCACCAATCATGTCAGAGCAAGAAATAATCACCCTCCAGGAAATACACAAAAAATGTTCATGGAAGTTCAGGAGGGGTATCATTTCAGAAGGGAGCTCTATTTTCAGAAACTCAATGTCAGAAAAACTCTGAAAATTATGTGCATAAAAATCTGTGGGGTGAGTTTGTGGACTGGTAAAACACACACAAACATGAAACAGTTGTATAAAAAACACTTTTCCAGAAAAGTAATGGGATGAATATGAGTGACGCTGAGGGTTGGATATTATAATTACTGTATGGAGGTGATAAAAGGATGAGAGATTGAATATAAAACTAAGAGAGACACTGTATAGTATATTTAGGTTCTTAAATATGGTTTGGTAATTGTTTGGATTAGTTATACAATTGTAAATTATTGATGTACATATTTCAATAAGGTGTTTAAAACTGTTAATTATGTATAGGTAACTATCAGCAGTTGAATAAGGGGTGTGAATTTATAAGTATGGCTTCCTCTTGCTCCTTTTCGAACACAAATTATTTTATTCTATATATTTAAAATATTGTTTGCAACACTTTTTTTGTGTATGTGCGTTGTTTCACTCTTGATTTAAAAAATACAAACATTTGTAAATTTGTAAATTTTCCATACAAACATTTATACCTCCATGGAAGGTGACCCACCCCCTCTGGAGATATAAGGGACTCATTCTAATCTAACTTTGAAAAAATAATCTGATTTTCAGTTGATTAAACACTTAAAAACTCCTTATTTTTCTTCTTCTTTCAGCTCTTCCCATTTGGGGCTGCCACAGCGGATTATTTTGTTCTGCATTTTGATCAGGCACAGGTTTTATTCAGATACCCTTCCTGACACAACTCTCCCCATTCATCAGGGTCTGGGACCGGCACTAGTAGTACACTGGCTTGTGACCCCTATGTGACTGGGATATACACTTAAAACATATTTATGAAAAATGGATTCCATTTATTCCAAGATGTACCCCATACATTTTACAGACTGCACCTTTAACTACCATCTTTTATTGGTTATTTTAGTCTTTAATGCTTTTGGATTTGTCCCAACATCCTTTAGTTTTACCATCCGCTTGACGACCTTCAAACTGTTTGAAGGATTCTATTAATAGTTGGATTGACTGACTGACCAGAAACTGTCACCTTTAGGTGCAGTGACATCATGGGGAATCTTAGCCTCCTTCCTGGAGGTCTGTGCTCTCTGGGTGTATCTTTAGTGAGGCGTGGGCTGTGAGTGGAAGTGGGTCATAATTTGCAGTGGGTCTGTTTATTTTTTTTCGGGGGTCGATGGCTGCAGCCTGCAGGCAGAGAGGATTCTGTGGGGCTGTGATTGGGTACGACTGCAGCTGTGCTCCATTACGCAACGAGCCACGGGGAGGCTATTATTAGCTGCCACTGAGACGGGCCCAGTGTGTGTTTTTGTGTGTGTGTATGTGTGTGTGGTTGTGTGTGTGTTCTGTGACCTCAGGAAGAGTAGATGTCTTTGAAAATATGTATAAACATGAGGGAACCAAACAGCAGCCTCATCAGCAGTCCATAGTGACCGACTCCTCTTTGTTAGTCTATCATGCTGCAGAGTGAAGCGCAAGACCAAAACTGGTTGTTTATTATTCACTATGAAAACTATCTATTCCATCTATCTATTCCATCTATCTATTCCATCTATCTATTCCATCTATCTATTCCATCTATCTATTCATTCTATATATTCTATCTATCTATTCCATCTATCTATTCCATCTATCTATTATATCTATGCTTTCTATCTGTTCCACCTATATATTCCATCTATCTATTCCATCTATCTATTCCATCTATCTATTCTATCTATCTATTCTGTTGTATCAATTCTATTTATCCATCCATCCATCCATCCATCCATCCATCCAAGCCAATCGTATCCATTCTAATCCATCTTCATGTATTTGTCAACACACAGTCCTGTTCTTATCAGGGCCAGAGGTTCTGATTCTGTATAGTGGTACTTCACATGTAACAGGTCGCTGATCTCACTCTAATCATGCCGATGTACTCACGAAAATTTACTTCTTTATAGTCAAAAACTCTTAGTAAGTTACATTCAGGAATATTTTTTAGTGTTTTTAATTCAACTGAAGTATAAAAATCATGTTTTTTTGATTTTTTTTATTAAAAGAAATTAATCACAAGGCATCATTTAAAAAAATGAGCTAAATAGTAAATACGATATGTTTATCCTACATTTTCTCTACATGTAAAGTCAAAACAGAGATTTTGTAAAATATTGCAGTCAACATCGCTATATGAAAACCCACTGCAGTAGCCCACCCGTGAGGTCACACGTTGTGCCTGGCTGCCGTGTTGAGGGGCGTGTTCGGCCTCTCATGGCTTTAAATTGTCTTTTGTTTTCCCTTATATGTAATTCTGTTGCGTAGGTGTGAACAAAACGTTACTTTCCCAAACCTCAGATACGGATGAAGGATTAGTCCGTCTGTCTGCAGTTTTTTCTTCAACCCAGAACTCGTTATATTTTATATTTACTTTATTGTTTTTCACATATTAATTATTAATGCTATCAGTTTGTCGTTTATTTTGTCCTGTGAAGAAAGTTTTAGCTTTTTATATAAGAAAAGGCAATATAAATAAATATTATAATTATTGTTATCATTGTTATAATTCCTGACTACACTGTGATTGGCTGCTGTCATCTCCTCAGGCAGCCAATCAAATCACTGATGATGCTGTCGGCTGTAATAGGATAATTGTAACCAGAATGTTTCTGTGGTTTTCAGGACTGCTTTGAAGACGCCTACGACCGAATACCTGCGTGAGTAAAAAAAACACACACACACACCCCAGTCTGCTGTGTCTGGATGTCATAAAACTGAGTGTGTGTGTTAATGGTCATTTCCTGTCAGCCTCCAGTCACTTTTACTCACATCCTGTGCCGTCTGCTGCCTTTACCCTCGCTGTGTGTGTGTGTGTGTGTGTGTGTGTGTGTGTGTGTGTGTGTGTGTGTGTGTGTGTGTGTGTGTGTTCTGACAGCCGGTTGAGGTTGAACCACAAGTAAACATTGGCTGTTTTTTCTGCAGTCTAAAGAAACACACCTGTGGATCACCAGTGTTGATCTAAAAAATGCAAATTCAGCTACTTCTAACCTGCATGCGGGCGTGTCGTTTGTCGAAGGTAGGAGGGGAACGGCAGGCCGCACTGAGCTCTCTCAAATGAGACGGTCTGCCATAAGGAGCTGTGGCAGGAGTTGCTGTGGCATTTTGTATAGAGAACTGGGGTTTTACAGAGAAAAGAGGCATATTGCTGCGCCAGCATCTAGAGTGACATCTTGCATGCATCAAGAAGTGCTTTCTGAACGATGGTTTTAACACGGAGGAAAAGAATAATTTTGCTTGCTTGTTAAATATCAAGTTGTCTCCTCAATTCAAAGACAATTCCGGTTCTTTTTGAGTTACAACAACTCAGGACTCTCAATTCAACTCCACTTTACTCCACTTTACTCCTTTACTCCACTTTACTCCTTTACTCCACCCCTCCACGGTATGGTGGAGTAAAGGACCAGTTCTGGACAAGTGCCCCTCCAAGGCACTGGTCCAGAACCCTCGTGTCAAATCCTCCATGTTCCATTGCTGCTGCTCCTTCATGATGAGGTTATCAGCTACCAGTAGCTCCTTAATATCATCTCAGAGCTGGTTATGGGGGGCATTTAGTCACAGGCGGGTCTTCAGAGGTTTTCAACTACTTGGGACGCTAAACAACTCGTTTACTGTTGTGCTGACTTGGTTAATGTTGGTACGAGTCACTGCTGGCAGAGGTGCTTCTGCCTGAATCCACCTACTGTATGTCCCTGACTCTGTTACTGGATCTTGACTCTGTGTCGTGGTACTATCCTCTGATAAATATATGTGTGTGTGTGTGTGTGTGTGTGTGTGTGTGCAGGGCATGTCAGATGGACCTGCAGACTGCCATCCAGGAAACCCAGTGTGCTCTCAATCTGGTCCTCAACAACAAGTTCTCTGAAGCCCTGGATCTACTAAAGCCATGGTAACCTCGGCTACAACTCAGTGTGTGTGTGTGTGAGGGATGTAACCCTGTAATAGTTTCTGTTACAGAGCTTGTTAAGATGAAGTCCAGGCTCCTGCTGCCTGTAGTGGTTTTATCAACCCCGCCACTTTCAGAGGGGGACAGAGAAACGGATTCCGTTTCTCCATCAAGATTTGTTTTGCTTTTTTGTTTTTTGAGTCTTAACTTTGTGTTTGTGTTTTGTAGGTCGAAGGACAGCATGTACCACGCGCTGGGTTACAGCAGCATTCTGGTGATGCAGGCAACCATGACCTTCGAGCACAGAGACATCCAGACCGCCATGACAACCATCAAGCAGGCGTTACAAACCTGTCAGAGGTGAGACGGAAGAATTGATCTGTGGACGAGTGAAAATATGCAAACAACCACTAGATCCATTATAAACCCAGTTCAGACACTAAACTTATTATGAATATAGATTTAATATAGTTCAGAAACTTGTATAATCCTCTGACATGTTCTTTAACCTCATCATTTTTAATTTAACGTCATCATTTTTTATTTCATGCTAATTAGCAGGGTTACCATGCTAACACTAAAAATAGTCTGAATATCACGTCTCCTTTTTCCGCTGGAGACCCAGAAGGAAGGTTTAAAAATTCACTGCAGCTACTTGGACAGACGGAGTTTGATTCCACAACCCTGATTCCAAAACAAGACAAATTGATTAGTTCCTACCCAAACAAGAATTAAAAAAATGTATGAAAGGTATTAAATGAAACACAATATGGTATTATATAGTGAATCCAGTTTCATAAAAGAAAAGAAAACAGTTGATATGTCAAAACGTTAAGAAGTAACAAGTTTGAAAACTCTAAAAAAAAAAAAAAAAAGTTTGAAATTTTTGAAAGTCCATTAAAAATAAAGAAGGAAAATATAACATGTACATAAGTAATCAAAGGCTTTGCTCAATACTTTGTTGAAGCAGCTTTGGCACCAATTACAGCCTCAAGTCTTTTTGAGTATGATGCTACAAGCTTGGCACACCTATTTTTGGGCAGTTTCTCCCATTCTACTTTGCAGGACCTCTCAAGCGCCATCAGGTTGGATGGGGAGCGTCGGTGCACAGCCGT
The DNA here is from genome assembly GCA_037951165.1 of Lophius americanus. Classification (NCBI taxonomy): domain Eukaryota; kingdom Metazoa; phylum Chordata; class Actinopteri; order Lophiiformes; family Lophiidae; genus Lophius; species Lophius americanus. Next base: position 1,631,744 of record JBBDHG010000116.1, read on the forward strand.
TTTCAGATCTCTCCGGAGATGTTGGAGTCTGGGCGCTGGCTGGGCCAGTCAAGGACATTCACAGAGTTATCCCGTTGTTAGGGGTTGGTTCTATAGGTAAAGATGGTCAAGGGTAACAGATGGTAGTATTCTGTTGAGTATGAGGATGGGGGTCAGGTTCTCCAATTGACCCATAGAGTACAGATCTGGCCCAAAATCATAGGATATTCTCCCTGAATGAGTGGACAATGGTAGTGTATGTCTTTATAACAGAGTCTTCAAACCTACTGCAGGTTCAGGAAGAGGAACTCTGTTGTCGGATCTCTGTCCAGTCTGATCAGCAAGCAATCCAACCTGCAGGAAGGTAGGTAAACCAACACACTTAAGTCCCGCCCTCTGACTCCAAACAAACATCAGCGGGTAGTCACTGCTCTCTGTCTGTGTGTCTTCAGAGGAGATGCACGCTGAGATCTGCTACGCCGAGTGTCTGCTGCAGAAAGCCACACTCACCTTTGTACAGGTCAGACATGAAACCACACTCATTAGCCATAACATTAAAACCAATTGTCTAATAGTGTGTTGGTTGCCTATTTAGCTTATGCAGTGTCATGTTCATACCCTCTAATCTAGATGTTGCAACCCACAGAAACACTTTCCAGCTCTTCCTGGTGGATCCCAAAATTTCCCAGTCTAGATGAGATATTTAATCCCAGTGAGTTCCCAAGTTATTCTGATACAAGACCAATGGTCAGCTTTCTGCTCAAAGGGTCTGATCCTCTAAGTCTAAAGGGGTCTCTAGGCTCTTATGGAATTCTAGAGGGGTGTCCTAATTTGGTGGCAAGGTGTTCATGGTCCTTGCTCTCTACCGCTCTCTCACTGCTTCACCTTTAAAAGGATCGAAAGGAGTCGCTGATCCATACGAACAAGAGTCACAGCCACAGAAAGAGCCATGAGAGTTGGTTGTTTTCAGTTAGCAAGCATGACCTTGAAACCTTGACCTTGTGTGTGTGTGACCACACACACATAATAAATGACCCCGGGGTGTCCATTCAGTTGGATATTTCTGGAAAAAACTTCCAGTTCCCCTTCAGAAGTTTAAAACAAAAAAGTTAAAATATATGTTAAAACGTTATTAATGTAAAATGATTAAAAATGAAAAGAATATATAAAAAAACCCATATGACTAATTAAATGTATTATTGTTATTATTATTATTATCTCTCTTAACCTTCCTCTTACCTCATAACATCATTTTATGAACGGATTCACAGCTTGTGGAGGCTTTGTGTACGATGACTGAAGTATAACTGAATGTTTTTTTTTCTTCCAGGATGAAAACATGATAAGTTTTATTAAAGGAGGCATCAAGATTAGGACCAGCTACCAAATCTATAAGTGAGTGAATATCTGTTGCCACGACAAGTTTGATTTTTAAATATGAGCCGCCATTATTTAAATGGAATTTCTTACCCTTGATGACTGTGTCCGGTCCGGAATTGGACCTCCTACAGAGACTGTCAGAATGCGGTGAATGTCTCACAGAACCTGGCCGGCAAGTCGGATTCATTCAGACAGTTTGAGGGCGGAGTCAAACTGGGCATCGGATCTTTCAACTTGGTGGGTTTTTATGTTTTTTTTCCATTTTAAATGCCAGACAGGAGAGGTGTAACAGCGTTACATGTTTGGTTCAAGCCCCCTGGAAGAGCTCCGGGCCTTTTTGTTACTACAGTGGCCTAAATGGCTCTGTGCATCATGGGAAGTATAAACCTAGTAGCACAACAGTTAAGGTTGCCAGACGTAACAATAAGGATTATTTAGGATGGACGATTTGCGCCTCCTCTGAAATGTAGAGAAGTGGTCCTCCTCTCAGACCCGGACTGGAGGATGGTTCCACAGTAGAGTCTGATAAATGATAGATGGAGTGTGTTTCATTGTCATTCCCTAATATTCCCTGTCTGTCTTCCAGATGTTGTCTCTCCTTCCTCAGCGGATTCTGAGGTTGTTGGAGTTCATCGGATTCTCAGGAAACCGGGTCAGCAGAACCTTCTTAAATAATACTCCACCTAATGCTCCCTTATTAAGTAAAATATGTTCCTTGATGATTAAATAATAATAATAATAATAATGTGTCTCTCCTCAGGGGTTTGGTTTGTCTCAGTTGAGAGAAGGAGCCTCCACTCACAGTTTGCGGTCAATCATCAGCGCGCTGACTCTGCTCTTTTACCACACATACGTGTCGCTTATCCTCGGTAGGAAAACCCAGACACATCTCAGGTTCTTCTTGACTCAGGTGTATGGAGGGGGGTTGAATGTGGAGGTTTGGTCTTAGGATCATAGTTTTTTGGCTGAAGGTATGGCTGATGTGTTTGATCAGGAACTGGCGAGGGGAACATGATGGAGGCTGAAGCTCTGCTGCAGCCGTATCAGCAAAAATACCCCAAGGTAAGCAAATCACTCAAACAACCAAAGAAAGTTTCAAATTTGAGTTTTGAAGCTAAGAAACTCTTTATTTTGTTGTTGTTATGCATCTTCCTCTCAGGGCTCCATCATTATTTTCTACACGGCTCGAATCGCCACACTGAGAGGAAACTTTGAGAAGGTAAGCCTTCACTCTTAACTTTGTTGTTAAAGCTCAGTTTTACATGTCTGGATCCTGAAATCGCCTTTTAAGATGCGAGAACCTTTTTCCAATCTGGAATTGCCTCCATTCCTTGGCCAAGCTGGAGTATTTCTATACGTTTGTCAAGATTGTCTGAGCCATGAGAGTAACATTCAGAGTTTTTCATAACTAACTTAAGGGTTTAAAGTTTAAGAAAGGGGAGAAAATACCTGGGTCCAACCTTGACTCTTGAACCGTGCACCCCCTTACTGACAACTTTCATTGAAATCCATCGTGACGTTTTTATTTATTTTTTGTAAAAAATGTTACCTTTTCCTTCTAGTAAATAAACAACAAACTAACCAGCAGATTTGGGTGACTGCTTTATCCCCTCGCTGGAGGTAAACATAACTTCTTTCTCTTCATTTTCTGAAAACATCTTCTCTCCATCTGGCAAAAACGATCCAACTTTTAACTCTTGCTACTTTCCCATAAATTATCTGACTTTTCAATAAAATCATTATCTTCAGGAAAATGTAACTGCTTAATGTAAATGTCAATATCAATCAGCAGCACAGACATTAAGCAAACTTTCCCCTGCTTGCACTTTACTGTGTTTTATTACACACTTGAGTGTGTTTTATTACGAACTTGTTTTATTTCACTTGAGTGTGAAATAAAACCAGTGTGTAATAAAACACACTTGAGTGTTTTATTACACACTGGTTTTGTTTCACTTGAGTGTGAAATAAAACCAGTGTGTAAAATAAATCTATCTAAATGACAACCACTCAATGCAAATTTAATAAAAATGAATCAAACAGGGGCTTGATTTATTCTCCCTGGAGAATAAAGTCAAAGAGAGATATTCCCTGAGATTTTGCTGTTAAACTATATCATTCAGTGAAATTGATTCTAATGAAGGAAAAAGTAAAACGACCGACATGAAGCTGAAGCCGTTTCCACGGCCTCAGTGGGCAGATATTAGTGCACTTAGTCATAATAAATCATATAGGCCTGTCCAGTTTCATCATTTTTTGTTATTATTCATATTATCAGTAGGTATAAAAACGTGTAATGACACACAGTTTGTAATTTGGCGCTGTTGAAGGATTTGAAGAATAGAAGAAGCAGCGCTTCAGTAACTTCTTTGATTAAGTCGATTGTGTCCTTTCCCTGCACACATAGAGGAACAGATGGAAATGAAGTCCTGATGGATGTGAAAATACAGTCCTAGTGTTAGTCTTGTGCCGACTTGTGGCGTTGCAGACTGATTCCAGGGAAAATAATCCTCCTTATGAACCGAGCGTAGGTGAGCAGGTTGCTTTGCCTTCACGGCCCTGATCAGCTCAGTGCTTTTGTGTGTTTTTCAGGCCCGGGCCCACTATGAAGAGTGTATCGGCAGCCAGCAGGAGTGGAAGCAGATCCACCACCTGTGTTTCTGGGAGCTGATGTGGACTCACACTTACCAGCAGGAGTGGCAGCAGGCGTACCTCTACGCTGACCTGTTGTGCAAGGAGAGCCGCTGGTCAAAGGTCAACACACATCCTTCTTCTCAAGAATCTTAATAGCTGAAGGTTTCCTCAGATTCAGATAGATTAGTAGGTGCATGGAGATTCTTCAGGAGGAATTAAATCTTCAGGAGTATCGACAATGAAGTTAAATCTCGTCTTTGCTTCTTGACCGTCTCCAGGCTATATATGTGTACCAAAAGGCGGCCATCCTCAGTATGATGTCAGAGGAGGAAGTGAAGAGGACAGGGGAGAACGTCATTGAGGTGTTCCGGTGAGCCTACCTCATATCATCACTAGAGGGCACACTTCTGCCAAGGTGCACCAGTCACCACCTCTGCACAAAGTTATGCAGAAATCCTCCTCCTGTGATAACAAAGAAACAAACGACAGCTGAGTGATGATATTTCTACCAAGGAATGGAGGTAGGATAGAGTCGATCCACTGGAAGAGACTCGCACACATAGAAGTTTAAAGTGTAACTGGCGACTGAACGCCAGCAGTCCGAGGAGAATATTAAGTTGAAGCGAGTCAATTTGAGAACTTCATCAATGAAGAGGGAAAAGAAGTGTAAGCTCTTGTACAGATTTTCTTATGATTTTCCTACATGAGGACCAATTTCGACACGTTTCTTTCTGTTCATGTACTTGTTTATGTTGTTGCCCGTTCAGGATAATAGTTTCAGCCAAGTACCAGCGTTTTTTATTTGCACTTATGAAAGTTCTCAGTTCAGACGATAACATTGTGAAAAACATGTGAATCTGCATAAAACGACTGACAGCATAATTTGCAAGCCAGGCCAGATGAAAATGTAAATTTTTGGAATCAACACCTCAGAAGAAGGACAACCAGGGAGTCCAGATGAACCCTGATTATCTCGATAGCAGTGCATGAACTCAAGAGTCTGCCAGAAGAGCGTTATCATTTCAAACAGAGTCTGCAGCACACACGAACCAGAGAATCCACCATTGTTTTTGAAGTTGTTCTGTCCATGTGTGGCTATTAGGCTGAAATCCTGACAGCCACGAACGTCGTGGGGCTGTAACGTTTTTCATTTTACATGGATCGGAAACTGCTGTGTTTTCAAAGGATTACACTCTGGGTCTACTTTTCAAAAGTTTTCAGGCCCAAAGAACATGGCTGCGTACAATAAAAGCCAGAAAACTGATTAATGTGAAAATCATTTATCATTTTGTCCCTAAAAAGCCTTTTGAGGCTCAGGTTAGAGTTCCATTTAGTTTAAAATGAGTATACTGGGAAGGTATTACAGTAATGTAGCTCTACCAAAGTGTAGAAGTGTGACCTGTGTGTGTGTGTGTGTGTGTGTGCATACAGGCAGGTGGAGGGGCTGAAACAGCGACTGGCAGGGAAATCGATCCCGACGGAGAAGTTTGCAGTGAGGAAGTCCAGACGCTACAAAGCTGCTGACCCCGTTCTGCTGGTCATCCCTGCTCTGGTACGGCCCCGTTCACACAGATCTGCAGACTCAGCCTTATCATACAGGTCAGCTGTCACCTGATGTTCTCTCACTCTAGGAGATGTTGTATGTCTGGAACGGTTTCACCATCGTTGGGAAGAGAGCCGACTGCACAGAGTCCCTGCTGGTTACCATAGAGACGGCTGAGGAGCAGCTCCGCAGTGACCCCAGTGAGTTAGTTACTGCTTTGATACAGCCTGTTCAAGGTGGGACCATTGCGCCTTTATTAAACCTTACCGTTTTGCATAAGGCATCATTGTTCGTTCTCTTCCGGGCCGGCAGGTCAGAACCGACGTCTGTACAGAGGGAGCGGTACAATAGGATCTGGCTATTATATTTTAGTTGTAGCAATTAGAGTTTTCCAGTGAACACAGCGACTGTAGTGGTGGTCTTTACAATACAGCACCATTGTCATAGCAATGAAAGTCCAAATTGTAAAAACAAAAGTCCATGATTTTATGAACTAATGGTTCTAATTCGTGATGTAAACAATGAAAACATTCTCGGCTGTGCTTTAGCTTCCGTCCATCTTTCGCCTGTCCAAGAATTTTGCGTTTCTAATGACGTTTGTCTCTCCTTCAGACCCGTCTGAGTTTCATCCAGACGACAGCTGCCTGGTCCAGATGCTGAAGGGTCTCTGTCTGAAGTACCTGGGCCGGTTACTGCAGGCCGAGCTCTGCTTCACTGAAGTCCTGTCAAGGTAACCCACTCCTGAAGACGGACCTGTTCATCTCTGGAGAACGGTTCTGAGGGGAGATCTGATCTGTGTTTCTGTTTGTGCAGCGAGAGTCGGATCAAATATGACCACTACCTGATTCCCTCCACGCTCTATGAGTTGGGCCTGCTGTATAAACAACAGGGAGACGTCATCAAGGCAGCCGCCTACATGGAAAACGCCAAGTAAGCTCTTTTTGAATTAGTATCTCCTCCTCCCGGCTGTTGTCCAGCGGGGTTCATCTGTCACATTTGATTTCTGTAGCATAACTCAGAAACTCATATTATATATTAATATTTCTTTGTGAACCTTTCTAAACGTTAGTATTAAAACTGTGATTGTGATTTTTGTCCTTATATTCATTATTTTGTTGCTATACTTACAAGTAAGACAAGCTCATTCCAGTGGTTGGGTTCATTTCCGGAACAAAACTCACCGTTTAATCGTTTCTGGGAAACATTTCTAAATAGAACAACTGAGTACTGAGTTTTAGTAACTTGTAAATTCTTTTTTTTTTGCTGCCTTGGTTACAAGTTTCCACTTCAGCTCTTTCTGGTGGTTGTTTTTGTTTCCAAAGCATAATACAAAAGGAGTTTATGCTTTAAACCCTTTGAACGCAACAACTAAACACATAGATTTGTTGATCTGAAGGGATTTTTGTTGTTGTTTTTTGTGGATGTGCTGATAAAAAACGTTCAGCCTTTCTTCAGTATCTTTCTGTTGGGTTCTACATTAGGACAAACTACAAGGGCTACTCCATGGAATCAAGACTGCATTTCAGGATCCACGCCGCCCTCAGCAGCCTCAAAGGATCACCTGCCGGCACCCCATAATGCACCTGTGCCTGTGGAAATACCAACGAGGGATTTCCCTCTTGGTTTATCTGAAGTGAAAGAACCGCCTCTTCATGAAGAAACCGAGGCAAACTCTCCGTCACTCCAATGCTACCGACCTCAGATCTTTATTTTATTTATTGCTGTCGGCCAAAGCCCCCGATCAGTAGATGCAGAAGATGCGAGTGACGTCTCCGAGGAGATCTAAGGGCTCCTCTACTCACAGGAGACTGTTTATATATATAATATATTTATATATATATATATTATATATATACACGCACAGAAAGAGAGAGATTAAAAGCCCAAGGTAAGGACAGATGCATCGACGATCATCTCCTGTGCCAGGGAAGACCCTCCCTCTGCATGTTGAGGGTCTTCCCTGCTGCTCTCTGTCTCAACAAACCCTGAACTCAGATCCTACCCTGAGGAGAACTGACATCTGTGGCTACACTCCAAACTCTAGTCAGATCAGATTCAGCGCTCTCGATGGGTCCCATCCACACGTACAAGCATCTGTAGCTCCGACATGAACGGATCAGTCCTCGGAGACGGCCGGCGTTCTCGCGTCGAAGGATTCTGCACAAGGGTTCCACCATGAGGATTTGGCCGATGGTCAGCTCAAACCAAACCATTACAGCATGAGTATAATCAGTGTAATAATAGATACTCTTGAAAAGCTTGTCCCAACAATCTGCCATAAAATTATAACCACCTGCCCGATATCGTATAAGTCCACTTTTATGCGGTGACGGACTCCATAGGATCTTGTAAGATGTGCTGTAGTAGAAAAACATGATTCCTCCCACCAGACCACCTTCTTCCATTGCTCCAGAGTCCAGATCTGATAGTAATGTGCCTGATAGGCACCCCAGACCCCAGTTCAGCATTGAACTGGGGTCAAAATGGCCACTCTGACCCTGATCCTCAACGGTTATCCTTCCTTAGACTCTTTGATAGGTTCTAACCACTGCACCTCCGGAAACCCCAACAAGACCCACAGTTCTGGAGATGCTAAGTCTCTCAGATCCTCTTACTTGTCCTTTTGTCATGACTTCAGGGCCAAATGGTCACTTGCTGCCTAAAATATACCGCCCACGGGTGGGTAAGTTATCTTGACTTCACCTGACAGGGGTTGCTCCGTTGATGAGGAAGTGGAGGAGGTCCGGAAAATGTTTTGACTTCACTTCAAGATGCTTTTAAAAGAAATGTTACTTTTAAGGTCAAACGTAAAGGTCTTTTCTGTCGGGAGCACTACAGAAGTGTTCGACATGAGAAAAGGCCACACGCACTGTGAATGTGTAGCATGGTAATAGGATGGTAGTACTAATACTAAATGTACTGAAGTATACACGTAGTAAACTGCAGAAGTTTTGTGTTTTCAGATACACTGTAGTTTGTCTACGTCACCAACACCAAAAATATTTATTGAGACATCTTGAGATATTTGAAACCCAATTAAATGCTCTAATGATGATTGTTCATGAGGAAGAGGTGACATCATTGTCCCCCTCTCGTCATTTTGTTGAGTGTATCTGTACAAATTCCAATCCAGGCGCTCCTGGTCATGTACCTGTCCCAGCAGTCTGTACCTGGAGCCACACCTCGCAGATTTGTGTTGACGATGAAAATCGTCAACACAAATCTGAAAATCGGAATGATCTGAAAATCGGAAAATCGGAAAATCGGAATGATGTAGCTTCCATTTGACCAAACAGGTCCCACCTTTCATCTAGTTTCTCATTTTGTTTCAAAGTTGCACAGTAGAGATCAGTAGCGCAACAAATAACTGCAATTTCCATTTTGCACAAACTTGGGAGCATCACAGCCCTTTTCTCTTTCGTCAAGTGAAAAAACTGGAAGATAGTTTTGAACGTGACCTGATATTCGCTATCAAATGTTACAGGAATATCCACCCAACACTGTCACGTCACGTCACGACAGCCACAGGAACCTACAAGCCACCCGTCTCGGGTTTGGGAGCCCGTACGTACGGCTATAGGAAAGACGAAGAAGGCAAGCCCACCGTCTGCTTCTCTGTTACATGATATCGCTCCTCCGGCTTGCTTTTGCAATGCGGTTCGGTTTAGTCGTCGCTCCAGCAGCAGTTAATTTATTGGACATTTAAGTAAGTGCACATATAACTTCAACCTAAACTCTGAGTGTCCGTTTGTCTAGAAAACTACAAACATCTCTGCTCCGATCCTGTTCTCCTTTCTCCCCGTTGGTCCGTCGTCACACACCTGTTGTCCATCTCCTCGTAATCAGGCTCTCTCAGCTTCTGAGCAGGTAAGCCCGCCCCCCAAATTATCCAGGAGGTATGGCGTGCCGTGACAAACGCCAAACTGTTCAAACTATCCTCCAGTGTAATTCCATATTAATAGAAGATGATGATTTTTGATGCAGTCGGGAATCGTCAGGAGGTGGAGGTGGAGGTGGAGGAGATGTCGCCGCCTCTCCTGGCCTCGTTTTTGTTGAGCCGCTCTGCTAGTGGCGGCGGCGCTCACCTGAATCTTATACGCACAAATTCTGAGCTGAGCATTCTCATTCAGATATTTGTCATATGAAGATCGGAATAGGATCGCACACTTCCATGGAACGGATCCCACTTTCAAAGTTCTGACGCATTGCAGAATCCTTTGCTCCCAGATTTATTGTATATTTTTGAGATACGTTCATTCTTCCGCGTGTTCTGACTACTTTCATACTAACAAACAACTAAAGGTTTTACGCTTTATATTATTTACTTTGCCTTTTTTGATTAACTTATATTGCACCGCGCCACATGTGCAGACAGAAGCATCTGAGTGAACGTGAACTCACAGCTTTGTCACCAACCGTGGCTTATAGCTATTTAATTTGAGGCACAGAGGATTTGCCTGTATCTATCTCCCGGGAGTTTTTATTTCTGAGGTTTTTCCATTTTAAATGTTAAACTAAAGCTTTATGGAACATTTCTTATGTACATAATCGATCATGGGCACAATCTTAGTCCACATTCGTCATTTAGGGCGTTTCACAATCCCTTTGAGAGATTTTGCTCATGATCTGGGCTGAGAAAAAGAATAAAGCGGAAAAAGGTTTTATTTAGTTCCTCAATAATTTATAACTATGTCGTAATCACTAGCCGAGTGTCATTTCCTGTTAAAAAAAAAAAAGAAGCCAGGTTTGCCTCCAAATCCCCCATCCCTTTCAGCAAATACAGCAATATGTAATAGTGACGAAGAGGAAGAGGAGGAGGAGGAGGAAGTGCGCTGCTGCACATCGTTGCGGGTGTAATACAGTATGTCCGAGTCGGTTTATTATAGGGTTTATTATATTTATGAGATATGATCAGCCTTAACATTATAACCACCCATCCTGTTATTGTGCTGGTGTTTTTTCTTTCCGCTTCAGTTCTACTCTGACATCAGACATTTCCACCTGGACTTCTGCGCCGACGTGCATCAATGAATCTTTGCCTCCCATGACCCTGTTGCTGTTTTACCAACAGCCTTTCCTTAGACCACTTTGGTCGGAAACAACCACTACGGACTATGAACACTCGACGAGACCTGCAGTTTCTACTCTGACCCAGCCGTCCTTCCATCACAGTCTGCTTCAAAGTCTCTCAGATCTTCTTGCTTGTCCATTTTTCCTGATTCCAACATAAACTTCTGGAGAAAATGTTTTCTCTTGATTAATATATCCCACCCACTGACAGGTAACCATGGTAATCAGATAATATCATTATTACTCCATCTGACAATGCTTATAATCTTAAGGCTGATCAGTAAATATGTAGTCGAAAGGTAAAAGAAACAAGGTTGTTGTTTTTGTGGCTTTGAGGCATAAATAAATGCCATAGCTTTATCATCCAAAGATTTTTTTTCGTAGTTCATCCAAAAAAACCCCACAGATTCTCTCCGTCAGTGAGACGTAAACGGTTCTTCTGTCCTTCATTGTCAGCAGTAGCTTCTCTGATCTTTGCTTCCATGGCGAGGGTGCACTTTTGGTCGTACTTTAATATGAATGGCGGCCGAGGGTCCTCCATGTTCTGAATGTAATGACCTGAAGACCAAATTAGACGTGTCTTGTTTTTTTTGTTTTGTTTTCTTCTTGTGTAACTTGTGCCTGTTGAGACTTAATGTTTCATAACTTTTCTTTTCTCATGATTGTGTGACCTGAAACTTCCAACAACTTTATTCTCCATGTCACAGTAAATAATCAGGAACTTCTTGTTGAACATTTTGAAGACATTACCACAGGCTGCCTGGTGCAACAAAATACAAAATAAACATGTTTGACTCAAACATCATCCTCAGCCGTTATTATTTTTGTGTGTTTTACTGACTGTGTTCCGGGTTGCTAATGACTTTGTAAGGCGGGCTGAACATACGCGCGGTCTCTCAGAGGTGTTCATGTTGATTCTGTCCACAGACTCCAGATGCATAGAAACCTTTCTGGAGGTGTTATGAACAGATCTCACAACACATAAACACACACACACACACACACACAAAGGTATATATTTACAACTCAAATCAGCAAGAGGAAGAGAAGGTGGAGATCAAGCAATTGATAACAAGTGCTATGCAATTGGCCTTTGATAAAAGGATAAAAGGATAAATGGACATTGGAGAATAGATGAACAGGAAGTGCTTTGCACCTGGCCTGAATGGTCGTAAGAGTTGGATTATTTATCATCATTTATTATTATTGGATTATTTATCGTGTTTAACATCGGACACTATTTATGCAACTGTCAATGATTTTCTGCACTTGTCCCCTAAAATTAAACTAATAAATAAATAAAAATATAAAAGTAAATGGGGATCAAGCAATTGGTAAACAGGAAGTGACCTGCGATTGGTTCAAGTGGATGTGTCCCCGAGACCACCAAGACCCCTGATTCGTAGGTCTGGTAAATATTATATATATTTACCAGATGGCCTGAAGTCTGTTCAGAGAGTCTTCATTCAGTCCAGCAGGTGTCACTGTGTTGAGTGTGGACATCCATTCATAAAACAAAAAAAGAAAAGGGGGGGGGGGGGTCCATGAATGTTAATTAATCAATCAATAAAATATTATGTCCTCTTTGTTTGTGTTTGATAAAGGAATCTAGAATCCGTGTGCACCCAGATATGCCTCAAAAGTTATAATAAAATACAGTTAAAAACACACGACAAATACACTTATAACAAAAATCTTTACTGCATTTGATCAGTCATCAGAAATTCATTTTAACATTTTCCCTGTCACTTATTAGTATATTATATATTGTCTTTTTGATAATGATCTCGTTGTTCCACTTTGTGTTGTCTTCAAATGTAGGTGAAAATTCCCCCTGTATAATAAAAAACAAGTATCAGTGACTTATTTTGGCTGTTCTGTGCAGTGAAGTGGTTTTGAAATGTTTTATTGACTCTCTGTTGAAAATTAACTTGTACTAATATTTATTTAATGAGATTTTGGTAATCAAAGATACAGCTGTCACCTTTTGACTGATACATTATGTCCCCGTATTCTGACCAGAATTAGAATAAATTCAACCTTTAAAAAAAGAACAAAACATAAAAGAAATCAAACTAAATATTTGGGACAAATGTCTAATGTTTAACACATTTTCTTATTTTTCCAATCCTGAAAGTCCAAATCTGCTCATTTCATTCACGCCCAGCACACTATTAGCACTTTGAGATTTGATCCAAATGTAAAGTGCAATATAAATTAAATGTATTATTATTATTATTATTATTATTACTATGCCTGAAAAGTATAAACAAAAATGAAGAGCAAGAAGCTGAAAAAGACCAGAATATTCATAAAATTCAACAACAAAGACGTCAGAAGTAAGTGTACTTGTAGTGTTGGTCCCAAGCCCAGATAATTGGGGAGGCTGTATCAGGAGGGACTTTCCATGAAAACATGTCAAATCGATATGCAGAAGAAAAAAAAGCTGATTTTCATCATTCACCGAATGTTCTAACGACAAAGTTTCTTCTTAAACCCCACTTACAACCTTTTTTAACAAGATTATGTCATTCACCTAATTTTTTCTTTTTTCAGATTTGTTTTGAGGTAAGAACAGGATGTATATTATACTTACGATACTTGTGAGTTAGGCCAATTAAGAGGGGGGGGACAAGCTGGGAGGTCAGCGAGAGATGAGGAGAGGGTTGAATGTTGTGTTAAATGTTGGTAATAAGACAGGATGGAGAAAAGGTAGATTTACTGTTTGTTCAGGAGACCAGTTGGAAAGGCAGTAAGGCTAAAAACATCGGAGGAGGGTACAAACTATTTTATCATGATGTGTATGGGAGGAAAAACGAGAAAGGGCTGATCCTGAGGGAGATGTATGTAAAGGGTATCCTGGAGGTGGAGAGTTTGTCGGACAGAGTGGTAAGTATGAAGCAAGAAATTGAACGTGTGATGTTGAACGTTGTCAGCTTATGCTGGGGGTGATTGGAAGAGAAAGAGAATTTCTGCAGTGAGTTGGATGAAGTGATGTAGAGAATTCCCAGTGTTGAGAGAGTGGTGGTTGGAGCTGACTTCAAATTCTCAAGTATTGGGGTGATATTCAGAGCCGTACCATCTGCGGAGGCATAAAGCTGATCAGCCCCACGATGAAGATCTGGGAAACAGTAGTGGAAGTTAGGTTCAGAAAAGGGGGGGCCATTTGTCAGTGGTACAAGACGTGTATGAGAGCAGTGGGACAGCGGTGATGTGTGTAGCAGGATTGACGGATGGGTTCAATTAGAGGTGGGACTGCACCAAGGATCGGCTCTGGGCCCCTTCTTGTTGGCTATTGTGATGGACAGGATGACAGATGAGGTCAGGCAGGAGTGTGCATGGACTATGATGTTTGTGAAGGACATTGTGATCTATAGTGAGAGCAGGGAGAAGGTGTAGGAAAACCTAGAGAGGTGGAGGTATGCGCTGGAGAGAAGAGAGAGTCCCAGGTCCCAGGTCAGTCCCGGCAAGACAGGATCCATGTGTTTGAATGAAAGGGAGGCAGGTGGAAAGGTGAGGATGTAGGGAGTCGAGCTGGGGTTTAAGTACTTGTGAAGAAGTGAATGTTGGCTGGGTGGAGTGGGTGGAAAGGAGATAGAGGTGTTATATCTTACAGAGGAGTAGCAGCAAAAGTGAAGGGAAAGATTTACAAGACGGTAGCGAGAGCAGCTCTGCTGTTTGGTTTGGAGACGGCAGCTCGGACCAAGAGACAGGAGGTGGCAGAGTTGAAGATGTTCAGATGTTCTTTGGGAGTGACGAGAATGGACAGAATTAGAAATGAAATCAGAAGGACGGCCCAATGTTGACGTCTTGAAGACAAAGTAAGGAAGTCAGATAAGAAAAAGGAAGGAAGGAAGTCGCAGAGGACAGGGAAAGATGGAAACAGATGATCGGCTTTGGACACCTTTAAAGGAAACAGCTGAAAGAAGAAGAATTCAAATTTTTTTTATTAATTCAGAAAAAAGTCACAATATTTATTCAGTCAGATATCAGTAAGATACATCAGTAACATTAAATGTATTTTGTAATGAACATCATTTGCCCATCCCGTCCATATATCCTTCCATCTAATATGTGCCAGAGATGGTCAACATTGACAAGACTAGTCAATGATTGATTGGTGACATCATCAGTCAGTCAGACAGTTTATTCCTTAAGAAAGAGAATTACCAGCTGGTACTTCACAACGGAAAGTTTTGTGCTAAAGGAGACGAGAAACTGGATTAAAGCTGTTTTTTGGAAGAAATATAATGTTTATTTCTAACAGGATGTCTTCTGCTGGAGTCTCCCGTCTCTACTGGTTGGCTCTTTTGATCTCTCGCTCGGTTACGGTGAGTCAGTTGTTGACTTAGTGTCCATTAAAAACATTCAAATACTTCATTTTTCTGCTATTTGAGGACAATTTGTGTCCACTGACTACTTTTCAGTAAACTTACACCTCTACTTACTATGATGTTATGTGTTTTACAGCTTTCACAGCATATGCAAACTTTACAGAACCACGTGCAGCTCGATCCGGACAACTCTGCTGTCTGTTTTAGGAACAATTTGCTCAACAGTTTTTTCTAAAATCGCAAACATGTGAGGAAAAAATATCATAAGAGACAATGGAAATTTGCACAATGAGATTAATTCATCCATCAGGACAGTCCAGGTTCACACAGTAAAACACCAATAAACAAATAAGCCATATGCTTAAAGGATGAAATGACCTCGTGATTTCTTTCATATTACAAACTGTTGGCACCAGTTTCCCTCTATTTCATCACGTCCTTGCAGTTTTCCAACCCAAGCTCCTCCCCTAAGACGGACGACTTTTTGGGACCAGTGGAGTGTCTTCAGAGGAAGTAGGTGTTCATCTCTCTGATTGGGGTTGAACTACTTTGGCGTTTGGAATTCTTTTTTTATTCAGTTTGTTTTTTTCTCGTTGATCATTTACGGCAAAGAGTTGACGTTTTAAACATGTGTCCGACGGGTGGTTGGTCGGTCTGTTGAACTATCGGTTGGTTGGATGGGTGGTTGACTTTTTGGTTGGTTGGTTAATCATCTTTCTGGTTGTTTGGATGGATTGGTGGCTGAAGGGTTGGTTGATTAGATGGTCAAACAGGTGGTCCAGGGGTTATTTTTCTATTTTCTTAAACATGATTGGATATTTTTTTGACATTTCTCCTAATTACACAATAACGGCTTAGCACTCAGTAGAGCGCATACCTCTGCCAAAAAAAACCCAAAATGGGGATCCACCAGACATTACACGCTCACATACAAGATAACGTCAAAAACACATTATCAACATTAAAGAAAGTGAAAAACGGAACCGGGTCAATCCCATTTCTTGATCCCGCACCAAACTTTAATGCGGTCTATTCTGGCCCAAGACCCATCCAGACACCAAGTCCAACGGAAATGTGATCAGTTGTTTCTGCGTAAACCTGATGATAAACAAACAAACATTGGTGTAAAATAACTTCCTTGACAGATGTAACCAAACAAATGTGGTTAAGGGACGGGACTTAACAGATTTGTCGGATTGTTTAGCTTTAATGGATACGTTTGCCCTTTCTCGTCTGTCTAGCTTTACTCGGGAGTCATGTGACCTGGTGTTCTGTCCTCCCTGGCAGTATTGTGTTGATGGGCATTGCGCTTGCAAACCGGCTCACCAGTGTCCTACAAAGGGCGCAGCACAGGTTTGTGGCCATGGCAACGAACAGCTCAAATCCTATTGCCAGGTAAGTCCCTGCTACCATTTGGGTGCTAATTCTTACTGTTGCTCATCTTCCAAAGACGCTGTTGGATATAAAACACCAACTAAGACTTTGGACTTCTGTTGTTCTATTGCAGTGACCTTTCAAAGTCATTTTGGGTCAGTAAACTGTGAAGTCATACAATATGCGTTAGCTTTAATCAGCTCCAAATATATAAAAATATATATATATGTATTTTATTACCTTAGCTAACAGTGAGTCCATGATATCCCTATGGAGACTGCAGCGCTGCCATGTTTGTAAAGTAGCCTTGAACAGACAAACTGAACACTGGCTCTTGAGGGTTTTTCGCCCCTTCATTTTTAAGATGAAGGGTCAAGCTTCTGGTCTCCTTTGGCGATGGACCAAGTGCTTGCTGTGTCCTCGCTGTCCTTCCCTGCGTGGGGGAGGAGGGAAGAGCCCCTGGTTTGACTGTAAGCATAACTACTATTAAAAAAAAAAAGAATTGTTATCCTACATGTCAGGAGCAAAAATAATAAATAAGCCGATGGTGTAAATTTAGACAAATCTAGGATCATGCAGATTTTTTAGTACAAGAAAAAGCAATGGATCGTGAAACTTGACCGTCAAAGAAGGGGAACATGACATCGGCCGGGGGATACTGATCGGGAGCAAGGGAAGGCAGCGCAGTGTGGGAAGATTTCCCTGAAGGAAGCCTTTCCTCGGCAGAAAGGTTCAGAAGCAAAATCCAGATGGCCTTAATCTTAATCCCACCTCTAAATTTACATATATTTATGGACATTGGTTGGGTTGGAACCTGCACACCTCACAACAATCATTCTCATGACTTTGAATTTTATTATTTGGTCATGAATGGTTTATTTTTCAGGCGATGGCTGTTTCCTGCTTGATCAAGATCCCCATCATGTCCCACTTTGGGGATGTCTGCACAGGTTTGTTCTGAATGATGAACAGCAGAGACCTGTCTGAATCTCTACTGCCCTTATATTTTCATTTGTTTCCACTGCTTTAGACGCTCAACCAAAGTTCTCAGGCTCAATAGATGCAAACACCGGATTGGTCAGACTCCTCTTTCCTGGGAGAACCGGAGGTGGTGTGGAGGAGTTGCTGGTGTGTGAGGAGCTTTGGGACATGGCTGCTGCAAATGTAGTCTGCAGAAAACATGGACACATACTGTAAGAGGAAATGATTCAATATTTCATAATGTATATAGCGTGTTGATACCAGCATGAGACCGTTCATCAGCGTTCTCAGACACATGAGCTCTTGGTCAAATGACACATTAAACATGCTCTGCTGCTGTAACATTGCAATTTCCCCATTGTGGGACTAATAAAGGCTATCTTTATCTTTATCTTTATCTTTAATTATGGGCTGTCCTTGCTGGCTGGCTACATAGATCGGCTTGGAGGAAGAAGTTCCCTTTCTTAATCTGGCATAATCTGCTCCGTTTGGCCGACATTATTTCAAACCTGTTGTTCAGAACACAAGGATTTTATAATAACCTCCAGTGAAGTGATCCGGTAAGGAAGACATTTGGGAATGGATTTAGATAGAGATGCAGATTCAGGAATTTCCCCCCACTTTTTCAGGATACAGTGAGTCTTTCTTGACCTTTTTTCTTTCTGCTGGGCTCAAACTACTCGATAGATTATAATGAGACTTTGTGGAAAAGTGGAAATTGTCATAAGGGAGGAGCCATTTCATTTTAAAAGGGAATCTTGAGTAACGTTCTTTTCCACACCCCACATTTTTAGCCATTGTAAGACTTTCTTGACTGCTTTTGTAAATGATGCTGAAACTACTTTTTATTCAACATTGTCTTTATTTGCTCATTAAACATTTTCACACGTCTTTCAATTACACGTAAAACATCTATCATCCCAAACAATTAAAAGAATCGGCAGAAAAAAAGGAAAATCGCCAATGAAGTTTAAAAAAAAAATGCACAAAGAAGTTATGCAAAAAAAAAAAAAAAAAAGAAAATATATATATATATATATATATATATATATATATATATATATATATATATATATATATTATATATATATATATATATATATATATATATATATATATATAATATATAATATATATATATATAATATATAATATATATAAGTGCATTATCAAATTATTGGCTTAAGATCTTGCTGGAGTGAAATTTAAGACTTACGTTGGTATTATACATGAATAAAAATATAAATATATGCACACATAACATGCTATAACTACTTGACAGATTGCCATGAGGCTTTCAAGAAGACTGGTCCCAAAGAAGGAACTTTTGAATTTGGACAAGATTCTAACAAAATGGTGAATCCGTAACGTTTTCTCACTTTCGTTAAAATTGAAAGAACCCTGAGTGCACTTGACAAATCTTGACAAATTAGCTATGAAACAGAGATGGGACAGATACTTTTATCACATGGGCATTGAGGACGGGAACAGGTGATGAATCCGCGGAGCGGAGTCCTGAGATGTTGGTAATGCCCAACCTAGGCAGAAGTTTGCAGGTTCTGAATGCTCTTATTTATTTTTATTTTTTGGTTTTGATTTTGGTTTTGCTGTCTGTCTGTTCAGTGGCGCCTCATTTGCCGGAACTGTGCCATACCTATCCTTGGAGGGCAATGCCAAACCAATGCCCAGTAAATGTGTGAGTGTTCGATGCCAAGGTTATGAGAACTCTCTGGCGGAGTGTGTGATCTATGACAAGACCAGCATCGGCGACAGTGATGTTGCTACGGTAATTTGTCAACAACTACCAGGTAAGTATCTACCAATTTGTCTCCCTTTAGTCTGATTCCACTCTGCCGTCAGCAGTAGACATCTGTGTGTTTCAGAGGAGGACTGCGAGTTCAGGTGTGTCAACAGGAAGTGTGTGTCTCTAAGTCAAACATGTGACGGCGTCGACGACTGCGGTGACGGCAGTGACGAGATGTGCTGCAAGAGTAAGATTAAGACACACAATTACACGTATAAACTTTACTATTAGATATATTATGCAGTTATTAAAGTATTGGCGCAGTGGTTAGCGTTGCTGCTTCGCAGCAAGAAGGTACCAGATACAAATCCACCTCTGCCGGTCTTTCTGCGTGGAGTTTGCTTGTTCCCCCTACGTCTGCGGGGGTTCCTCCCGGGAACTCCGGCGTCTTCATTTCAGACTAGTCTTAAAATCCTGTTACCCTAAGACCTACATGATACATCTTCATCTTTCATCCTGTGTATTTGTCCATGTATTTGTCAGAGTGCAGGAACGGAGCTTTCCGCTGTAGCACAGGCGTGTGCTTTCAGGCAGAGGCAATCAAAGACGGACAGATGGACTGCCTGGATGGCGAGGATGAATCAAAGAAACACACAAGTACCGACCACAGTTTAACACAAAGAAAACTTAACTGTGAATTAGCATTAGTTTTTGGTTAAAGCTAATCCATCACTGCTGCTAGTCTTGATTGGGTCCTACATGCTCTACCGGCTCTGGTTTGATAAAGTGCTTCGCTTCAACTCCAAACTGTATTTGGACTAGGCCCTTTGCTGACGGAGGACACAAAAATGTAAGTTCCTAAAACTCAGAGCATCTTCATCTTATAACTATGTATTTTATGTTACCTACAGAGCCGTCACTTCCTGTTCTCGCCAACACAGGTAATGCTCTCGTTTCTATGGTAATGGAGTGAGTACTGAGGCATCACTGTCAGTAGTGTCTGTTTTTGTTTCTCCTGTTTCAGAGTACATCTCTCCTAGAAGTGGTATGTACTTAGTTTATAAACCTTTACACACTCCCAGTATATTCATGGCACATGTTACAGTAGAATCTGTAATAGTGATGGTGGTAGTATTTAAATTATGTTTAACGTGTAGAAACAATGAAAACCAGAACAAAACTGGAGTCCAGGCTGAGCTGTGGGATCAGTAGCACATCCGAAACGGGTTCTGATGATGATGATGATGAATTGATAAGAGAAAGAGGAGGACGCATCAAGAGAGTGGTCGGACTACCAACAAAACCGGTCAGTGTAATGATCTATCGGACATGATTTTATGGTCTCCATGCCTCATACTCAAGTGAGCTGTACCTACTTCCACTTCCTGTCTGTGCAGACACAGATCCAGTGGCAGGTCTCTATAGAAATGAACAGAAAATTTCACTGTGGTGGAGCTTATATCGGAGGCAGCTGGGTTCTCACTGCTGCACACTGCATGGGGTAGGTTGCAGGAAGTAGAAGAAGTACTGCCGTACATACATTAGAACACGATGGATTAAATAAGAGTGGGTCCAACCGTTCTCTCTCTTCCAGGACATACGTTCCTCTCTCCATGAGCGAAGATGCAGTCCCTGGTCAAAACATGCAAAAGTAATTACCTGACTGTTCGCTTTACATTTAGATTGAGTAAATCTTACCAGATCCTGTTCAGGCAAAGGACTGGAACCTTTCTTCGGTGACACTAAGTTAAAGAGCGGGTCCCCGATTCACCTACATTGCATGTTTTGGGGCCGGGGGGGGGGGTACCCAGAGGAAACCCAACCAAACATGGGATTAACCGGCAAACTCAACAGATAAAGACTCCAACACTGAAGGTGGATTTGAACCTTCTTGTTGTGAGGAAACTGTTCTTCCTACAACGCCACCGTGCAGCTGTGAGAAACAGGCAGCTGGTCCAGGGTGTGCCAAACCTCTGGACGTAAGGCCAGCTGGTAAAATTCCTCGCAACCCTGAACAGGACGCGGTCAAATTTGAATGAATAAATAAGACACACTTTTATCTTGAGTAGTCGCAGGCCTTTCTTCTTCCTCTCTCTCTCAGAGATGTTTATAGTCTCTCACACATTCCTATACTGCAGGCCCAACCTTGCAGCGATGAAGGTGAAGTTTTCTCTCTGGAATAGGATGCGCATTCAGCCCTCAACCGACACCGTCCCAGTCGCAGATGTCCACATCCACCCCAGGTATCCATCTTTTTATTACAAAGAGTTATGTGTATGACTGACTGGGGTTCTCTTGATAAGTTGCTTTGCTTTCAAGGTTAACTTAAAGCATGGAGGACCATTGTAGGTGGGGAAAGAAAAAGCCTTAAAGCTAGATAACCTCCAAAGCTCACTTCTTAAAACAATTCTTTTTGCCACACTTCAATTCCCTCACCTGCAGGTTGTGCTCCTTGTTTTTC
Organism: Lophius americanus; assembly: GCA_037951165.1. Taxonomy (NCBI): domain Eukaryota; kingdom Metazoa; phylum Chordata; class Actinopteri; order Lophiiformes; family Lophiidae; genus Lophius; species Lophius americanus. The sequence goes on from JBBDHG010000116.1 coordinate 1,653,244, forward strand.
CTCCTTTTTTTTCCTTAAACAGGTATCAAATAATTCAGTTTATTGTGAGAATGTTATGATTCAGATCACCAAAAATCTAGTGGGTTGTTTTCAGGCTGGACCCTACCTTTAGAAAACATTTATCTAAAATCTATTCAAACCATTTTGAGGAGTAAAGCTGACAGACTAACCAACACCGGCAAACATGTGACCTCATTGGAGCTGTTAATGAATAAAGTAATTCATTCCATTCATTTTCTAATTGGTAGGGGTTGGGTCAAGGTGGCAACTGGCAAGGCAAGGTATTCCAGACAACCCTCTCCCGAGAAACGCTACACGATTGGCATGAGACATTCCAGTACAGATGAGATATTCAATCTCTCCAAAGGGAATCCAAAAGGTTACTTACATTCTGATCAGTTGACGGAACCACCTCAGCTGCTTTTTTGGCTGAAAGGAACAGTGGTTCCTCTACTTATCTCAAAGGATGAACCCAGCCAACCCTACTGAGAAGTTCCTCTCAGCCACTTATACCTTAACTGATCCTCTCATAGCGAGCTCTGACCGTATGTCGGATTTGAATCCCAGACTGACAGGTAAATCCAGACTTTTCCACCAAGACAACCTTGTCATGATCCGTTTTCCCATCACTTGTGAACAAGACCTTCAGATTCTTGAACCACTTTGTTTGAGGCAAGAACCCCCCCAGCCTGGATGTAACAATCCCTTATTTTTCTGCCAGAGAACCATGGCCTCATATTGACTATCTCGTATGCCAGCAGCGCCGCACTCACCTTTGAACCCCTCCAATCCACGCCAAAGGTCACGGTTTGATGACTCAACCAAAATCACATCATCCGCAAAGAAGAGGAACATAATCCTGAGGTTCCCAAACTGGAAATTCTGCTCATCCAGAGAGGGGACACTTGTGTCCAACAACCACAGCTGGACATTGTATTTGCATGGATTTCATCAGGTGGTTGTATTTTCAGACATCTGATCTGATCTTAAGATAATTCTCAAGAGTCAGACATCATGATTCAAAAAGCAGATGGGAGATATTGTCATAACTGGTTAAACAAAAGAGTTGTTGGGCTTTCATCGCTGATTACATCATGTAAACCATACAGTGGAACTAACTTTCCATCTATGATCTTTCAACATTAATAAAGGTACGATTCCGCCACAAGAGAGAATGATATCGCCCTGGTGCAGCTGATCCAACCACCAGATCAGGACAACCTTTACATCAGACCTGTGTGCGTACCATGGACGCCACGGCTCTTCAATCCCAGCCACAGTTGCATCATTTCCGGATGGGGACAAGGTACAACAGCCTGTGGTTGAACTGTGTTCAAATACACATTGTTACATTAAGTCTAACTTTTCTAACTATTAAGTAAAACTCTCTTTTATTCTGTGTATCAAGAGATAGTACTCACACAACTAAAAAGTGTTTAGACCACTTTTCAAACTGTTCCTGCTAGCATTATTTGTTCTGATGTTTGTCAATAACCATTCATTCCATGACCAAAGTGAGACTACGGCAACACCGACATCATTTAACTTAATCAAAATGAATCTTTATACATGAAAAAAAGACTCGAGGAGCAAATTCTTTTATGTTGAGCCACGAAATATATTCTATTTTGTTGGCTAAGACAGTAACTTAGTATGTCAGTAACATTATACCTTCTCCTTTTTTATTAGAAATCAGTGATTAATTGCAAACGAATACCAATATTTTCTATCCTCCTCCCATTTTATTTTATTTTTTTAGATAAAAAAGGATATAACATTATATTTCGGTAAAACCATGAAACAAAAAAATCTTTTTATTTGATAACTACTGCATCACGTTTGATAGAAATATCACAAGTACATGTCTTATTCTACAAAGTTTTTGTGGGATAGGACCATATGGATGCTCTATATGTCACTGTTGGATAATCAGTGTGCCCAAATTTTGAATTGGATTTTGACCCCAGAGAGGGTCTTTGCCTGCAAAATACCACTTGTGTCTACAAAAGGAAGCTACATGCACACACTACATTCTTTAGCTGTGAACTCTACCTAGTGTTTTTATTAACATCCAGCATTGTGCACAGTAAAAGAATATATGCAACAACTAGGAGCCTGATTATGGGCCTGTGTAGGAGAAACGTTAATATGTGGCTGTAAACTCATTAAACGGTTTCCTGTCCTGACGCCTGAACTCTCTGTAGGTGGTAGACTTTCTCACATCCTACGTTGGGCAAACGTGTTTCTCATTGAAGACTGTCAGCAGTTCTACAAGGACAGCTTAAAACCCGGCATGATTTGTGCAGGTGGGTGTGATCATGTGACCTCGGCATCTTGGTACTTACTGCATTTTTGAGAAGGGTCCATGTGAGGCTTTTCTGCCTGCAGGTACGTTGGATGGCAGCGCACATGCCTCTCAGGGGGATAATGGCGGTCCTCTGGTGTGCGAGGATGAACTTGGTGTTTCTTACCTCTGGGGCATCGTCAGCTGGGGGCCGAACTCCACCCAACCGCTGGCTCCAGCAATTTATACACAGGTAAAATGTTGAAAAAAGGTGAGCTCTGTCAGTTGAGAAGACGAGAAAAGGTTGATTACGTTTGTCACGCATCAGTTTGTCCTTGTGCTAACAACGTAGCCTCCTACCCGAGAGGACTCTAGTCCTGACAGTCACAACAGCAGACTTTAAAAGTTGTCTTTCTCTTTCTGTCCTCCAGGTTGCTCATTACTTTGAGTGGATCAGACGTCTCACCGGATGGTCTGCAGTTACGAAGTTCAACTCCCAGTAACCCTCTCCAGTAAACCACCACATAGAGGAAGGACTCATTAGGACATGATTGACCGTAGCTAAGCTTCATAAGTGCAGATGTCGTCCAGAGTAAAACCATTTCACTCATCAGCTCTGTCTCTTGTCGTGTAAATAAAAAACAACTGTTGGTACTTTCCTGTCAACTGGGCTGGTTGGTGTTATTCAGTATAAAACGGTTTCCATAACTGCCGCCAAGGAAGGAAGTTCGATTTTCATTTGTTTGTTTGTCACCAAGATAACGGAATAACTGATGGACATATTTGCATGAAATTTTACGCAAGGGTAGGTTTTCAACTGATAACATGTTTGTGATGCTTTGTGTCTTGCAGCATTTAAAAATAATAAACATTGTTGTATTTGTTTTTGTAGAAGTGTCCGTTATTAACTCCCCTGAGGAGGATATGTTTTCACTCCTGCGTTTGTCTGTCTGTATGTTTGTTTGTTTGTTTGTTTGTGAGCAGGATTATGTGTTTCGCAGCATTTTAAATAAAATAAAAATAAAATAAAACAAAAAAAAAGCACTCAGAGAGCGCAAACCTCCGCCATGGCACCACAGTACCTCAAGGTTTAGGAAGAATTCATGTAGATGCCGCCATTAATTTCTGATTTTTTGCTAGCCACTATATCTACCGTCAACTCCCACAAACTCTCTTAGCATCTCTTAAATACTCTCTGGCCACTGGGTACTGGGTATAGTTTTTAATAAGCCAAGAAAATCTGCCAAAAGAACAAGCATAATTTGGTCATTCTAGTTCAGTCCTCTGTTTATAAAACCAGCCTCCAAAACTCCAAACACATCTGCAGTGAAACTCACTTTATGTACCTTGGTGCTCTGATCCATCAACACCGTGTTTCCAGACCCCCTTCAGTTTGCCTACCGCACCAACAGATCAGTGGATGAAGCTGTGCTGATGGCACTACATCCTGCACTGGAACATCTAGACTCACACAAGACATATGTACGCATGCTCTACCTGGATTGTAGCTTGGTTTTCAACATCATCCGCCCGATGAAGCTGTTTGTGAAGCTGTCAGTGAGAAAATCCAGAATCCAATTAGAGGCGGGAGTTGGGACTCCAAGGTTGGTCAGCTTCACAATCATCCTCAGTGTGGTACACTGGTGTGGGGATGAGAACTAGGGTCTTTACGAAGCTCCCAGTCAGCAAAGGAACCCTGCAGGGCTGCTGCCTCCGCCCCAAACTTTACACATGACTGTGTCTCCACCCAGGACAGTAACCTCATCATTAAGTATGCAGATAAGACGACGGTCCTGGGGCTTATTACAGTAGAACTTTGGCCACAGTGGAAAAAAGCCCAGCAGAGACTTGGCCTCCGACTAGGACTCATGGAGAGCATTCTGTCCAAAGGAATGAATGTGTGGTTTGGAATCGTCCCCCAGTCACAGAGAAAGGCTCCCCAAAAACTGCAGAGGGGATGAGAGGAGCTGACCTCCCCGCTGTAGACTCCCTCGACACTTGAGTCTGCAGAAGAGAAGCCCAGATCGTCCTGAAGGACAAACACCAACTCTGTGTTCAAATGGGGAAAATAAAGACATAAATTGAGACATTCCAGAGCGGACAGTGTCGTCACACATAAAACAGACTTTCTTGAATGTTTCTTCCCAGCCGCCATCAGACTCACTTCAAGAGACATTAAAGAGGGAAATAAATACCTCATCCCTCACACCCCTCCCTCATGCTCATGTTGACATTTCCCCAGATGTTATCATCTACCTCATCCCCCCCACTGTCATTCCTCCTCTTCCACCTCTCACCCCTCTGAAGAGTAATAAATTACTGATCTTCAAGGTGCGATAAAAATTTCACCCTTAAACTCTTTTAGAGTAAGGAGTAACTTATCTTTAAAACAATTTCTGTTCAGATAGTGTTCAGTGTGTGTGCGTAAAACAACAGAGCATTTATGTAGTCCTTTTCTTCTTGCTGCTCTTTCTTTTTCTTTCTACTTTCCACTGTCTGAGTTTCCTGGATCAGTAATTCCAATGTACACGTACCATCAGTAGTTTGGAAAATGGCAAAAAAACTCTTTTTTTGCCTTTAAATCTTTGAAGTGAAAATTCTCCCTGGAAAGTTTTTTTTTAAATAACGGGAATTTTGGACAAGGAGATGTTGAAATGAGCATTGGGAAGTCTCATTTTCACTATATTCTTTTAATATCAGGAAGTGCTGTGCCTCCGTTTAAGGCAGGAACGCACAAACATTTGTGTTTTTCCTTTGTGATTTTGTTTTTAATTTCAATCCTGTGGATCAGTAAAGTTTCGACCTTTCTATATACAGGAAGTAGTAACACAACACTGTTTTACATTTAAGACCATCAGGCACTTGAAATAGGAGAAGAAAGCGATATGTAAGCATTCCAATACTCATATTTAGCATTTCAGACGTTTTCCAGATTCTATAATTTAACAATAATATTCAAAATGCTTTGCTTTGAAAAAAGTCTCCATGTGTCACTGACATGTTACTTCTTAAGTACTAATGTCTTATATCAGCGGTGAGATATTTTGACTAGAAATAAGACAACTATATTTGGTAAGATGTTGAGATTTTGCAGCGTTCCTGCTTAATACATACAAATATATATTTTTGTAAAAAAAAAAAACATTTGGGTTTGTTGTTGTTTGTTAACATGTATTTAACCGAAATAAATTCTATTCTATTCTTTTCTATCCCTCCCACAAAAGGGTAACCGCGGTAACATGATAACCAGTGTTATTCTGACTGGGCCCGTCAGTAGTCATAATGGGATGGCTGATTGGTGTAAACTAAATCACTAGATTTAATTCATTGACGTTTCATTCTGCTAATATAGATGCCCTGTTCAACTTTATATATAAAAGTTCAATAAACATGAGTTTTCCGATGAATCTAATCTCTTTTTATTTATTTTGACATAGAGTGAGACAAGGCCATAATTCCCCTCACATTCGGTGAGAACTATGAGTGGGCGGTCGGGTGCCGGGGGTCAGGCTTTGGTTTTGTTTGTGGTTGTGTGCACATGTTTGAAAGCTCGGAACCCCTTCTCCCCTCATTGATAAGCGGTGATTTCAAAATTACTTTTTATTGACACAGCGTTGAACATTAACTGATTTACCCCAGGGTACAGTGTAAAAAAAAAGTGAACTGGTAGGTACCACACAATGAAATAAGGCATTACTGAGTCTAAAACGTCATTTTAATTAAATGAATGTTTGAAGGACATACTTAATTTGATTTTGTCTCCAGATGAGGTCACTTCCAGTGAGGTGCGCTAGTCTGTGAACGAGAGTCTGGGGAAAAAAGCTAATTTATGGATTTCCAGATGAAATTTTACCTGAATGCAGGTTTAGGCATATCCTTGAGAGGATTCACTTTTGTTTGATGTTAGGTTTTTTACTGAATTTAAAAATAAGATAAAATAAAATAAATAGTAAAAGCTCTCAGAGAGCATAAACCTACCTCTGGGTAGAATGTCATGCATTTACAACGCTTGAGCCCCGGTTTTAAGTCGGGTATGGAGGTTTGGTTATTTATGGAATCGTTACATGTGACCCAAATTACCAGCCTTCCAATACCAGCACCACCTGACCCAAATGACAGGAAGTGAATCTACAGGTAGTAGATCTAAATAGACTTTATTAATCCTTCATTTCACAACCTAAATAACAGCAGGGTGATTAACGTTACTTTAGTTCAGCTAACTATTAAACTAACTAATGGTTCTCTTGTTATTTGTGAAAAAAGGGTCTTTGGAAAAACGGTTGGGTGTTGTGAGTGTTGTGACGTCACAATGTGGTGAGGCGCTCTCTTGAGAGACGCTGAAATGGAAGGGGCAGGAGAAGAGCGACTACAGAGTGTTTGAGAGATACTCAGAGATTTTGTTTGAGTTGTCGGTAGATTTAGAGGGTGACAATAACTCAGACTTTAATGGAGGAATAAACCGAGGGAATTCATGTGCGTTTTTTTTTCTAGTTTTAACAGTTTGTGTAATTTGTCCTAAAAACGTGTGAGAATTATTGCGCAAATAATAAACAAATATGTGTTCACTGTTATCGATTTTAGAGTTTTTGAAGATAAAATAATAAAAAAATAAGTTTTTTAGAAATAGATTTTAAGATTTTCCAAAGCTGGAATTTCACATTTTTGATGCTTTTGGTGTCTAATCATGCACTGTAAAAATAAAATGTTGAATCAAGTGTTTTCAGTCTAACATATTAATTCAAGTAAATATTTGATTTAAATGAATGTTACCAGTTGATGTAATTATATTTGATTTTCCATTTCCCAGCAAACATCAAAGGAACTATCTACAACAGTGTCCCCCAGAACTCTGATCCTGCAGATGCAAATCCAGGACCCTGGTCATCTAATACTCATACCAGACCCAGATAAACCATATCATTAACTACAAAAAGCCCCCAGAGAGCCAAAATCTCCACCAAAGCACAACAGTAACCAAAGTTCGACATTATTGTGATGAGATGGTTTGTTTCGGAACATTTCATGCAGACTCCTCCTCACCTCTCCCTATGAACGATTCTAGCTCTTCACCGGGTGCAGCGGGAACTTTGTCCATGCAACAGGAAGCCGCTACGGGGCGGGCCTTACCAAACCGTTTTACCGTAAGAGTTTCTTGACTTAAGTCCTCATTTTTTCATTTCTAGTACGAGGGATATTCAAACCTCGAGAACCTGGTCATCATTTTCTCATTTGTTTATTGTTAGAAGTGAGGCATTTCTTCATCCACTTTCTGCATCTTCAGTCTGTCCCTTCTAGGCTACTGTACAAACATGAGGACCTTTCTAGAAGAGGTCCCGCCCCCTCTGGAGATATAAAAAACTCCCTCTCAGACTTCAAACTTTAAAAAAAACTATTCTGATCTCCATATGCTAACTAGAAAAAGCACTCGCAGATCGCAAACCTCCGCCAAGGCACAACAGTACCTGAAGGTTGACATGATTGCGATTCCATCGTTTTATTGAGTAAAAATAGTATAACGTATGAGATGTTGCCAACCTCTTAAATCTACCAACAAGTCCAACAAACTTCATCTCTCTCAAATACTCCACAGCTAAGGGTCTCCTGCGCCTTCCACTTCAGTGTCTCTGTTCAGCCCACTGAGTCCCTCGGCCAGCAAATTCACATCCAGTTTAAATCGACTGAATGTTTGTGTTTGTGTGGGTCCTGAACTCTGTGCTCCAAAATGCCGACGTAAAACCCCCACAGTCAATGATCATTCTTAGATGATGTGCGTCTGCATTGACAGACGAGCTAATGATTGATGGCTCAGCTCATCATCTGACAGAGCAGCGACCACTCTGTCAGTCCTCCAGGAGAGAGACGAACACTATCCGTCTGCTTCTCACCACAATAATAAGAATCTATTCTTTATTTAGGGTTTTTTTGTTTTTTGTTTGATCCATTTTTGAGCAGGAGTTTTTATTTCAAAGAAGCCGAGCGGATTCAGAGTCAGGATGAGATCGGTCTTCCTATTGATGTGTCTCGTCATTCATACCGAAGCTGTGAGTGCACCCTTTACCTCAAAGTCATTCCTTGTTCTGGACGTTTCAGTCTTTTCACTTTTTCTGATACTTTTGGATATGAAAATTGACATTCGATCATATTGGCATCAGAAAAAAAAAAAAAAAATGTCATGTTTCATGTTGTTCACGTCTTTCATTCAGTTTTCTGTAGGAGAACTTTCTGCACTGAAAGGGGATGTGAATCAATTCTGGTAAATTGAAGCACAGGGTTAAGATTTGGTTTTTCGGAGGTTTTAAAACATAAATGGAATTATAAAACTGGCGGTGATAAAACTGTATGTTAACCGGGGTCATTGTCATATGGTCATATATTGTCATTCAATTTGATGAACGTATTGCCTTGCCACCCAACTAGCAGTGATCCTTTACAGCATGCAATGTTTGTCATTTCCAACTGGAAGTTACAAATCTTGCCGCAAAAAAACAGCAGTAGGTAAAGAAACAGACAAAGTACGCGCTCACTCCATGTAAAGCACTGATTCGCCCGTGAGGCGACTACACCTGGGTAAAATTTAATGCAAATCCGTCCTGTGATTTTTCTGTAATCCTGCTCACAAACAATCAGACAAACATACACACCGGCAAACACACAGGAGTGAAAACATAAGTTGTTTTTTTTACTAATTCTGATTATGTTTTACATGTTAATATTTAATTATGATTGTTGATTATGTCTAGTGGCTGCAGTACCTCAAAGGGCCAGCAGGAGATAGAAACCAACACTGATGTAGATGATAATAATAAATAATAATACATTTAATTTATAATGCACTTTACATTAGGATCAAATCTCAAAGTGCTACAAAGTAAAAGCAGATAAGATCCACCTAACTATGAGTCTGTGCGTTTATAACTGTAATGTGTTTTCATTTCAGTGGGGAGATTTGTTGCCAAACCTTGAGGAAATTAAGTTAACACCTGAACCCACGACCAAACCAACAACCGAAGCCCCCAGTGAACCACCTGTAGAACCTAAGACCCAACCATTAACAGAACCCTGGACCCCACCCACAAAAACCACCCCCATAGAGCTTGAACCAGTTAAGACGGATGAGTTTTTGGGTTCAGAAGAGTGCCAAAATAAAAAGTAAGTACAATTTTAAAAGGTTAAGCCTTGTTTGATGTGAACACAGAATTAGACCTTTGCAGACAATCTGCTCACTCATATCTACCGGCCATGGTTACGTTTCCTGATTTATTTTGAAAGTTTGATTCCTTGCTATACTTTACTTTCATTTCCTGTCGTTCTTTTCACTCCACCTTTGCAATTGTTGCTCAGACCTTAGCTTTACCACCGTAATGGGTTAAGCCCTCGTAAGTTCTCCATCTTTAATAGTTCTACTTTGGACCTCAAATCAAGTGTACCCGCCTCTAGTTGAGTTTTGGGTAGGTACATTACAGCAAGGTAATAAAATGGTAATAGTGGGGTAACAGTGTGATACTAAAGAGATAATACATATTTTATAACACGAACATCCCAAAGTGGTAACTAGGGAATAGCCTGGTAATAAAAATGGGTACATCTGGGTAAAATTGCACTGAAATGTATGTAATAAGGCAATAATGGCCAGAAAAACTCATTGTAATCATGAGGGGAAAGATTTAAAGATGGAACCGAGGTAAAGCTATTTGTAATCGTACAGCAATACTTTTGTAATATGCTAGTAATAAAATGGTTATATAAGTGCAATATTTGGATTCAAATCTGGTAATATGGTGATATCAATATTGCAATAACATGATAATAATGAGGTGATATAGGTACATGTTTTCTCAGTACTACAGGTTACTATCAGCGTAAAACCTTCCCAAACAGCGATGATAGTTCCTGTGTAATAACCATCAATCAGCGTCATGATGCCCAGTATGAGTTTCCTCCTCTTTCTATCTAGAGCTGTGATGGAAGCTGAGGTGAAGGGTTCAAATTGAATTGACAGTATCTGACCACCATTGTTGTTTATTACGAAGTTGAACTATAATACAATTCGGGCATGTTCACGCTGGAGACAGTCTGGGTGCTGAACTGCCCCTGCAGTTTAGTTCCACTTTTTTCTTCCTGTAAACATCACAGTATTATCTGAAATTTAGAAAATGGACTTTTACCATTTGTGAATAGAAACTTGCACTCAGTTGTAGAAATTTTTTGCCATATTTTATCCGAGTTTCTCATGATTTAGTGACTCTGTGTCAATTTTTTCCCTCGTACTATAGATCTCTGCACCTTTTGGGGACGGAGTTTAGGACCATGATGATTGTAATGGGAGACATAACAGTTTTTTTTTAATTACCATGTTTAATTTTCATTTTTTGTTTTCGCCCAGGAATGCTTTAATTCAATACCATGCGGTATGAGATTTTTTTGTGACTTTAGAATAAATGATTTTAAAGGGAATAGGGAAATTCAACTATGTGTTATGTTCAGTAAAGTAAGCAATGATGAATATCACTAAAAAAAAATACATGTTCATAAAAGGCATTCCTCGTAAATGTAAAATATGTACATGGCATCAATACTATTAAATGTGTATAGTTGAGAGTAGTGAGAAATTAACTACAAGAAGGTAATTTTGCATTTTTCAGCACTGATTCATGGTTATAAAGCAGAAACTACCACAAGTGTTTCCAGGTAATCTCTGCACCTCTGGATGTTTGGCTTAATCTAATATTACCATTAAATTAAATGAAACAGAAACAGGTAGTTTTGCATTTTGCAGCACTGATTGATGGTTATTACACAGGAACTAGCATCAGTGTTTTGGGGGTAATTAGTCACAAGATTAAACATACTATTGTACTGTATTACCTTGAAACAAAACGGAATGTTTGGAACAGGAGGGTTGATTGAATTTCGGCATCATAATATAGTATTTACCGATTTTGACTTCCAAGAAGTTTCATCTAATTTGGAAGGTTTTACGCTGATAGTAACCTATAATTCTGAGAAAACATGTACCTATATTACCTCATCATTATCATTTTATTGCAATATTAATATCACCCTATCACAATTTTGGAATCCAAATATTGCATTGATATAACCATTTTATTGTTAGCATATTACCAAAGTAATAGTTTAAACTACTTTCCTATTAAAGTTTGTTTCCTCATCATTACACTTTGTTTTTGGGCCCTTTTTGACCTGTTAAACACATTTCAGGGAAACATTACCCAGATATACACATTGTTATTACCAAGCTATTTCTTAGTTATTACTTTGAAAATTACATAATATTACTCATATATAACCTCTTTATTATCACACCGTTAACCCACTATTACCTTTCTAATACCGTGTTGTTATGTCCTACCGAGTTTTGGTTAGTTTTCATACATATTCTGCTAGATTTATCTGAGTTTGTTTTTGACTACACTTCCTCAACTTCCTGTTAGCCCTTATAAGGATGATTGTTTGTTGGCAGGATCACACATTAAAAATCTAGTTAGTGGACTCTCCTGAAACTGGACACAAAACAAAGTGAACCCGTTAAATTTTGAGCTTCATCCAAAAAAAAGGGGAGGATCCCAGGAATTCTTTTCGCACTTTCTTTAACATCCCAAGATAATGCTGTTTTATTAATCATTCTAACAACTTCATGGGTTGTTTTGAAACTTTATTTAGTGGTTGGGCTCACCCTTAGAGATAAGGCGATGAGCTCGGACATCCGGAATAATCTCAGAGTGGACCCCCTGCGCCTTTGCGTAGAAAAGAGCCAGACGTGAACCTGGACTGAACCTTTTCCATTCCTGGACTAAACCTGTTCTAAACCTGGACTGAAACCTAGATTGAACCTGTTCTACACCCCTAATGAAGCTGGAATGGGTGTGCGTTTCGAATTGATTCAGATGAGCTGATTTGGGCTTCTGATTAGGATGCCTCAATGAGAGCCTCCCTATAGATGTTCCCCAGGGACATCCACCAGGGAGGAGACTCTGGGGTAGACCCAGAAATCTCTGGAGGGAATACATTTCTCAAATGGCCTAGTGGCGAGTTGGAATGCCCCAGAATCAGCTCGGGAGTACTACCGGGGTGTGGAATACCTGGAATACCCTGCTTGGCACACTGCAACCACAACCCAACCCCAGATAAGCAAAATAAATTTGATGGATAGATTTGTGGATGGAGGAAGGAAGGAATGTCATTGAAGTTAAGAAGAATGTGCCCTGAGCAGCAACAAGATACATCTCCCATTGGCTACTGCTGCGGCTGGTGGTGGTGGCTTATGACTCTGCTGATGCTCATGAAATGAAGATTTGGAGGCAAAGTGGAGGGTGAAGGTGCGAATGACAGCAGTGTAAAATAATTCAAGGTAAACTAAAGTGACAGAGGTGTTACTGTCGGAGTACATTCCAAACCTCACCTTCTGTCATGAACTGAGTTCACAGATGCTAGAAACCGACCACACAGGAGGCTGGGCTAAACCTTTTGGGAGGAGCTCAAATCTCTAGAGGAGCTTGCTGCTCTTTTGAGATCAAAGGTTCATGCTTCTGATGAGGATTCTACTTGGGTACCTTCTTTTGTTCATTTCCCGAGGCACGGCAAACTGGTCAACATGATGGTCTTAGGCTTCTTTCTCGTTTTCCTCGTACATGTGTTTACATAATGAGAGATTGATCTGTGTCTGTATAATCCGTTTGTTTTTATTTATCAGGTTTACTCGCGCATCATGTGACCTGGTTTTTTGCCGTCCTTGGGAGCGATGCATTAGAGGAAGGTGCTCCTGCAAACCACCCTATCTGTGTCCCACTGCAGATGCAACCCCAGTATGTTCAAAGAACGAAATACGGTACCGCTCCTACTGCCAGGTAACTGATGGATGAGGTGGATACAAGCCTTTGGAACTGGAACAACCAGTTCAACCCCCTCCTGGTTTCTCCTATTTCTGATACCTCAGACTAACTAACTGTGTCAGATCTTCAAACAAAATTTAACATAAAACAACCTTATAAAACACAAAACACAAGTTTAGTTTAGTGGTAAGAGTAATTTTATTTTGATGAGGCATAAAGATTATCTAATAGCGTGAAAAAGTATTCATCCCCTGAAATAATATCAGGGGATGAATCTATATCTATTCAGGTCCCACCACAACATCTCAATAGGTCACAGGTACAGCCTTTGACTAGAACACTCCGGAACTTTAACTGTACTCCCTTTGATCTATTGGACTCACGGACCGATGTCCTGACATTCTCCATGAGAGTATTCAGGTGGAGAGCAGAATTCCTGTTTCCTTCAAATGTGGTGCATCATCCTAGTCCTGAAGCAACAAAGTATCTTGACAACACAATATGTCTCACTGTGGAGTCACAGAACCTTCCAAATAACTTTGGAACCCTTCCAAGACTGATGGATTTTAGTCACCTTCTGGAATTTATTTTGATCTGGGCATCGTGTAGTTTAGTAGTTTTAAGATTTTGGTTTCTAAGGGGGTGGATAATTTTACCAGTCAGAACACATTGGTTAAAGAGAACCTTCTTGGTTCAATAAAAAAAATCAATCTTCAAACCTTATATTTTGTGTTTACTCAGGTAGTTTTATGTTAAATAGTCTTCGAAGATCCAACACAAAAAATGACACCAGGAAGGGTTTCATTAGTTTCTGGAATGTTTTAATCAGAAGCAGTAAAACCTCATAGTTTTTGATGATCTATTTTCCAGGTGATGGCTGTCTCATGTAGGACCGGGACACCTTTCATGTCCCACTTTGGGGAAAATTGCGAAGGTTTACTGTTGCAGATACTTTCAGTACCTCCTAATCTTTTGAACATCAGAATTCTGCTTCACCCCTATCTCTCTCTTCACAGAAAGTCAACCAAAGTATCAAAGTATTTTAGACAAGGACACGGGAGTGGTGAGGGTCGTCATTCCTGATCCCAAGAGTGCTGAGGGTCGGGACGATCTACTGGTGTGTGGGTGGAAATGGAACATGGCGGCTGCTAATGTTGTCTGCAAGGAGCACACGCATCCACTGTAAGGTCTAACTAGATCTATCTCCAATAGACCCTATACACGATGTCATGTTTTTCCATGGTTAGCCAATGATTCAATCTTAAAGTGGGCGAAGCTGCAAAAACTATAACACGCCTAAGCAGTAAAAACTGCAGCTAGAGAGAGAGAAAAAGGGAGCTTTAGGCAAAAAAAGTTCTGAAAGCTAAAACAAAATAGCTTTTGTATGTGACACTGACCGTTGTGTACACGTTGCCATAGTGACAACTGAAGTCAGAATGCGCGATGGTGGTTAAGGGATTTCTTAAGCAAGTATAATGCACCTTGTGTACTGTAGCTTTGAATATTGAGCATGTTAGGTTCATTTATTATTATGTTTATTTTTTGTTGTCACGATGAATTGCATGACCGCACGACCCAAATGTGACTGACATGAATGCTTACAGAGGTGCAAGGACAGCGGATGTCCTGCCGTATCGGTCCTTAACTACTGATAAGAAGGGATTGTACCCGAGAAGATGTGTTAGCATCCGTTGCCGAGGTTACGAGACTTCCCTAGCTGAGTGTGAAATCTACAACAAGGTCACGTTGGTCGGACAGAGACAGAGCGTTGCTACAGTGACCTGTTATGAAGCATCGCCAGAACCCAATGGTTAGTATGTACTTATTTCATTCTGTCCCAGAGGCACTCGTGTCCCTTTTGTCTTGCCGCACATCTCCAGTATTGTGACTCTGTTTGTGCTTTAGAGGAAAGGTGTGGCTTCAAGTGTGCAAACAGCAAGTGTGTGCCCCTGCATTGGACTTGTAACGGGGTTGACGACTGCGGTGACAACAGCGACGAGATGTGCTGCAAAAGTAACTCAAGCGCTTTGATGACGTAATCCGAGATTTTTGAGTTCATCGTCTTAACAGTTTTTGTTTTTCAGGATGCAGGAAGGGGGCTTTCCTTTGTAAGACTGGTGTGTGCGTGCCGTCGGATGCTCTTGGTGACGGACAGATTGACTGTCTGGACGGAGAGGATGAGTTAGCGAAATCTACGATGAATCTCGGTGAGAAGCCACAAACTTTTATAATCATCAGTATCGTGAAATAATCTTAACTCAATATTTAAAGTGACAAAATGACTGAAGATGTGGAGATATGGTAACTGTGGGCTGCTGATTGTGAAGTAGAATATGCTGATTTATACAGGAACATTTCGCTATTGTAAAGTCCCCATTTAAGCACATTCACAGCAATATTTATGAGCGTAGTAATATTTTCTCTACTAGGAAAATTTAAATGTTAAATAAAAAAATATATATATTAAATAAAATATTGAAATATTGAATTATAAATCTAAATGCTAATTGTTCTATTTAAATGTTCTATCTAATCGTAAATGTTTGTTTGAATGTTATATGAAATTATTAAATACAAATTTGAATGTAGATGATAAATGTAATTGTTGTATCTTAATGTTATATCTAAATGTTAAATCTAAATCCTAATCTTAAATATAACTGTTAAATCTAAAGAGCAGATCTAAATGTACATCTCAATTTAAAGATAGATGTTAAATGTAAATGTTATATCAAAATGGGAAATCTACACCTGAATCTTAAATCTAAATCTTAAATTTAAGATCTGAATCTAAATGCCTAAATCTGAATCGAGTTCTAAATGTTAAATCTAAATCTAATCCCAAGGGTTAAATCCAAACCATAATATCTAAATCTTAAATGCAACTGTTAAAGCTACCGAAATCTGTATATGTACATTGTTTATTGAAATGTTGAAGGTAACTTAGAATGTAAATGCTAAATAGAAAAGGTAAATTTAATGAAAATGTTAAACGTAAAACAAAATGTTTCAGGACCTTACTCTCTGGACCCTTTTTTTTTTTAATTTTTTGCATGAGGTCAAGGGGTCATGGTCAGTTTTAGGGACACAGAAAGTGTTTGTATGCAGTTGCATGGTGTTATAAATTTGAGAAGACATATCGCCACCCACTGGCCTAGTGGTGCATACTACAGATTTTTAAACGCTTTTTTTTGCAGATTTGTGTGTACAAGGAGGAAATACTTTAAAAACATATTTTCTGACACCTGTGCACACAAACAAACACTGATAAAGCTCTCGACTAACATTTACAAATAGTGTTGCTATAAGAGTGGCCTCATTAGTGAACTTAGGGTGTATTTGTTCAGGTTTGTACTAATGGTGTACACCAACAGAACTCTAGTGTCACGGATCAGCATCAGTTTGACTGTCTGCATCTATCTCCAGCAGTGAGATCGGCGATTCCCCCTCTACCCGAAAACAAAGGTATGTCTACGCGTGAGACACCGACAGTAGAGGCTCATCAGAAACTGCCGTTGTCGTTGTCAAATGTGGTGACACTTGCATTTTGTTTTTGTATATTTCAGAATATATTTCTCCCAAATATGGTATGTAGCCTAAACAGTGACATTTACACCTGTGACTACCTATTATATACCTAATAACTGATCAACTGATGGACCTACCTACCAACTGAATGATCTTCATACCTACCCACCTACCTTATACCTATCGATCAATGTATCTATTACCTACCTATCAAGCTACACACTGAATGACCAATACCTACATAACTACCAATTCAACTACCTAACTTTCTACCTACCTACGCAATACCTTCTGATCAACCTACCTATCTACGTATCTAACAATTGATTGACCTACATACCTACTAAATACCTACTGATCAGCCAACCTACTTATCCACCTTCCCACCTAGCATCTTGCCTACATACCTAATACCTACTATCCAGCTGATCGATCTACCTATCTATAGACTGACTAACGGACCGTCGAACTGACCTACCTAGCGACATACTGACCCGGTACATGCAGACCAACAACCTACCTGTCTATTGACTGACAGCCCGACCTACATAACACATATCTATTGGCAAACTTACTTATCTACCAAATCTCCCAAATGACCAATCAATAAATGGTCCGACTGATGAGCGGACATATTACACCAGCCTACGTGTCTACCTGATAACAACCGACCAACCGATCGATCTACCCAGTTACAGATCTATATATTGACTAATCAACAAACCAACCGATGGCCTGACCTACCCATCTACTCACCATGTCTCCATATGATCTTACCACAAGTTAGCTTATGGCCCACATATTGAAGATTAAATCACCACTCACGTGAAAAGCCTCATCAGAACTGGATCTGACCTTCAACAAAATGTATCTGTAGAAACAACGATCAGCCGAGGGTACTTGGAGTCCATTTTGCACTGTGGGATTCCCAATATTACCACAGTATTCGATGAGGAGGTGAAGGAGCGAGAAAGCGGTACCAGATTCAAGAGAGTAGTGGGGGGAATCCGAGCTAAACCGGTCAGTCACACTTTGCACTTGCTGCTTGTCTGACACAGTGCCAGTTTTTAGGATGATTTCAGAAGTGGTCCTGTTGTGCCCCGTCTGCAGACTCAGATCCAGTGGCAGGTCGCGCTCCAGGAGGACAGGAGCATCAACTGTGGAGGTGCTTATATCGGAGGATGCTGGGTAGTCACTGCGGCTCACTGCGTCAGGTAGTTTGAGGTTGGACTATGTAGCGATGTTAGCATGCACATCACATGTAGAAAAGTTTGCAGACTTGTCTAAGAAGTAATAGTTTCTTTGATTTCCGAGAAAAAAGTCCCTCCTTCTCACTGAATTTAAAGAACAATATTCTCTGTGTGTCCACCAGGAACGATCCCTCCTTAATAATGGTGAAGTTCTCTCTTTGGAAGAGGAGAATTGCTCAGACCACCACTGACATCGTTCCTGTTCAAGAAATTCACATCCACCCCCTGTAATGACCTACAGTGCCTGTCTACCAAACTAATACCTTTCCATCTACCTACCTGAATCTTAAATTAATATGTTAGATTGAAATCTGAATGTGAAATTTAAATATTAAATAAAACTCCCATTCTACTCCCCTACCCTCCTACCGACCTAAAACTTACCTACCTTGATCCCTAACTACTTCTTACTATTATTTACATACCTACCATAATACCTATTACATACAAACATACCTACCTACTCTCGTCCCTACGTAGTACCTAACTACCTAGCCTCCTACCTACCTAGTGGTACTCTCCCCCTTCCTGCCTAATACCTCAGTACTTGAATATCTACCTACCTACCAACCTTCCTACCTAGCTACTTACACCATAAATACTTACCACCCCTTCTATATTATCTATCTCAATTCCTCTCTCTCTTGTTACCTATTTACCTACTAACCTCCCTCCCACCCAACCTACATACTTAACACCTTCCTACAAACCTTTAACTTCCTTCCTGCTTCTGAAGACGCTCTATTGAGGTGATGTACTGATTGGACAGGGCTGGTAGTGATCAGGTAAGGGAAGGTGTAGTTTAGTTGGAACCAGTTATTAATGCAGTTTGGTATTTATAAAGACCTAGTTGCTATGGGGATGTAGCTTTTTTCCGCTCATATCCAGTTGGTGATAGAAAACCATTTTGGTTAAAGTTTGCTTAAATTATATTACTTACACTTTTAAGTCCTCCAGGTACGACGCCAGCTCATACGAGAATGACATAGCTCTTGTGCAGCTGAAGAAACTTCCATATACAGACATATGTTTGTACGACAACCCAGCTATAAGCGCTGTCTGCGTTCCCTGGTCAACCCAACTCTTTCAGAACAACCACACCTGCAGCATCTCCGGTTGGGGAAGAACTGCAGGTATGGTCTACCCTATCGTTATGTCACCACACGCCACACTGGGTTTCTAAATATTCATGGATCTGTTGTAGATGGCATTTCAAGTAAGGTACTGCTTTGGGCCAACGTGTCCCTCATTGGCGACTGTGAGAAGTACTACGGCGAACGCTTCAAACCAGGCATGATGTGTGCAGGTGGGTGTGGACATGGATGCTGATGTAGATACACTCACACACACTGCTTTCTGGACTGGTGCTAATTTGTGTGCGTGTGCAGGTGATCTGGACGGCAGTGTGGATTCCTGTCAGGGGGACAGTGGAGGTCCATTGGTTTGCCAGGATGATCTTGGTGTTTCTTACCTGGGGGGCATTGTCAGCTGGGGAGAAAAGTGTGGTAGTGTAGGCTTCCCTGGAGTTTATACTCAGGTAAGGTTAAATGTGATAAGTACTTCCTTTATTCTGGATACACCTCAAGTTCTAATCTCACGTTTATCATTCCAAGGGCGACCTGTCCTCAACATTTAACGGAGATCCGTTCAGAAGGGTTGGGAGGGGTTGGCTCCATGAAACCTCGAGCGGTTGGCATGGGGTTAGAGCCTCCATATTTGAGGACAGGGGTCTCTACTGTCGTTCATTGTCTCCATACAAATGGCTATCAAGACAACTAGAGGCGGCTGAGAGTGGAGCCGCTGTACTTTCACAGTCCAAATAATTCAGTTCAGGGGGTTCCAGCATTTGGTTAGGATTACCTCCCTTCAGAATAATAACCTCTGTGGAGGTAATAAACATGTTTGTTTCTCTTGTGATGAACCGGTGACCAGGGTTGTCGTCCGGAAAGCAGGTTAAACAAACTATGAGTTTAACCCTGAGCTCTGAAACTAAATAAGCCTTAAAATGATCAACTCAGAGTTTTAAACTGACCTGAGTTGGTTGTATTAACTCTGAGTCAATCCTTACATTTAAGAAAAGAAGATAATTATAATTATTCCTGCCACGAGGAGAAATCCCAGTGTTACAGCAGCATAGATTACATGAGAGGGATGTATGATATACCCACATTGTGTTCATCAAAATGAATTTACTGGTCTGTACAACCCTCCATGTTCCATCCTGGAGGAGCTGGACTACCTGTGCAGCCTCAATGGGCTGTGTGTGTCGCATCATGCTACCAGTAGTGACAGAGCAGTATTAAAACATGAAAGTAGAGAAAAATAGGTCAAAAGGGATCAGGAGAAAAAAATGGTCTGACCACCAACTGCGACCCCCCCTCCATCCATTGCACGCGTCTCTTTCAATTGCACAAAAGCAGCTGAAACCGTTTCATAATTGCCTACCTAAGGGAACAGCTCCGGATCCCAGGAGTTTAAGTCACTTGTTGTTATACTATTAGGTAACATTGTTCACTAAATTTCATTAAGCAGTGCATTTCATCTGGCCTGAGAACGCCTCAGGACCCCCTGGGAGGAGCCGGAGAGACGCATGTCTGGAAGACGCTGCTTGGCCTGGAGGTTATTCCAGAGTTTCAGGATTACGCTTCACTTTAGTTTGAATTATATTTGACATATTAGACCAAGACAAATTCATTCAGTGGCTTTGAAACCCGACATGCTGCTGATTGAACGCATAGCGATCGCACCTTGCCTCCGATCCTGCCCATTAGTAACATCAGCAGGGTCTCACGGACCTCCCAAGACGTAAATGTACAATAATACAAGAAATGAAAAGAAGCCACGTCTGATAGCTCTGCTTCGGGCTCAACAGAGGAAGGATACAGAAACAAACTCTGCGTCGACATACAAAACATTGATTTACTCATGGCTAAATTGGTTAAATGAGTGTATTTGTCTTTCAAAAGCTTTAGAATGTATGCGTATATATACCTAATGTTTATAGTGGTTTGTCAATTTTCACCTGAATTCACGCAAAGACTTTCCATCTGGGAATAAAAAACGATTACTATGAATGAATTCTTTTTTCTCCTCCCTCTGACAGGTTGCCTACTACTTTGAGTGGATCAGAGCTCACACTGGCTGGGCTTCAGTCACCAGGTTCAACAACTGATCAGACGAACACACTGCTGTGGAGTGGTTTCAATTCCATCTGTGACAATTAATGGAATATAATTTGCGTTCAGTGTCCAGTATTAAAATACCACTTTGTCTTCAATGAAAGCTAAAGGATGGTTTCCAGTTTCTATGACCAACAAAATACTTGTATTTGCTATATCCCTCTGACATAAATGTTGTTGTCACAATCATATCTGGAAAACTGTACCATCTGTCTTCAAATATTCATTGTGACCAGGAATCCTCCTCTGGCCCCCCTCCACCAGGTTCTGGGTAAGAAGGCAGGAGTTGACGTTAATGGGGCGGAAGAAGAGTACGTATGCAAACGCAGAGCTGTCATGTTTTCAAACAAACCTTTTACTGAATATAGAATACAGAGAGGTATGCAGATTATGGAAAAGGATTTATTGCAGAAACTTTAATGATGTGAAAGACCGAGCTGAAGTTTCAGGCGGCGCTCTGTTCTCGAATCTGATCCACTGGCTGCCGAATGATGGCGCACCTCAACCTCCTGAGGTCATCCTCCACCTGAGCAGAACAGAGGGTTAAAACACCGCATTCCACCGACTGTGAGTCATCATCAGTCAGAATGTACCGCTCTCTCCCGATCTGCAACGACCCGTCAGTCCTAGAGGAAATGCACTGCTGCCATGTTGGAAGCAAATTCATTTCCAACTCTTATTTTCTGGTGGAGGAAACACAGGAAGCGTTCATCACCTGCTTCAGCTCATCTCTAAGCTCGTTGTATCTCTGAAGGTTGAACTTCTGTCGAGACGCTCTCTGGTGGAAGAAGTGGAGGTACTGACGATCCCTTGCCTTCGGAAAAATAAATTCCTGCCCATGCGAACACACAAACACACATTTAATAATTGATTCATGTATACACTATATCAGGGATGGGTGACACTTCACACACATGCATCAGCTCTCAGGGCGTAGGGCAGCGTCTCTGACAAATTTGATTCCTATCAATATTAGCAGACGCAGCCCAATAATAATTCATTATAATAAAATAATCTTTATTTATGTAGCACTGCTAAAACAGAGTTACAAGGTGCTTTGGAGGGTTAACGGATAAAACAGGACAGATCGGGGCCCCATACATATCATTAAAATGAGTAGTAAACTAGACCTACGCTGGAGTTCCTGACAGCCATGGTAGATCCCCAGGAGTCCCCAATCCCCTGCGTTGCATAAACTGATAAGATTGAACATCTTCAATAAAATAGGAAATTATGTCCGCAGTATTTTTCATAAAAAAGGTCTGCCTAGTGAGCAAAGTAAGAACGATTAGAGTAAAACATGATAGATCTCCTCGGGTTGATTCACATGCACCAAATTCGGCGTGAATCGGCCCAACTGTCCGAAAATTATGGCACAAAAACCTTTGGAGCTAAAGCTCCTCCTAGTTTCAGAAATATGAAACAAACCTTTCCCAAAAACCATCCAGTTCTTCCTCGCACAGAGGTCTACGTGGGTACAATATTTGAAAATGCCTGACATCATTTTTGAGTGTTTAAGGAAACATGGCGGATATGGAGGCCGACACTGCGGCAGTGATAACGATTCCATAACATCCCCGACTGATTTAAAAGACAGATCCTCAGGGAGGGAGCTCATGACATGATCACATTTAGTCTTGAGCTGGGACTCTGGAAAAGCTAAAAGAGCCTCAGCCAAGGAACTGGGGACGTGCACAGCAGTTCAACAACGTGGCCCTGAGCTAAACCGGGGAGGCCTTTAAAAGTAACCAGTAAGATCTGGTATCTAGTGAAGAATGGAAGTTCTTATTGGAGAGATGGATAACAGAGCACAAACGCCGTTTGGAGGACAGTCTGCTGTTACAAATAGGAAAAGGGTCGGAGAGTGTCGGGAAGTGTTGGAGCTGCTGATGGATGGACTGACAACGATATCTTTCAAACTTTCCCTCATTTTTGGACTTTGGCTGAATGAAAATTTGTTGCATGAAAAACAAACAAATTATGCCACACAGGCAGCGTCTAGGAAGGAACTAGTGGGGAGGTTTGAGGGATCCCCCTGAGTGGAGTGATGGAGAGGGACACCGACGAAGAGTAAGACGCATGGAATGACTACGTACGTTGTTGTACTCGTTTTAAATGAGTGTAGCCCAAATATATTCAAGTTGTGTTGACACATTACACATTAATATACTAAAAATAGGACATTATTCACACGACCATCAGGTTGTGTGTCATTTGTATTTCATGTTGCCGAGTGTTCTAGTGGGGTCACAGGTGCTCCAGAGGAATCATTTTTTAAATGATTCGCTTAACTTCCGGGTCGTGTGGTCACGTGACCTAGAGTATAGTCTTAATCAACATTGTGTATACAACACATGAACCTTTATAATGACCCCTAGCCCACACAGTAGCCTAAACTACAACAAGCAAGCAGAGAAAACGGGAAAACAAAAGGTCGTTTAGTGTTATTTTCTTAATGTTCAGAGATCCATATGCTGCTGGACAGGAAAAAGGCGGCGCACGAACACAGGAGGTGCAGGAAATCAGTTACTACAGCTGATTGAGCAAAGCGGCCAAATATGAGACACTGTATAAAAACCAACTTATGAAATGTTGGATTTCATCTGTTCTATTCTGTTATTGAAGCGTTAGAAAAGTGCCTCCGTTGGTGCAACACTGTCAGCTGTGATTTATAAAGCTGCTGTGGCTTTAGCAGCACGTACTCCAAACGCTGCATAAATATAGTCAAATGAATGAAGACGTTTTGCTCATAGTTTGCTGCTGTTTTCTCTGCGCCTGTGGGTCAGCGTAAGGTTCTGTGCGTACACACGGGTCACAGTTTGCATGGAGGACGCCACATTCTCCCCTCAACTTTGCTTTTCAATAAATCCTATAAGTTGCTTTAAAGGTAGCATGCGCCTTCTTTCCTGGGTGTGCAGCATTTATAAATGAGACCCCGTGACAGATGGTCGCGCGGGGCAAGATTCTAACTCCAGTGGGCACAGCAAGAACTGCGCCGGCACCGGTGAAGTCCGGATATTTTTGCGTCAAACATTTCTAGGCAGACCCTGAGTCAGTCAAGTCCGACCGCCACGGACAAAATGCTCCAGGCGGTGGACTCACCTGAGGAATTCTTACAAATGAAATCTCAACGCTCCAGTTTATTGCTGTCTGACCTCCGACATAACCAACTCTTGTTTCTAGACCAGAAAGGTTTTGGTTCCACTCTGATACCAGGTTTCCTGGCCCAGTGTGAAAGAATCCGTCCAATGCTTGATACGGTTTCTCTCCTACTGGACGATGTTGTGTGGTTGGTCAGAGTCCTTCACAGATAATCCTCCACAACAGTAACCTGTTCTTCAGTTGTGGAGACGCAAACAATCGGTTCTGAATAAGGTTAGGAAACCGAATTCGGACCCGTGTGCCTCGTTGGAAAACGAGTCACGGGCTTCCTACCTGTTTGGTTAGGATGTAGTAGGCAAAGAAGATCATGCTGGTTCCACAGGAGATGAAGAATGTGACCGGTTCCATGACATCCCACGCAAACACATACCTACCGACACACAACAGTGTTACACTGGTTGGTTGACTAGGGTAATAATGACCTGTGTGTGTCGGTGTTGTGTATATATGTCTTTGTTTATTACCAGGTGAGGTAACCCAAGAATCCTCCTTGCAGAGACAGATAAGCAAGCCCCGCCCACCCCAGGATGGACGTTCTGGTCTCTGCCTCCTGGACTATCTTCAGTCTCTCCTACACACACACACATAAACACAAACACCCACACAAGTGAATATCTTCAACCTTTGTGCTTCATTTCATCAAGTTTTACTCTCATCCTCTTTTAAAACAAAAATGTTAGCTTCTTCAAAATATTACATTTTCAACTGTCATTCAATTCCGTTTTCCAACAAACATCGGTTAATCGTAGCCGTCAAACATGGATTCATTTGAATGATTTTAGTCCTTCAAGGACCACCTTGTTAAGTTGATGACCGTGTTCTTTACATGAAAAATCATATAAATAACAGCATATTTTCCGTTTAATAACACTGCAATTATTTTTTTGTTATTAACATGTTGTGGTAAATGTCAATGATTAGCATTAGTGCTAATTTACAGGCATCTTTAAGTTTTTTCTTTGGATTGGATTAAAAAGAAACACCCACTCATCACTACCCTAGAGGACATTAAATGTCCTACTGAAAACTGTCTTAAAATATTATATATTCAAACTGTTTTATATTTTTTTTATTTTACACTTTAATGATTATCGTGATAACAACTAAAACACATTTATTTATTTTAAGAATTGTATTTAAGAATTTAGGAAAGCATGGATTTCCCCTTTGTGGAAACATTGGAAAAAAAAACACCTTAAGGAAAATGCACAGAGTATAAAAGCATCACTTTTAAATGTTTATTGACTGAATTAGTTTTTTCTCTGATGCCAGAGGAATCAAATACTACAGATTGAATGTGTTTCAAATGGTTTTTCACCATTTTGTTCACACAGTAACTTATTGACATCGTTTTGTACGATCTGAGGGTTAAATGACAAAATTCCCTGCAGAATAAAAGCCTTTTCAGAAAAATCGATGCCAATTATATTTTGATTGAATCCCTAACCCCCGTACTCAAATATCACAGTGAACCCAGTACTTAGATACATTTCCCACTCTTAGTCAGGGTTTATCTGGTACCGTGTCCAGCGGCTCCAGCTGCTGTTCGAGCTGCTCCTTCCTGAGCAGAAGCTCTGAGTGTTTGGTGTGCTGGTGCTGAGGAAGAGTCAGGGCCGAATGAAGAAGGTGGACCACGTACTTCATGTCATCAAGACACAAAACATGTTCGTGCGATGCACCTGAGGGACACAAAAATGGTGGAATGTTCCTTTGTTCAGCATCACACGACCAGAATAGAGCAGATCTTTAGAAGCTAGCTGCTTCCTGTCTTTGAGTTATGCTAAGCTAGGCTAACTCCATAATTCCTGTACCTTGTCCCAGTGATCGAACGTTGTGCGTGACATCATTGATGACCAGTCGAAAATCTTTATTTAAAACAGTTTCCATGAAGGTGCAAGAAGAGATTCTCTGTCCATCTGGAAAAAAGATTAATAAGGGACAGGGACATTAATAGATAGCAGTTATTCCTTAAACACAGGGACATTAATAAATAGCAGTTATTCCTTAAATACAGGGACATTAATAGATAGCAGTTATTCCTTAAATACAGGGACATTCATAGATAGCTGTTATTCCTTAAACACAGGGACATTAATAGATAGCAGTTATTCCTTAAACATAGGGACATTCATAGATAGCAGTTATTCCTTAAACATAGGGACAAAAATTGATAGCAGTTATTCCTTAAACACAGGGACATTAATAGATAGCAGTTATTCCTTAAACACAGGGACATTCATAGATAGCAGTTATTCCTTAAACACAGGGACATTAATAGATAGCAGTTATTCCTTAAATACAGGGACATTCATAGATAGCTGTTATTCCTTAAACACAGGGACATTAATAAATAGCAGTTATTCCTTAAATACAGGGACATTAATAGATAGCAGTTATTCCTTAAATACAGGGACATTCATAGATAGCTGTTATTCCTTAAACACAGGGACATTAATAGATAGCAGTTATTCCTTAAACATAGGGACATTCATAGATAGCAGTTATTCCTTAAACATAGGGACAAAAATTGATAGCAGTTATTCCTTAAACACAGGGACATTAATAGATAGCAGTTATTCCTTAAACATAGGGACCTTAATAGATAGCAGTTATTCCTTAAACATAAGGACATTAATAGATAGCAGTTATTCCTTAAACACAGGGACATTAATAGATAGCAGTTATTCCTTAAACACAGGGACATTAATAAATAGCAGTTATTCCTTAAATACAGGGACATTAATAGATAGCAGTTATTCCTTAAATACAGGGACATTCATAGATAGCTGTTATTCCTTAAACACAGGGACATTAATAGATAGCAGTTATTCCTTAAACATAGGGACATTCATAGATAGCAGTTATTCCTTAAACATAGGGACAAAAATTGATAGCAGTTATTCCTTAAACACAGGGACATTAATAGATAGCAGTTATTCCTTAAACACAGGGACATTCATAGATAGCAGTTATTCCTTAAACACAGGGACATTAATAGATAGCAGTTATTCCTTAAATACAGGGACATTCATAGATAGCTGTTATTCCTTAAACACAGGGACATTAATAAATAGCAGTTATTCCTTAAATACAGGGACATTAATAGATAGCAGTTATTCCTTAAATACAGGGACATTCATAGATAGCTGTTATTCCTTAAACACAGGGACATTAATAGATAGCAGTTATTCCTTAAACATAGGGACATTCATAGATAGCAGTTATTCCTTAAACATAGGGACAAAAATTGATAGCAGTTATTCCTTAAACACAGGGACATTAATAGATAGCAGTTATTCCTTAAACACAGGGACATTCATAGATAGCAGTTATTCCTTAAACACAGGGACATTAATAGATAGCAGTTATTCCTTATACACAGGGACATTCATAGATAGCAGTTATTCCTTAAACACAGGGACATTCATAGATAGCAGTTATTCCTTAAACACAGGGACATTAATAGATAGCAGTTATTCCTTAAACACAGGGACATTCATAGATAGCAGTTATTCCTTAAACATAGGGACGTTAACAGATAGCAGTTATTCCTTAAACATAGGGACATTCATAGATAGCAGTTATTCCTTAAACATAGGGACATTAATAGATAGCAGTTATTCCTTAAACAGTGAGTTACGCCAAGGACTATGTTAGTTATTATCAACATTAAATAGCATGACTGTTTGCATAAAAACAACTTGATGGATTTTCCTGGAACTTGGTTGCAGGATTGAACATTTTAATCCCATAAAACTTTTGAATGGATAAATGGATGAATTAAAGGAATTATTTCACTTTTGTAAACAATGCGAGGTAGAACATTTTTTCCTCCAAGGATTTCTGCATATCCCCCCAAATATTATGCAAAAACTGCATTCAAAAAAATAATTTTCCCAAGCAAGTATTTCATTAAGTATTATATTGACATTTGAAATTTTTATTTAATTTTATCACTTAGGATCATTTGGAAAGAGTCTGATTAAATTCAATGTTTTTTCTATCATGTTGAGTCAACATTAATACATTATTATGACTATCTTCATCTGATTTATTTAAATAAATGCAAATATATACCTAAAACAAATGTGCTCATTGAATATTTTTTTATAAAGTTGAGGGAAACTTTAACACCAACAAAATGTTTTTATTTAAGTGATAATGATTCAAAGGTTATACATAAAAGTAATGGAATTCAAATAAGTTATTTTCTCTTGTTAATTAATCAGCTTCAAATTATTCATGTGGGTTCAGCAAAATAGAAAGATATGGCTTCAAATGCGACTCTTTATACCGACCCTCGTCATGACGTTGGACGCACACTTTATGAGTAAATAAAATACGTAATACTAATGATATATTTGTGTGTTACCTCCATTGAAAAGGCCAGCGGTGTGCACCATGGGGTCCTTGGCTTTGATGTCACCCATCAGGTCACCCACTGTGGTCAACATGGGCGTAAGGGTGAAACGACACTTCTGACCTGTAGGGAGGCGCAGAGAGAGGACCGGACGACCGAAGCTGTAATGTAGAGACACATCTGAGAGAGAGAAAGATATGATTGGAATAAGACTGATTTCATAATGTGTTTAAAATCAGATGTTTCCGTCGTAACAACGAGAAAAAGCACTCAGAGAGCGAAAAACCTCCGTCAAGGCGCAGCAGTCAGGATGAAGTAAACGTCTTTATGGAGGTTGATCTCCTGCAGATTTCTCCATTAAAGTCTGAGTTAACACCAGCCGCTAAATCTACCAACAAACTCCAACAAACTCATTCAGTGTCTCTCAAATACTCTGGAGCAGTTCATTCTCCTTCCACTTCCACGTCTCTGCTCAGCGCACTGAGCCCCTAGCCCCTCCCACCCAGCAACCCCCTTTTTCATTTTCTTCATGTGAAAACAATAACAAAGATGATATAATAATTCAAGCTGTCATTGTTTTGCACAGACTGACAGAGAATGCACCGTGTAAAATCCTCCCCTTCTTTTCTTTAGAGGCGGTTTGTATGAAAGTGGTTCAGCCAAACCCATTGGGTTTACTGTTCTTCAGGGTTTTCACACATTGCTTGCACAAATTGTTCCTTTTAGCTGTATAGAAGTCCACAAATTGAGCGTCCATCCCATTCAAAAAAGGGGCCAGAGAATAAATCCATATTGAGAGAAGATCCCCAGATCTGCAAAGGGGTCAGCCTCATCGGGAGTTTCGGTTCCTTCAGTTCCTTCAGTCAGACTCCGTCAGCTATAGCTGACGTGTTTCTCAGTCCAGGACCACCGACATCCACCCTGCTCCTCGGAGTGACAGCCCTTGTGCTGCGGGGCGTGATGCTGAGACCTGGTGTTGTGCTGTCCTGGAAATTTGATCTGCTTTACGGCTCGGATCAAAATAGTTCCATGTTTTAAAAAATGCTTGCCAAGTTTGAAGTAATGCACACAGTTTTAAAAATCTGAAATCCATTGGAAACAGTGCGGCGTGTAGTCCCAGACCGAAAGCTCTCCTTAACATGCAACATGTCAAGACTCTCCACACTACATCCCCAGAATCTGTGAGGCATTTTTGTATTAACTGTGGTCTAAAGGAAGCTGTTCTGCTTTCTGTGTCAGACCTTATTCCCCTTCTTCTTTGGGCAAGAACCGTCACGCTCTGAGGCACCCAGTGTCACCTGTTCCAGAACAAATCTACTCGTAGCCCCTGTGTGAGTCTTTTAGGTGGCTCCAAGCAGACCAACCTGCCGCAAAGCAGATGCAACAAGGTTAACGATTAGTTCTCGGCCTGGATACGACATTGGCTGTGTCAAACATTTCCATTTATTCAGCCTCCTGTTATCTGTTCTAGATATCCAGTATATTCCAAAAGTCGCATCCCAGTCTTTTTGAGCTTTGGTCTCGTTGCCAACATACACTCCAGTGTTTTCTGTTCCAGCTAAGCATCAATGACTTCCCTTATTTCACACAACATGGGTTCAATAGTCAGTGCACACGGCGTTCCCGAGAGGGCAGCGAGAGGCCTGTCTGACCCTCTGCACACTCTGGAGGTGCCACTCGGACCACCATTGATCTTCAGGACATTATCAATATCTTAGTACTAAACCTTCATCATAGCTGTAAGACCTGGTCTGAGGCCGAAACTCCTTCTGTCCTCCTGAGGTAACTAGGACTGCAACAAATAATCAACAAAAATCCATTATGAAATTAGTTGTCAACACATTAATAGTCAATTAGTCGGTGGCGTCATCGGACACCGCCTCTAACATCGCGTAATAAGAAGGAAGTAGACTTTAGCGCCATGGCACGCAAAGTCAAATGAGTGCCATGGCAACACCATCGCGACAGAAAACATCCAACGGGGGGGGGAGTAGCTAGCTGGCGTACCTAATGCTTCTGTCGGGTTAACGCGACTTTTGAAATATACTGAATTGTTAATGACATCGTGAGTTCCTAAAATCCTTCCATGTCGCGTCGCTCCTGGACAAGTTTCAAATTCACTGCTGAAAGTGTGCCGCTGCCTGCCGAGCACACACGTTTCTGCGTGTGTGCTGCATCCAACTTCTTAGCGATTTGTCCCGATGTAGTTGTTGACTACAGAATGCACAAAGTACTGACGTTTTTTTTTTTGTTTTCCTAAATTGACATGGATGTTTGACTTGATTCCACAGAAACAACTATATTTGTATTTAGATATATTCATTTCTATTATCTATTAATACATTTTATTCCCCTTTCTTATCAGGAGATATGTGACGCAACATGAAAAACTAAAATACAGTTGAGGATGTAAACTGTTGGTATAGTAACCTGTTTGGTTTAACAGACTGTTAAACCAAACAGGTTACTATACCAACAGTTTATTGGTATAGTAAAGCAGTAAAGTTAATTAAAAGACATTTTGGCAAAATAAGAGCCATTGAGTAATTTTGAATTTATTGTTATTTAACCTTTATTTAACCAGGAGGAAAAAAAAACTGCCTAAAAGATCTTCACCATCTCCTTTCAGAACTCTTGGAAGAATTCCAAGCTGGTGTGAACTTAATGCCGTGCGTCACCGTCACTCCATGATGGAACACCGCTCTATTCACGCACCAACACAACTACAATACATTCTCTATTCACAAAATGTCCTGACAAAAACCTAAAGATAGAAAAAAACATTATAAATAAATAAATAAATTTAAAAAAAAAAAAAATATATATATATATATATATATATATATATATAAAAATAAATAAGAGAGAGAGAGACAGAGCTTTCAGAGACATTTTGTACCCCGATACAACAAGAATTATGTAACCGACGTTTCCCAAAATCAAACCAGTCCTTCCTTGCACTGCATTATATGTGGGTACAAAATCTAAAAATGATCCATTATACAGTTTTCAGTTGCGTAAACTGAAAACTGTATAATGTGCACTGAGCCCCTAGCCCCTAGTATAATGTATGTTGGAGCACAAAACAATGTTTGTGTGTTTGACTTTGGGTACACTGAACTTCATTCATTCATTATCTGTAACTGCTTATCAATCAGATAGAAATATTTTTCTGTCAAAGTCACTTCCTGCCACATGGTTGGATCTACGAGCAATTCATTTGGTAGAAGGGGTAAAAGAGACTTTACCTTTAGACGGAGGTTGATCTCTGTAGCTACAAAAACCCCGGACACACCAGATGGAACCAGACTGAGGAAGAGGCAAAAAAAGTGAAGGTTAATACTCAGTTGTCAATGATAATCCGGCATTTTGACCAAATGTATAACCTTTGTGTTTTTTTATCCCAGCTGAGACAGCATGACCCTAACCCTGACCAGGGAGGTGACAGGAAATGAAAACAGGCTTCCTCTGAGTGAAACAACAGAGGTGATACTGAACGGTAGCAGTAGTTGGTGGTGTAAGCAGTGAAACCTGTGTAGTAGTCGTCTACCTGCAGTAAAAAGAGTTTTCATGTGGACAGTAATGTGCAATACTATACAAACCAGGGGTCTACACAGGAATCCCATGTCTGATATAGAACCAGAAAAATCAGGAACAAGTCTTTGATCAATGTTAAATAATGATCAATGAAATGGAAATAAAAAATAAAAGAAATTAAATCAGCATATTATTACATTTTTTTTAAATTCGAAGTCACTAAATACAATAAACAACAAAGTGACTTTATGAGGATGGAGGAAGTTGTCATTAAATGATTTTGTTTATGAAAAGAAGTAGGCCCGTAGACCCATCATAAGCCAAAAGTCTGTAACCAGGGAAGGACACAGCGTCTGTGAGCCACAGACGTGACCACAGACAGAAGGTAGGGGCTGGAGGACTTCTGGCGTTAAGATAAGAAACAAGGGAAATCAGGATGTCGGTGTTTGAAGACGACGTTCCCCAGAACAAAGTGATCTTTAAATGTTTAAATGTGCCTCTACAAGCACATTTAAACACGGAGCCTCGGTAACCATGTGTCGTTTTAAGGAAAAGCTCCGATTAGCTGGTTGAGGATCGTATTTCCTGCCGTGAGCTGAATCCTAGAGAGAACAGAAAGAAAGGGCGCGGAGAGTAAACGTGTGAAAGTGTTCAACTCACCGGGTTTCTTCTGGCAGGAGGACAGAATGTGAACCGGCGGAGGAACCTGGACACAAACATGCTGAAGACGGAACTGAACACCTGAGATTACTGTCGGTGTGCAGAACCGCCGAGGAGGAGGAAATACTGGAATGTCTGAAATGTTAGGAAACCAGTAGTGACAAGTTTGGCGGAAGAGGGGCGAAGAAGTTAACCCTCTCCTGACTCCTCCACAACAACTCTTCTTGTCTGCGTCTGTTGTTCCTTCTGTCTGTGAAGACAGATGGAGCGTCTGTGGTTAGTTCACTGTCTGTAATGACAGTAGGACGTTCAGCGTCTGTGGGTAGTTCACTGTCTGTAATGACAGTAGGACGTTCAGCGTCTGTGGGTAGTTCACTGTCTGTAATGACAGTAGGACGTTCAGCGTCTGTGGGTAGTTCACTGTCTGTAATGACAGTAGGACGTTCAGCGTCTGTGGGTAGTTCACTGTCTGTAATGACAGTAGGACGTTCAGCGTCTGTGGGTAGTTCACTGTCTGTAATGACAGTAGGACGTTCAGCGTCTGTGGGTAGTTCACTGTCTGTAATGACAGTAGGACGTTCAGCGTCTGTGGGTAGTTCACTGTCTGTAATGACAGTAGGACGTTCAGCGTCTGTGGGTAGTTCACTGTCTGTAATGACAGTAGGACGTTCAGCGTCTGTGGGTAGTTCACTGTCTGTAATGACAGTAGGACGTTCAGCGTCTGTGGGTAGTTCACTGTCTGTAATGACAGTAGGACGTTCAGCGTCTGTGTCCGAAATCCTTCAGATTTTCAGATTTTAAAAGAAGATTTATTGTAAGATTTAGGAGAGTTTTCTCAACTCTGAAATAAATCCTCCAGTTTATCACAAACATTTAACATCAACAAATTTGCAGACTTGTGAAGAGTATGACAATTGTCATCTAAAATGGACTTAATTAACTAAAGCTGTCTGAAAAATGTAATGGAGAAGAAAGAATTTTTCTTTCTGAAATGTAGTGGAGTAGAAATATAAACTAGCTTAAAATGTGAATAATAAAGGTAAATACAAGTACCACAAATGTGTCTTAAAGCACAGTACTTGTGTAAATGTTTTTAGTTTCCCCTCTCCATCACAGACTCCAGATTATCAAAGCTGCAGGACTCCAGTAAAAGGAACATCAACTCCCTGTCACATGGCATGTCAGACTCCAGCTCTCGTGTAAATCTAACCAGCGTCAGCCAACAGAAGAAGATCAGGTGGAGGAGGCTAGATCAGATTTTTTTTTTTTTAGGTATAGAGATGCCGTTGTAGTTGGGGATGCTGAGAATTTTCCTGATTCATATCCTGTGTCCACACGGCCCTTTGTATTTTGGGATTTAATTGTGGAAAAGAACACGTAGGAAAATATCTCAACACGTCAAAGCTTATTTTCATATAAAAGCGTATCCGCTCCATGGAGGTAACATTTGCATTCTGGTGTTTTCAGTATTAATACGTTTACAACATGCAAAAATACTTGGAGCCTTGAATCTGTCACCCTGTCACAGGTTGTATCCGTCACACCTGAGCATGAAACCAGTGATCACCAGAGGAAGAAGGACGAGCGCCAACACTGCTGACAAGGTGGGAACATCCATGCTGCAATTTTTTTTTATCAAAAATCATGGAGCCTGAAAAAAAGCTGAGGGAAAAATGTTTTTTAAGATATTGAATACTGCGTAGTGAACTTGTAATAACATTACAAGGTATATTGTTCTTGGGGACCGGCCGGTATCAGATGAAAACAGATGAAGGCTGAAATAAATCAGGATTTTGTCGATTTAACACAGATGTGATATTTACCATGACTCATAGTGGAGTTCTCATTGGAGAGGGAAAAGTTATGTGTGGTTTTGGAGAGGGAACTGGAACCAATGATTAGCATATGTGATTTCCTTTGGATGGATTTGAGGAAATGCCTTGCATCCATGATTTGACTTGCCGAGGGGAGTGGGCTGACGTGATTAGGGATTTAGTGGATACTCAGAGCTGGACATCATCAATATTGCAGTGGAAGCAGAGAACGTGACGACAGATGATATTGCCATGCGGTGAAGGTAGGGTGAACAAGAGAGGGCCAAGCCCTGAACCCTGGGGGACCCTTTGGGACAGTGGCGCAGTGGAGGGGAGGAGGTGTAGTTATTGATGTGGATGAACTGTTGTCGGTTTCTGAGCTATGACTTTATCCAGGAGGGAGCATGAGTCCTTGTGGTGTTGAGGGAGGATTCCAGACAGGAGAGAAGGATGTTGTGGCTGTGAGGAGCTGGACCCAGCTGGCCCAGAAGGCCACGACATAAACCCCTCGGACCATCACCAGCCCACCGAGACAGGTATCGCCCCGGCCCACAAGAGTTAGAACCAGAGAAGCCCAGTAGCCTCTGGCATACGAACAAGCCCAAAGCCCAGAGGCAGAGAGCGGCACAGAGCCGCAGAGTGGAGTAAAGTTACTACCTTGGAGGATGATGTGTTCCAGATGTCTTGGTGCCTTTATCAAACCAAGATGAGAAGTTAAGCATTTTTTTTGTTTTGCAGGGGGTCCAGATTGTTCCAGATTGTTGTGAGTCTGCCGAGTGTTGTTAATGGAGCGTCTGCCTTAAATAAAGCCTATCGGGTCAGGGGTCATTATGTGCGGGGTGGCACAGATGCTTTGTAATAAATGCCTACTTATTTTCACTGTAAATTGTCCAAACCTGGTTTTTATCCCCTGCAGATGGAAATATACTCCTTCAACGCCTCCCTCCATGCTCTACTTGATGGATGCCTCAACTCCCCAATGTTTATATCCTACTACATCATTCACCATCATCCTCCTCCCTCTACTCACCTTCATCCTTTACATGGGCTACCAGCGCTGTAGGAAGCAGCGCTCTGCCCCAGCGATGAACAGCCACTCTGATGTCTTCACCTTCAACATGGCCGTCCAGGAGCTGGTCGGTGTCTCTGGGTCTTTGCTCTATTAATTTGGCGCCAACGTTCATCAACAAAGACTGCAGTTGGTGGGGATAGACATCATGGGTTTTGCCACATATGTACAGGTCCTGTTTCACCTGCTCATCTGTGTGGACTGTTACTTGGCAGTGGTTCACCCCATCACCTTCCTGGGTCTGAGACATACAGGTGGAGTCAGGCTCAGAAATGACGTCATTGGTTGTGTTTGGCTATTATCCAGTGGGTCACTGGGTCTACACGATGTAAATGATGTTTTTCACTCGCTCTTATATTTATTTTTGACAGTTTTCACCACTTTTGGTATTGCTTTCTGCAGCCTTGCTGTTCTCTGTGTTCTGATTCGTCCAGGGCCAGGGGAAGAGGGTGGGAAAAAGGACAGGGTTGACCAATCAAAGCGAAGAGCGTTCTTTACCATCGTGGCTATAATTGGCGCGCTGTTTTTGAAGTTCTTGTTTTCCCTGGCTGCCATGTGTCATGTGTTCACTTTAGCGGTGATTCCCTTCACTCATTTTTGTTTGTTGTGGGTGTCTGCTTTTTGGTTCTCGCTGCCAAGCTCTCTGGTGTTACCGCTGCTGTTTCTACACCGCATAGGAAAACTACCAGGCTTTAAACGCAAACCTTTGTCTGCTTGAGAATCTGGTTGGTTTATGAAGAGACATAGACAATCCAAACAATAGACCAGCTTTAAACTCACTTTATCCTTCCTGAGATATCTGGTCTGGGAGGGGACTTCAGAGATTCCCATAGTGTGAGCGGTAGCCCCCTAACGCACCACGATGGTACTGCAGGTGCGTCACCAGTCATCATTTAAATGATTCTAGAATACATCAAGTCATCATGACTACATTGAAAATAGTGTAGATTGGCTGGGCGTTACTTGGATGTTACATTATTACTTTGAATGAAATAATTCCGTGATGACCAGATAAACATGGTGTGTGTGAAAGCCTTTATCTGCGATCATTCTCTCTAAGGCTCGGAATTTAATTAAGGCTTTTATTTAAAGTCTCGATTCAGAAATATTTCTCTCGCATTTAGCTGTTAGGATGGCTTTTTTTTTTAGCCAACATCTGTGTTTGTAGCTTTCTAGCATACCTTTGCA
This sequence comes from Lophius americanus, assembly GCA_037951165.1. NCBI lineage: Eukaryota > Metazoa > Chordata > Actinopteri > Lophiiformes > Lophiidae > Lophius > Lophius americanus. Next base: position 1,690,125 of record JBBDHG010000116.1, read on the forward strand.
AGATAAACACAATAATTTTGTAGTACTAGAATTAAATTCAATCGCTTAACTTTTACAAGATTCAATCAAGTTGACATGAAGTTTTACAATCGAGTTTGTTTGTCTTGTTCTGTTTCCATCGCTTTCACTGCGAGCTGAACTGAAACCTAAATTTCTTTGGTCGTTCACCATGTTTAAACTCGACAGGTTTTGTTTAGATACATATAATTAAATCACATTAAGTAATTCCATATTATTAAATGGGTTTATTTCAACACTAAGCATTTTTGTTGAGCCAACCAAATACATTTATTCGGGTTAGTTAGGGTCCATTTCCAGGTTTTTATCGCTGCAAAAATTGTTAATTATTCCAAAATGAATTATATTGGGCTGATTAAAGTAGACAAGTTCAATCAACTCTAATTAATTAAGTTGGGCCTAATCCAAGTAAAAACCAAGTTGAATGAATCATAAATGATGCTGATTATAAATTAAATGTATTATTATTATTATATGACCTAGGTACAATATGTTGGATCCACATAATTGCTTTGCACTGAAAGAAACACATTTAATCATGTGGAAATAGTTGTTTTTTTTTATTCTTTTGGGGGGGGGGGGTGTAAAAAGAGACAACATTGGATTTAAATGATGTTTTATTGTTTATATATGTGACCATGTCACAATATATGTAAACAATAAACAATGTATTCATAGTTCTGTGTTTTCCATTTTGCTGAATAATGTTCATATTTTAATTTAATTCTATTTTATTTTCATTATCATTTTATTTATTTTTTATTTTGTGGAATGTTTTATTTATTTTCCAGCACGCATATTGAGCTTGTTCATATTTTGATCTTTGAATAATAATGATCATTTTTCAAAACTTTCCAATGTGTTGAAGCTGTGATGGATTATCATTAATGCGTCTGAATGTAAATCTTTCATTAAATGAAAACACAGACTTATTCCGCCTTCAAACCGTATTTTCTATTTTTATTAACCCCGATGCTGATTTTGAGTGAATATTCTAACATTCTAAACATTTTATTATCATACAGTGTCAAACAGCCAAGATACGGAAAAATAATTAGTTATTGGTACTTTTTGTACGAATGTAATTTCTCATTTGACATTGTACAAAATGTTACATGTATGTGGACAGGTCATTCATTTTGCACTGCATTTCTGCGGATTGACAAGAACCTGTCGTGACTTTGCTGTCATTTTATTTCCTTGACTTTTTCTCAGTTTTACATGTTTTGGTTTCCTGGTTTTACTGTGAACGTTTATTTTCCTAATGCTCCTCTTTGTTTCCTGTTTTATTTTAAAATGTGTTTATCCATGTGGTGCTTGTACATTTATACTTTATTGATTCTCTGTGTACCATCTTACTCCTTTTTTCCCCTTTCTTTTAGTTTTTGTTTGTTTTTATTTCTTATCCTTTCAAACAAAGTTTCGGGAACTCTGATCCATGTGTACACACAGAAACGGGAGAAATGGGGAAACTCAACTCAGATGCTAGAAGGATTAAATGAATACCAGTGTGTAAAATAAACCTAAATAAAACCTCTTAAAGCCAATTTTACATTCCTTCCCTTGTGCCAACGTTCATTGGCAAATGTTTACCTCAATTTATTCACTCAAGACATGAAAGCCATTCCATCTTCCCCCAGAGGGGAGAAGAGTTTTTGGTTAGCGGGAGCTTGTTGCGTCGGTGTTTTGCAGCAGGGTAGGGACTGACCTGCTGTGCTGCGATAGCACAGGTGTGTTTGAAGGGGGTGTGTCCAATTCAGCTCTTGTACAACATGGAAGCACCTTGTTATGGCCTTTGTGGAATAAGACCTGTTCCTCTATAGATATAAAGAACTAATCATAAGCCAATGTAAACACAAAGATTCTCAATATCATACACACACACACAAAAAAAAAAATCTTAATTATGAATATTATGTTTGATTTATTCAAACAAATGCCCTTCAGGTACTGACTGCAACTTTGAATGCCGGTTAACTGGCTTAGATGGTGTCTAATGAGGAATTTTTCATTTAGTTTTTCAAGCTAGTAGAGACATTAATGGCTCACTTTCCCGGCCCCCTATTTACTGATGTGATGTGATTTATTGTCCGAACATCATTGTTTAGACGGAACTTGTTTTGCAACATGCAAATCACCTGCCTCCAATCCGTCACTCTGATATATTATCTATATATATATAAGCCCCGACCACACGGCCAGGGGTGTGATTTGAGACTAGGAGCAGCACACGATGACTCTAAAGACTCAGGAGAAGGGACATCACAAACACGACTGAGCAGGTGGGTAATAATGCTGTTCCATTAATATATAATAAAACATACTTTAAGGGACAATCTGTAAACTTAGGGCTGTATTTCTGAATTAATGTTTTTCATGGCGTATCAACAGAAAAAATAAGAATATATATATATATATAAATATATATATATATATATATATATATATATATATATATATATATATATATATATATTTATATATATATATATATATATATATATATATATATATTTATATATATATAGATTCTATATATATATATATATATATATATATATATATATATTTATATATATATAGATTCTATATATATATATATATATATATATATATATATTTATGTATATATAGATTCTATATATAGAATCTATATATATATATATATAGAATATATATAGCATGTTATGCTGCTGTGATTTCCTGGAACGGATCAAACGAAGGTGTGTGGGTTGAAGTGGCGGAAAGACAACAAAAAATATTTTGCCTCTGAAAACCAACAAAGAAGGAGATGATGAATAAGTTGTTGAAGGATACATGTTTTTATATATTTTTTTAGAACTTTGTGAAACCCAAACTTTGAGAAGCAGAAAATCATATTTAATATTTGAGTAAAAGAAAAAGCAACAGAGCAAGAACCTCACCGTCAAAGAGGGGGAAACACGAAGTTTCTAGGTTTCATTAAAGTATCTACAAGGTACATTTCCCACGCACACAGGAAATTCTGCATTCCAAAGGTAAAAACAATACAACACACCAATACAAATTCAAAATTCAGGGGACGTCCAGACCAAATAAAGATATCCCCGCCTATAGGATTCAACTGGCTGAGGTATGAAGCTCTCATACTTTGCAACAACAATTTTTGAACATGATCTCCAATCTAGCTACCAAAATGCACTGTGGGTATTTTTTGTTTTTATTTTTACAGCAGATCTGCTGCTACTCTTCTTCTCCTCCTCAGGCCTCCATCATCATCCAGATATGTCGGGGAACTCCTCCTCCAGTTCTCTGGACTACCTTTGCGTCTCGTCTGATGTCAGTCTATTACTCAACAATATCTTCATCATCGTCAGATGTGTCCTCATCATCCCCCTCTCTGTTCTCGTCTTCTATCTGGGTTGCCGTAAGTGGCGGCGGCAGCACTCCTTCTCCGCTATGAGCCACGTGGACGTATTCACCTACAACATGGCTGCCATGGAGCTGATCTCTATACTTGGATCCAGTCTCTTCATTTGCGGCCTCTGCACAGATCTCCAACAGCTGATAGAAGCAGGAATCTGTCTCTCCTCTATCACTTATGTTGGAGAGATCATCTTTCATCTCCTGACCATCTTGGAGAGATACTACGCAGTTGTTCACCCCATCACCTACCTTGGGTTGAGGAAGAAACGTTGGGTCAGGATTAGGGGCGTCAGCGTGGGGTGTGTTTGGTTACTGTCCTCTACGTGGGTGGGTGTCACTAAGGCATACTATCCACAGTTAGCCACCATCCCATATCTGATCATCCTGGTCTTCTCTCTGGTTGTTGTCTCATTCTGTAGCCTTTCAGTTCTCTATGCCCTGATTCCTCCAGCGCCAGGGCACCGGGGTGGGGACAAAGAGCGAGTGGACCAAACAAAGCGAAGAGCGTTCTTCACCATTACTGCCATCATGGCGGTGATGGGGTTGTGGCTTGTAGGGATCATTGTTTCAGTGGTCATTGAGATCTCACAGGTGCTGGACGACAGCACTGTGTGCCTGATGATGTTGTCTTTATCATGGTTACATTTACCCACCAGTCTTGTGTTACCTCTGCTGCATCTACACAGGTCAGGAAAACTAACATGTTGCACTTATAGCCAGTAACGTATCTGTATATAGTAGTATACTTTGTGGGTGTTGTGGTTTATTGATGGGTTTTTGGTAGTTTTGGGATATTTTTCTAAGTTACTAGACCGTTGCTATACGGGCGGCTTTATTTCAGTGGGTAGAGCAGTCTTCTCTCAACTGGGAGACCAGGGTTCAAGCTGCCCCCAACATGCCGTTGGTCCCTGAAACCTCAGCTCCCCGGTCGCTACACAGGGGCCACCAACTACTCCCTCGGGGATAGTTTGAATGCAGAGACAAAATTTACGACATACATTGTACAGTAGTGTGTAACGTGTGATAAATAAAGGAAAGATTATTAATGTACTATGCTGTGCTACAAAGTTCCTATTATCTGATTTCAGCTATCATGTCAATGATAATGTTAGTTTATGTCAGCTAGACTACAGTGGGTCTGATGATCTAATGGGTAGTCTGATCTGAACCATCGACCAACCGCAGATTAGATCATCTGACCTGACCTGACTTTGCATCTAGTACCTCTGGTGGAGGTCTACAGTGGTCCTGTGGATCTAGTCAGTGGTCTGACCTTTGGAAAGGGGCAAACACTGCGGGAAAAATTTAGTATCTGGCTCTAATGAAGTTTCTCTGAGGAAAGCTGGAGTCTCACAGACTTGATTTGGTAAATACAGTTATCAGAGGTGTCGTACCTGAAACCATCTCAGCCTAATGTCAAAATTAAAACGGATAAGAAACCCAGTTCACTGGTGTGGAGCCAAAGGCGTGGAGTCCATCGTAGTGTATTCTTTAAAGTGACCTCATAGGACCAGACGCATTCTTCAATGATTTTGAAAAAGACTCTAGAGGTGTGGACAGTTATTGGGGGTTTTAGTTCTGACTGCTCGTGTCATATTGTTATCTTGGTGTGGTGTGTTTGTTTTTTCTTACAATAAAGAAATAAGAATAATGGAGTGCTTCATCTCTCTTCGTTCCTCCATAGATAGCAGACTGTCCACAGCAGTCCGGTCAGACACCGATGAGTGGGAAAATAAAGACTGTGGGTTCTTTTACATGTTCTGTGCATCCATTTACATTTGGCTGGTTTCGTCATTCTTTAGGGAAATTCTCTGAAAGAGGCGCTTCCCTCCACTGACATATTTCCTGTTATATGTAAGAAGTAGTCCAGGTGTGACAGATGATCAGAGTGTGAAAGGTTATGTTGTGATCCTGCAAGGCTTTTATTCTTACATAAATACAAACAGCGTAAACATAGCTATAAACGGGTAGGTAAGTAAAAATATATAAGTTACAAAATATCTACATTCTCTAATGGCTACATTTTTCTCGTTTATTAAATTCACAGACATACATTGATCAGTCATAACATTATTACCTGCGACACGTGAAGCTCCATTAACATTCATTGTTTTTGATACCATGGTTACCTGTCAGTATGCGGAATATAAATTGGCCAAGAAATTAGTTAACATTTGATGTTGGAACATGAAAAAGTGTTGAACTGACATCCAATAAATGTCAGTGGGAGGTTTCTGTAAAGAGCCTTCTGGAGGTTCAGAGGATCTCAGATCCTTTTGGACTTCTATTAACTATTGACTTGGCTCTGATTTATTGGTTTCGCCTACCAAACGCCAGTAATCTTGTCTTTTGCAGATACAGCAAAGGTAGGACTAGACTACTGGGTAAAGTCAAAAAGATTCCCAAATCCAATATCATGCACAAATCCTCAAAACGTATCGACTCAACATAAACCAGGCTTAAACTAATCAGCAGCCCAACGAACCTCAATAGTAGCACACAGATTATAGCACAGATGATGTGAAAAGCTTTCCGCTTTGATTGATCAACTTGCTCCATCTTCCTGCCCACCTTCCCTGGCCCGGACCGAATCAGAACACAAAGAACAGAAAGGCAGCAGAAAAATATAACAAGGATCGAGATGCCTAGCATGGAGATCAGCGGGTTGACAGGAATTTCGGGCATATACCATTCTGTTAGGCCGACCCATCCCAAGCAGGTAAGCCAAACACAGCCAATGCTGAAGTTTCTAATCTTTACTCCACTTCTATCCCGCAGACGCATGTAGGTGATGGGTTGAACGACAGCCAGGTAGCGCTCAACACAGGTGAGGAGGTGAAACAGAGTCTGTGCTGGGAAAGTGATGCTGAACAAAAAGATTCCCACCAATAAATTCAGCGCAGCATCGGTGTAGATGCCTGTATAGTATATGACTGATCCGAGGACAGTCACAATCTCCATAGCGACACAGTGGTAGGTGAAGCAGTCCGAGTGGCTCACCGGCTGCCGATTCCTCCCCCTGAGACCAATACAGAGAACGAGGATGCAGAGAGGAAGGATGACAATGACAGAGGTGACGGTGTAAGTGGAATAGAGGATAAAGCTGGTCTTGAACTTCAGACATTCATTATAGAAAGAAGACGCAAAGGATTTAGGGGGAGGGACGAGGGTAAGATTGAGGAAGGATGAGGAGTTGTCAGTCATTGCCCTGTCAAAGAGAAAAATGAGGAAGCTGATTAGTGAAATATGCAACATTTTACTGGGGTTTGAAAGCTACAACTTAATCCAGTCATCACATGTGCTAATAATGATCATGTTTCCATAAGTGATGCACAAAAGGTTTTCATGCAAAAGTTTAGAAACGGTTTCAAAGGAAGGTTCTGTCATGTTTTCAGGGGTTGAAGATACAATAAATGTTTTATCCCCATCTTATCCCTTCTTCTCGATTGCGTTTCCGAACATTTTTCATATAGACTCCTTAAAATTGGATTTAAAAAAAACAACAGAATTTCAAAGAAGCATCATTCCATTCATCTCTTAAACCTTCATCTTACTGTGATCCTTTAAATTCAAGGTTGTCCTCACGGCTCTGATGTCAGCAGTAATGAGATCTGATATAAGACCACATAAGAAATTGGCCAAAAACAGAAGTGCAGAATTCTGATTCCTGAGGCTCATCATTTTCTTTCTGTAGTTCCAGTTAGTTAAAGAAAGAGGAACTGGTGTAAGAACCTTTTTTTTTTTTCAGGTGTCGGCATCAGAATGGCTATTTTAAGGACTATAAATAATAATACACTGTTTACATAATAGAGGTCCTTCTGCTCAAATGTCATTTACCATGTCAACAAATAGAACTCATACATTTAAATGCTGAATTATTTTCAGAAATAAGGAGTCATTTGGAAAAGTCCAGTAACCACTGTGAATAGCTGTTGAAATAACTGCAGAGTAATCATTTATCATTGAGTCAGCGTTACAGTCGGACTATCGGGTAGATAAGTGAGAAGATAAAGTCAAACCTTGTCTTGTTGATGCCGTGTTCCTGTCCTGTTTCTCTACAGACAATCTCTCAGTGAATCTCTCAGACCACACTGTATACGGTTGAAGTGCTTGATAGAAGAAAAAAACACACCACTGGAATGCCTTTGCATTTTCCAAAACCACTAATCATCACCTGCTCGAGGGTGATCTCATGACCATTTTTCATTTCCTGGGTGCTGGTGCCGAGGACTGGGCTTAGAGTAGATTACGTCATAGTAAGCTCTCTGTGATATCAAAGCTTTTCGTCGAGCTCATGCTATATTGAAGTTTTACGCTCCACGTCATGTATGGACCATAAAAGGGAATAAAAGCTCAAAAGAATGTTGAATGAAGGAGGAAACATGTCTAACGTGTTCATCCTTGTTAGCAAAACTGAATCTACGGAGATGTTGCTCTGCAATAGAACTCCAAATACACTTTTGATGGCTTTGGTAGAGAACAGGGACACACTTGAAAACATTGAAGTGAAAAGTTTCATTTTTTATTTTTGTTATATATGTATATACACTGAAAAGTTCCTTTAAGTTCTCAACCTAGCATTGCATAATGTACATCATGTAATCTGGTCCTCTCTGATTGCAACTAATATCAAAGCAGATGTCAGTGCCCTGGCATACTGAAACTACAGAGACACTTATACTACAGGATGAAAAAAAAAAACTGCAAAGAAGCAGAAAACTATAGAAAAGCTGTCATCATTTTTATTTATAGTGGTATTTTCTGAGACGGTTACCACGGCTGTGAAATGCTTGTATTGTTGAGACCCTACTTGAGTCGAAAACAGGCTAGAGTTCCAGCCTTGTATAGGAACAGCAGAGGCAGAGCCAGGCTGCTCGGCAGACAGAGGCAGTTACAACACACAAACAAAACACACTCAGCTCTTCCTATCTCGGCGGGGGCTAAGTCGTTAATGACATTGAATATCAGAAGCCCACTGAGCCTGAACATCAGAGCTATCATTATGACTACGATGGTCTGGAAAGCCTTACGCTTTGGTTGGTCAGTTTGTCTCCTGTCCCCACCCACTTTCCCCAGTCCCAGCCGAATCAGAGCCGAGAAAACAGAAAGGCTGCAGAAATAGATGACAACGATAGAGAAGGCGAGGAACGCGATAAACATGGTGCTGGGGAAATCAGGGAAGATTAGAGCCGTTATGCCTGTCATTCCAAAGGTAATCAGCCAGACGCACCCAATGCTGATGTTCCTGACCTTCATCCCACCTGATTTCCTCAGCCCCATGTAGGTGATGGGGTGAACCACAGCTAGGTAGCGCTCCACACAGGCCAGGCAGTGAAAGGAGGTCTGTCCAGGGTACATAATGGTTACAGAGTAGAACCCAACGATCAAAGTCTTCGGATTGCATAACCCAATAGAGAACAAGTAGAAGACCGCTCCTAAAACCCCGATGATCTCCACCATGACTGTGTGGTAGATGAAGACATCTGAAGGGTTTCCTGATCCTGCGGTCTCTGAGAACTGATGCTGCCATCGCTGGAAACCCTTCCAGAGGACGAGGATGTAGAGAGGGAGGAAAAGGAGGATGTTGACAATGTTGAAGGCCATGAAGAGCACAGAGCTTAAGGGATCGTCAAAGCATTTGAAGAAGTGGGGATAGACGGAGGAATTTGAGAAGCAGAGATGAGGGGATGGTGGGGAGGCGGAGGAAGATGAGTTTGCTTCTTGCATGTTTGATGATAGGATTGGAATACCTGAGGAGGAAAAGATAGGCTTCATCATAAGTTTGGTGAACTCCACTGACAGGAGGCAGACTGCTCTTTGGAACTTCCTATGATTGCTTGGAAATTCTGAACTATCTAAAAAGTGCTTTCAACTTGTAAACAAAACAAATCATGGTTCAATTTTATCTGGACCAGGACTACCTCATTTTGTCAGACCAAAGTCTGGTTGTCTGATCCGACCCTTCGTCCAGAGGAGGAACCACGCCTACAATTTCAGTTTGGAAACCAAACATTCCATAAGTCAGAACTATCCAAAGAAGGGCTTTCAGTTTGTTCAGACTTTGGTTGAAAGGAGGGGTCACATTTACAATTATGGTCTGGATAAAACTGAAAAGTCAGAAAGCCCAAACCCTCCAAAAAGTGGCTACAATTTTTGTTCATAACGGGAAGAAGTAAGAATAAGAACTTAAACCTAAATTGGAACGTTTTAAATTTGGTATATTAAAAAAAAAATTCAAAATTCAGCCGATCCTTTAATCCATCCCATAGTTTGACCCCCAAAACTGAAACGCATCTGTATTTTACATTAAATCTAAGCAGTTCTTTCAAAGATGGACAACCCTCTTCAATCTAAACTTCCTTCTCTTGGTTTGACAAAGTATTTGCAAACAGCCAGGAAAAGTGTTGTAACATTTTTAGATGCAGGAAGCTATAAAAATAATGATTTATAGATTTAAGGTAACCAGCTTAATCTACAGTTCTTATAGCTCTTTTCTGAAGTTTAATGGAGGGCCGAACAGGACTCAAACTGGCCATGTTTAATCTGTTTTATTATGACAATTTAATTCTTATCTTATTTACTCATTTCATAAAATTCGGAACAAACCAATGGAATGGAAAATATTCAAATTACAGATCAAATCAAAAATAGATTATTAATTATGTTTTATGTCTCTCTCTCTCTTTCAGCATAGTTCCATAGTATCATTTCTGATGAAAAGTTTTTATTCACAGCCATCAATAACAGCCAGAAAACAATATTTGAATAGTTAAAAATTATATCTAAAATCAATCGGTTTTTAATTAGCAATAACAAAAAAGAACTTTAAATAACCCCTGGAAAATGGATGGCCTGATTTAGCCATTTCCTCTGTCACAATAAAACAGTATAAGTAGATGGTTGCTGCTCATTTCTGTTCCTGCAGTGAGGAGCAGCTGCTCCTCAGAAAACAGTCAGGTTTATGAATGACCTACAGGTGTATTTCACATTAAAGGTTAGGTCAGGTGATTGACTTGGTCAGCCTAAAACCGGAGATATATAGATCTATCTTCAAATTGGCTTGCTTTTCTCCCACGAAGCGTACATCACCCCAATGGGTGTATTATAATAAAAAACGATAACATTTCAATAGGGTCCTCACACTCTAATTATAATGAACGTTTCACAACCATAATTATCATCCGGCTCAAAAACTGAAAGATCAGACTGTCTGAACCATCCAAGAAAGTGATTTTAACTTGTAAACAAACCTAACTCCGGTTGATCCATGCTGAGACTATCATTTCTTTAGAGGCCCTCATTCAGGCTGTTTGATGCAGACCTTCCAGCTACGTTTTCAGCAGAAAATGCTATTTTTTTTTCTCGTTAAAATTATTGCAAGAGTAGAAGCAGTAATAGTAGTACAGAACTGAAATTCTGATGGATTTAATTTAATTGAACTTTTCTTTAATTTCTCTCCATGTTAAAAGTGATTGAAAAATGACCGGTTTTAAATGGGAGAGAAAAAAGCTGAAATGAACTGTTTTTATTGTGTAATAATTATCTAACAAACCTGTAATATAACAAAGGGTTTAACCAAAACACTCAAAAAAGAACCTTAACGATGGAGAAGTAAGTTATTTTCTGAAAAAAAAAAAACACCTCTTCAATATAAGAACATAATATTATCCATGCAGTATTCTGACTCACCCAATGTTGACTTTACATTAAAGACAAAGAAGGGAGTAAGAGCCAGTTCTCTCCATCAAACCAATCATGAAGTTAACAATATAACTCTTCATCTTTCGGCGCCATTCTCCTGATACAATTGGCAAATAACTGTAATCATTAAAACTTACTATAAAATGTAAAATATACTGACCTCTTGAGCCGTCGGCGTAAATATTAGTCTGTCGTCAGCCGATGCAGATTGATTTATGTTTGTAGGCATATGGCGGGGAAATAGGCAGGCTGTTTGCATGATGCAAAACCGAGGTGACTTGACTCAAAGAATAATCAGAAAACCTCAAAATTTTCAAGTAAAAGAGAGCATTCATCTGAAGCCATTAAAAATGAAGACTGCTTTTTTTCTGCTTTCACATATAAAATGATACGTAAATGTAATCATCAGATATTTAATAGGGGAATTTAAAAATCAAATTTAAAACAACCATATTCATAGATTTATTAATATAATATAAAATTGTATTTCCCTTCAAAAAGGATCCATCCTGAGCTAAAACTGATATATATATAATTTCCATTATTGGTGGCAGTTCATTTTGTAGATTTTATAAGATTTCACCAAACAAATGCAATCTTTAGTGAAGTGACCTGATATATTTTTCAAAGAAAAAGCAAACTGTGGTTTGATATTTTTGGAATTCTGAGAAACATTATTATTAAATGGAATAAACTTACACAAATATGCATGTTTTTTTATGCTGAAAATGAACAGAGCCATTTAAAAACATTTCTTAACACTAACTAATGCAAGGTAGAACAAATTTGAACAACTTAAACGATAGGTTGGTTTTAACTTGCATACATTGATTCCCCTTTTTCTCTGCTGACTGACTGTTTTGGAAAAGTCGGAAAGAAACTCACATGGGTGTCCTCTGCTGGTGATGGAACACCTGAGTGACCTAGAGAAGCTGTCAGAGTCAAGACTATTCAGTACCTCAATATGAGTGCATCAAGTTGTCATACACTTAAACAGAATTCCCCCTCACTTTTCCACATCCCCAGCCTCCTATTTTGATGGTCAGGTGTCCAAAACAATCAGCCCCCTGTGGAGCAGAGGGGTCGTTTACATCTCCTGACATTTAATGGTGTGCAGGTTTGGCAAACTCTTTTCCGTAATCGTTGTAGGACCTTTGATGTTTTTTGACAGCTTTTCTTCCCCTGAAGAGCCTGTAAGCACAATGTATTTCACCTTCTCAGGTCTTGGATTCAACAATGCCTCATAATAACCTAAAATCAATAAATGCATGACATTGTACTTGACCCTAACCCTAACCTGTTTGGGTCAAGTACAATAAGATTAGTGTCTCAAGTTGAGGTCGTTTTTAAGTCTGCCACCCACGCAGGACTTTTATTGAGTCTTTAATTCAGGGGATAGGGGCAAAAGTTGAAGGAACGTTTCCGTAATTCGTTTCCGGTCGGACACTTTTCATAGACGGACCAGTGTACCTTGACCCTGTAGCGCCCAGGCTCATCTCCTTTATTTTTCTTTATTTTTAAACGATATAAATGAATTCATTAAACATTTCGCGTGCGTCACTCGCGCTCCGTCACGCGCCTTCGGCTTTTACGTGGTTGTCGCGTGGCAGGAGCTCATTGAAATGTGTCACTTTGACTTTAAACAGCAGAGTCCTGCAGGTTAGCTCCTATGCTAATCTAACACTGAGTAGCTCCAGATGTTACACCTCCTCCAGCAGAACCGAAACCAAGCCAGTCCGGATCGGCTGTGCCTCTGGGTTCTGGGGGGACACGGCCACCTCAGGTACTTTACAACCCGAAATAATGTGAGGTAAACGACTAGCATTAGCATCATGATGCTATTAATAACTATTTCCCCCGATGTCACCTTAAATAAATTCAGGTCAAAGTATCTCCAAATCTGCAGGTCTATTTGAGTGTTTCTGGTCTGCAGTGAGTGAAATGACCATAGTGGTCTTAGGAAAAACGGCCAGAATCGTCATTGCCCAAGGCTTGTTGATCTGCTTGAAGAGCCATTGTAGCCCAAAAAGTTGAAAAGGTCTATGCTAATTCTGATAGAAAGGTGTCAAAACACACAGTAACTTCACATCATGCTGCATAATGGGGCTGTTTAGCTGCATGTTGGTCGGTGTGACCTATGACCCCTGTCCACTGCTGAAAGTTTCTATTATGGATATGTCAGCATTAGAGCTGGACCGCAGTGGAAGAAGGTGGTCTGGTCTAACGAATCAGTTTCTTTCATATCATGTTGACGGCCGGGTGCATGTGCATCGCTTAGCTGTAGAAGACATGGTACCAGGATGCATTATGAGAAGAAAACCAGTGTAAGGCTTTAGACCATGTTTTACTGGGAAACCTGGGGTCATACCATTCTTGTGGACTTTCCTTTGACAAGTAATACCTACCATAACATAGTTGCAGCCTTAGTAACCCCCCCTTTCATGGAAATTATATTCCCTAATGGCAGTGGCCTCTTCCAGCAGCACAATGCTCCCGTACTTGTTGCATAAATGGTCCAGGAATGTTTTGAGGAAAACAGCAACCAGTCCGAGGTGCTGACCTGCACTACAGGTTCCCTGGCTCTCAATTCATTCCAGCATCTGTGGGATGTAATGGACAAAAAAATCCAGGGGCCTCATTTCTGAAACTGCGTAGGATTTGCGTCAGAAGGTGGCGTATGCGCAAACATATAGTTTGCATGTAGATAGAAAATATTCTAATTAATAAAACAGTGAGCATGCGTGTCCAACGCTGGTGTCCTTTTATAATTCACAACACACTCAAAGTGAGGCGAGCTTCATGTACATGAGCGAGCTCCATGTAACGGCCAAAGTTGCCCATAAAAACTCAGTTGAATGCCACTAATTAATATTAATGACTACTGATTGATGATTTCAGTCGCAGCGAAGGCAGACAGGAAGCGTAAAAAAAAATGTACACAATGTGAAAGTGAAGATGTTAGTGGATATAGATAGAAAACAGAGACTAAGATGTTTGGGGTCTTACTGCGTGTGTTGCAAACACCACATAGGTCTAAGAGTGACAGGAAGTGATCGACTCGGTGAAGCTACACCCTCAGGTGGTTTGACTGACTGATGTCTGTCCAACTTCAAAGAAACAAAACTAAATACAAGACTTTGGCTGAATTAAAAGAAGAAATCAGCCAACTTCTTTGAATGAAAAACAAACGCCGCCGTCTGCGCTCCAGGCAGAGCCCGGTTATTTTTCTGACAGCGGCCTCCCAGGTGCTGCTTAGCTCAGGGAAATGGACAGAAATCAGTTTAATTAGTGAAATTATCAATGAGTAGCTTCTTCCATTGTCCAAATAAATCACTGTGTCATTATGCATTTTTATATCCTAAATTAATGATAATGATAATAATAATGATAGCAAACACATTATGGAACACCTTATATGATATATGATGACAAACCGACTCATATGAGTCATCTGTTGTGATTTGAAACAAACGTATCTTTATTTTTATTCTTTGTGTGATCTATATTCCTGTTTTAACATGTTATTTTACTCTGCATCTGTAAATCGACTGAGTATTAATTAAAAGCACTCCATTAATAAAATGCAATATCAGAAACATCTTCAATTTAATGTTGATTGTCCAACGGATTACTTTATTATTTATGAGAATGAATTTCAATGATAAATCTTGTTTCATATTTCATATAAATTTTTAATAAATAAATTTCATATAAATCTTGTTTGATGATTGCAGAAACATCTGAGGGTTTGTTGGTGACGCATCTCTCTGTATTTATCTCCTTGGAGATAAATCCAAAACCTGTTTGATTATTTTTTGTAAAATTGGTGTTGAGTGATAATATTTATGCCAGTGATTTTACACACTGGCATTAATTTCACTCTCCTATTCCCCCGTATTTGTGTGTTTTTCAGTGCCTCAGTTGATCTACAGTGGGAAGCTGGACTTCCTGGTGTTTGACTACCTCAGTGAGATCACCATGTCTCTGCTCACCGCCGCCAAGGCCAAGATGCCTGTGAGTCCCACGTCTTAATAGGGTCCGACTCTCGTTTTCATAGCCTGACATATGAATGCCCATATTTGTTATATTCAGGATATGGCTTACTACAGCTCCAAGATAATCTAAGAGTCCTGGTTCGGTTTTTCGGCATCCGACCTATCAATTGCAGGACAAGTCTTTCACTTCCTGTCGGTTATATCCCCCGTACTGACAGGTAACCATTGAAGCCAAATAAACAATGCTACTCTGGCTTCATCTGTCGGTGGTTATACTGTTATGGCTGATTGGTTTGATTATTCTTTTCTGTCTTTGTCTTCTTTAAGAATCTGGGTTACGCTCCAGACTTTGTCCAGGTGGCTCTGGCTCCGTTCATTAACGACATCCAGAGGAAAGGCAAGTTTATAAATGAAATCTATTAACGTTTTTGTAATTAATTATTAAATTATGTTTGCCTTCCCGACTCGCTTACTGATGAACTGAATGAAGTCCTTGGTGTCTCCTCCCTAAAGGAATTCGAGTCGTCAGTAATGCAGGAGGCGTGAATCCTCTGGCCTGCGCCAAGGCCATTCAAGAAGTCATTAAAAAGGCGGGCCTGGACCTCAAGGTTGCTGTTGTGACCGGTGATGACCTCATGCCTCTCGTAAGGCTGCTATAGCAACATAGTCACGTAGTAAAAAATGTAACATTTAGAAAATCAAAGGTATTATATTTGTAAAATCCTCTTGTCTCTCCTCTCTTCTCCCTCTCATATCAACCTCTGGTCTTTGTTCTCGTCTTGTCTCGTCTCTGCTGATGGCTCTTCTCTGCTGTCGTCTTGTCTCCTCTCATCCCTTGTCTCGTCTTTTGTCTTGTTTCACCTCAACTCTCCTGTCATCTCCTCTCGTCTCGTTTCTTCCTGTCGTGACTCTCCTCGTTTCCTCTAGACTCTACTCTCATCTCTTCTCTCCTCTTGTCTCACTTCCCTTTCCTATCGTCTTGTCTCCTCTCTTCCTGTCTCTTCTTGTCCCTCCTTCAGTCTTGTCGCGCCTCTCAGCTAGTCTTGCCTCTCGTCTCATTTCTCCTTGTGTTTCCTCTCATTTTAGTTATTGTCTCATGTCCTCTCTTCTCATCTTGTTGCGTCTGGTCCCGCCTTTCGTCTCGTTTGAGTTCACGTTTTGCTAAATCCAGTCGTGTGAAAGTCAAAGTCTCCTCGACTCTCCTCCCCTCTGCCCTACTTAAAGGGCTAAGTTGATTGCGGGCCAATTGAGAGTGGAACACACATTCCAGAGATTGACTGTCGGGCTTCACAGCAGTGTGGGCTGTCAGGAATGTCCTCTGCTCTCTGGAAATGGACAATACTCTGGTTCT
Source organism: Lophius americanus (assembly GCA_037951165.1). Lineage (NCBI taxonomy): Eukaryota > Metazoa > Chordata > Actinopteri > Lophiiformes > Lophiidae > Lophius > Lophius americanus. The sequence continues at coordinate 1,706,595 of JBBDHG010000116.1, forward strand.
GCACTTTTAGCTTGATGGCTGCAGTATGTGAACGTGAGAGTGTGAACACACTGACCCTCGTTCTATTCTCTCGTTTCACTGCTTCTATCCTTTTCTATCTCATGGTGTTGATGTTAAACTCACGGCGTTAATGTTCAAGGTTCACTAATTAAAGGTGTATTAAAAGTCCAAAGTCTCCTTTCTTCTCCTACAGGCAACCAGTCTGTCTGAAGTAAAGATGACGGACGGAGACAGCAGAAGACCGTTACCTAAAACAGTCCATAGTATGAATGCTTACCTCGGGTATGAATTCGCCCTCACAGATATTCAACTCCTACCTTTTGCACTTCACCTCACATTCTTCTCCCCTTCTTTCTCCTCTCTCTCTTTCATTCCCTCTCAGGGCTGTTCCTATCCGTCGTTGTCTGGATCTCGGGGCGGACATTGTGGTAACGGGACGCTGCGTGGACAGTGCCGTGGCTCTCGGGCCTCTCATGCACACCGTACGTCTGCTTTAAACATTTGTATCAGATTCTTATTTTCAGCCATCATCAGTTCTTAAACAGAATCCTTTCGGGATCCAGGGGAATATAGATAATATTTTAAACTCTTGTTTCCTGGTGGCTGTAGGCCGTCTGTTCTAAAATGTTGCTGTCAGTGGGTGGAGATGTTCTACACAGACTGAACATATTATTTTTGAGACATAAGATTCAGTAAAAAGCTTTTTAACATACTTTCATACACTGCTAAAAGAAATTGAAGGAATTTCCACTGTACAATACCAAAGCAGAACTGCCAGAACTCTACAAAATAACATCTAGCGGTTTACTCATGTGCATGTTTCGGACCCAACTCTCAGAAACAGACTCTTTGAAGGTGGCATGAGGATTTGACGTCCTCTAGTGGGACATGTGCTCATAGCCCAGCAACATGCAGCTCGATTGGCTTTTACCAATGAACACGATAATTTGCAGTTGCAGCATTGGTGCCCCGTTCTCTTCAGAGCAGGTTCATGTGGCGCACATGTGGCGGAGAGGAAAGAGTGTAGAGACATCATTGGGAAGGAGATCGCCCAGGACACAACGTACCGGCCCATTAGGAGCAGGTCCAGACATTGTCAGGGGTGCATATAGTCAACGGAGGCCAAACACAGAACTGATCTAAAATATTTGTCTTCGTTATTAAAAGTGCATTAAATAAAAAATAATACAAACACAGTTGGAGAACAAAAAATGCACCCTCAACAACAAAGAGTTTTGAAACGGCACACTTAGTTGTAAGAGAAACTTCACTAAATGTCTCCGCATTTTGTCAAATTCTTCTGCTCTTCCTGCCACGTACCTTGTTTCTTGTAATTTCATCATGTGAAATTGAAGAGAGAGTGAGATCTTGTGTTTCGTTCAGATCTATGTTGAGTGAAGGGTACTGGCTCAGAGGATTGGCTGACTGCTGAGACAATGACGCTGCTGCCACCTATTGGTCTATCAAGCTCCTACCTAACCAGGGAGCACTTAATCCTTCCAGAGAACATATTGACAGCAACAGTGATTATTTTTTTCTTTGTTTTTTGAATGTAGGTTACATGTGTGTAAGATTTCTATCTCGAGTTGAATATTTTGATCTTGAGCGAGAACTTTTCTCTGATGCAAAGAGCAATGAGAAGCTGTTCTTTCTCTGACAACAGAGTGAAATAGTGGAAAGTAAACCGATGTAGTTTTCCTGGAAGGGAGGGGCATATATTTAAGGGATTGCAGGAAGTCCAGTCAAAGTTCATTTGTATTGCACATTTAAAATAACCACAAAGCCTCTTCAGAAAATGTGGAGGTGACATGGCTCAACTCAAGTTAAGAGCCAGAGAGAAAAGGTAGGAGCTTAGCAGGGATTTAAAAGCTTCTAGTTCTGACGGGAATGGGTCTAACTCACATTAGAGACATGAATATTCCCAGGTAACATTCACACGAGACGAGCAGCGTGAATCAAGTGAGTGCAGTGTTTGCAGCATAAAATAGAACATTATTTACTCCATTGGATAACGGTTCTTGGATTGACAGGGACACAAGTCTCATCACCGGTCAGTAAATTCTCTCTCTGACTTTATCTGTTACAGTTTGGATGGGAAACAACCGACTATGACCTGCTGGCAGCTGGCAGGTATGCGCGCACACACACACACACACGCACACACACAAACTGACCCATGATGTTGATGACTTGTGATAAATACGGAGGGTCCATTAGAGGAACATCTAAGGTTATCTGTTCTTTAATCATCTGTTTTTCGGTGTAACATTCAGATCAAACTCGGGACAGACCAGGAACCTGACAGATAAAGTTGTAGGCTGAAAAGTTATAGATCTTTGGTCTTAAAGGAGTTTTCCTTTGTTGAATCTGGAGATCTGATCGATGCACTGGAACAGAAGTACGTAAAGCCAGACCAGATACAGTTCTCTGAATTTATTATACAATATATCTACGATGCTATCGAAGTCGTGATTAGTCTCAAATCTGTAGAGGGAATATTAAACCCTTGAAACCAAGACAAGTTAGCAAGTTGCAGAAATATTCTAAATAGTAAATATGTGATGCGTTTTATACATTTTTGCAATATATTGCAACACGTATCACAATACAACTCAAAATATCCCAGAAATCGCAATAAAAACGTTTATTTTTTACTGCAATACCCGACCCAATTTTGAGTTCCTGTACTGAGTGCTTTGCGAGCATCTGGTCCCAGTCGGCTGGATCCTCTGCCTCCAACCGAATCCGTTTAAACACAATCCGTTTGATGGTTTCTCATTGAGGTCCCTCTGATAAGGTTTAAGATTGATAAAGCTTTAAGATTTATTTGAGTAAATCGTTTTTTAGTAAATGCGATCCAACAGCTGTTATTATGTTTATGTGTGTCAGTCTTGCAGGTCACCTGATCGAGTGTGGAGCTCAGAGCACAGGAGGAATCTTCACCGACTGGCACAAAGTTCCTGACTGGTGAGTCTTGAGGGTTTAAAACAAACTTTGGAGCCTCCGGCAAAGGTTTGGTTGAACCAAATTGTTTATTTTAAGGTTCTCAACAGGAGTTTCCACTTTACAGAAATAGCATTGCTTAGTGATAATGACACAACTTTACCACAATGATATCACATTATGGCAACCACAACACTTTATGGAAATCATACCTTTTTACAGTAATGTCACCACTTCACGATAACAACACCAGTTTACGGAAACCGGGCCTACTTATGGCAATGGCACAATCCCATTGTGAGGATACATTTTTACAGTAAAGGCACCAATTTACCATATTTTTGTGTTGTACTGTATTGTACCTTTATATAGGAATGCCAAAACTTTACAAAAATGACACACCTTCACAGCAATGACACTACTTTATGAAAGTAAAATAGTTTCATAGCAATGTCATCACTTCACGACAACAACAGCACTTTACCGCAGTAGCCCCTCTTTTTAGCAACAATACCTTTTACAGACACCACTTCATCAAACATTAATGAATTTTACTGAATGAGCGAGGCAAAGGAGTGGTGATGTCAGCAGTATGGAAATATTTGATCGATGAAGCATCAAAAATCAAACTTTCATATTTTTTAAATGGAGTAATGCTGTTTTTTTTTGGTAAATTGTTAAAGTTTCCCAAAAGTGATTAAAAGAATCGATTTGTAATCCCTGTTTTGTGATAAGTGCAGGTTGATACACATCCTGCAATATGATGGCGTTCAGTTGGAGGCTTCAGCCGAAGTACATGATGTGTTTTGGTCTCAGGGATAACATGGGGTTCCCAGTGGTGGAGTGTTCCAGCGACGGCTCCTTCCTCCTCTCCAAACCGCCTAAAACTGGCGGCCTGGTTTCCTTCGGCACAGTGGCGGAGCAGCTGGTCTACGAAATTGGAGACCCTCAGCGATACCTGCTGCCTGATGTCACCTGTGACTTCAGCCAGGTGGTCATCAAGGAAGTACCAGGTAATGACACAAACACACTTTCATACACAAACACTGTGTCTCACACACACATGTCCTTTTGAGGACATGACCACAGTTTGAACTGTTGACTGTTTTCATAACCTGTAAACATCACCCCGCAGCTTTAAACAAACCACTGATGAAATTCTTCACCCGACTCTGAACCTCAAATAAACTCTTTCTCCGTTTCATAAAAACTAAACATCAACCCATCAACTCAGATTGAACCCGTCTAGAACTCTAACCGTCCTATGAACTCCAAAACCTTCCCCTGATCCCTCAATGAACTCTTCCTCGCCTGACACTGTTCTGTTGGAATAAATCATATTTTGAATGAAGGGAGAAACCATAATATTTCACAATCTGTGAGAAGCTGAGTCTGACCCCAGCTCCGTTACTCCGCTCGCCACCATCTTTGTTGGAATGCTCTGCAAATTCAAAGGTGGACCCACCTCACAACTTCTAGGACTTAAAGGATCTACTGCTGACGTCTTGGTACCAGGTACCGCAGCACACCTTCAGAGTTGGGCTGGATTCCAGGCCAGAGCTGTGCTGGTTGGCTTACGCCGGCCAGAATCAATATTTGTCAGGTTCTTATCAAGCCATAACTGATAAATGGAAAGAGGAGTATTCAAAGAGAATTTACATTCATACAGCTTTACATGAAATATGTTCTAAGTTCAGCGTGAACTCCCTGAACTTAACTTGCACTTAAATCAGATTAGGTCTCATCTACATCAGCAGGGAGTTCTGGATCAACTCTGGATCAGAATGTCTCTTTTCAAAGGGGGACATGACCCCTTCAACGCTGCTGTCTCTACTAATGTAAACATTTCCTCTAATTTAGCCTCTTCGGCCATTACTTGACCCCTACGCTCTTCATCGTGGAGCCGAACCGTTTACGTGTCAGTGAATCGGTTCAGGCAGGGATGAACGCTGATGTTTTTCAACACACTCCTGGAGGTTAAATGAGTGTATTAAAAGGACATGGTCAGGCTCCAAAAAGTTCTCCTCCTCCTTTCACTATAAGAACAGCAAAGTCTCACAGCGCTTTGAGAGTTAGTTCCGTCCCAATTTAACCTCTCCAACAATGACACGTCCCAAAAACGACCTTCTAGGTCTTTCTTTTTTCATTGAGGTCTTCCTTGCTAAAGAAAAAAATCATTTGTTACTAATGTTGACAACAGCAATTAAATAACACGGGAAAATGTTAATAAACTATACACATATAAAATATATTTCCATAAATAAATAGATAGATGAATGATATCATTTACGAGGAATTCAGTTTCAATTAATTAATGAAATTGAATTCAAATCATTTGTATAATATATAACCTAATTTCAATGAAATAGTAGATATAAATGTATTTTGTTGCATCATGGGAAAATCTGTAATTGAAACTATTTTTAATTTTAATAATGTATACAAATTGTATATATTATTTATTCATTCATAAATCAATAGTTAAAGTCAATCAATTGAATAGTAAATATATATGATTTTTAAGTAATTTGAAAATTAATAATCGTAATGAAATTTGATGTAATTTGCATTTTTGATTAACATTATGTTTATTTATTGTACGTGTTTTAATTGAATGTGATTTTAGTGAGTTTAAATTATAATGATATTGATATTTACATTATCTTTAAATAATATATTCAAATAAACAAAGTTATTGATAAATGTGATTTTAGTTCAACATTTTATTTTATTTTTTACAATATATTTATATTAAAATAAATGATCAATTATTAATATATAATAATTGAATTACATTAACCATATAATAGAGTTTAGCAGTGATTTATATAATATGTAAATAATTCATGTAATTTAAATATTTTTTACAATAATAATTGGCAAATATTATTTATTCGTAACCATATAGATGTAAATGGAAAAAATAATTAATATAAATAAAACCATACTAAAAAATAACCTTACACTAAATTTACTTCAAATTTGAGTGTTTATTTTTTGTTTGTTCTTTTTGAGCGTCATCATTCATTTAGACAAGATTTAACGTCTAGTTTATAATGAGGGAATGTTCATAACTACAAGTTTCGTCTTAAAATGTCACAGAGTCTGGAAACATTTCCAATCCTTTTCTCCGGTGTTGAGGGAGATGCCTTTAGATTTTGACAGAAAATCATCTCATTAGGGAAATATTGGATAATGGGTAAATATTCTAAATGTTTCATTTCTTCCCAACTTCCTGTGTGGGTGTTTTCAGGTGTCGAGGGAGGAGCTGTCAGAGTGACGGGGGCTAAAGGCCTGGCTCCGTCAGGTGACTACAAGGTAAAAACATCAAAATGTGGAGGATTTATTGGTCATTTCTCTGAATATATAATTCCATCCCCCTTTCGGATCTTCTCAGGTTTGTGCCACCTACATGGACGGCTTCAGGGCCACGGCGGTGTGTCCGGTTGGAGGGCCCAGAGCAGTGGAGAAGGCCCGACGGACCGCGGGCAGCATCATCAAACGGTTTGTGCGAGAGAAGGGACTTTCAAAGTCGCTGCCTCTGATCTATGGTTTCTAACCCTATCCTTGTTCGTCTGCAGGACGAGGAGAATGTTCAAGCAGTTAGGACTAGAAGATTTCAGCTCCGTCAACGTCCAGGTCCTTGGAGCCGAGGACACATACGGAGCCAACGCTCACACTAAAGTAATGCCACGACGCAGACACAACGATTGACGCAAGTCGTCGTAAATGATCCCCTCTTAGATTTTATTCTGCTCAGTCAGCAAAACTGGTTTATAAGAAAAATACTCCAAATCAAAAAAGGGTAACGAGAAACATCTAGAAGAGGACTTTTCTCTGGAAATCAAAAAATGCCTTCCATTGTCGTTCATTCTAACCGAAAAGAATAAAATGATGAAAGCTTGAACTGTAAGTTGGTGCTGCTAAAACAGGATGATGCTGTTATTTTAGGTGTGATCATGCAGAAACCTCTGAATGAGTTCCCAGGAAACTTGGTTGGAAAATATGTCTTGGATCACAATAATATCCAATATATTTTGGTCCAGATTCATATAAAGGGACAATTCCCTTTATTTAACATTTCAAAATAAGGCATTTTTCCAACTTGTTCTTTTTCTGCTCCTGTAATAAGACAAACTCAAACTGCCTGAAAGCTTGCTGTTGAGATGAGACGTGGTTAGAAGACACGTTCCTTGAATCCGTCAGTCCTGAAGTGGGAATGTTTGGTGAATTCATGTTCCTGATCACAGATTCTTCAGAGGCGTAGAAACTGGCCATAAGCAACGTTGGTCTCTAAACGGGAGGGATGTAAACTTTCAGCGTGTAAACTGGTGTTCCGGTCTGTGGGTTTCTCATAGACAGTGTTGTGGAACTGTTGGTCATCTCCTTTGAGGATGGTGAGATGAAGGAAATGAATCTTCTCCCTTGAGTGGGTTGTTTTCATGTAGTGATAGAAGATGCCGAGATGTGTCTCACCGCCTTTCCAAAGGAAAATCGTTTCATCAATGTAAAATCTGCACCAGATAATGCTCTGAAGATATTTGTTGCTAGTTTGCTTGTAGATGTGTCCTTCTTCCCATAGGCCAAGGAATAAATTAGCATAATTTGGGACAAAGGCAGCACCAATAGCTGCACCTTTCAGCTGTTTGGAATAGTTGTCTTGGAATAGGAAAATGTTGGACCCAGTGACTGAGGTCAACGACAAAAGAAAGGGAGGGGCTGGTTTCCCCACTCTTCTTGTGAAATGTTCCATGGCTCGGCGCCCCTCTATGTGGACAATGTTGGTGTCTAAAGATTCAACATCACGTGTCACTAGAAAATAAGTTGGGGGTTTTAAGGAATTTACTTGATTCAGTACCTGGTTGGTGTCTTTGATTTAGGAGGCTAATGTTGGGACCAGGCCTTTGATGAAATGGTTGATGTATTGGGAGGCTGGCTCGGTGAGTAAGTTGTTAGCAGAAATGATGGTTCTGCCTGGAGGGTTGTACTTGGGTTCTTAGTGCACTTTGGGTAAGAGGAAGATAGCCGGTACTGTCGGGTGTTCGCCGACTGAGATGCGTCTTTTTTCTCTAGCTCTAGTAGGGAAATTGTGAAAATCCGTTTTTCAAGTTTCCGGTCATGGTAAAGGTTCTGTTATTGCCTTTGTGCTTCTTCAGAGTATTTACTATAATTCTGCTTCCCGTTGTCAGCTGGCCTCATAATAATAGTGTCATTTTTTGAAAGATCACCCAGTACAGCTGGTTCTTTCATGGAGAGATAGGAAGGGACATTATGCTGGGTATTGGTGAAAGATTTTCAATTTTCGTAGCCGACTTTCTTGGTAAGTAATAAGTAATTACTTACTTACTTATTACTTTTATTACTTTTCTTTACAAGAATTACTGGACTTTTGAAATTTTGGACTATTGAAAGCTGTTCATGGTGTTATGCAAATATTTTGAATTAATATTTTGAATTCATGATTTCTTATTAATAATTAGGAATGAAAATCTAATTTTTTTGTGAATGGTATGTTTTAGAACAACGTCATTGTTTCTAAAAATCCCAATATCCCAAACCAAATTCACCACAAGAGGGAGTGTTCCCCACAAAAACTCCCCAGGAGAGACTTTTGCAGGTTTGAATTGAGGCCTCATTTTTCATGACCTGAAGAAGAAATATAAATAATATAAAATAATATAAACTACTTTTGGAAATATTTCCACCACCGCTGTTTTTGTCTTTTTTCTTATCTTTCATATTTTATATTCTTATACCGTTCCAGCTAACTCTACAACGCCTCGACGAAGGCCACTGTGTCGAAACATCCCCCCCCCTCCTTTGCTTCCTACTGTTTCTTCTAAAACAAGAGTCCCTTGTAGCCAGCAGGTTTTTATTTTCGGCTTTTTGGTTTTCTAGCTGAAAAGAAATGTTGATTATCTCGTAACCATGGCACCTGGTCCTGAAGTTTATGTTTTGGTAAATAGGCAAGCTTAAGGATCCCGGAGACTTTGACAAGGGTCAAACTGTGATGGCTATGAAACAGGGTCAAGGGCGGCCAAGGCTCAATGAAGGTGGTGGGGAGCAAAGGCGAGCCCATGTTGTCCGATTCCAAAGAACTTCTACTGTAACACTAATCATTAAAAAAATGAATGCTGGTTCTGAAATGACTCAGAACATATACCATGACATCACTTCGCTCAAAAAATGTAAAAATTAGACTGTAGATATAATTAGCTGTAAAGGACATATTCTACGATAGTGTTAGAAAAAAGAGATTATAGTCAGATGAATATACACTTACAGAAATTGGTTGAATGATTATCTTGACTAAATCCAACGGTTTCCCCCATGAAATTTAGTTTAACTTACTGTATTATTCTTAGTTGAACTCACTTTAATATTCTTGTGAGAAACAAACAAACAGACTGAATGAACGAATGAAGGTGAAAACTCATCAGGTTATCAGGATTTAAAATTTTCTGAACATCACTAAAATAATAAATGGAATATTTTGCTTGTTTCTTTCCGAAATGTTTACTCTTATCCTCCCTCCTCATCTGTCCATCTTAATTTTAGCAGGTCAGGGTCAGACTTAAGCCTGTTTCACGCCTCCAAACTCTCCCCTCGATGACAGACTCTCTCTTTGTCCCCTCACCCCTCCATCCATTCAGAACCTCTCCTCCACCAGAAGCAGGTCGGGGTCAGACTCAAGCCTGTTTCACGCTATTAACCTCCCGAGCTCGGGTTTCTCTATCCCCTCTATGCTTGCTCCTCACATCATTTCTAGCTGAGAACAGTGAGATGTGTTTCTTTTTCTGTGTCTGCAGGGCTCCAGAGAGGCAGTCATCTGGATGGCCGTCCAACACAAACAGAAAAAAGCTCTACAGCTCTTCTCCACAGAAATTGCTCCAGCAGGAACTGGAATGGGTATGACAACCATGTGTCAATAAAAAAGTTCTGGTTAGTCTATAAATAATACACAGAAAATGTGAAAAAAAACTTTCTTGCAGTGTTAAAATAAAAAAATATAATAAACCTGACATTCTCCCCTTTATCCAAACTCATTCCAATATGTATTATTTTCATCCCTGTGGATCTTAAATTTAGGCCCCTCACTGCAGGATTGCTTTCATTCTTCTGTGCCAGAATGGTAGCACTGCCTCAGGAGATCTCTGCAGAAGCAGCTGTGTAAAGGTTCACAAAAGTACCGATGTAGTAGCCGTGGTCGTCACGTTTTCATCCTTCGCCTGTCATCTGTATTGAAGCGAACACTGCAGGTTTAATATCTGTGGACTATAGTATGCCAGCCAACGTAAGCAGAAAACACAGGAGTGTTTGCTGTTGTTGTGCTAGGCTGCACCCTCTGCTGCTCCGGGTTATCTCCTCTTCATTGGTTTTAGGGATTTCTCTCTGAAAGTACTGACATAACCATCCAGATTTTAAATTCAGAATATCAAACATGTCTGAAAATGATCGGAGTAGCGCTGACAGCCCACAAGCATATCAGGTGATGGTGCACCAGAGTCTGTAAATGTCCCACACTGTGAGATCTTCTGGTCTCAACATCAGGACTGACCAAAGAATCAGGGTGAAATCCAGGCCATTCTTATGTAGGGGGAGCATAGATTAAGTGAACCCTACTACTTGCTCTTATGGTGGTCTCTGCTGAGATATTTCTCTGTGCACCAGCACAGAGTAGAGAATTTTCACCCGTGGGCAGCTGGCCAGTTCTCTGCAGATACTGTAAGGAGGGTCATTGCCTCTAGTTTTCACCAGATCTGGATTTTTGTTTATAGATACAAGTTCAAATCAGCCACACACAGTCGGAGTGAACTGTGTGTGACTCCTGCTGAGTCAAACTCTTGAACTGTTAGCAGGACGGCTGAACCCGGACCAGCCACTGAAACTACAGGGACCTTTATTATAGTGCTTCCTCCACTCCAACGCCGCCTGAATCAACTGACACTAGCTAACATCGCTTTGGCTCCAAGAATCCTCTCATCATGTTCCTCGCCAGATCAAACCGTGAAACTCTAAGCTATGCATAACTCAACATAACGGCAATAATCAGGATCACAGAGAGAAATAAGAGATAGAACGATTCCAGTTCATGACGTACGTCACCAAAGGACAAAAATAAAAGATATGGGGCAAAATATTATATTTTTATATTATATTTTATCCAATTATTATTATATTGTACCCAATAGAGAAAATGTTCCTTTCTATTTTTTATTTTCTCTGTAATATCGATTATTGTCGTTATGTTAGAGAGGTTAAAGGTCAAGCTCAAACTTTGTCTTTTCATATTCTCCCTATTCTTCGTGCTCACAGCTCCTGGACTGACGGGCATCGTAGGAGGACGGCCCAGAGTGTGAGTTTGTAGTTTTTTATATACGTACATTTGTCTCCCAGGAAGTCTGATCTTATCCTCGTGAAAAACCTGTAGAGATGTGGAGAACATCTCCCTGTAATTCTTCATATCTTATTCATTCTTACTCTGATTTCTCCAGGTCCCCCGTCCTCAAGCCCTTTTTCTTCCTTCATCCGAAACCTGAGCTGAAGGTGAGGTTTCCAAGAAAAGCAGGGTCTGGTTTTCAAAACATGATTTACACGAAACGTTGTGGAGGGATGGGGCAGAATGACGCGTAGCTCAGGTGCAACCATTTGTTTGTCACTGCAGGTGGACCTTCACATCAATGGGGAGATGACAGAGTCTTTCACAATGGAGGGACCAGACGTACCTGAGCAGGAAGCCCCTCCCACACCGGCAGAGGATGTATCTGACAAGGGTAAACAAGCACGCACCAGAGTTTCACATCTCAGAGAGTCAATTTAACCATTTAGTCGTGTTGGCTGTTCATCAAGATACAGCTGCTATGGCTACCATTGCATATATATTTAGAAAAAACACTTGTTTTTTTTTTTGCCAATAACTAATATATAGTATATTTTACCAATAAACCTAATAAATTAGCCTAATTCCTAAGATCTAAAACTCTTTCTTCACATACAGTTCCTTCCAGAATAATTGGCACATTGTAAAAACAAAAAAGCGTAAATAGTGATTCAAAAAACGTCTTTTTTGTCCATACCCATGATCTTTAATCCAAATTATTCACTAAAATCTAACCTTTTATTCATGTGATAAAACAAGACATTCCTGACATAAAACAAATATTTCTCTTTTATCCCTGTCCCACAATTATTGGCACACCCTGCAATTAATATTTTGTGCAAATATATATTGCCACAACAACACCCGGAGTCTCCTTCTGTAGTGTGTGATGGGGTTTGAGAACCGATTCCATTCCTCCATTCTGAAAATCTTCAACTCCTTCAGATTCTGAGGTAAATGCTTGTAGACTCTCCTATTCAGCACATCCCACAGATGTTCTATGGGGTTCGGGTCAGGTGACTGGGATGGTAAAACCTTAATTTTCTGATCTCTGAATCAGTCTTGGGTGGATTTTGGGTTGTGCTTCAGATCACTGTCCTGCTGGAAAGTCCAACCATGGCCCACTTTACGTTTCCTGACAGAAACAGTCATTAGATTTCATCCATTGTCTGCTGATAGTTGATGGAATCCACGGAACCCTGTATTTTAACAACATGTCCAGGCATTTAGAAGAAACACAGCCCCCTAGCATCAAAGATCCACCACCAAACTTCTCAGCTTTTCTTTAGGGTTTTCTCTCTTGAGTATAGACGCTAATGGTTTTTTAAATTTAATTTATGGCACTGTAGAAAGCAAACGCCAACATTCTAATAGATGTTCGTACCTATGAGGACTCGTGTCGACTACCTCCAAACCTTAAGCCACCCAGGACACTTGTTGCCCTTACCTAAACCATATTCTGGCCTTAAAACCAGGACTAAAGCCTAAAGCCTAAAGCACGTCCGTGGCTGGCCAAAAAAGCTCCCACATTCAAATGCCCTCGTTACTTAGAACTAAAACTCTTTCTTATTAAGATAGAAGTACACACACTCACACTTGAGCCTCTCCATCCCCCAAAAAACAAGTTCTTACCACGAAGACAGAGCTGCTTTTTAAATTTGCCTTAGTTTTGCTATAAAAATAACTTTCAAGCCGCCTATGTGCCGCCACTTAAGCGGTTCTGCAAAGAAGCATGGGCCAGAATTCCAGCACAGTGATGTCAGAGACTGATCACTGTTTTCTGAGACAAGTTTGAAGAAATTTTTTGTTTTCTGTCCAGAGCTGCCCAGTGGACGTCACAGCTACAGACTGGAAGAGTTGGTCTACACCAGGAGCGGAGATAAAGGAGACTCAGCTAACATTGGTAAGAAACCTGTGAAAGCCCTGAAAGGTCCAGTCTGTTGCCACTCTCATTGGTTCTTGGGGGGGGGGTAGTTTATGTTCCTTGGATTTATTTTGAATTCGAAGACTGTTCAAATTTTACTTTCTTTTTCGCACATTGAACATTGATATCACTGTCATGTATTTCCACCATGAATATGTCATGTATATAAAGTGGTACTAACAGTTGGCTTAGCATAAAGATAGTAAAGAAAATTGAACCTTTAAGAATGCTAATTAATATGTTAGAGCTTATTTTTGCTAGACTGGGACCAAGAAATAGTCTGAATCATCTGCAAAGGAGAGAAATTACATTTTGACCAGTTATAATGTTATAATCACCCTTTCCTAATATTGTATTGGTCCCATCTTTGCCGCTAAAATATCTCCAGATTTTATAAGTCCCAACAAGACCTGCAGTTCCCGAGATGCTCTAAACCAGTCGTCTAGCCATCTCAATCTGGTTCTTGTTAAACTTCTTACACTTGACCTTTTATAATGCTTCCTACATCCACATAATCAATATTATTCTGACTTTGCCTGTCAGTGGTTACAATGTTATGGCTGATCTACAGAACACTACTCCGGCTTGAATCATAGATAGATAACTAAGTTTCTTTACTCTGAGTTTTCTCTTTCTTCAGGAGTGATTTCTCGCCATCCCCTCTTCTTCCCCTACCTGAAGAAACACCTGACTTCTTCTGTGGTGGAGGAATACTTCTCCCATCTCATCCAGCCCGGGGTGAAGAATGCTGTCACTCGGTGAGCAAATAATTCATCTGTGTGAGACTGAGCTGAGCAAGCACACAAAGGTACAAGAAAGAAGAGATATGACAGAAAAGACATTATTTAGATCGGAGTCAGTTAGTTATCATTGCTAGATTTCACTTCAATGTCAGCCGTTATCGCGAACGTGAGCTAGTGTCAGCTAAAATATGCTAATGTCTGCTATCATTGCTAATGTTAGCTATTATAGCTAAAATGATTTAACAGCAAAAACTAGCATCTTGGCTCAAGAAGAAGGCCTCGAAGAAGATCTGAAGTCCCCTGATCTGAATCCCAGAGAGAATCTCTTGTGGGATTTGAAGAAGTGGTTGCAGAAATTAAACCCAGAAATATTCCAGAACCTGCAGCCTTTGTTGTTGGATTAGGCCACGATTCCTCGGGAAACTGTCATTTGGCATCAAGATAGCAGCAGGTCAGAGCAGCTTAAGGTTCCACAAAGTCCTAGAGATAGTCACCATGAAGTCTGGAATCATTTAAGACTGGAGTTATCAGGAATAACCGGATTTGGGCTCAAATTTAGGAAAAACCCTAAAATGTGCCCTAGTGAGAGATTTAAGCCGTTCTGTGATTTGTTTTTAGTGAGCGGACGATGAATTTCATCTTTTGCAGCAAAGACTTCACTCTGAGGTTTTCTGCAGATCACAAACACAAAGAGTATGCAGCAACTCTAATGAGCTACTGTGGTCATGGCAATCACTTTCAGACATCCGCCTTCAGCAACCGGAGCAGAAATGAGACCTTCAATCTGTGGGCGAGGAGATAAAAGGGACTGAGCTGCCACACAAAGAGAGAAGCTCCGCCATGTGTGTTTTCTTTCAACCCCTGTCTCCTCCTGTTAGCTCAGGTTGGAGTAAACTTTAAGTTCGTGATATGTTAGACACCTGAGATTGGAATGTAGGACTATAATGGATAATGACGTCGGGGTCCACCTCACACATAATGAGAGAATTTTGACGGATGTTCTCTCAAACATGCACACTTACAAGATTGGATAATGACTCTGCATCACAGGATTCCATTAGAACTGTTTTGTCCGGGGCACTAGTGAATATGTTGCCTAAGGTGATCTCTGGACCCGCAGCTGTAAACAATTTGACTGATGACGTTGCTGTAGCGACTGGACAAATTCGTAATGACAAAACTAGCCTGGATGAGGAAGTATTTCAGAAGACGCTTCCATCACGGGTCGTTTTGTCCTTCTGGGAGATCCGTAGGTTTAATATCTGTCAACAGAAGCATGCTAGCTAATGTTAGCCTAAAAGGGTAATTATGTGTCTGATATAATGTACTTTCAGTAGTGTGCTGCTACCTTATTTATTACACCTAAGTGTATTTCATTGCACAGTGCCGCAATTTCGACAATGTAACATTGTCTTATTCTGCACTCACATCAAGAGCGACACAAATCTATCGCGCTACACAATTACACATCAGAGCCAGCGCAAAGAGTTGAATAGAAACTACTAGTTGTAATGCTAATTCCAATTACTTGTGTCATTCCTGTCATTTGCTTGAGTTGATAAAGTATTTACTGTTGTGATACATTATTTCATTTGAAAAATTTCAATAGTGTAACCTTGTCTTATGCTATGCTACATGACGCTAATTTGCTGCCGATGCAAGTGAAGTATATGACCTGATGTGAATTCTATTCACTGAACTGTTACACGGTTATAAGGTTTCTTTCTACAGGCAAAGCAAATTTGTTACTCATCTGCGTAAGTGGAACATTTTCAACAGTGTAGCCTTGTCACACCAAACGGGATGCAAATTCTTTGCACACCAAGATTCCACACAAAGTCTTGGTAGGGATGTGTGTTGACTTGAGAAGTTGCGATGCAAATGATGTAAATTCAAGTTCCTGACTTTACCCCTGTCATACCCTTTGGTTAAATTTCAGCAGTTTAGGCTTGTCTTATGCTGCATTCAGACTGGATGTGAGATCAATTTTGCATGATGCGATACCATATATAGTTGGTGCAGAGCTATGCGTAATTATGACTCAAACTTGCGTAAGAAACATTTCAACAGCGTGTAGCGTTGTCATAAGCTGCATTCAAATCAACACGACATGAATGTCTCACACGTCTCCCTTACTGAGCCGATGCAGACCTCTGAGGCGTTCCCAATTTCAACCGGGTGACGCTTTTGCTTGAGCTGAAAGAGTTTTACCTGTAACGAGATAAATCCCGACACTGTGATGCAAAAGCCAGTCGGCGTTAAGATTCTCTGGACGTCGGTAGAACCTTGATGTGAAATTAGAGGAAGCTTAGAGGAAGCTTATCGGAGCCCTCTCTCTCCACCTACAGGTAATGTTGTGAACTCAGACGTGATTGATTCACATATAATAGTAATAATAATACATTTAATTTATAATGCACTTTACATTTGGATCAAATCTCAAAGTGCTACAAAGGAAAAGCAGATAAAAGCATCAATAAAAAATAAAATAATAACTATATAAAAACATGACCAAAAGCATTAATGTTAATTACAGTTATAGGTTCTGCTAAAAAGGAAAGTTTTTAGTCCTTTTTTAAATGTGTCAGTCATCTGTGGAGCCCTGAGATGATCAGGGAGGGCATTCCACAGACGAGGGGCAGCAGAACAGAAGGCCCGATCACCCATGGTGCTGAGCTTAGTCCGGGGAAGGAGGAGGCGGTATGACTGGGTAGAACGGAGTAATCTTTTTTTGTTTTTTCCCTAGAAGAGAGGGGGGTGTGTTAGCGAGCTTGCGTTCCTTTTTTTTGGAGTGAAGAGAATGATCCCTGGTGATTTGCACAAGTAAAATAGATGGCGTGAACATCAAATCAAACGCTTAGTACACTTGACATCCATAACACACATCCGTAACGCATCAGTAACACAAACGTCACATCACTTGTGAAGTTATCTGCCGGCTTGTCCTTTGATTTTAGGATGGAGCCACATCCTGTTCTTAAAACCCTCAGGACTGCAAATAGTCTGGCATCGAGAATAAATATCTGGGGGTTGTTTTAGACCATAAACTGGGACAAATGCACAGAGCTAATTAGCCAAAAGGGGCAGTAAAGTCCGGCCCTGAAAAAGCTGACTTCCTCATGACGTCGATCACACCATTCTTAGGATGCTTTGCGGTGCTGTGAGGGAGAAGGTTTTAGCTTCCAATCTCGTCTGACGGTTTGAACTGAGAAAACAGAATGAGGAAGATTTTGATGGCGCCAGTAAACTTCTGGGCGTTTATCCGATGAGCCTCGGTTTGCATCTACAGATCGTGATCTATAAACAAGGGAGGGAATGTCAGTAACACTATTATAAATTATAATACAACTCAATAAAATTATTAACCTGAAGATAAGTCAAGTGGTTCCTCTGGACCAGCAGAAGTGTCAAATAAGAACAATGGGGGTTTTTTATGGTTGAGCACAGGTGGCAGACATGTTTTGGTGGTGACTCATAGCGCGGCGTGTTAGCAATTAGAATAATGAAAGAGGTGGAGGCCGTAAAGTTCACTGACCTGCATCTCCTCTCACACCCCAAAACACCTCTGTGCCTCCACAGACGCTTCATTAGTGCACCTCCACCACTCATTAAACCCCCAGGAAGTATGGACACACACACATTTAACTACTTACAGACACAAAAGCTTCACTAATGACCACAATCAAACCTTTCCCCCAAATGCTCCTTGCAGAAACACTCAGAGAAACACTCCAGCAGAGGGACGTACCGGACCTCAACCTTGTCCCGTCTTAAACCAAATCCGTACCCTAACATTGTGGTGATCTTTCATCTGGTTCCCCCGCAAAAATTCCCCATTTATAACATGAACACACACACACACACACACACACACACTCTATCGCACACTGACTCACACTTCTTAAGTATGTGCACCAAAGCAAACTACAAGTCATTCAGAGAACACAAAACTCCCCCAACGTCACTAAAAACCAAAGCAATCTGGAAATGTATTCCAGACCGAACCACAACAAATGCATCTGATAGATGTTCCTCAGAGATGTGTCGTCATTGACTTTACAAAAAAACAATTGTGATACTGGGAATTATTTCTGAGTAATCACCAAATCTGTAAAAACAAAACAAAACAGGGAGCGGTTGCCCATCTAAAAAGAATATTTAATGTTTATATTTACCGTTTAGCCATATTATAAAAGCTTATTGTGGTTTTTGTTGAAGTCTCATTAAGGGGTGGATCTTGGGCTAAGTAAAATTGCTTAAAGTTGGAAACTGATCTGAATACAAAGTCTGGCTCACTTCCTCAATTTCTCCAACATTACAAGAAAGGAACATCTTCTAACTGTAAGGCGATGTCACAACCCCGCTGACACCACTGTCTCTTAACACCTGAATAATCAGATGATAGTTTCCAAAATGCATCCTGCAACAATGTTCTATCACTGCACCGTTGTATAGTAAGCATTATGGTGATGTCACCATGATGACATCATTTAAGCACAAAGTCAAAGAAAGATATGGACAGAACTTCCATTTCCATTTTGCACATTGTCTGTCCATCCATTGTTTTCTTCCACTTATCCGGGGTAAGCAAGAGCAAGCTGAATGTTCGGGATACTTGGACATTCCATTGCCAGAAGAGGTATATAATCCCTCGAGCGAGTTCTGGATCCTCCTTTGGTAAAAGGTCGCCCTGTAGGCCTCCTAATCAGATGACTGAACCACCTCAACCAGCTCCTCTCAACAAGAAGGACTAATTGACTAGCCGACTACTATAAGTATAAAAACATTCATAAACTTTGTAGAACAAAGCAACGTTTTTCAGGAGAGAAGTGGGCGACCAATCTGAGGTAGAAGTACAACCACAGTTGCCAGGTTACTGGGCATGTTGCAATATGTTCGTATTTGTTCGTGTTTCCCGAAAGCTGATGGATTCAGAAGAAACAGAGCAGTAGCACCGTAAACTCCTGGAAGAGGTGGAATTGTGTAAAAGCGCCGGTACGCTTCAAAATGTACCGAAATTCTCTGAACCGAGAGCAACACCTAGACAAAAGTGGCTGTTCCCAGCGTTTGGTGATTTACACACACAAAGAAAAAGGATTCTTCTGCGTGTCGTCGTGGTTAAATTCGTTTTTTATTTTGTGGTATGTAGCTACACTCTGCCGGGGGTCCACGGCCTCAACTTCGTCCTGCAGAGTTCCCTGGGAGGGGGAGGTGTAGCATCTCTACGCAGCGACCCCCAGGTAACACACTCACACAGTTATTCAGGGATGGTCTTCAATGAATCCAGTCTCATATTTAATCACATTTATCCTCTTTAATTCTATTTAAAGTTTAAAACGTATTAGTATTTAGTATTTAGTGAGTGTTTTTGTTTTAGCTGATGTTATGTTTTCAACATTTTAATAATTTCCAGGTTATTACTGTCTACTTTTGATCTATTTTTTATCCTCCATTACTTGTTTAACTTCCTGCCCATCTTTTTTTTCATAAAAAACTTCTTCTGCGTTATTACTAATACTACTACTTCTAATAGTACTACTACTACTATTACTACTACCACCACTTCTACTAGTATTATTCATACTATGACTATTACTTCTGCCACTGCTACTACTTTTATTTATTTATTTATTTATTATTTACTACTTCAACTGCATTCAGCAGTTATCATCCAAAAATTGCATTTTCTAGCTGTTATTATTAATGTCCATAGATAATGTGTTTTCCATGCAAAATATGTTATCATGTTTTTACACTGGTATATGCAATGGCATTTACATTTGCACAAAAATGAGCTAAGCTCTTCTTTTTTGTTCTTGCGGAGTATAGTTGCTGTCTGTAGAATAATTTTGTACTCTTAAAGGTGCAGTGTGTTAGAATTTTCCCATTAAAGAATGAATGTGACATTTATAGCATGAATGATGTTGAGGTGTTGTGTTGTAGAAATACCTACTGATGTTAGCATGCTAACCAGCCAGCCTGGTGCTGTCCCGTCTCCCATCTCCCCTTTTAGTCCACTTTCTCCCTCCCTTTCACCCTCCTCCTTCTCCTCTTCTCCATCCCTTGTCCAAACATCCTTGTAAAGTTTTTTACCACCTCGCTGGAATCTGCAGCGCTTCAAATAAAACACGCAAACTGCTCAACACACTCACTAAACTCGGAGGTGGAATTATTTGTGTTGCAAGAACATTTTTTTTTCTACTTGTGCTGCTTCTCTCTCTTTCAGGGTAAAGCCTACGCTCAGATGCTGCTGGACTTGAAGCTGAAAGGACTGCCTGACCTCAAATCACTAGTGGACTGAGAGAGAGAGAGAGAGAGAGAGAGAGAGAGTGGGAATGAAGAAGACAATGACAGAGATATCATGATAGTATTGGTAGCTAGTATAATTTTTTGATTTTGTGCTCCTAACTATTTTGCTTCTATGCCTCTGACACAACTACAGATGTCCATAAGCATTTATTCCCCTACCATCAGTCCCCTTTAATTCAATCATACCTCATCCAAAATCAAACATGTCGGCCTGTAACCATAATTTACAGCTCAGCCTACCCAATACTATGAACACTTTATCACAACAGACTCATATTCTAATGCCTTAAATATGCCTGATTTTACATCAAGATCATGAACATTATTCCCTGAGAAACTAGAGAGCAGTTCAGGAAACAACGTACCTTGCAATTCTAAGAAAAGCACAAAAAAAAAGAAATCCTAGATCCACCACTTTGTCTGGATCTCTGATTCTACCTCTGCTGCCGTCTCAGAGGGAGAAACACTGCAAACTGTTTCAGTCTCACGATTGCAATCTCAGGAGCCTTAGTTCTCCACCAATCAAAACCTCTCACCTTAAACGTCACTACGTTTAAACAGGAGGGAGATGTGGTCTTGCCCATCCCAAGAACCACCTATTTTACTAAATGTCATTTAAAGCTGCTATATGAATAAAGTTAATCCAGGATGCACAATGGTATTGAAATTTGAATATGAGTGAAAATAAGCTAAATTACAAATTGTATTTATTTTTGAACAACTTTGACGGCTTCTCTTCTGAACAGTCCTCATCCAAACTTTAAAAAAAAATGAATACAAATGTTTACTTGCAAAATACGATGTAATAATATAGATTTTGTAACAACAAATTAATAATTTTGCCAGTTGAATACTTATCCCAGTCATATACGCCTCACAAAACATACATATTCATTCCCACCACCCAGTTCTTCTGACTGTGGGAAGAACCAATCATAAATTAGGCCCCTGTCTTGGATCTACCTAGGATTGAAGAAGTATTATTTGTCAAGTAATGGTTAACAGGTTAATGTTGGACTGACATCAAAGATGTTTAACACAGGAATAAGACCAAATCCTAAACAGGACCGTTTTTGTTCCCTGTCTTTAAGCCACTGGGGATAATCAGAGCCAGAAATAATCTCAAGACAGGATTTGTCGATATGAACTACGACAAATCAACGTTATGTAATGATCATAGCCTCTGGGACTTCCTGTGAAAGGGACACTGAGAAGTTTTCTCTCCACTCGTGACTCCAGGGAAACTTTTTGGGGGCAAATGTTAACATCCTCATCACAATTTGGACTTCAGCGCCATGCTTTAATGTTCAGGGGAACTAAAAGCCCCCGACCTCTGGAGGAGGAGCGGTGGTTTTCCTCGGAGGGTAAACAAAGGGCGGCCTCAAAATGCCTGTTTCTGGCTGCTTCACCTCTGGGCGACCCGGCTCCGATGTTGGCTGCGCCGCTGGAATGGTGTCGCCTACCACCAAAACCGACTCACGGGTTTTCTCTGTTTCTCAGAGAGAAAAAAGAAGCTCCACCACTTCTGCGATCGCCCCCACCCTTCTGCCAAACCTTTCCTGTCATCAGTTTAAAAGACAGACCTGAGTCTTTCCCCGGTGCGCCACTCTCGCGTTACCATTCTGTCGGCCCCCAGGAAAACTGACCACCGCTGCTCTGACCCTTCACCTCTCTCGACTTCAGTTGATCTTTGGTGTCCGATCTTTATTTTGCTAAAAGGAAAAGATAGAAAAGATCAGATTTAGAACATCTAGAACAATAAGGACATTTCTTCTGAACGGTGTTTTTACATGTAGTTGATGGCAGAAATCCTGGAATCCTTTTAAGCCCGTGTTGAAAGCAGCGTTACGGGAAGCTGAACATTAAACGGTACAGGAAAAATAAAATCCAACAAAGCTCCAATGGAATTTAAAAGAGACATCAGTGCAGAGGTCAGCTGCTCGGAGCGGGATGTGAAAAGCCAGGATGCCATGACTTAATACGAAAATGTTTGCGAGGGAGTTCATCTTTTTTTCGAGATGAAAACCCCTGGGTTCACATCTGGGAAATATTGAGATTGTTGTTTGCTTTAATTGTTTTGGATGCGCTCAGTTATTCTCCTTAGGCCAATATTTGGTTCTGAACATGTTTTCAAAACCAGTGGGGATTGTATTTGAGGTTTCTTATCCATTACAACATCTTGGCGCCATCTGAGATAACAAACATTAAAAACATACAGACATCTCACTCATGTTTTAACCATTACATTAAAACCACCGGGATGATAATGTGCAGGTTGATGTTTGGTGTTTAAACAGTTCTGTCGGTTCTGAAACATTTCAGTCAGAACCAGCATCTCTCCTGTGGGATTAAACAGCCCAGGCTGGCCTTCACTCAACCTGGTCTCTCATGACCCATCTTAGAACAATTTGGTAGGTACTAATCACTGCAGCCTGGGAACACCAAACAAGACCTGTAGTTCTGGAGATGCTCCGACCCGATCTTCTTAAAATCACTGCTCCTCAGATCGTTAGGCTTTACCATCTTCCCTACCTCCAACATCAACCTCAGGGCAAAACGTTCACTCGCTGCCTAATATAACCCAGAAGGATGGTTCCTCCTCAGCTATGCAGGAGCCGACAGATGACCCGCATTTTGAGTGAGATGTCTGCTGGGATAGGTTCTGACCCCGAACATGATAAGCATGAGAATATTGGGATATGATCGCTCCTTCTGTATACAGTATGACAAACGACATAAAACCAAACTGAAACTCAGGCCAACTCAGAAACCAGCCTCTCTAAAAACCCGGTTCTGGATCATGGTAACCTTTTAAACTTCAAAAGTTTATTTAAGTCGAGGGGGCTTAGATTTTGGTTTGAAGACAACCTGGAGGAACGAGTGCCTACATGAACATACTCCTTTAACATGGTCCAGCTTGTCCAGGAATTCAAACCTCCCACTCGGTACACATTTAAACACCGGAAAGGTCAGATAAAGTCAGATTATACCACGATGCCAATAATTCCAAACAAACCTGACCACCAGACGTGATGAGGAAGAGTAGGAACCCACTGTTCCTAATCCCTGAAACAAAGCAGCCTGACTTGATTGGCTGTCTGCAGCCGTATGAGGATGTATACGAACAGGGAAAGGGATAGACGTTAACTGTAGTTCAAATGTTGCAGGATGATTAATCGAATGATGCGAGGTCATCACAAGCTTATCCTGAAGACAAGATGTCTTTGTGTTTATGATCATTTATGATCATCGTTGGGATCCACAGTCTTCAGCCAAAACTCAAACATCTACACAAATCATCAATGTAATCTATTACATTATGTCCACATTTCTCTGGGAATCTTTTAAGGCAGCATCTCCGGTATAATTGTTTATCATTATAATCTTCATTTGTCTGCTTCCTGCTCATAAAATCACTAAATGCGTTTACAATTAAAAAAAAATGAACTGATTTGTTTGACTTTGTAATAAAATGAAAGTATTAAAAATATTTTTACCAGCAAAACTTCTGTTTCTTAAACTTTTTCCAATCCTGTACCCCTTCAGACACTCAACCTCCGGCTACGGATTCAACAGCGCCTCTATGAGCAGACATAGCCACCTTATGATGCTACAGAGACGCTCCCCACAGACCATGGACCACCTGGTCCAAACAAAGTCATAGCTAGATCTAGTTACAAGTAGATCTAGAAAAGATAAACCAAATTTATGGATTTAGATGTGAGATCTAGGTTCAAATCCAATTCTGTCTGCGTGTTCTCCCCGTGTTTGCGTGGGTTCTCTCCGGGTACTACGGCTTCCCGCCACAGTCCCAAAACATGCCCTATAGGT
Source organism: Lophius americanus (assembly GCA_037951165.1). Classification (NCBI taxonomy): domain Eukaryota; kingdom Metazoa; phylum Chordata; class Actinopteri; order Lophiiformes; family Lophiidae; genus Lophius; species Lophius americanus. Next base: position 1,730,725 of record JBBDHG010000116.1, read on the forward strand.
GAACCGGTGACTCTAAATCACCTCTAGGCTTGAATTGTTGTCTGATTCTTATGTGTTCTGACTCCTCCAGGGTGTGCCCCGCCTCTCCCCAAATGTCCGCGCCACCCTGAACATGACACGCGGTCTAGATCTGGATCATCTAGATATGATCCGGATATGACGACATCAGTACGTTAAGATTAGATATGACAGGATCTATATTATGACTAACTATGACTAGATCTATATTTTACCATATCCAGATATGATTAAACCGTGATATAGATATGATGAGTCGTAGATATGACTTAATCCACATACAAAAACATCCAAGGAACTGCAGACCTCTTTGACCTCATTAAAGGTCAGAGGTCGTGTGTTGGGGGTTTGAGGAGAAAGCCACTGCTAACCCAGAATAAAAGTAATGCTGGTCTGAATATATCCACCACACAACTTGATGACCCTCAGAGAATCTGGGAGAATCTTCTTTGGACTGATGAGTGGAAAGCTGTACTGTTTGAAGACAGGGGGTCCCGTTCCGTCCGGTGTCAACCAAACACAAGATTCCACTGAATGAACATTAAACTGGAGAATTTCAGGTAAAGATGAATGATGAACGGCGTTTCATCAGCCTGGTTCTCTTTTTGTCAGCAAACACGATCACAGCCGCCAAAGTCACACCTGGTTTGAAAACAGATGTGTCAGACATCCACAACATTACTGCCATGTCAGAAAGTTTCACATGAGATCATGAGGCATGATGCATGATGCATGAGGCGCCTTTCACAATTTAACTCTGAATTTGTTTGCTTTCATAACTACACTGTAAAAATTGTCTGTAGAAATTGCGGTAACGATGGCAACAAATGGCAACAGTAAAAGACCGTAACAGTTTATCACTGTCCTGGGTATGTTGAATTTTGTTTCTAATCAAGAAACAGTGACTAACTTTTTTTTTTTACAGTCAGAATATTTGGAGCACATAGAATTTCACTGTGAAAATACAAACCTAAAAAAGCAAGGCAGTACTTAAAGTATTATTCCATTTTAATTACAGATTTTGCTGGCATTTACATTTTAATGAACTCTTTATCCATTTAGAAAGATTCTTTATTTATGGTATATATTTGTGAAATAGAATCTATTAGACAAAAAAATGTTATTCACTGTCATTTTACGTACTGTCTTCGTAAATTATCTTACATATCTGATATATCTATCTGTCTGTCTGTCTGTCTATCTAACGATCTATCTATCTATCTATCTGCTTGTCTGTCTATCTATCTATCCGTCTATCGATATATCTATCTGTCTGTCTGTCTGTATATCGATCGATCTGTCTGTCTGTGTGTCCGTCCGTCTATCTATCTGTCTATCGATATATCTTTCTATCTGTCTGTATATTTGTCTGTCTGTCCGTCTGTCTGTATTTCTCCCTTCTTGCCACGTCTCACACATCTTAGGTGTTTGTTGCCAAAAAGCACTTTGGTCTCATCTGACCTTTGACCCTGTTCCATTAAGAGTCCCAGTGGTGTTTGGTAAACAGTTGCTGGTTTATTTTGTGTGTGGATGACAGCAGAGGCTTTTCTCTCACTTCCCCTCTAACAGCTTTTGTTTGTGTGGGCGTCATCTGATGAGGGTTAGGGAGACTCGAACCCTGACCCTGAGATTCAACTGACCTCTGTAAATCCCTGGCTGTAATCCTTGGAGAGTCATTTCAATCATTCTTCTCACAGTGCAGGGGTGGGTTTGTAGACATGTCCTCTTCCATGCAGATTTTAGTCCTCTCCTGTCTCTTTAAACTTAATTATTATTGATCAGACTGCTGAAACTGGCATTTAAACTCTTGAGAGTTTTTCTTGTATCCTTTTCCAGATTTGTGCAGCTCTATAACCTTTGACCCTGAAACTATAAATAGGATTGGAAATATGTTTCCATCACCCTTTAACTGCAGGATTTTATAGGGGTGACAATAATCGTGGCACATAGGTTTCAGAGATAAAAAAATGTTTATGTTAAGAATGTGATGGTAAATTTTTGCTACTTGAATATAAGGTTAGAGTTTTGTGAATAATTTGAATTAAAGATCTTGGGTCCCGACAATGAAGACTTTTTTTTTTTTCCTCACTTTTCCAAAAGGGTCCAAATAATTCTTGAGGCCACCGTAAGTGGGTTTGATTCAAGCATTAAAGATGAAAGTAATGTGATTAGAAAAAGGTCTTCTGTTTTTAAATATATTACATGAATCTATAGTATAGTATAGTAGAACGTATAGTATAACAAAATAAGAATACAAGACTAATATTATTATACTGTTACAATATTAGTGCAAACAGACGTGCTTATGGAAATGTGTCCAATGTGCATTATAGAGTGCAGCAGGTAATTAATAATAAATAATAGAGTCCAAAAGCATGTTGGATTTTGATAAAACAATAGGTTTGTGTAACAGCCACAGGGCGGGTAGAGCCGCCGTCTCCCGATCGGGAGTTTGGAAGGTTAAAAACCGTTAGACAGCAGGTGCAGGTGTAAAGGAGCACCCGATGGCCCGAGGGAAGAAGCTCTTCTTCATCCTCTCCATGTTGTCGTCCGTTCTCCATGTTGTCGTCCGTTCTCCATGTTGTCGTCCGTTCTCCATGTTGTCGTCCGTTCTCAGGTTGACCGGGATCTTCATGGCGCTACTGCAGCGATTGTTTCCTGACTTCCTGAGTGGGAGTTTAAAGTCCCACAGTCGTCTGAGATGGTAGAGGCGCTGTGGCCTGTGGATGAGGCCGTCTTCACGAAACAGATGATGTGCCTTGACCGTCAGAGCTCCTCGCTGATATGGACACCAAGGTATGGAACTGAGCCCTCTTCCCCACCTACGCCGAAGGGACGGATTCCTGCTGAAGTTCAGCTGGGGGGTTTTCTTGTGACACCAGTCCACTAGGTGGTCGATCGAAGTTTCCATGAACCACATATGACGTAGGTGGTGTTTTACAGCCAAAATCCCTCTCTGGGGTCATAGTTGTGGAGCTTTCAAAAGTTTATTTTGGGTAGTGCAGGCCGGGCTGAAGTTAAACCAACGAGCAGGAGAAGATTAAAAATAAAGTCGATACGGTATTTCAGGTAATGGCCTCCGTTCCCCGGTGCCCACATCATTTCTTCAAAATCTTTTCAAAGGTTTTTGAGTTGTCCTGTTTAACCGCAGGTTCTGCTGCCAAATGAAATCAAACTTTATTGCTGCACACACATATTATGGTTGGAGTGTTAAACATGACAGTGTTGAGTAACCATGCCAGAGATGTTTCATTAAAGTTGTTATTAAAATGTTGTCATCGGCTGTGATGATGCTGTGAATCACCGGAGCAGAAGTTCAGCAGTCTGACAACTTGTGGAATGACCCTACTAAGCAGTCCGGTGGTTCTGCTTTTGACACTGTTGACCGTTTGCCTGATGGCAGCAGTTCAAAACGTTTGTGGCGGACGCCGCGTCCCTGGCAGTGGTGACTGTCCTGCTTCTACGTGGCTCTGGAAGAGTTACTGGACAGAGGGTTTGGAGACTCAAACGTCCCTCAAACATTCTGCTGGGCCTGTTTGTCTGCTGAATTGCAGCTGCAGTATCATACAGTATGTAAGAACACGCTACCACACCGCTGTACAACCCGGAGAAAAGTCAATGTGCCTGAAGAACCTCTAAAGGGAGACGTCCTTTTTGATGCCTGATCAGGGGCCTCAACCAACTCAATTTGTCCCTTTCAGCAGGATGAAGCAACGGCTCCACTCCAAGCCCCTCCTGTTGTGCCCGCTCCTCACCTTATCACTAAGGCTGAGTCCAGAAAGCCTACAAAGAAGCTGATTTCAGAAATGACCTCATTCATTGGGTGTTTACCCCCGGGTTTATGACCATAGGTGAGGGTTGAACGTAACATTGAGAGCTTTACCTTGTGGTCCTTCTTTACCATTACGGACTGAAATAATGCCAATGTTATAATGACATTGTGGACATTCTGTCTGTAACACCATCCAACCCTGTGTGTCCTGAACCTGAGGTTAGTGAGAACAGAGGTTTGAGCAGGAGGTCAAAACGCTGCTGCTTCACCTGAGAGAAGGATGCAAATTTAGTTTTTGTTAGCTGCAGGTTTTAACCTTCCCCCGCTCTGTTGGGGGGGATTAAAACCCACTGGTCTCCTCACTCAGCCCTTTTCCCTTTTGACTGTGGGATTCCCATCAACATCTGAAATCTCATCCCTCAGTGGTCAGTCCTCATCAGTCAACTGACTCGGTGGGGGGCGTTTCAATGGCTCATTGTGTGAGTTTCCATAATCTACCCTTAATCCCAAAATCCTCTTCTTCTCTAACTTGGAGACACGAAGGAAGGATGAAGAATGAGAAACAGCCTCAAATGTCACTGAATTACCCACGATGCTCAGGGAGTGGAGTCTCACACGCCATATTCAGCCTCTTGTATGAATGTTAAATCACATGATTACTTATAAACTACAAATTCTTAACAATCCCGATTGGGTGGGATTGTTGCATCTTTATTTTGCTTTAAAACTATATTTAATAATTGTAATTCCGTTATCACAACATCAACTAGTAGCAGTTTGCGGCTATTGGCAGTTAGCAGCAAGTAGCAGTTAGTAGCTAGTAGTAGCTTACAACTAGTAGCCCATCAGTTTGCTATTAGTAGCAGTTAGTAACTAATAACAGTTAGCGGGGAAAAACATTTTGCATTTGGTAGCAATAAGTAACTAATAGCCCTTAGCAACTAATAGCAATTTGTAGCTTATAGCAGTTAAAAGCAAGTAGCAAATAAACACTAGTAGCAATTGGTAGAATAGCAGTTAGCAGCTAATAACAGTTAAGGACTGACAATAGCTAGCAGTCAGTAGCAGTTTGCAGCTAGTAGTTAGCAACCCGTAGGACTTAAAAGGCTATTAGCAGTTAGCAACCAGTAAGGCTTAGCAGCTTTTAGCACTTAGTAGCTCGTAGTAACTCACAGCTGGTAGCAGTTGGCAGCTAATGATAGCATTGAATATCAGCTAGTAGCTAGTAGCACTTAGCTGGGGGCTTCACAGACCTCACGCTATCTCTTCAAAGACATTTTCGATAGAATTTCTTCTGCTTGGAGTTAGCTGCTTACAGCTACTAGCTGCTAACGGGCGGCAGTTGCTTTTTAAATCTTCCAGCTGTGGTCGCGAGAACATGACAACCCTGTCCTGGCCCAACGCTTATCTGGATCACCCGTTTACACAATTCAGTGCGTATTACTACCTCTGCCACTAGCTCAACAGTGGAACAAAACACCATGCCAATGTTTATACTGGGCAGTGAGGGGCGGAATACAGGTGCAACAGTCCTGTCTCGCAAACATTGCGGCGCTGTTTTGAGAAATCTGTAAACAGGTCAATAGTTTATCCTGCAGAAGTGTTGCATTATGGGAAGATATTCTGACAGCCACTGTATGTCTGAGCAAATAATTTACGATTATAGCCAGTTTTTCACTCCCTGATGAGTGTAAGGACCGCTGGGCGATCCGTCGATGTTCGTCCTTTATCGTGCAGTGTACAGGGGGTCGGGGGGGGCTGATTAGCAGAACCCAGACAACCGGCGAACGATCGGAAGGTTTACTGACACGTCAGAAATATGAACCGGCGAACTCATGCATTTGCATAGTTGTGACAGGGTCTTCACTCGATGGGCAGCGTCAGCGCCTTGTTTTCTCACTCGCCTGTGAGAAGTGGCTGAGCATATGAGTTGCCATGGCGACAGGATGCCTTGTAAGGATAATAAATTATAATGTAGTCATAAGGTGAGATTTGATCCAAATGTAAAGTGCATTATAAATTAAATGTATTATTTATTTTTATTATTATTAAAGTAGAAAGTGCAGTTTGTGGCGGTCAGCATTTGAACAGCAAAGGTGAATAAGAAAGGTTCCCAGCTGAAAGAGGCGTGTTTGCTATCAAGTTAACACCTTTTTCAAAATAGAGCAGACATATTGCCCACATCTTCCTAGCAACCCACTAGTCCAGATACACCGGCGCCTTTTTAAAAAAAAAAAAGAGGTTTTGGCACACAGGATGACAAAAAATCAAGATAGCTCATTCTGTCTTGTTAGCATGTTGTTAGCAGACAAACTTCTTTCTACCTTGGAGCTTTCAAACAAAACTTTATTGACAATTGTCAATAGCGACAATGTTCTGCAGGAGCTGGACGGTCGTACAGTGTGACGACTCATGTGGTGAGCGTCTGCAAAAAACCTTTGATTAGTAGAGTGTGAGTTGAAATCAAACAGCCGAGACTCTAAAGTCAGACAGTTTAAGCCCAGCTTTAGAGAGTGAAGATGAAGACAAACAGAGGAGAAGTGAACAGTTACACACAAACAGCTGCCCACGAGCGTCAAATTAAGGATGGTAAATAAACTGTGGGCTGTGGAGGAACTTTCCCAGAATGCATCAGGGCAAGCCAGAGTCTGTGGTTGAAGTTCTGCTGAGACTGTCGTCACTGTTCAGCCAAAGAGCTGAGCCTGCAATTTACACGTGTGTGTCTGTGTGTGTGTGTGTGTGTGTGTGTGTGTGTGTGTGTGTGTGTGTGTGTGGCCATTTGGTGGTTTGGAGAATGTGGACAGCTAAAACCTCAGTGCGGCTCAATTTGAGTGTTAACCACTGACTGTAGAGTTCCCAAGATGCACCATACTCAGCTCTCATGTGCATGTTTGTGTTTCTGAACATATGTAGACTGTGTCCCTGCATGAATCTGGACTGATTCACTGTATGAACCTGGACTGTGTCCCTGCATGAATCTGGACTGATTCACTGTATGAACCTGGACTGTATCACTGCATGAATCTGGACTGTGTCCCTGCATGAATCTGGACTGATTCACTCTATGAACCTGGACTGTTTCACTGCATGAATCTGGACTGTTTCACTGCATGAACCTGGACTGTTTCACTGCATGAATCTGGACTGTTTCACTGCATGAACCTGGACTGTTTCACTGCATGAATCTGGACTGTTTCACTGCATGAACCTGGACTGTATCACTGCATGAATCTGGATTGTTTCACTGTATGAACCTGGATTGTTTCACTGTATGAACCTGGACTGTTTCACTGCATGAATCTGGACTGTTTCACTGCATGAACCTGGACTGTATCACTGCATGAACCTGGATTGTTTCACTGTATGAACCTGGATTGTTTCACTGTAAGAACCTGGACTGTTTCACTGTATGAACCTGGACTGTTTCTGCCCAGATTCTGTGTAATTTAACTGAAAACATGAAACTGACCACACCCTGAAGTTACTTGAACTTTTGACTTTAGCTCAGATAAATGAGACCCGATTCTTCCTCTTCTTCTTTCTCCTTGTGTAAATAGATACGTCACAAACCAACTAAAATCCTGCATACACACTTACAATGAACGAATGAATGAGTGAATTTTTTTACCTACATGAACAAATAATTAATACAGACTTGTATTAATACAGACAGGTTGTTGCGTTGCTCAGCGTTCTTTAGCATCTATTTGGGGCTTTACATGGATCCCACAACTGGAGCAGGAAGACAACTCTGGACTCTAACGTCTGAGAGACATTATATTTTAGCAGGGCAACCACTCTCTATATGAAGACGAGGTGTTTGTTTAGGACACCACGGTGCATTCTGGGACGGGCACCAAATCAGCATCAAATAGTGTCCGCTCAAATAAAGTTTTTAACGCTGGGAAAGTGTTTTCCATCACCAAATGAGTGACCTAGGTGGGATGTTGCTGTGGTACCCCCCACCCCAGCGGTTGTACGTATACTCAGTATTTCCTCCTTGTTGTACTCCCCCTCTTTACCTGCCTCCAAATTTGAATCCACTTCACTTATTCACATTCACACTTAGTGGGTTTTCACTGGGCGATTCTGAGGATAACATTTCCAGCCTGGGACATGGAGAATGTGGTCTCACAGATAATACACAGGTGGGGGGGTTATTCACTAAATCAGGGTTGGCATGGCTTGTGGTTCCTGACCCGCTTTTGGGAGTGGGGTGAACTGTGGCGTTGTGATTGGGCTCCTGTGCCTCCATCGCTCTCGCCCCTTGACTCTCTCGCTGCCTCTCTTGGTTCCTGGAGGGGTTGCGGTTCTCTGTGGTCCTCGGGGGGTCTGGCGGTGCCCTTGCTGTACCCGCTGCCTGACCTTGTGGCTTTTCATGGGCCAGTTCGGTGGAGGGCGGGGTTCAATCAACATGTGGAGTACATGGGTTAGAACTGTACAGCTAACCGGCTATAGCTTCTGTAGAAGCGGGCGTTGGTTTGTGGAAGAAAGCTGCGTATCCAGAAGGGGGCAAAAACCCGGTGTGGCTTTGGCTAAGCCCACTCTTAGGGTTCGATGCAGCACTGTCGAAAACTATCTTGAAAAACTGTTTGATTTAGAACTTTAGGAACTATTTTTGTACTTACTGTAGATGGAGGATGCATTCCCTTCAGTTGAACCTCTGATGAGATGTATGACCATATAAAGAAATAAAAACTGATGGATTGAAGTAGATGTGTGATGTTTTGAGTCCTACACGCTCAAAACTCTGACTTTTAATCCCAGGGAACATCATTGAAAATGGACATAAATGTCTGCTCCAGGATTAATGAGTCTGAGCTCCTGGTTCTGGTTCAGACGAGCCTGCAGGGACGCCTTCAATGGAGACAGGGATGCGCTCCCTCTCTCAGTCAGTCAAAAACTCACTCTCTGGTTTAGAAGTCGTGACGTCACTCAGTCCTGCCCCTCGTCCGCTTTGCCAAATTTCCATGCAGGAGGTAAAATCTGCAGACGGGACAGAGAGGAGCAGATTCTCTCCCTCATTGTTTTCCTGCAGATCTTTTCTCCGCTCAGCCATGCTGGACACTCTCACCTTCCTCCTGGAGAAGCTCTTCCTCCTCGCACACATCAAGCTCTCCAGCCTTCCACCCCCTCTGGCCGGAGATGCACAGCTCAACAAGCTCTGTGACCGGGATGATTCCCTTTCTCCATCAGCTGAAGCTCCACAGAAGTTCCAGCGTGGAGACCTCCTGGAAGTCCCGAGGACTCTCTTCACCCACTTCGGGATCTACCTGGGCGACAACCGGGTGGCGCACCTCATCCCCGACATCCTGCCTGTTCTGACCAGCGACAGCCGCCGGATCCAGGAGATGGTGACCAACACGCGCCTGCTCCTCGGGGTGCTCTCCAAGCGCGCCAGCATCCGGGTGGACTCAGTGGAGGACTTCGCTTATGGAGCCGCGATCCTGCTGAACGCCATGGACCGGACGATGCACCAGATCCCGCTGGACGGGGAGGAGGTGGCCCGGCGGGCAGAGAAGCTGGTCGGATCCGTGTCCTACAGCCTCCTGTGGAACAACTGCGAGCACTTTGTCACATACAGCCGCTACGGCACGGCGCAGAGTCTGCAGACCGATCAGGTGAGAACCGGGCACGTTTCGCCCTTTTACGCACAGAATTACAGGCTCGCGCCTGATTGAAGCTTTAGGTGCGGCTAGAGTTTGGTGGGAAACAATGGTTGAACCATTATGGTTCCGTGTGATTGTGCTTTGATGCACTTTCACCATGTTTACACCATCTGTGGTGGAAGCGCCGCTTTAACTTCTAAAGAATCATGTGTTTTTGGCGTCACAAAAGAGACAAAAATTCAACTAAAAACCAATAAATTGCCTAAAAAAACTTTTTCAGTCACGTCTAATCTAATTGAGCTTCACATTATATTCCCTGATTCTGCTTGAGTGGATCCATGTGCGCTTTTACGCACCGCCAACAGGAGTTAAAACGTCTGCGCTACTCCACAAAGTGGAGAAACCCTGAATGATCAAATATAGCCTTCTGTTATGCTCCGGTTCCGGACCTGGTTTGAGCCTGTTCAGAAGCAGCAGAGATGTTTTATAGTCTGGATGAGGAAGAGTTTGGGGACAATAGTGTCTACTTGTGCAGGAGGGATGAAGGAAGATTGAACCAGTGGAGCTCAACGGTCCCTTTTTCTCGATGAAACCCTAATGCATATTTCTTTCTTATGTAGCCCATCTATTAACGTTGAAAGGATGGAAAATTTAATATTGTATCCATTTTTTTGACTTCACTGACCCACTTTTTTTTTTAACCTAGTGTCTTGCCAATATGCCAACTATGATAAGCAGAACCGACGAAAGAAAGCCCCCAAAAAACTTTGCAATGTTTTAAAAACAATCCTAGCTACATGCACAAAACCTTCTTTTTAGATACAGGACAAACCCAAGCCTGTGCAAAAACATTTACTGCAAATCTGTTCGAAACATCCTTGGTAGAGATTATGATTAAGACGTGGTCATCAAAACCACATCACACTATTAATGACTAAATAAAAAAGATAGATAAGCATTTAAGCACAATTGACAAACATAGTCAAAGGGTCCTGTTAAGAAAATATACATGAATCCACACTTTTATTCAGATACGATAACAACATCAAAGTCTTCCTTCTTGCCAAATGCTAATCTACATTCTACCTACAGTCTTCAAAATATCTAATCTTCCAGAAAAAATTATCAAATTCTGACCTTTGAAACAGCCTTTGTGGAAGTTATGACTAAAGCACGATAATCAGAACCATATCAGACTATAAATGACCACAAGAAGAACAAGAGGCAGATGTTAACATTCAAAAATCTGCGGTTTTCCATCAAAATCCTAAATCTAGTTTTGAAGAAAAAAACAGTAACAACCATGAAATACTTTAAAATAACCAGAAAAGTCAGAATAAATTCTGTCTGGAGATCTAAATGGAGGACTACTAAATTATTTTATTGGTAGTAGGCAAATTAAAATTCTTAATTTTCTGGTTTAATGTCCTGGTTTTCAAGAATTAAAGCTCAAAAACAAAATCCGACGGAGTCTTCTTCTCCCCTCCTCTCCCCCCTCCACCTGAGTGCTTCAGCATGTGCCTTTAAACCAGAGGAAAATCTGGGTCACCCTTCGGAATAGTCCGGAGAACAAGAGCTGCATTGAAGCCGGAGCCAGAAACCAAACAGTCTGTCCACTCTGATGATGATGATGAAGGAAGAGGGAGAGGAGGAGGGAGGGCAGAGCTTCTTGACTCTGCCCTCCGTCAGACGTTCCCCCAAAAGCATTCATCAGGTCACAGAGGGAACCATCAGTTTCCTATTTCCATGGAATGTTAGATATCCTGTTTCCCTGGCAACACACCACTCACTCCACTGGATAACTAGCTAGTTAGCAAGTTAGCTTTACTGGGGAAAGAAAAGATGGCTGCTGAGTTTTTCATTTAGCAGCCTTTTAAACGGTGTTAGCTTTTCCAGCAGCCTAACGCCAGCTTCAGTTTTTCAACGGTGTAATTTTACAGTGTAGTTATTACAGTCCCCGACCAGCTAACATGAATGTTAGCTTCTCCTACGATGTTTGCTACGAGTCATTTATCCTGTGACATCAATGTTAGCCTCCCCGACAGTTAAATGTCCTTTCAACAGGTTAATGTCAGCGTTGGCATCTCCAATGGCTAACATCATTGTTACCTGGAATATCTATCTCTTATCTTCCTGGAATTTCAGAAGGGTTGTTGGGGGATGGGGGCCAACAGGAGCCTCAGAGGGCCCAACAGGAAAATAAACAACAGCTCCATTATCTTGTAGCAGTCGGTGAGCGTTTCTTAGTGCTTTTAAGAGCTGGAGTCTGCTCAACTGCGTCTTTTGGCTTCTTCGTCGGCATGTTTTCAGCTACTCACGGACAGAACAGTGACGAGAAAAAACTTTTAAAAAGTATGATGACATGGCCACACTTTACGGTCATTACGCTTCAGCCTAATACTTCTCATTAAACGCTAACTTCTTGTTACAGTTGGACCTTTTGTTTAAACAAGAACGGTACAGCTAACCATGAAAGTTTGCTTCAAAAGGCTGATTTTCTGTAAGACATGTAACTTTTTTTGCGGTTTGGTATTTTGTTTACACGAGAGGGTTTTAGGTACCTGGAAAACAAACTTTAATATCGGGTTCTGCAGAAAACACACATTTGCAGCTCGATATCTCTGTGTGGACAGAGCAGCGAGATGAATAGTCAGGGATAAAATATCTCTTCTACGCAGGCGTGTGACATTTAATGACGGTTCAAGCGTACCAATAAAGAATTTGTTGGTGTCGGTTTAGTCCACACAAACAGGCTTCTTCCGGAATGTCTTTTTCGGAAAATGGAAACTTATTCTTCATCAACAATTGATGCCGCAATTTTGATAATACGATATGAGATGGAAGGATTCTGGATTTATGACGCTGATGCTGATATAAACTGCTTTTCATAGGCTGCAAATTTTAGCCCAACCAATTTCACTTCTGATAAAACATTTGAATCGTCTTTTATTTAAGTATTCCTCCTGTTCTACACTTCTCTATAAAACACTTTCCAACTCCTGTTTGGCTGATTTTGTTATCAAACATTTCACAAATCACAACATCTTAAATGTTTATTATAATTATTTCTCTTCTTCCAGTTTTGCGAGTGGCTGAAGTCTCTGATCCGGGACCAGCGCAGCATCCTCCTGACGGCGCTGCTGGGCCTCCTGTCCATGGCGTGTTTGGGAGTGTCCTCCGGCACCGCCCTGCCCACGCTGCTGGTCCCCTTTACCCTGTGGATGGCGAGCTGAGAAGCTCCTGGAAGACTGACGGACAGGAAGTTGTCATCTACGAGTTTCTACGTTTATACGTGTTTATAGGAGTCAGTGACTGCGGTACTGCATCATATTATCAATAACACAATAGGGACTTAATCTGTTTTGTCTGTTTGGAGTAGTTAGCATGAGGAACAATAGAACCCACGTCTGACGAAAGTAGTACCGCCCTCAATTTTCGATTGACAGCTCTGGGATCTGTGCTGTGAAAGAGATGGAAGATGTTTTAGTCGTTTATTTTTTATTTTTTACTTAAGGTGTTGATTTTACTTTGAAGGAAATGATGTGATGCTTTTATTCTATTGGCTGTCATCCACTACTGAAGTGTGAAACAATTTGCCCTTCATCACATGACTGCTGTTGGAGAAGGTGGCATATTTTTATTCATGTCACTTTCTTATTCACAGCTAGTAATGGTTCTGATTGGTTCTAATCCAGCCAATCAGTAAATATGGCACTCAGGAGAGCAAGTGGCCGAAAGTTCCGGTTCCAAGGCCTGGCTCAAGCATTTCCTGCTGTCCGCCAGACAAACCTCTTCCTCCTCCGTCTCAAGCACCTCCGCTCGCACCAACAATCTTCACTCCAAGAAATCCCTCCAAGCCCTGAGAGCTGCACGGCTAGCCATGCTAAGAAGCTAACGCAGCTACATTTACTACACCAGCCATAGCTGTGTCTCAAAGCTGTGTCTCAAATCTGACGCCATGCCCTTCCTTTGTCACGTTTGAAGACCGACAGCAGCCCAGCAAGGATGTCATGTTTCCAGAATGACTCATAAATGACACCCTCTTCTCCAGTGCTGAGTCGGATGCGTGCGCTGAATCCTTCACAACCCACTATCTCCCAAGATTCATTTCGGAGGGGAATGTTTTTTCCCCAAAAGAGTGTGCATAGGCAGACTGGGCGGCCCTTTCAGAGTGAAGGGAGAAGCATCTCGATTTCACACGATAAACTACGGCAACACTTGACAGTTTTAATCACTACTAGTATTGTATAAGTACAACTATAAGTACAACTAGAGACCTCAAACCTCCAAGTTCAAGGCAACTGAGTTTCCCCATTATGTCCTTGCAACTAAAAACAATAGTCCCACGAGAGCCTGGCCGTAGAATTTAGAATTAACATTGAAATATTGTTTCTTTGAAGGTTTGTGTAACAAAAGAAAAAATGACATGTCACTACTGGCAGTTTTCCTCAGGGTCCAGTTTGAAGGAATAGGACAACTTTATTCATTCCTGAGGGATAAATTGTTATGCAGCCAACCGTAAACAAGATAACAACAAAGCAGACAACAAGAACAAATGAACATCCAGACATCAGGACAACAGTACAACAGGAATAAACATCAGTCAACAATGAAACAGATGTCAGATAAACACAATATAAGTAATAGTTCAATCAGAGAAGGCAGAATGAAGGAAAAGATGAATGATTTACTACAACCGCTGATGTGTGTTAAGAAGCAGCAGGGAAGGTCCCGCCTTTGGAATCTGGACACGGGTGGTGGTGGCTGATGACACTGCTGAAGCTGATGAACGATGAGGCTGGTGGAGATCAGATAAATGGAGAGAGAGACAGCAGCTGATGCTGATGGGCTGAACATGCAGGTGTGACAGTGGTGGGATGGTTCAGGCGACCTGAATGAGTGCAGCTGATATCAGTTGATGCCCCAGACCGGGACGCTGGTAACTGAGACGGATCATGTGTGAAAGGTGAGGACAATAGCGCGGTATGTGCAGCAACTGATGTCGAGTGTGCAAGAAGATAATCGTTCTGTTTGAACTTTACACTGATCTCTATTTGCTGAGGGCTAAAAAGTTGGGATTCACATAAAGTTATACAAATATTAACAGTCATTTGTTTAAAAGGCCAATGGCAGCTGGTACAAAAGAGTTTTCAAGTCTGTTGTCCTACACTCTACACTCAGGAATGATAAATCTGCATCCAGACGGCAGCAGTTTAAAAAGCTGAGCCAGTGGACGGTTAGAATCAACCAGAACCGTCTGGGCCTTCTTTTTCTTCTTCTTCTTCTTCTTCTTCATTTAATCGTGAAATGTCCACTGATGTGAACATGAATAATGAGGGTCCAGTAAAGTATACAGGGCTTTGGCATGTATTTGAGCTTTTTATTCATTTACACAAGTGTTGGGTCTTGCTGGCACTGTTCTGAGGGCCTTTGGTTACTCTATCTGTAAGCAGTCCCTTCAGGAAGTTGATTACTCGTTGCAGGGGACGGTTCTTTTTCGGCAAAAAATGCTATTAACTAGCAAATTTGCAGATAAGTTTTGGTGACTTTGTCCAAATTGCGAGGTCGTACAGAATGCATAGCGATTGGCTGAAGTTACATTTATGGTTTTCATCGCAGCGTTCTGGAAGAATTGAAAACATTAAGATCACAAATTCACAGCAAATCATTAAGAGTTGAGTTGGAGCAACGGCAGGCAGAACAACCGGAAACCGTTTCCCTCATGAGATCTGACCAAGTTTCTGAGGTATTTGGTGGAACAAAAGGTAGAGGAGGAATAACAGAGATGCTGTTTTCCCTCTTACAGGCCAGAATGAATTTGGATCTGTTATTTTACTGTAAATAAAACAGCAAGAATGAATGAAAACAGTGACATAAACAGCTTTTACTCAAGTATTTATCCTAAGTGCCTCACTCTGCTCTGGTTAACTATGTTTTACTGTTTCGATCGTGAGCACACAATTGGTTTGATTTTATTTTCATGCCTGCATCATCAACGCAGCGACAGACGGAGCCCGTCTGTAAATATCTGTACATAAACTGAACGACCGGATTGTTATATGACAGTCAAGGACTTTTGTACAGAATCCATTTTTATGATGCTGTAACTCTTTATATCTTGTTCTGTGTGGAGATAAAGTACAATCAAAGCAGAGTCTTCCCTGTTCTCAGTGATTGCAGTGAAAGAATGAGAATGAATGAGTTAGTATTAACACTTTGACTTGACCTTGAAAATTAGACTTTTCATTAAATGTTTCCTCCCAAATAAAACTATAATTTATTTAAAAATGTAACTTTGTCTGAATCAAGTTTTTTCTATTTTTAATCAAATTCAATCAAAATTGGTTAAATAACAAAAAATACATCAATTATTAATTGTATCATAAAAGCAATCTGTGGTTCAAAAAAAATATGCATTTTTAGATTTTTTTATTTTTATCATATAATAATGTTTTAAAGTTGTTTATTATGTTATTTCTTCCCTTTAGTTTGAAAAAAAATTATTATATCAATAAAATAATTCTTTGTCGAATCATCACATATTTATGTTAGCAGTAAATAATAACAGTTTGAAAGTCTTATTTTTGAAATATTCATTAATAATCTATTACCCTCATTGCCCTCTAGTGGTCGACTGAAGGAACCACAACAACAGCAACAGGTATAAAGAAATAATCAACCAAACAAACTATTTTCTTCTTTTTTTGGTTTAAAGAACTAAATGAATTTCAAAAGATTACCATTTTAAAAAAGGGAATAAAAAGAGATTTTGTCTCTTATATTTTCGGGGTTGTGGTTTCCCTTTTTTTTTAAGGGTTATTATTTTGTTTGGTATGAGCAATCATGATATGATCTCATTATACATTTTAAACATCTAAAAAACCCAAAAGAAGTAAAAATCTATTTTTCAATTTTTAAAAAAAATAATCAACGTGATGCAGTTTGAACATCTCGGAAATATTCAGTCCTCCAGTAATCTATTAGCTGGCTCATACCGGGAGTCCTGGTTAAGGTACCGACTAGACCTCAACTGGGCCTAGACTAAACCTAGACTAAATCCGGAAGAGGTGAGGTCCTCGTGAGACCATGATTTGACTCCAAATAAATGAAAGAGGAAGTGTTAACTCTCAGTGAGAAAGAACAAATTGGTGTGATCAAAACATGAAGGTTGTTTTTGTCTTAAAATCCGCCCTCAGATTAATTAAAGAAAGACAATAAGAGTGGAAGAATTCAGTGTTCACTATCAGTCGCGTTAGTTTGTGGTGAAAAAGTCTTCAAGATTTCATCAGTTAAGGAAATAAGAGAAGACATTCCCTTCACTCTTCTTTCCTTTCCTACTTAAAACAACAGAAAGACAAAGATAAGGAGTATGTGTCAAAGATCACTGAGGAAAGAGAAACAGGGAATAAAAATGTAAATGTTCTATTCTCCTCAGTGTGGCAGCGTGAGGTTGGACTATTTGGAGGAGTTTGTCTATGGATCAGAAATATTCATCAACCCCATGGACAAGGTGAGGGGAGATGGTAACGCTCATACAGACAACAGATAAGATGGATTCATGGAGGCAGAGCTGTGGCTGAATGCTGGCAAGGGCCGTCTGTTGCTCATGGGTACCACTCACCTTTCCAGATTACTATCAAGGTGGGCTGCTAGGGTCTCAAGAGACCACAAAAACATTAGGGCAGAGCTTAGCTTTGAAAGCCCACTTAGAAGGTTCAAGGCGGTACACATTTTTTACTTTCAATTAACATTGCTGCTATTATTATTACATATTTTTTATTGTTGCTTTTATCTGCTTTTACCTTGTAGAACTTTGAGATTTGATCTAAATGTAAAGTGCGTTATAAATAAAATGCATTATTATCATGAAGTACTCCCACTCCAACCTAAACCACCAGCGGACGCAGAGGAGAGTGACACGCTGTGGTAGGGCTTCTCAACCTGGAACAGAGCAAACTCAGACAGAAGTGTATCATATATAAAATGATAAAATATATAAAATGAAGTCATAATATCATAATAATAAAGATGAAAAAAAAAAGTAATTGCGCAAAAGTAATGTCATAATATTGACATATTAGAATATACATTTGTCCTTTTAATATATAATAATATATAAATAATGTGTTAAGTTATAATATTGAAAGACAAAGTAAAATATGATGAGGGAAGTCAAAATATGAGAAAAAATAATAATAATATTACTAATATTAATAAAATTCTATGTGAATAAAGCCATGCGCTGTAAGTGTTAGCTAACACTATCATTGCAGTCGACCGCTTTGACCAAAAAGACAACATTTCAACATTATATTACAGATTTATGTATTTATTTATTTTTGACAAGTTGAAGATTTTAGACAAACTAATTCTGGTTGGTTCACCTCAGGCACAACAGAAATGGGTCAAGGATGGCATGAAATACCTTTATTTGTTGGGGCATATGTACTTTAAAAAAACAAAAATAACAAAATAGACGACAAAAGTGATGTTTCTTGTGATATCTGTTTAACCTACACATGCCCTGACAAATAAGGCATTTTACTCCATTCTTCACACTATAATTCAACTTCTAAAGCCTGTAGCAGTCACCTGGAGTTTGCTACTTCATAACCGAGTCCCCCCCTGCTTCCTTTCTGTTTTTGAATATGAAACTTTTCTCTTTTGAGAATTATTCGGAATGAATAAATATTGATGAGTCTAATAAAAAAATATTTTATGATTTTCCTGAGTTTTATTAATTTTAATTAATTAATTTTATACGTATATTTATGTAACATTCTATAGTTAAATATAATTCTCATTATAAAGTATATTTGTATATCTTCCATTTTATTATTATGGATGTCCCGTTGAAAAGGCTTTGCCCTGCCTTTCATACCAGATAAGCGTGGTGATTGGATCATAGCAGGTTGATCTTAGTGTCAATCTGATTTCGGCCAATCAGCTCAAGATGTTCCAGTTATCTCCGAAATAGTTTTAATTGAACTACGTCACGTCACTGATGAACTGTCAATAAGCTGTATTTTAATTTTTTTGTTGTTTTCAGAACAAATGGCAACACATGGATCAGGTAAGGGTAGTTTGTTTGTTTTTGATTAGCTAAATCATACTACAGTTGGTCATGAAAAAAAGTTAAATTAAGTTAACCAGGGTGATAAATGTACCGTTGCTTTATTTCGCAGCTAGCATACACATTACTGCTATGCTAGTTAACTTTAAATATTGTTTACCTCTTGGATTAAATTGATTTATTAAAAAAGTACGACATTTGCAGTTATTTGTTCATATTTCCAGCTGCTGACGCCAATTAGTTTGGTCTGGGGGTTTTCATGGGTCAGTGAACACGTTCTAACATGTTAAGCAGTAATTTGCTATATGACATAAAGGCAGCTAAGTCAGAATGTAAACGTCTAGTATAATTACTCATTAATGAAGAGTGTGGACAGCAAATACATGTTTATTATAAATGATTTACACATTTATTAATGAATTCAGTTTGGGGTGTTTCTATTCGCCAAAAAACCCCAAAATAAAATATTAAATTAGCTAGCTAGCTAGTAAGCGTTGTTATATACTGTAAATAATTGAATTAACTTTATTTGTTCAAAACTTTTGAGACACTTATAAAATTAATATAAATATATTTTATCTTGCATTTACTTTAAAAATTTGCACATTCCTGTCTGATATTCCTTATTTGGTTTATTATTTTTTCAATTATATATTAATATTATTAATATAAACCTTTGTATGAATATATAGCGATTAAACATTACATTCTTTAACCTCGCGAGGGCATATTATTTCTATTAACAGACTGCGTTGTCGGTCCCATGGTACAAGATTATACGATCCAGATTCTTTACATTTTCAACTTCACCCTTAGGGACACATTGTTCAGGTGTTTGAATTGGTTAATCCCGTCCCTCAAGTCTCAAGTTTTTGTTCCACTTGCTCTCAGAGTGAATTAGCAAACGTTTTGTCATTACACCGACTTCCCAGCAGTTTCAGGAATTCAATGTAATGGCAGGAAGATGTTGGACTTCCTGGATATCTAATAGACATTAGATACGAGATGGAAATGAAAATGGTACACACATCAAACTCAACAAAGTAGGTTCAGAGTTCGGTTTTGGGCCTTGGATGAGGTTTGCGCTCTCTGAGTGCTTTTCCTATTTTATAAATGAATTTTTAAACAATTATAAAATTAATCAAAATATATTTTATTGAGCTGTTGTTGTTTATTTTTTTCATATTGTTTGTTTTTATACAATTTGATAATAATAAATAATAATAATATAATAACAATAACTAATAATATAAATAATAAATACATTTGTATCTACAATTAGCACTTCGAGATTTGATCCAAATGTAAAGTTTGTTATAAATTAAATGCATTATTATTATTATTATTATTATTATTATTATTATTATTATTATTATTAGTAGTAGTAGTAGTAAGATTAGAATAATTAAAAAATATATCATGGTTTTTGCGGGGTCTTAATAATTCTAAATTTAAAAATCAGTATTTTAGGCCATAAACAGTTTACAATACGATTATAAAATTATGTACGAGGTCTTATAATAATATATTAATATCCTCTAAAAGGTCTTAAAGTTAATATGTTAACGTCAATTTAATTGTTCTTTAGAAATGTTGATTTAAATGCTTCTGTTCTATTTAAAAATGTTCAAATTTAACAAACTACTACTTCTGTTGTAAAAAAGAATTGCGTTTTGAGTATACATTCGATATTCCATCCTTTCCTACATATTTCCTTTTGCTATTATGGACATGAAATGGTTGTTAGATTTAACCTGTTGGAAACTGCAGGAACCTTGCTAATTGGAAGAAAATCCTCTCTGAATTTATACCAATTAGCCAAAAAGCTATAATCACTTACAGATGATGGCAGAATAACATTGATCATGTTGTTACCATGGTTACCTGTCAGTGGGCAAGTGAATATTTCGTCCTGAAGTTGATGTGTTTGAAGGAGGAAGGATGTGACCAATATCAGACATCAGTGTGAACAGATCTGTACCATGACCCTGCATTAAAACAATGAGCTGTTGAACTACAGAAAATGCAATTCACGTGGCTGCTCAGAACAAGAAGGTATGGACTGATTGAGGCTCTTTCACATTCATATTAAATTTGCTGTAATGTTTGACCAACAGACGACGACCAAGAGTCAGACGGAGATTTGGAAGTAGGGTCTGGTAATGTCAGCACACTGGGTGGTGACGAACAGTTCAAGAAGTCCTGTAAGAGAGAGATCGCTCTGATCACTCTGATGGAGAAGACAGGGTACAACATTCTGCAGGTGAACGGACAGAGGATGTACGGTGGACCCCCACCAGGTGTGTGGAAAGATAATACAACAGTACTGAGAACACACCAGAATTTTCTTCAGAGTTTCATCTATGCTGATTTAAATCACACAAAGTCAGAGTTTACAAACGCTGATGGGTTTTTATCAGTGTTAAAATGGTGCTCTGACCCTGGATAAGATGGTGACTTGTTTATTTGGCCTCTTACTTGTGGGTAGTCTTTTGAAATCCTGATTATTTCAATCAATATTGTAATCCCAATTATTTACTACAATATATTCATTGGTTATTCCCAGTGCAATGTCTCCTACCTCCGCTTGTCCATAGATTAGAGGTCGTACCAACTTGATGAGAGACCCTTCTCTATGTACCTCCACGATTTGCAGACAATGCAGGTCACACCATATAGCACCGAAATAATTACATGAGATGTTCACATAAATTTAGACCAGTGGGACCATTTTTCTGAAGCATTAAATACTCATTCATTGGACATGTATCATGTGCCAAATCTAACGTGATATCATTGATGACGTCAGCTTGTCTTTATAAGCCGGATGGATGCGACGATCTGCTTTACAAGGTCGCTGTTATGGATGTCTGAGTTGTTGGTTAACATTAGCTGTGATTTTCTTGGTGTCTTGCACTCATGATGGAGCAGTTGTTGGCGGTTTCCTGGGACTGAACAAATAAGTTGTGTTGCTTTGAGGCACAGACACAACGACAATCATTACTCACAAGCGCTCTTCAATATTATTTTCTCTCAGTTAAAGTAATTTGCGTTAAATATAAAAATAACTCCTAACCATGCATGACAATTGGCTCTTTGAATTCTGCTCCAGAAAAGTATTTTTAATTTCAAACATCTGCTATTTGTTGTATGTTGGTGATACTCTTTTGGTGAAACTTTCTTAGCAGGATTCCATCTATGAAAAGTATTCTTATTCAGCTTGGGGTACGGAACAACTGTGTTTAGTTGGGAAGTGCTTGATTTGCTTTGCAGCCTAATATTTTAGACTGTAGTATCGCATGATCACAATTTAATTATCGGAAGCAATAATTGCGACAGACTTTAAAATTGAATTAATGTGCAACCAACTTATTTGTAATGTGATTGATATGTACAATACAGAATACTAATATTTCAAAGAAAGACAAAAATCCCAAATTCACAAAGGAAACACTCGACTACTCTCTGACAACACAGTCATATATGATCAACAAAAAACAATGATAAATTGTGTTGTTTTTTGTTGTTGTTTTATTTCCTTTACAGTAGAAAACCCTCTTAGTGGAACATTCATTTTAGTTGTCATCGGTCGAGTTCATTTGATCACGAAAAGTCAAAATCTAGAATTGAACAGTCCGACCTGCTAACCTCATGTAAATAAAAGCCCCGGTGAATATGGTAATTAGATTATCCTCAATATTAATTAATGTATCGTCCTGATATACATTCTGTTAGTGATCAGTTAAATACTCTGTGCTGGTTGACGATTGGTTGGTTGGTTTTGTAACAAACATCAATTTGTAGAAATTAATTAAAATTCAAGATCTGATTGTGTTTTTGTCTGGTTGATAAATAATACATTCTGTCTGGACTGGGATTGAACGTGAACTTACCTCAGATATGTGTTCTGACGCTGTAGGTTGGGATGGCCCACCACCCCCACGGGGCTGCGAAGTGTTTGTTGGTAAGATTCCCAGAGACATGTATGAAGACGAGCTGGTCCCTCTGTTTGAAACAGCCGGAAAACTCTACGAGTTCAGACTGATGATGGAGTTCAACGGAAATAACCGCGGCTACGCCTTCATCATGTTCACCAACAGGTAGCTGGGAGCATTTTTGTCTAAAATAATACATTCATTAAAAATGTTTTAAACCCCAGATCTGGCAAAATGTTACTTTTAGAAAAGTATTGGTCAAAGTCGGGATATTCGTCACAATATAGAAAGAGGGGAAATTACTCAGTTTTAATACTAGTCTGTCAACAAGGTTTTATTTACTAAAGAAGAGGTTCATTATTTAGATTTTATGGGGCTGCTAAGCTGCAAAAGCTAATTATTTAATAATAGTACATATAATAATATTTCCTTTATTTATCATATTACACAGTACATACATCTATAGAAGTAATATTGTAATTATATGATTACTTTCTTGGCATTTCAGTTCAGTCAACATGTCACAATAATTTGTCAGGTTTGCGAGTCAGTCTTTTTTTTTTCAAGTTGGTTAACCATACATAAGAATATATAAATCCAAATGGAGCATTTTCACAGTCAATTTTGAACCCTCAAGAACATATAGCGGACATAACAACAAAACCAAAGCAAATTTTATTGAATAATGATGCCAATGATGATAATCTTAAAGAGAAAGAATACGAGTAATGCTGGGAAATATCTTGGCATTTAGAATTACAGGTTAAGATACTAAAACTAAGTAGTAAAGTATGAAAACTATCTTCACCGTGATTAATGTAGCGATTGTGTATTATGTCTAGAGATGAGGCTCAAAAGGCAATCCGGATGTTCAACAACTACCAAGTCCGTCCGGAGAGGTTCATCGGCGTGTGTCTGAGTCTGAACAACTGTCGTCTCTTCATCGGCTGTATCCCCAAAGACAAGAGTAAGGACGACGTGATGGAGAAGATGAACACGGTACTGACACGATCTAAAACACACCAATCTACAGTCTTAACAGCAACAATGTGTCATTGGTGTGACTGACAAATGTAAATAAACAGATAACAGAGAAGCACTGGACTGTTAAGTGATTAACATGAAATTAAAAACAGACAGACATTTGTGAAAATCTCCTCAATGTCGATTCAAATGGACCAAATTTGGACTAAATCAGATCAATGGTTTAGAAATTATGGCACAAAAACTTGCGGACAAAGAGTATCCCCCCCTGTGTGAGAAATATACAACGACCTTTGCCAAAATCAATCCAGTTCTTCCACGCGCTAAAGTCTATGGGGGTGTAAAGTTTTAAAATAATCCACGATATAGCTTTTGAGGTATGTCAGTGAAACAGGGTTTTTGATAAAAAAAAGGTCCCCTAGTTAGTGAAATATGAACCATCTGAACAGACGGACACAATAATACAAGCAGACGAGATGTTGGTTGCCATGGCAGCACATGTTTGATGTGAGTGTACGCCGGTGTTTAAGCGGTAACAGAATCAGCCTCGGCTGCTCAGCCGATCACTAATCACATAATACTAGGCCCCCCAAAAGTGCACCTGTGTTTGGGGCTTCTTGATAAGGCTGGAGGTGTTGAGGGTCCAGGTGAGGTCCTCAGACATATGGATATGTGAACTCCCAGGAAATTAAAGCTGGAGACCCTCTCTACCTCCTCCCCATTAATCAGCTCAGTGTGAAGTGTCCTTTTGTTTTTCCTGAAGGGTTCTGTTGTTTGAACTTATTTTTGGATTTAACTTGCAGAATTCATCCAAAAAAGAGAGATTTAAGATGATATTGAATAAACTAATCAACATCTTCAAATGCAGTTAAACACCATCCCTCACACACGGCTGTCAGTGTCATCTCCACTGTCGTGACATTACCTCTCTGTGTCTCTGTGTTTCTGCCCCAGGTGACGGAGGGTGTGGTGGATGTCATCATGTATCCCAGCACCGCTGAGAAAGGCATGAACCGAGGTTTTGCCTTTGTAGAGTATGAAACCCACAAAGTGGCAGCGTTGGCCAGGAGGATGCTCATCGCAGGTAATAATAGTGACACTCTCTGTCTGTTCTGTATGACATCGATTTTCCTCGACGTCACTTCCTCTCTTTGTCCAGAAGAGGGAAGTAGAACACTGAACTGAACAACAGCAGGAAGTCTGAAGAAGAATCTAACTAAGTGTGTTCAGATAATTACTGTTGGAATCAAACATATTTAACCCCCACCTGCCAAAATACACTACGTATCACCTCTTTATAAAAACATATCAAATAGGAACAGTTTGAAGATCTCAGCTCTCTGCTTGGGCTAAGCATGTTGTACAACATTCTAAGCATATAATAAAATCTAATTTTAAGTATAGAAACAAATAATAGACCATACATAGACAAAACAACAGCTACTAACACTAACAACTAAGAACAATGACCAATGAACATGATGGAGAAGGGGAAAGAACGTGTGTGTGTTCTCTGCAAACCCTTGCATCTCACAGATGTACTGTTCTTTTGGCCTTGATAATTTGAGAGGGGTCAAGGAAGATAGGAAGATAACCCGACATAAAACTTAATCCAAATCAGTATGCAGAAGTTGATTTCTAAACTCTGAATGATCCCAGTGTCTCTAGCACACTGTAGAAATCCTTTTGCTGCTATGATCTGCTTCCAAAGTGTTACACGGACCGAAACTAGCTTCTGGAGGAATCCTGACACATTCCTAATGGAAAAAGGCCTTTAATTCTGGTAAGAGAGAGAGAGCTCATCAATATCAGACTTTTCCAATAAACGATAATAAAAGAACAAGAGAAACATTTTTCTTCAAACAGGCTTTAAATAAAACCTGGCAGTAAGTTAAGGTTTTAATATTGTTATGAGGTGTTCATTCGTCACTTTAAATATACAATCTACCGGCCCCAGACTGTATTGTAATGTATCGCTATCTTTCAGGACAGAGAATTAATCATTCCAAGAAATGCCTTATCCATTGTTAAGTTGATTCCCCAAAGGCTGTCGTTAAAACAATCAATCAAACCTTATTTAAAATCAAATAAAAATCAATTTAAACCAAGATTAAAAAAAACTCAGGTGTACAACCATAGATATAAAACTGGAAGTTGGAGATGAGAGAAAGTCAAAATAACACTCAAAAAGAGGCGTAAATCTCTCTGACATTCTTCCCAACAGGAAAGACCAGAAAACAAAGCAATGATGTGTGAGGAAAACACCATTTCAAAACATTTCAAAACGCCAGTTGCAACATCTAGATCAATAATTAAGAAGTTATTAAGAAGAGACTGGAGATGTTAAAAATAAGGTTGGCGTGTCTGCAAACTGACCCTGCGCTCTGTGAGGAGGATGGTTTGACTGGCGAAGGACTCCAAGGATAATCGCTAGAGAATTGAAGAGGTCTGTTGAATCTTTGAGTCATAAATTCTCCATAAAGAACATCAGATGGCACCTACAACTAATACCAACACAAGCTGTCAAGGATGGTAGGAAGAAAAGGAACTTTTGTCATCCACACACAATGTAAAGTGCCTAAGGTTTGTCTACACCCCAGAGACAGGGCATAGCAAGAAAGAAGGCCTGAGAGATAAGCACTTCACACCCACTGTGAAGTATGATGGTGGATCACAGATGCTGCGGGGCTGTTTTCATTTCAAAAGCCCTGGGCATCTTGTTAAAATACATATTACTATAGTTTTAGTGGTTTTTAAAATGGCTAAAGTGGTTGGGACAAAATATTAAAACCAGGGGATGCTATGTTAAGAATATAATGTTTATTTTAAATATGTGTCTCAAATAAAAGGTTGGACTTCGGTGAATAATTTGAATTAAAGTTAAAGGGGTATAGACAATTAAGTGTCTCATTTTGCTCATTTTTTTTAAAGGACACTGAAGATAAATATGTGCAAAAATATTAAAATAATGATCACCATGAATGACACAAATTAACAAATGTGTATGAGAAAATAAAACATTTACGATAATAAAAACTTAGAAAATCGTTTTAGAAATGTTTAAGGCAAATTTAAAATATACTACAGAATGGCGGGAGAAGAACTAAATGAACAACCTTCATAGCAGATGATACAAATGTTAAAGTTTGTAAAGAATTAAATGAACCCTAAGTCTATTAAAAAAGCAAACTACTGAAACTGAAATGCCTGCATCCTCTTTATCTGGATCCATTACTCAATTTGATGGTATCTTCTAGTTCACTTATCCAAACTTCCCATCAGCAACATGAGCCGGTCCTCCTGGGTTGAATTAATATATATATATATATATATTTATATATTTATATTTATATAATATGGTGAGTCACTGACTGTTTCCTTACCGATATGTTATTTAAATTTTTAGGTTGTACCCACCTCTTGCCCAAAGATATTGTGATAAACTCCATTCCCCGGGAACCTAAACAGGATAAGCGGATAATGAATGAATGAATCCCGAAGATAAAACACGTAGTTAGTCAATTTGAAACTATTAACAGGAAAACATTCCATTATTCATAAGAACATCATAGACAGGTAAGAGCCGGTTTTACCTCTGGATGACGGAGACAAGAGTCTTCAATGGTGTAGTGGTACCCTCTGCTGCTTATTATTAAAGTTTTTATATTTAACTGTTAATTAGTCTAATAGCTGTTGTTGTTTCTTGTACAGGAAACCGTAAGCTGTGGGGCGACCGCATCCAGGTGGACTGGGCCAAACCGGAGAAGGACATTGATGAGACAACCATGCAGCACGTCAGAATTCTTTATGTGAGCACACGAGTAACTTCTAATCCAATTCTAATGTGATCATGTGTGAAATGAAGAAAGTTACAAATCTTTTGCTGATTATACAGTTTGTACGGTGGAGAGAGAGAGAGAGACTCCAGGATATCAATTATGGTGGAGGCTTTTACTCTATAGCGATGTGTGGGAGCCAGAAGAGCCTCACCCACGTGGGAGGCTGAGTATTGTCAGTGAAATAAAGCCTTCAGAATGAGCATTACTCAATAATAACTACACATCTAATCATCCTGGTTTCATCATTTACTCTGTCCTCTCATATACACACCAGTTAGCCAGAACATTACAACCACTGACGAGTGAAGCCAGAATAACATTAAATATTTGGTTACCATGGTTACCTGTCATTGGGTGGGATATATGAGACAGGAAGTTAACATTTTGTCCAAAAGTTAATGTTGGAAGTAAGAAAACTGGTCAAATGTGAGGATCAGAGAGATTTTTGAAAAGGAGTGAATTACGATGGCTAACATCACCAGAACTGCAGGTCTTGTTGGGTGTTCCTGGTCTGCAGTTATAGCACTAGCAAGGTATCTGCCAGGTCTTAAAAAGTCCTAAATATGTTGTGGGATTATGGATGAGGTCTTGAATATGTAAACGTTAATTTAATGCTATTTCAACCAAGCTTATTTAAAGGATTCCATTGAGCTTCAACATGAACTTGTATTAGTTTTGAACTAACTGGCACATGATATCAGATGTGTTTTTCTGGTAGAATGAGCATGAAATGGGTCTTAAAGGCATAGTAAGTAAAATTTGGGGCTGAATCTTTGATTAAATGGAATGTAATATTCAATACCATGTTTTATTAGTGTATAATTAGCTGAAAAAAGTTTTCTTTCTCCAGAGGGGAAGTGTCTATTTCTGTGGACGCTACTATGTATTGCTGCCATGATTGTACAGTAGTCTGGAACAGACAAACTGAACTCCAGAGAGGCGTTTTCACCTTTTTAAGTTGAAGAGGCATATGGAGTATCAATAAATGGTTCTGTGCCTCTAAAAAACAACAAAGAAGAAGAAAAGGATAATTATTTAGTTGTTGCTTTCTAACTTTTATCATCTTGGTGACAAGGGATGACCACATGGTGCAGAAGGATCACATAGCAGGACCTTACACTGGCAGTTTTCAGCCCCCACCAGACACATTCCCTTCACAGTGGTGTGCTGAAGCTGGTTCTGGCTAGGCTTGGAAAGATCTGGCGGAGCTATGGACTCAATGCTTGCTTCAGTATTCAGTTCTTCTCTATCTCCCTTCCTTAGGGAAGTTGGGGAGGAGAAAAGACACAGTCACTTTCTGTGCTCATTTCAGACTAGAGTATGAACTGATCCCAAACGACTTTTTTTAGTTTTAGTATTTATTTATATGACATGGACATAGAGCAACATTGGTCCTGCAACATTTAGCCATACGCAGGGCCCACATACACTATCCTTAGTGTTTTTGCTAAATGCGAACATACAACATGCATCCACAGTAGGCTTTTTAAAGTTAGAAATAACAAAGAAAAGAGAAAAAAGAACACCAAGTGGAAATGCAATACAGTTACAATTACTAACTCCTCCACTGACTGTGTTCTTCAGGTACGTAACCTGATGCTGAGCACCACAGAAGAAACTCTCTACCAGGAGTTCTCTCGCTTCAAACCTGGCTGTGTGGAGAGAGTCAAGAAGCTCAGCGACTATGCCTTCATCCACTACTACGGCCGCGATGACGCCATCACCGCTTTGGGCCTTTTGAACGGAGCTCAGGTGGATGGAGCAAGCCTGGAGGTGATGCTGGCCCGACCCTCCGCCACCAGAGAGCAGAGTGTAGCCGTACTGAGGTGCAACAGCAGGGGGTACCTGGGAAACAGGAAAAGAGGGGATGCAGGAGCGGGGAACGGGACATTTCTTCTGGACAGGAGCAACAGTGGGATGGGAGACATGGACAAGTGTCCACCAATGGGACCTGTGCCCTTGACAACTCACCCGGGAAGCCCCATGTGCTCTGGAGCAAGAGGTGAGGAGGAGCTTAACACGTCTGAGTCATCTGTCATACCGTTAGCTAAATCAGCTTCAAACTGAAATCATGATGTTCTTACCAAAGAATATGATCGGTTAACCTAGAATGAGAACCAAACAACTAATGCACATTTATATATTTAAGTAGTATTATTTTTTCAATTCATTAATACCATAAATATTGTTTTGATGTTTAATATTATTTGCCAGTGAATTCCATGTTCTTATTGCTCCGTATAAAACTGTAGGATGATTTTATTTGGTTTTTGCCTTTAATAATGTAAGACAACTTCCAGCTGTATGCCTTGTTGAATAATTACGTGTATCTTCGCTAAAGGAAAATCTCTTAACGATTGAGGGGATTCTTTGTTCGAATGACATACTTCATAAACACCATCAACGAATACAGAAATCCGTTTTACACCCGTAACTAACCTATGCATTCATGCATTTTAGTCACATTTGATCTGAAACCACAGGACAGAGAAACACGTGCTGCTTAATTCTGGACCAGTTGTTATTTTCTTATATTACCCAGTGAAAAACTGGACATAATCAATGAACAATAATCTAAAGGAGACAAAAAACACCTTGTTTTGTTTGTGGTAACATATATTTTGCACTTCTTTTGATTAAAGACAAAATGTTACCCATTTTACTTAACCACTGCCTGAAACATAATTTATAATCTATATTTATCCCCAAAACCCCACTTCTTTCTTCAACCTGATTAATTAGAACATCATCATTTTGAAATCAAGTCTTGGATTTGAACATAAAGAATGGCTTGATCAATTACTCCAATTAATATGCCGCTTGTTTTAAACACATTCAAAGTAACTATTAATGTTAATCCAGTCTGCTAACCATTTCAACTCCAGATCTAGATTTAATTTAGTAATTGTTGTTTTTTCCAATTATATTGTGGATTCATCCGTGTACATTGTTATACTGGCCTTTTTTAGCACTAAAGGAAGATCATTTGTTAGAATAGTGAATAGAGGGGCCAAAGGCAACTTTTTGGAGGCATTTATTTCATGTGAGGGACTTTGTATCTCATTGGCTGGGAATGCCACGGAATCAAGGATGAGTTTGAAAGTGGTGATGAGGAGAGGGATTTTTGGAAACCCTTTTTGGCCTGCAAACCCGATGCCTCGGGTTGCGATTGTGTTCTACCCGATAAGTAGAACGCAAATTATGTTTAAATCATGACATTTGTACCAGACTCGGGAACTTCTGTTTTTCTCATAATAACAATGAGATGATGGTAACTGAAAATCCATTGGCATTGATAAAGAGTGAGATCAAAGTTCTGGCGTATTTATGAAAATGTGGTCAATATAACAAACCACTCGATTCCCATCACACTGACATATTCTAGCTGGTTATCAATAACCTGTGACAGTCAAAAAGCAGTGGATACACTCATAAGTCTTATTTTCCTTTGATCTTAAGAGCACTTCCAGCCTATGAAAGAAAGCAACCCCTCCTCCACATTATATCCATGTATCATTACTGATGTAACCTCAAATGTAGAATCTAAATGAGTCTATAGCTGCCAATATATGCAAATTATTTAATAATATGACTGCTACTTCAATTAATGTATTCCTTAAGACTCCATAAACAGTATTCATATGGGCCGTTCTAAAACATCTCTCAAACTATTTATGTAAAATTTACTCATCATTTGCATTTTTCCCATTTCGTTTCATTTTGATAAACTCAGTACTGGAGCAACATCGTTAACAGTCAACATTTGCATTGAAAACATAAACATAAACATAAACCAACAGACACTAGTTCACACAGAGTTTGTACTGTCACTGCAGTTCTCCAGCTCTTTTTTATTCTCATTTAACTCAGTAATGCTACAATTATTATGAGGTAAATATTTTTATTGTCAATAATTGCTAACAAAAATTATTTTATGGTAAACACTGAAAAAGAAGAAAAATTTTATACTTTCTTTCCTTATTCCTATTTCTTCTAAACAAAGGTTTTCTTTTGAAATCATACGTAGCAATTCTTAAACAAGTAGTATGAGACATGAAATTAGGCTCTGCTTCAAATTTTAATACACATACTCTAAAACAAAACAAAATACAGTCTCTCTTTTTGAAATCATAATTTATATTCTCCAAAGAAAAAAGAATGAAATGTAGGATTATACAAACATTCTGATATTGCTGAGTCATCCTTTTCTGTTTTTCTGTTTAAAACTTTAACTTTAACTTTTAACGTGAATTAGTAAAGATTGCCTCTTTATCTATCCTTCCATAACCTATGCTCATAACATTTTGGTCCTGTTCATCAGTTGGAGATGCAGTAGGAGATTTATATCCGTTCTGTTCACATTCTACATGAAGTCTCTTTCATGATAATATTTCTCTCTTACGACAGGAGAATGCTCTCTCATTCTGAGACTCATTACTGATGCTAGAAGTATTTACTTCAGCTCATTTTCACGTTCTGTTTTCTTTTTAATTCATCACAGGTAACTCATCAGGAAATCTTCTCTTCAAGTGTTAATCCAACACACAGAAACACACACTCTCACACACACACACACACCCCTATATTACTATAGGAGTTCATATTTTACTCTCTAGCGGGAACATTTTTCAACTAAAACACTTTTTTCGGACATACCTCATAAACTATTTCATGGATCATTTTCAAACTTTAGAGCCCCAGAGACTTTAGGTATTACTACATTCATTTTTGGAAAGTATATTTCTGACACAGGGTGGATCTCTACCTCCGAGAGGGACATTATTTCTCAACCATTCATCCAATTTAGTCCAAATTTGGTGCGTATGAATTGACTCGAGGAGATCTATCTTGTATACGACATATTTTACCCGTATTTTAATGAAATAGTTCATATTTGACTCATTTTCGGGAGCTTTTTTATTAAAAGATAATATGATAATAACTCAGTTCAATCAGGGGGATTGGTTGCATAATGAAGGGGATTGGGGACTTTTATGGAATGTACCCTTCCTGTCGGGGATGACAGCATGGGCCTAGTTGTAGAAAAGCTCATTACATGCATTTACATTACATTTCAATAATTCTGTCTTGAAATATGGCTTTAGAAGAATCCTGGAATTACTTCATGTCAAAGAATCTGCAGAGATACATATGTGTGTACCTTTCTTTGACCATTTTGCTCTATCATCAAACATGTCCTCAGTTAACACTATCAGTGCTTTTTATTCATTATGAAGTTGGGGATTAATGAGGCTTTACAAATTTCCAAAACATAAAAAAAAATTGATTAAATCTATACTATACTTGTGGAATATCAAACACACACTGACAAAAACACTTTCAGGTGGTTGATGCGGCATATTTTCTGACACGCACTGTCTATCCGCTGCTGGGTGTGTGTGTGTGTGTGTGTGCGCATCGGGGCGGAATTCCGCTGTCCGCGATACAGAGGGCTATGGAGAATTGTAAACGCGTCACCATGTAGAGACAGAAATGACATGCCGTCGTGTAAATAATATAAATAACATAAGGACATAGACCTGTTATATAGGAAAGGAATCCTTGTGATCTGGCGCTATATAGGAAATAAAATTAAAAAAAATTAACTTGACCTTCAAGGGGGGCGTGGGGTGCCATTGGGGGTGCAAGGCGCCCCCCTAATGTAATGGTAGGGGTGACACTGACATGCATAGATCTGCAGCTGTCAGTGATGATGATTATAAGCGGCTTGCTGTGGAGGGAAGTCTTCAGTGTCGCGGGTCGGGGGGTGTCTAACTCTTAGCCACAGAGATCAAATCAAATGTCTCGATGACACTTTGACCGAATCACCATCAGATCAGTGACCAAAAACAAGTCCATCTGTTGTACATTCAGTTTGCAGCCCAGGGATTTTGAGATAATTACATCCGCATTGACATCACATTTCCCCCAAACTCATTTCAGCAAATTAATTATGCCCAGCCAGCTAAGACAGATCATAATAATCTCCACACGGAACTGAATTGATTCCGTGATTAGTGATTTTTTATACTTGTACTCACTTTATGACCACATATTCTGAAATTGATGTTATTAATGGAATATCTCATTCTGTAGAAACAATTGTTTCAGATGTGGCTTGAAAATATTAGACTTGAAATAGACATTTACACAAGCGTTATCATGTTGATTTTGAATGGAGGAAAAAAATCAATTACGATAGCTAGATGACTGAGATGGCTAGATGACTGGGTCAGAGCATCTCCAGAACTGTGATGCTGGGTGTTCCTTGTCTACAGTAGTTAGTACCCACCAAATTGGTCTAAGGAAATACAACTAGGGAACGGGCGACAGATAATGGGCAGCCTAGACCGCTAGCCTGTGTCGCCTTATCCCTCAGATTATCTACTGTATTATAAACTGCTGAAAAAGTTAATGCTGGTTCTGATAGAAAGGTATCAAACCACTTAGTCACATCACAGTGTGCTGTGTATAGGACTGCGTAGCCGCAGACTGGTCTGAGTGACTTCTGACCCCTGTCCATTGCTAAAAGCTACGATGGACATGTCTGCATCAGAACTGGACTACAGATCAATGGAAGTAGGTGGTCTGGAGGTTTTCCTATCACTGCACACTCTTAAGTTAGTGAGCTCCTAATACTTTGAATCCTACTGAAAGTTTATAGGGTGCACAGACGGCATCTTAATCTCTCACTTTGAGCAGGTTTGACTCTTATCTGTTACAAAACTCATTCATCAGGTCTCTCTCTTAAATTGATACAGCTGTGATAATAATCTGTTGATGGAGCAAAAACCACCTCTTTCCTGCAGGCGCTTTTCCTCAAATGAGAAAACTTTTGAGTTAACTCTCCCAACAATAGGATGATTAAATATTGATGAGAGGAGAGATGTCCAACTATGAAGAGACATGAGAGGGAGGGAGGGAAGTAGAATGTGTGTAGATTTGTGGAGGGAAAGATAAGAGAGAGCGGGACACTCCCAGGAAACAGAATTAAATATTCACTTTGGGAGTAAGCACTGGATCCATCCCTTCTCTGTTCCATCTGTGTGTCTGAGAAAGAGAGAGCGCTGAGTACAGACAGTAAGACTCAGTGAGATCGGCATCCGAGCAGAGGAAGAGATTGATGTGTGGGAGGGGGGCAGATTCAATTTCTGTCCAGCTAAATTGATTTAAAGTATCTTAATTACCTGTTTGACTTCACTGTAATTAACTGTAATCAAGCAACAGCCTCTCTGTCAGGCTTTTTGCCGCAGCACCTTATAGACCCAGTGGGGCTGCTGATGCGACTTCATCAGCATCTCTAAGCCCAGGTCAAAGCAAAGAATAAAGAAGGTAATAGCATTTGAATGCTCCACCAGCTGTGGAGGGTTCATGTTTCCACTGGACTTTGTGGCTTGTCGGTTAGCAGGATGACACAAAAAGGGCTTTTCAAGAAACTATGTGGGAATGTTGTAACAAGGAAGAACCCAATACATTTTTTAGTGGATCCAGAAAAAAGGTGTGGAGTCAGATGACAACTTAGTAAGCCTAGTTCTATTTGACACTGCTTTTTGTTTGTCCAATTGAGAATCCAAAATATTAAGTTCACCATCTTGAATTGTATTTTCAAGATGGTGAACTTAATTATATTTTATCTTCGGATACAACCAATACTAATACTAATACTAACTCTTAAGAATCTATAACCAGTAAGTCTCATATTCATTTTGCTTTTGGTTGTGAACACAGCATCAGTGGTAAGAAGGATTGGTAGGAGAGGGGGTAAACCACAAATTACTCAGTTGAAATAAACAAGTCTTTAACTCGTTATTAAAACGAGGTTCCGAAGAAATCAAGACAGTTGAAACTATTTATCTGTGCAGGAATCTGAATTGCTTCCAGATCACGTCGTAATGCATCGGCATGTGTAGCGCTACAGAAAATTGTCTTGTTTTTGTCTCTTTTATTGACAGTTGGTAAACATTTCTTATCTATTGTAAATAACCTGTGGATGTGCAATATCTCTCTCACTTGTCCAAACCATAATTCTTCCTCATTTACTCATTAGCGTCTTCCTCATCTACATTTTCTTCTTTAGTTGAGAAATAGAGATTACAAAAAGCCTGCAAGCAAACACGTATCCTTTGGATGTGATAGCGAGCTCTTTTTCTTTAGTAAACAGTTCATAGCTGCATTATCATCACCTGCTGTCGGTAGTAATGCACTACAATGAGGCTCCTTTAAAAACATGGAAATATATTTGAGTTTTGTATTTTTCTTTCCTTCACACTGCCTTTATGGTAAAATTACAAGGCTCATACCTAAATCACCTAAATCCCCTGAGCAAAAGGCATTAGAAGTATGCCCAGTCCCTCTTTTCTAGTAGAACATAATATGTGCATATAGAAAATTGCCAACCGAAAAGAGGCTGTATTTCATCTCTTAATTTGGAATGGTTGTGATGACGCAACTGTAATATATTCATCTACTGTTACCAGGGTGTTTAGATCAATACATGCTAACAAAGCAGCAGGGCAGCTCTTTTCCTAAGAACATATGGATCTCACACCGGCCTGACCTCCACTCTTTGTGCTTTCTATAGATAAACACATGGTGCCAGAGCTCTTAGAAAGATCTGTCACAATTTCAGTCCCCAAAAGCCTAAACCCCTGCTAAATAATGATCACAGCCAACTGGGTTTCACTTGAGGTGTTTGAAGTCACTGGAGATGTCAGAGGAGATACATAAGGAGATGGAGCTCACATCAAATCATTACCAATTTGTCTTATGAAGGAAGAGTGGCACAAACAACACAATAGTACATGTTTAGAAACATTTAAAAGGACTTCTGCATATTCTACACTGATATAAGATCTGCTCAAGTTCAATTCATACATAATACCGTTCTACTTCTACCACAGTCCACTTTACTTGAATTGAACCGTAATCCTGATTCAAAATAAACTCATGTATCACCTTTATTAAGAACTGCAACAACATTTGACGGGTCCAACAAAACTTTCTAGCTATTTTTTTCTGCGTGCAGAAAAAACAAACCAACAGACGCTGGTGAAGTCCTACCGTCCTCGGTGTTAGCTATGGTTTAGAGTCATATCCTTGCACCTAGGTCTGTCTTTTCATTTCTCCTGTTCACAATGCTAGATTTGAATTAAAACTGTGGTAAACGGCAAAGGTTGCAGAATGTGCATTTATCTCCCACTACTCAACATATATTACATTTTGCAGCCAAAATCCCTCTCTGGGGGCAAAATCCCCTTTTTTGCTATATTGTGGATACATTATCTGTCCAGCTTAGGAGTAGTTATCAGAGTTCTGAGCAAATTAATTGTTAATTATTTTGTTTCAATGGTGTTACTGTAATATAATGATATTATAGCCTTTCTTATTTGAGAAAAAGATCATGCCATCACGGCAACAACGGCATTTTCTTTTTGTGTAATCTCAGATGACTCACACATACGAACAGGAAAAAGGTAACTGACACTGAATATAAATTATTTTAGGTCTTACCTGTCCATAGACACCAAGGTGTTGTGGGGATATTTTAAGTTTATTTCTGGGAATGTAATTCAGACTTGGCTTAACTTAAAATAACTTTTGGGCAGAACTTAAACCTTGTCTTCATTGATGACATCACTTTTAGTCCAGCAGCAGTAGTTTGCTCCATCTCACCATGATATTTTACACCAATAGTAACCTGCTGGACTGAGAGTTACAGGAAACGTTAGACTTATGCACAATTTGTTTTCTTCTTTATACTTTATCGATATTAGCTCTATTTGTTTTTGAGAGGAAAGATGGAAATCAAAATGTAAAAAGAGTAAATGTTTGAAATAATCATAAATCCTTTTTTTTTAATGTTCTTTGGAAAAAATCGCTAATTAAAATTCAGATTCGCTTCCATAGCAACTCTAACAGGGCAGGTGTGAAGTGGAGAGCAGGGTAGGACAAACTTCAGGATCTACAAGATCAATTAAATGTATTTCACTGTTTGTCTGTTTTTTCGTTCTGATCAGGTTTTGGCCAAAACACGGGAAATGATGTTCCAAGGGAGCAATAGAGCAACCAGAATACTATATTGAAATCATATTCTACATTTTCTCTTCAGTTTCTTGGCACTGTTGGATACTTTAATGTGAAACTAGTAATATACTTTTAAATATAAGTACAAAAATATTTTATTTAGTCTGAGTTTCTTCTACTCTTAAGAGAAGATTAGGGTTCAATCTAACAATTATTTCTTTAAGTGTTTTATTATTATGTGTGTGCATGTTTATCAGGTGTTACAGGTAACAAAGATTTTCACTATTTCTTGTAAAAAAATTGTTTTAATCATGGATGTCAAGAATTAATTGTGCTTGTCTAGTTAAACAAAGCTTTAAATTCGGACTTATTAAAAAATCTATTCATCCTCCCCAAATTCGGAACTCACAGCGCTTCATACATTATATACAGTATAAAAACAGTTCTTTCCATTCTAATCTCATATATTTCTCTTTCTTGGTGCACAATATTTGTTTAAACTGTGCAATTCTAATGAAAGCTAATCCTAATCCTCATGTGTGTTCATGTTTGTATGATCAGAGAATCCAGAAAGGACGGTGTTCCCCCTCCTTCCTGGTACCGCCCTCTCCCCCACCAGCCTGCAGGTAATCAACCCCAGTCAGATCAGCTCTGCCGTCAGTCTCCTCGACTTCTACTGCTACAAAAAACACTGGTCCAAACCTCAGTACCACCTCTTCTCCACGCCAGGACAGGACGGGAAACTGCTGCTACTCTGCAAGGTCCACAAATAAACAATTATAATTACTTTTAAAGAAACATCGTGGAGGTTGAATAACCTTGCCTCGCAGCATTTATCAAAAATAAACAACAGAATATAAACAAATAATTTTATTCTGTGCACATTTTATCAAACTGTGGTGTGTATTATATGTGTGTGTGTGTTTGTGTGTCTGTGTGTGTGTAGGTGGTGATCACATCTACACAAAGTAACTATGTTCCTGACCAGTTGTGTATGCTGCTGGATGACGCGAAAGAGCTGGCCGCGCAGACGGCCCTGTGGAACTTGGGTACTGCTCAACACCCACATACATTACTTACACACACACACAGATGCATGAATCCAGCTGACCTGCTCTTGTATTGGTATTGTCTGATGTGCTGAACGTCCTCAGGCTGAGTAGAAACTGTGCAGTGTTGAAGATTGTTTGGGATGTGATGAAGAGAGACAGCTCCTCTTTCAAATGACAACTGGTCTTTCAGTCTACATTGGCAGGTAGACTCGTTTTTTACCTGTGCTGTGAGTTTTGACTGAACTCACACGTGGCTGCAGAATTTGGCATTCACTGCACCTGCAAATATCACAGGAGGCTGCCTCATGTCCTGTTTACTGAACTCCGTTTTGAGATGCATCTTGGTCAAAAATGCCCAGTCAGACAATTCATACAGTATTTATAAATAATATTATAGCAGTGTAGCATAGTTTGAGTTTGGTGCCTAGGCTCCGACCGCATTACTTCTTGCAGTCATTTTTAACACGGAAATTGTTTGGGGGACGGATGAGTAAACTACTGAAACCCCAATTAAACGACATAATACTGAGCCTATTGCTGGCGCCAGCATTAGGCGACGGTAGCCTTATGTGCACATTGGCCCGGCCCTGCCCCTGCCAGTACCCTCCATGAGACCATTACCCCACGAGCCTGTGGGAATATGTTACCAGGTGAACTACTGTGTGTGTATTATGGCATTCTCCATGAGCTTTGTGGAAGTTAAGGAGAATATTCTACCTAGAAAATGGTGTCCGTGAAGGTACAGGCAGCAATTCAAGTGCTGAACTTTGGCAATGCAGCCAAGGTTAGAGATCTGAAGTTCTTGCAGCGAAGGCGTTAGAGCGGTCGTCCACTTATTGGAAGGTCGATGTCGCTCCCCTGATTACCTCTTACGATTGAGATTTTTTTAATTTTTCAAAATGCACATCCATAATGACAAATAACTGCATATTACTTACCTACATGCGACAAACAATAAACTCCTCCCACCCATACCCAACACAAAACCAAGGGCATAAATTGTCCTAGCCAGTTTTATACCGTACAATGCACAAGAAAACACAAAGATCTTCTCTTACCTCCATTAGTTTCTCTTTTCAGTTCTTGGTCGTGTTGATTAGCAGAATATAGCAAAATGTTTTTATTTGACAAAATTTGAATTTTGCGGGGACTAGGTTTTTAGGTAGATCGTGGTGCATTGTTCTTTTCTTACTCAAAAACTAACATTTTAATGAAAAATTTGGTTTGCTGCATCTTCAGTTTGTACGTTACCATTAAAGGATGTTGTGTCTTTTTCTCCCATTACCCCCTTTACCCTCACCCTTCTCTCCCCAGACTCATCACTCCTGAACGAAGCTTCCTATAATTCACCCCGCAGTCTCTCTCCTCCAATCCCCATCTCTCTGCCCCCTACAAATCCCGGGTTGCTGACCTGTGATGGGAGAGTCTTCGCCCACTGCCTCCCCCCTCCTCCGCCACCTCCATCGCCCTCACCCTTCAACCTCCCTCCCCTCTCCCCTCTGTCCATTCTCACTCTTCCTGACTCCCAAACACAAGGGGGTTACATGAACTCCCAGTCATCTTACTACTGAAGGTGAGGCACACGAGTCTGTAAATTGCTGGTAGAAGGTTCCTATGGGTCCTACGTGGGTGTTTCACCCGGAGAAGACGAGTACATACACTCAGCCGTAACATTTAAATGACCTGCCTACTATAGTGTAGGGACCCTTTTGCTGCCTAAACAGCTCTGAGCTGTCAAATATATCCTATTTGCCACAATGTGTTCTGACTCCTTTCTAGCAGCATTAACATTTTCACCCTCCTGTG
The DNA here is from genome assembly GCA_037951165.1 of Lophius americanus. Taxonomy (NCBI): domain Eukaryota; kingdom Metazoa; phylum Chordata; class Actinopteri; order Lophiiformes; family Lophiidae; genus Lophius; species Lophius americanus. The sequence goes on from JBBDHG010000116.1 coordinate 1,770,836, forward strand.
CTCCCCTGGTTGCCCATGACTTGCATTTCTGGAGATGCTTTGACACAGTTTTCGAGCAATTACAATTTGGTCTTTGTCAAATTAATTCAGTTCAAATGAGGTGTTCACTCGGAACTGTCGGGGTCAGCTGGGATTATTTTTCACCATTCAATTCACAGCATTATGTGGAGGCAGAGACATACAGCTCCACTAAGCTCCTCCACTTCTGCATCAACGTCCTACTTACATTCAGGTGTCTGAAGTTTGCATAATATTAACACAGATATTGACATCACAGCGTTACGTAGATGAGCTCCTCCAGTGGTTTTTGTTCTTATGTAAGACACCTGTTCACTCCTTCTTTTTTGAATATTTTGAAAAGCCCTCCATGAATGAAATGCATTATTGTTAGTTGATATTAGAACGAGGAATGAGGTGAATGATGGATAGCAATCCGCTCCTCATTTCCTGCATGCAACACATCAACCGTCCTATAAATCCCACCCACTCACTGGGACCATGGTAACCACATAATGTTATTCTGACTTCCCCTCGCTGTGGTTATAATGTTATGGCTGAAATGAAATTTGTCCTTGAATTAGAGGCCCTCGTGAGTTAGGAGGAACGCCAGGCTCTGACAGTGCTGTGTATTTAATGTTCTACCACGATGATCGCTCCGTCAGCTGTCTCAATCCACCTCTGAGGTTTGGTTTGAAGATGATGTTTGTCACGTGTCGACGTGTCGTTGCAGGAGGACCAGGAAGTGTCTTCTCATTCGCTTAGGACACCAATGAGTACAGATGGATCAACAGAGAACATCTGCTGGTTTTTTGATTCCTTCCTCTGTTTTTTTAAACGTTGAGAGAAGGACAGTTCATAATGTTTGTTCAACCTTTAAGGTTCTTGTGCTTCCGTCAGCAAGGTTATGTTTTTAAACGCTGTTTGTTAATTAGTCACATTAGAGTATAATTAGTATATTCTAATATATAGATCAGAATATCGCCAAAAGTTCACTGAATGTTGACCTTTGACCATTGGAGAGGCAAGTTTGAGGCAGATGAGGTGAGCGCTCTCGATATAAAATTCCATACACAAAAGTTAAGTTTTCACTTTGCTTTATTGTTTTCAAATGAAATCTACTGTACCCTGATGATGTTGTTTCATTATTAAAAGATATTGAAGAGTATTGACGGAGTCTGTTGCATTAAAAGGCGCTGTGTTGGTGCCAGAAAAAGACAGCAACTAGAAAAGCTCTGGAGCCCGGGAGGGGACAGGGAAACTTGCGTAATTGTAGCATTACTTATTATTTTTATCATGTATTTCATATATAATTTGCAAGATATGATAAGTAACTATACAAAATAAACGTCAATACAATCGTTATAAGAGTATATACACAATTTACAAAATAATATAAATATGAAAAATATTTATATACAAAATTAATGTTATAATTTATTAGCATAATGCACAAATACAGTATATTATACATAAAATTATAAGTTTTCAAAATATAAATATTTTTGTAATATTACTAACAATTTCTTTTTAGCAAATATATAATTTGGCAAAAAAGAATTTACGCAAGGCTTACAAATATGCGTACATTATTTTTTCACATATATGTCCCCATCAGAGCGATTTGTAATGATGTGATGATGTTTGCAGGGAGAAATATTAGTATATTTCTAGTTTACAGTCAAAACTGTTTTTGGCTAAAATACTTATATTTGGGAGATGTGTTTTTTTTTTGTTGCTGAAATGAGTTCACTTCAGCAATAATAATTGAACGAAGCAACTTAAGTTGTGAATGTTCAAATTAGCTAATTTTAGGTAGGAATACTAGCTAAATGCTATTAAAGGCTCCGTTGTGGGACCCTATGGGTTGAGAGAGAGACGCCATCACTGCCCGTACCGAACCTTCAATCACTCTGGCCAGTGTTCTGATGGACATCTCCAGACCAGATCCAGTGAGGACCTGCTGCCTGGGTCTCTCACCTCCTGCCCTACGGAAGAATCCATCTTCAAGACTACAACTCAACCATGTCCAGCAAAACGTTAAAACATGGAGCACATTCATTTTTGATATGTTAAATAAGGTAAATAAATTAAATCCATCCAGGAGAACAAATGTGTGCGTCTGTTCATGGCAGGAAGTGAGCCGCACCTGCTGCTCAGTGATGTGCAGAGACCCGTCTGTCACCGGACCCCCACCTGTTTTATTTACACGGGTTTTATTATGAGCTATTTTTTGTTTTGTTGTTCATCTTATTTCTTATTTCTTCTTAATTTCATCTGTAGTTCTTCTTGTTTTACCAGACGGGTTGACTTTTCTCAGATACACTCCCATACCCCGTTTCTTTTAGTAACATTCAGATTTCTTTGCCGTAGCTCAACAATAAGTTTATTTGCCTCTTCCACTAACTTCATGGCATTAAATTTACTTTGGCTACGATAACTGAAATTAGCTTATTACTTCCATTACTTGAAAAAAGTTAGAGACTTCATATCAGAGGTAAGTTTGATTGTGTATTTTGCAGTTTTTTGGTACCTACTATAAAACAGTTAACAGCAGGGTTCACGTTTATTCATCTGTTTTCCATCTATGTTTTATCTCAGAACATATCATTTACTCTACGATTGTTTAATATTATAATACTGAGTTGATGGTTTTATACATGTTTCCTTATTTCAGAGTGATCTTTTGTGACAGGTTTTTTCATGAACACGGACGCATTGACCCCGATGACACCAGAGCTGCTCCGGTCATAACAAACCCCCTCTGCCAGGAACATCTGGAGCTGCTCTTTAACTCCATCAGGGCCTCAGGAAGGAGCCCATGTTTAAGTGCTCAATTATATTACGAGGGAAGACTTCCATTTTAAATTTGGTTAAAAAACAACATGTAACTCAGTTATCTCTTGTATAAATTCTAGGCGAATGGAACGACAACCCAAATGTGGTTCACATCCAGAGTCTCTTCCGCCGTCTGATGGTCGGCGGCGGCATTTCTCCAGGACACACAGGCGACGTCACAGCACGCGATCGCTCCGTTTCTTTCAGCTGTGGACATCATCTGTGGTTCCAGGTATGTGTAGTATCAAGAACGCTCTGGTTTATATTGCAGGTTTTGTCGTCGGGCAGGTCATGAGGCAGCTTTCATTTGATGTATGCCATAACAGCTTTGCCGGCAGGATTTAGTGAAAGCTACCACTTACTCACCTTGAAATAAAAATGGAGGACTGTTGATTCCAAGCACAGGTGCAGTCAAAGTAAATCACTCAGCAGAGGGCCACAAACATTTCATCTGCAGCATAATCACAGACAAACCTGTTGATATACAACAGGATTGTCCCAGATATTTCTCAGACATGGTATTTGTAAATGTGCCACCTTCAGATATCCGACAAAGATGAATGGACAGAGACCGGTTCACATCTACCATCTGTTTGTTTCATTCCTCCAGCCTCCATATTTATATTTAATCTCAGAAACGAAGGAGGGAGAAAAGGACAATGTTTGAATATTTTCTCTTTATCACCTCTGGTTTTGGAAAACTCAAACAAACAGAGATGGTTTGTTTGACTCCAAATGTTCATACCTTCATCTGTTAAATGTCAGCCTCCTCCTCCTCCTCCTCCTCCTGAGTTTACCTCAGAGGACCCATGATGCCACAACAGGCCACCTCTTACACAGAGGGGCCTGATATACGCCCAACAACCCTGGCCATCTCCTTTTTAAGGAAGATATTACAACATCTCCATGTTGCGCTCTGTAGTTGAGCTCGGTTGCCTTAGTTACCCCAGCGTTTGTTGGATGGCATCATATATGGGAATGAGAATCCAGTTCAAAGAAGGGAGTCTTGGATCTGCTTTCACTATTTTTGCTGAACTTTACACTTCATTGCAAAGTAGAACTTTTCTTTCAAACATTACTGACTAACTTTTCACTCAATTACCAAACTCAATTATCAGTACTTTTTACTTTTTTACTTTACTTTCAAGACTTAACTTTACTCGCTTTTTGAAAATTTTGTTTCATTTTGTCTTTTCCTGGCGTCTAGACTAAATGCCTTCGATAGCAAACATACTGAATCGGTTTCCAGCTCACTTCAAAGTTACTCATTACCTTTATTTTATATACCTTTATTTTTACTCTAGTTTCTTTTACTTTAATTAGTACTATTAGTACTTTAGTACTTTAAGCATACTTTTGGTGCCGGTTCAGAGCCGGATAGATGGGGAGGATTCTGGCGGGAAGGGTCTCCGTCCTGAGTTAACAAAGACTGATTATGATATTGTGAACCAGCAGGGTGCTGACGGACTGCTATCGTTGCAACAAAACCTAGAATGAGGCGAAGATTCTTCTGGAGGCACCGAGAGATGAGGAAAGGAAGACCAAAGAAGAAGTTCCTGGATGTGCTGAGAGAGGACATGCAGTTGGTTTGTGTGACAGAGGAAGGTGTAGAGGACAGAGGAAGATGGAAACAGATGATCCACTGAGGGGGAACCGCCCATAGGAGAAGAAGATCTGGATAAAGCAGCAGATTCAGGTATTTTACTTCCCTTTCTTTACTATTGTGAGACATAGAGTTTTTTTCTCTCCACCATTTTCATGTACTATGGCTTTGTGATGTCATTTTGACCTTTGACGCGTAATTTGTCCCCGCGCCAATTTTCTTCCATCAATGAACTGTCTCTGTTACTACCTCCACTGCCCTCACAGAGGGGGATCAACTCCATTCAGTACAAACGCCACTGCATTAGGGAATAGAGGGGCGGAGTCAGGGCACACCAGGTCTGCCATTTGCAATGAAGTAAACATTTTGTTGACTTTGGTCATGGCTTTGATTAAAACGAAAAGCAGGAATAAATGTTTGTATTGTTTGTTACTTGTTAAAAGATCCTGTAGTGACAGTCACATTAGTGAAATACATTCAACTAAGTTCGACTTTATCAACAGTCACCTATAAATGTGACTGTGTGTAAACTTTTCCCTTTTTTTATTCGCCTTTCAAGTTTAGTGTCTACACACAAAATGCACACACTGGTCATGTTTGTACGTCTGTATATGTGGAGATAACGTTCAACACATGTTCTTTACCAAAACACCGTTTTTTTCTTTATTTCTAAAGCCTTTTTCCCCCTTCATTTTAAAAGTAGTAACTGATCTGCTGTATAATTAAAACCAGCGGTTAACGCAAGCAGTTAAATAGATAAATCAATATAAACGGGATTGTCATTAGTTACAGGCCTCCAAAATAAACAGCAGAACGCCACAGATGGGGTTTTTCTGCCTGTGGACAACGAACTGTGCAACTCCTCCCTCTGATAGAAAAACACTCACTCATTCATCTGGAGATAATTAACTGGTTTTTGGACTTTAACTATTTACCATTATGTAACATTTACAGGTCAATGCAAACACTCTTCATATACGAGGATACTGTTAGATTCTTCACGTACGCCTGTTTACACTTCACCCTTATATTATTATAAATCATTTATTCTTATTCTTATACACAACAGTTTTAGAGGAGAGCCTGTAGCAAAACAACTTCCCCCCGAGAGCGTGAAAGCATTTGTGATTCTCATTCTCACTCCGCAGCATCAAGCTAAGCATAAGCACAAGTGTCTTTCCCACCGACCTAAACGCAGCATCGCTGCTATGATTATGTATGTTTGGCACCTCAGAAAAAAGAAAGAAAAAGACATGATCTGAAAAAACTAAAATATGTGATTTAGAAAATGAAAACAACTCCTTCAGAAGTTTGGCTCATCATCTCAGTGACTTTTGTATTTTCTGTGCCAACATCTCCAGGATTAACAATCAGGCTTTGTCTCTCTGCCTTTAAATTGTCAGATTTCCTTCATCCTTCCTTTAAACCGCTGATCTCTGCTGAGAAGCAGGGAGAGGGAGGAGGAGGAAAGGATGTTCGCTACTTACGCCTCCGTGATTCTGTTAACCCCAGTGATCGGAGGAGACATATTGCTGACCTTACTATTTCTTTTTGAGGAGAAAGACTTTGTTGCCGAAGATCCTTTGGTGTCCTGGAGACCGAATAGATGTTAAGATCAGATAAGAGCTAGCCATTTTCCTGACCTACTTCGTGGTTGTGGTTTTCTGTTGAATTTAAGGATCCAATTATCTGAAGGAGGAAGAAAACATGAAAAACTGCCTTTACAGCCTTTTTATTCTCTTTTACTCTAATTAATGCTGCATTATTAACAATGCCCACGTTCTCCTCATTGTGGTCACACCCTGAGACACCAGATGGGACATTTAATGATGTTAAATTCTAAATATTAGATGCTGATATTAACATTTAGATGACATTGAACTTTCCCTGCCAGAATGAAGAATTCATAATCAGTGGAAGAATTTAAACCAGGAAATTAAATTGACTGTTTGAAATGCTGAAATTCATCCAACAATTTAACAACATTCATATATTGAATTAAATCAAATGATGATTATTCAAAGAAAGGGAATAATTTACTATTGGTTAGAAGTGAAACAGTCCAGGTTCATTCAGTGAAACAGTCCAGGTTCATTCAGTGAAACAGTCCAGGTTCATTCAGTGAAACAGTCCAGGTTCATTCAGTGAAACAATTCAGGATCATACAGAGAAACATTCCAGGTTCATACACTGAAACTATTTTTCTGAGATCTTGATGAAGTACATTAGATCAGAGTTAGATCTCATGTTCACATGATTTGGATGCGGATCCGACCTTATTAGGATGAAAACCCTATTTTGTCACAGAGGAAGTGTTTCATAAAAACCACATGAGTGTTAGAGTCCTCACAACTATAGGACTACGCCCTGTTGCCATGACATCCAAACACCGGACACAAACCCTTCCCCTAAATCTACCTCTAAACATCCTGACTTTCAAAAAATATATCCAAAAAACAGTTTTCACTCAGTTTAAGAGCATCGTGTTTTCCTCCATCAGCGAGTTGAAGGCAAAGGAAGCAGACTTTGATGTCCTCAAACTGAAGCAGCAAAAACAGCTCCTGACAAACACACACACACACACACGCACACGCACACGCACACGCACACACACACACACACACACACACACACACACACACACACACACACACACACACACACACACACACACACACACACACACAGTCGACCTGATGACGGCTGAGCTGTGGAGCGGATGTTGCTGAGGGGAGGATAGCTGAGCGGTGGTGAACAGGGATTAGAACTCTGAGTCATACAGAACAGAGTTTACCCATGAGGAGAGAAAGTCTCTACTCATCTGTGTTCTGGTCGCAGATGAAACTTTAATTAAAGCATCAGAACTCTACTACGACAACCAAAAGTGACCGAACACCAGAGCCTATTGTGGATTTTTATCAGGTTTTTAACTAAAACCTGATAAAATGAAAACAACAGTGGCACAGCCCTTATTGAATCTTCTCACCGAACTCCCACTTTATCAGAGAGGAGAGAGTACTGAAGAAAAGGATGTGGAGTAGCCATTTTATTAAATAACATTAACCAGTGCAAAAATCTGTAATATGGGAAAGTTTGAATGGTTTGAATAAGTTGCTCTTCAGTTGAGTTTCTCCTTTATCAGTAGTATCAGTAACTATTCACAGACCCCTAAGATACAGGGCAAACATTTTTTGATGAGTTCACCAAGCTACTGTCAGCAGTGTGTTGATTTTAACTATGTAGTTAAAATCGGTGATTTTAATATCACCAAATAGCAGTGCTAAAGAACTAATGTACATTCGGGACAACTTTGGACTCTGGACCCTGATGTAACAGATTCTATTCAGAATCACTTATGACTTATTCTAGATCCAATTATTTCTGCAGTTATCGTAACTGATGAAGTCCTTTCTGGTCATTTATGTGTCTCCTTTAAAATGATTTTCTTTGCTGACACCAGCAGAATTAAAAGCGAGTTAATCAGGAAGCGTGATATAATGAAAAACCTGTAGATCGTTCAGGCAGGCATTTGTATCCACACCAGCTGTGCCTTCAGCTTCGGTTGATGAATTTATTGACAGTTTCAGTTGCAATGTTGCGGGCATTATCGATTTTGTTGCTCTCATGAAAACCAAAGTTCTCTCTCACAGGAAAAAAGCACCGCGGAGGAATTCCACACTGCAAACTGCAAATCTATAGAGAGAGGCTTCACAGCTACAACTCAGAAATGAAAAGAGCGAGTCAGTCCTTTTTTACTGAGAGTATTAACAAACATAAAAATAATGTGTATACTTTATTTACTGTTGTTGAAGGACTGACCCCTCAGTATCTGTTCCTCCTCAGCATCTGTTCCTCCTCAGCATCTGTTCCTCCGAAGCATACAATGCCTTTGTGACATTTCCACAGACAAAATATCAAAGATCACACAAACAGTCTGCTACGTCATCTCAGGAAAAATGGCTCAGTCACCTCTGCCTCCGCACCCCCTAACAAAACTTCTGTTAATTTAGGACATTTTCCCTCCTTAGATTGCATAACCCTTACAGACACCCTCCACAATCTGAGGCCGACTACCTGCTGACTCGATACTCTGCCTGAAAGTTTCTTTAAAGAAGTTTTTAAACACAATATTAGCAGATGTATTACGAATGGTAAATAACTCCTGTGCTAACTCCTCTTCAGTCAGGTGTTGTTCCATGTTGGCTGGAGACCGCACTGATCAGGCCTCTTTTAAAGATATCTGATCTGGATGCTTCTGTCAATAACGACTACAGGCGCAAACTTACCTTTTCTGAGAAAGATCATTGAAAAGGTTTTTTTCCCCCAACAAATCAGGAGCTTCCTGAAGGGTAAACAATGTCTGTACTCATTTTCAGTCTGGATATGGACAGCACCACAGCTCTGGGACTGCACTCGTAAAGGTCCTTGAAGACACCCGTCTGAGAAGCCATACTTCAAAAACCTTTGTTTTGGTTTTATTGGATGTCAGTGCTGCGTTCAACACAATCGCCCCATAGTCTGATAGATAGACTGGAAAAGTGGGTAGGACTTTCAGGCACTGCACTTAAACGGGATAAATCTTACTTACAGCATTGGGACTACTTTCTATGAATTATTTACCATGAATCTGAGCGAATAAAAACCATGTGGAGTTCCTGAGGGGTCTATGATTGGGCCTCTCCTATTTAACATCTACATGCTCCACAACATCGTCTATCACACCTATGCAGATGACACACAACTTTACTTGTAGCTGTATCACCACATGACTGCGACCCTCATTGTATGCTGAACACATGCATTGATAATCTCAGTGAGTTGATCAGCCAGAATTTTCTTCAACTTCTTCTCTTCAATAAAACAGAAATATTTACTTTTGGCCCAAAACAAGAGAGATTAAAGGTCAGCTTTTGGCTTCTAAGCTCCTCATCTCTGGAACAAACTCCCCAAATCCTTGAGGTCTGCGAAAAACTGTCAGCCCTTCACCCCTTCTCCTTTATTTCACAATGCCCCCAAAATTGACAAGAAAGGGGGAGGAGAAGCCATTATTTTATATTTCTTACCGGTTTCAGTGTAAGCAGGTTTCATTTGGAGGCTTTATCATAAATGTTTATCTTGCTGCTGCAATGAAAGGCTCTCCTCGTGTCCTACTTATGATTGTAAACAGACCTCCAAAGTATTGCGGCGGTTTCTTTGATGGATTTGCCAATATGCTCTCCATAATCTCCTTGGAATATGACTGCCTGTCTATATCAGGAGTGTTCCACATTCATATTGACAATCCTAATCATAACAGTTCCAAAGACTTTAATAACTTACCTGACAACTTTGGGCTAACTCAAAGTGACTGTCGTCCTGCTCATAACTGGGGCAGTACTTTAGACCTATTTATCACAAAAGGTCTGTAGTCATCATTTGTTACAGCTGCTGATATTACTCTGTCTGATCACTTTTGTGTTTTACTCTAAATGTCTATGACTCGTGTCTCTCATGTCAGATCAGAAATTGTGAAGAAAGGACGAATTAATGACATTACATGCTCTCTGTCTAAGGAAACCATTTCTCTGTTGCCAACTTTCACTTCAGCGTCGTGTCTGTTGATGATCTCCCATAACATTTTAACTGCAAATACGTGAACATTAATGATAAAATTACATCTTTCTTCTCAGAATGTTTTCATCACAAAAACATTAACGAGGCATGCACCTTGTTTGCCACAGCTGAGAGACTGATCAACCCCCAGCACAGACAGCCCCCGAACTCTTAACTCTTATCTCAATGGATAAATGCAATGAATTTGAAATTTTCTTTCTTATCAGACAAAATATCAGCAATTCAACATGCATGACGTGTGATACCACTACTTCCACATTACAGTAACATGGCAAACATGAACCAGTTCAATACCATCGATCATAACAATTATGAAAACAGGACAGCATCTTAAACCATCAACAGGCTGCCTTGACAGGTTTCAAAAATGTCTATAGTTGTTAACTATTTGGACTTACTCAAAAAAGTTTACAATTCCCTCTTTACTAACAACTGAACAACTACTTACTTTCCTACGGTCTTTTTGACAAATTCCAATCAGGCTCTGCACCACATCACAGGACCGACACGGCATTAATTAAAAGTTTTACATGACATTCCCATGAACACCAATGCAACAAAAACTTCTGTCCCTGTGAAACGTGATCTCAGTGCTGCTTTTGACACGGACCATTCAATATTAATCGATAGACTTCAAAACTGGGCAGGACTCTCCTGTACGGTCTTAAACCGGTTTAGCATTTTTTTCAATTGGCAACCACACATCAGAGTGAGCCAGCATGATCTGTGGAGTACCTCAAGGTTAGATTCTTGGGCCCCTTATTGTCCATCTCTATATTCTAATATTAGGCCAAATTACGCACAATTAAATTGTTGCCTATCACAACTATGTGGTGATACTCATTTTTACTTAGCTCCCTCAACAACTGATTAAGCTCCTATTGTACGATGGCCCAGACGGCTCCCACAAATACAAAAGTCAAAACGCACTGCAACTTAAGATGCATAACACATGCAGTCTGCAAATGACACAAAAAATTTAGAAAAACGATCTGCAAAAGACACAGCAACCACAACGGAAGTGTTTACAAAGCACACCTGCATAATGCATCCCTAGAACCGCTATTTAATGCTTCATTTAGTGAATAAAACAGATATAATACACAAAGCTTTAATGATATTTTGATTAGCCGTGCTAGCTAGGCTTAACTTTCGGGTCATGCAGCTGGTTTAGAGTTCTCTTTAGCAAGTATACCAAACCTTGTTTCCGGCCGCTTTGGGTAGTATTAGTGCCCATGTCACGGTCATAATTACGTTTATTTGTTGTTTTCACCACGTTGACCTCGTTTGGAAGTTAAGCGAAACTAACACAGCAGATAAAAATGTCATGAAATGTTTGCGTGTTACACCTGTTCATAAAGGTATTAGATATCTGTCTGTTGAAACCTCAGGGGTGGACCACCTCAGACCCCCCTTACACACTTTGACCGGGTTTATACTGAATGAAGGTGGAATAAAGGTGCACCAGGCCCACCTTGAAAAAGCTTGTGTACAAGGGGAAGAGATGTGGATTACTGGAAGAAGGTGAAATGGAGAGGCAGTGGAGTGGTTTCGGTTTTCCTCTCTGCTTCCTTCATCTTCTCTGCCTCCTATTCTTTGTTCCTGCTCTTCCCCGTCTTCCTTCCCCTTCGTTGTTTTCAACCATTTTTTCTACTTTCTCTCTTTCCCTCTGCCTCCTCTTTGATTTCCTTCATCTCCTATTTCCTTCCTTCATCTCTTCCCCATCTTTGTTTCTCCTCCTCCACCTTCTTCTCTTTCCCTCAACCCCGCCTCTGCACTCCACTTCCTTCTATTCTCTCTTGTCCAAATTCTCTTTTCCTTTCCTCCTTCTCCCCCCCTCCTCCCCCTCCTCTTTACGTCCCCCATCAAATCCTCTCCTCCTATTTTCTTCACTGTCTTCACTTCCTCTATTCCTGTTCTTCTCAGCATCCTTTTTCTCTCCTTCCTTTTATTTTCTTCTTCTCCTCTCCATCATATTTTGTCTTCCTTGTTCTCATCATCTTTTCTTCCTCCTCACCCTCTTTTCTTTCTCTTCGCTTAGTGAGTGTGATCGTGAGCAGTAAAACACACTAGCTTCTTGTGGTATTCTTTAATGTTCAATAAATAAAGTCCCCCTCAACCTTTCTTCCGTCTACACATCCTCTTTTCGTCTCCCACCTGTCATCTTCACTTTTTCCTCACTTGTTTGTTTTCCTTCCTCTTCTTCTGCTCTTTTGTTTTCTATGACATTCATTTTCCTTGTACTTTCCTTTGTTCTTCTTCTCCCCTTCTTCTCTTCCCTTATCTCCACTTAATGTTTCCACCTTCTTCTTTCATCCATTTCTTTTTCATCTTTTTCTTCTCCTCTCCTCTCCTCATTCATTGTCATATTCCATCCTCCTCTCCTCCTCATGCTTTCTTTCGTTCATCCTCATCTCTCTCTCTTACATGGTTTCCTTTTTATTCTTCTTTTCCTATTTTACTTCCTCCTCCTCATCTTTTCTCCTCCTCACAGTCCTCTGGGAGGAAAGGAGGGGCAGCTTTTTGACCCTGGAAAGCCCGTTACTTGGAATTTTCAGGTCCTGCCGATGTACTTCAGCTGCTTTAAGATATCACCCACTGGAGTCAGGGAGTGGAGCTGAATTCATGTATTTGGCACTGAATCCTACCCTAAGGGCTGCTGGCGGGTGTTTTATAAGCCCTTCTCTGAACCTTTGGTGACCTCCAGTGAGGGCTCACACATGAAGCAATCGCCACAACCAGACACAAAGCTCAACCTGTACCAGAGGACGGGGAGAGGTCTGCTGGTTCTGCCGTCAATCTGAGATTATTGAACCTCTCTGGTTGCCAGTCCCAGTCTGGCTGCTCTTTTTGACCTGTCGAAGTGGTTGGTGGAGGCGTTGGGTGAGGTTTCCTCCGAGCCGCTCTTTGTGTTTTGGACTGAAATATACACAGAAAAAAAGGATAGTGTTGGATTTGGTTAATTTCATCTTTGTTTGTGTCAATCTGGCAATATGGAAGAGCAAAAATAACCTGCGTCCTGATCACCTGCCCTCTTTAAAGGTTTGATAGCAGGATGTTTGAGAGTGGAACACACATTTCCTGGTAGACTAACAGCATGACCGCCTTCACAACAGTCTGGGCAGTCAGGAGTGTCAACATTTGGCGCCTCTGCTCTCTGAAGGAGGCCACATCTCTGATTTTGAGCTTTTAGATTGATGGTATCAGGGACCTGGCCTTGAGATTTTGGCCTCTTTTCTTCCCCACTTGTTTGTTTTCAGCCCTTCTTCACCTTGTTTTCCATTACATTCTTTCTTCCTTTTGTCTTCCCTTATTGTTCCTGTTTATATGTTTCTTCCCATCTTGCAGTACACTTTGTGTTCGTCCCTTCTTCCTCCTCTGTTTTCTTCCTCTCATCCATCCCCCATCGCTCTTCTCTCATCTCATCCCCAGGCTTCTCTACATTACCTCCATTCACTTCCACCTCTATTCCTCTAATCCTTCTTCTGTTTAATCCTCTTTCTCCTTACACTGTCCTCAGGAAGAGAAAGAGGAAGGGATGAGAAGGAGGAAGAGGAAATCCTGGAGACAAATAGAGGCGGAATATGGAGAAATGTTAAAGTAAAGGTTGACATGAGAGGAGGAGGAGTAGAGGGAACAGGAGGGGGAGGAGAGGAACTTACAATGAGATGATAAATTAGGCCGGAAACGAAAGTGGGAGGAGAAAGGAAACTGATGATGGAGGGTGGGATTCGGAGAAGGGAAATGAACAGCAGGCAGATGACAAGTCCAATATTTTCATTAAGATACATACATACATAGAATTTGGTGCTCAATCTTTTCATGTTGTCAGCATCAAACGCCACTCTCTTTCCCTGCTCTTAATTTTTTCAAAGCTCAACAAGCGCCAACAACAATCCTACCCACATCTTCCTCCGCTGCTTCTTACAGCTGGGAGTTCATCTTCCAATCAGTTGTCTCCAAGGACACCATGCAGTTCATCTGTTGTACAATAAAATGACATAATCAGCTCGAAAGGGAAAATAAAAATGGGATCTACTGGTGATTAATCATGGGTCGCGTTGCAAAGGGAAACGGATGCATCTTCAGAAAAATACCCTTATAATGCTGCAGGAAAAATAACATCATCGTAAACAACCTATAAACATCTAATTAAAATAATCTAATGATGTAACATGTCGGTTGATGCCTGGTCCATAAGGAGGACTAAAGACATATATCTAATAGGTCCATGCGTGGACGAGCAGGGACTCAGGGGCAGCCCACTGAGCTTTAGTCAGGGCTGATTAGCGAGGACATCCTCTGAAGGATCCCAGAGATCCCTCCAGTGCCTGGAACCACCCAATATCAAATGTGGACCACCTCAGGAACCATACTGTGGGGCCAGGCCAGGAAGGAAAGAGATTAAATCCCTTGGCAGAAGGTTCAAGGTTGGCTAGCACTGAAGATACAGAACTCGTAAATATGACCGTGTGACGAGGTTTGGCATTTAGATTGTCATGGGAATGGACCAGCAGGGACAGGATAGCAGCTGGAAACTTGCAGTGGTGAAGGAGCTCTGCAGGCACCATAAGCAAAGTTCTATATAAAAATTATATTTAAGAAGCATATGTTTGGTAGCACCGCCAATGCTGGCCTCCACCTTGGTCTTGCACCCTGCTACGTTACACTCACCCTGCTACCAGGTTAGCATCCACACCTCTGCCTGATGAGGAAAAAGAAGTGAGGTGAAGAGGTTAATTTATATAATGTTTGAAGTTTAAACCTGAAGAAGGATGATATGAAGAAGGGGACCAACCTTGTTCCTGATGGGGCAGCCTGCCCAGGTCCGGCACTGAAAAAGAAGGTAGATGAATCCAAAGGACACTTGTAGCACTTTGAGATTTGATCCAAATGTAAAGTGCATTATAAATTAAATGTATTATTATTATTATTATTGTAGAATAGAAAATAATTCATTTTTAATAGGAGGCTTAAGTGAAAGTGAATGAGCTGAAATCTGACTTTTTCTTTTTGGTACTCTGCAAAAAGCCCGTTTCTACCTGAACGGGCACCCTGCTTATAGCAACCCCCAATGTGGGACGTCCCTCGGTTCCACACTCTGCTAATGGTACACTGCTAATGCTGGCCTCTACCATGCCTTTACCAGCTATTTTTTTAATAAATGAAGATCACTGGTTTATCTTGGAAGACTTTTTTATTTAGGAGCCAGATGCAAAGATTGCTGTAATACAATAATATTCAAGAATGTTTACATATCTATAGAGGAGATCTTGAAAAACACCTCAGTCCAGAACAAATCGAGATGTATATGAAAACTCCGCAGGTAGGAGGGAAAACATTTATGTTTGATTTAGTGGTCAAATGGCTCCTGAAATAGTCTATCTAAATGAATAATCGAGGAGTGACATCAGGTGGGAACCCCTTTTCTAACAGATCATGTTATGTACGAGGGTTTCTTGTAATTAAGCTCTATAATTCACACTCCTGTCTACATGGGAGCATTAATGAGCCCCACCGGCAAACTGCTCCAATTCCACTCAAAGCTTTATGTTTGCTCCAGAAAATTCTCCCTGAGCCGTCCTCTGCAGGAAGAAGGTCACGCTGAAAGGATAACAATAAAATGGAGTCAGAAGTGGTAAATATGCCCAGGATTCAAATCTCTGACGATGCTTAATCCTGGATGTCCCTGAGAGACGACTGTCCCGGAGGATGGGGTTTCGCTCCGATTTGCGGCATCAGCTGGAATCTTTGAAGTGCAGCGCATCACGCCTCCTGTGATTCCCTCCCCGAGCTGTTTTTAGAATCTGAAAACATTCATAACGTCCCTCTAAGCCACAAATGTGTCATTTTAGTGTTCAGTTTGTCTGAACTTTATTTCTGCACCGCTTTGAAACCGACTCTCTGTGTTCGCGTCTAAGCCTCGAGGAGCCACATGTGAAAGCTTGTGCTCTATTAGTCTTAACTGTCGCTGCATGGTTTTAATAAGCAACTCCACTTCCCTCTGAATGAGAGAAAATTAGTTTTTGACTTGATTGTGATACAGAGATTTGTACCAAACAAATGTGCTCATTATGGGATCTTCTTTTTCAGCAGTCTTATAGACTGTCAGCGCAGGCAAGGAAAAATAGTATCGCCTCAATAGTCATAATTCATCTCAAAGTTCAGAAACACCGGAAAGTAAATGTCCCCAGCCTTACAGGAGGATAATTTTGGCCCCCTCTGTGTTTGAGTTTGAGACCCCTGGTCTAGTGAGTGAAATATGAGCCAATAAAGTCAAATGTGATATTAACCTGAAAGATCTCCTCCAGTCCATTCATGTGCATCAAATTTGGACTGACTAAAAACAACGGTATGTTCGAGAAATATATTTCTTTTGTTGAACGCTCCCCCTAGTGAGTACAATATGAACTGCTGGAGTAAATCATGATCTGTATAAGTTAGATGTCCTCGAGTCAATTCATATGCAGGAAATTTTGACTAAATCGTACCGTAGGGCCAAATTATACCTCTGGGTCTATAACAGGCTTTGCATTTCTCCATCCTGGCATTTATTAAATGCCAAAATGGCATCACTAGGGGATGAGAGTGACGGACGACATTAAACATGTCCTCCACTTTGACAGCTGTCAGTCTGACCCAGCGTAGGATGAGGACGCAGAGACATGACCGGTGGGAGAGGCTTGTTACTATGGAAGTCAGCGACAATGTTGAGGGTAAATTCTTTCGCCGGCTGTGTGATACAGTTGTATTTAGTGGTTCATTAGTGTTTCCCATCATGAGTTGACTAGCTCCACTTTTTCCAAGCTAAAATCCTGGATGTAGCATCTAGTGAAATAGAATGCTATGTTTAAATGGGAATAATCTCAACGTGTTGATAAAGATGCTTTATCTCCAATGTCCATTCTCATGCTCAATAAGCTCCTGGTATTATAGTACAACACAAAATCTGACCAATCAAAGCTTTCCCTGTGTCATGGATGGTCAGATATTAATCGACAACCTGTTTTAGTCTTCTCCGTCAATTATCAATAACCATCTAGTTTGAAGTCAAAGCTGGACGATTAAGCATCTTTATTGTTTTCATCGAAGCTCTGAACCATTTCTGCAGTAAGAAATAAATCAAGGACACAAACAGCTCCACCAACAACCAAAACATGGAGCATATTTCATATTTGGTGGCAGATAGTTAATCAGGAAGAGGTTCGCTGAGGCCCTGTGTCTGCGCGCTTACAGTGTGTGTGTGTGTGTAAACAGAGGGACAAAATGTGTTGTTACTTATGTTTGCAGGATTCATCAGATGGGAAAAAAAACTAGTACTGGAGATGAGAACGGCCTTGAAACTGCAACATCACAGAGATGTGACGGGGGGGGGGCAGCAGGTGGCAAAACTAAAGAATTAAACCTGGATAACGACCTCCTCCCACGGTAAGGAAATTGGTGTATCATAACTTGGGATAAATTGATGCTGAGGCTGACAGAGGAGTAAAAATGAAAGCTTAATTGTCAGAGAAGATTTATAAGCCTCAGCAGGAAGCGACGTGTTCCCCCACTGTGATGGCCGCTTATTAGGGCCACATGCTGTGGATATTATTGGTCCTTTATTAAAACTCATTCATCCGCCAACGTTGGCCTTTTTCCTTCTGATTAGATGGATCGGCCATCCATGATTAGATGGATCGGCCATCCATGATTAGATGGATCGGCCATCCATGATTAGATGGATCGGCCACTGATTTAGGTTCTAGAATCACTTTTCCACAGAAAACCGCCAAACCAATGAACTCTGTCAGATACTTGTGCAGGTCTCCGTGGAGATAATGGCCCGACTTTTAGATTCATAATGGACTTTCATACCATGACCGTAATAACTAGTCTTTCTAACATTAGCTGAACCCACCGCAATGAAATATAATTGGAGGGTTGGTGAATCTGAACTGATCTTTTCACATCCCACCACAACATCTCAGCGCCTTCATACCACCAAGATGGTTCCTCGGCCCGTTCCAGGCCACTTTGAACATGTTTTCAGCTAAAACCAGCCCCGAAAACAGATGCCTTAAACAAAACAATAGTAAGCTAGGCAAGAAACGAGGTTCTGTGATATCGGGGGGCTTCGGAAAGGGTTATCGTAGCAGACCATGTTTAAGAGGCATTATTGAGAGAGTACCACGTCTGTTGTTTATAGAACTTTTGTGCTATGATGACGAGATGACGCTACCACTGGACTTCATTTCACCTGCACCAGGGTAAAGCTCTGACCTCAACTATCTTCATCTTCATCACAGGAACCTGACCCAATCTTTTGTTTTGTCCATTGTCAGAGATAGGTTGTTGGCTCTGCACCAGTCAGTAAACCCCCTCGCCTCATCAGTGTCATCTGAGCTGTGCGATCAGCCAGATGAGTGACTGAGCATGTGGCCCCTGGGTGGCTCCAGCGTGTCAGAGATGCTGCTTCTGATACAGCCTGACTGCCAGGGAAAAAGTCCAGTATCCATTTGCAGAGGGAGGATTTCAGGCCCAGAGGGCACAGCTCGCCTGTCATGTTCTGAGGGATGATTTATGAGATTGACACATTTACAGCTCCTGCAATGTATGTGAGACATTATCATTGAAATCAGTCCGGGGTGAAGCCAAGTGTGACTGCATGCTCATGAAAGTTTTCATTTTCTTATATTCTTCTGAATGGGTACTCAGAGTTCCAGCAATCAGCGGCCAGCTCTCATGTTATTGACAGTCAGAGGTCTGATCCTGTCTATTTGACAGCTATCATTAGTGGAGCAGCAGGAGAGAATATGAACGCCAATCGGGGTCAGACAGATATTTTGTATGAAATGGACACCTTAAGGCTTGCTGCCATGGAAAGCTGTGACACCCTCGATGATGTGTGTGAAGTTATCTGGAGCCAGTCAGTCTGACACCCAGGGGCGAATATTTTATGATTGACTCTTGACTTTTTGGCCAAAACTTTTTATCTTCCTGTTTGATGATTTTTCTGAAAATGAAATCTGTTAAATGTATTCAATTTGTGGCATCAATCAGCTTTTTTCAGAAGTCAAACAATCTCCACAGGGGGATTTATCAATAATCAGTTTTGCCAGAAAGTATATTCAAGGAATAAAAAGGCTCAAGTTGTGGAAAACTTACCTCCTAAAGGAAATTTTATCACCTTGTCCAATTTAGGGGGGCCTGGGCCACCTTCTGGAGTACGACCTGTGAGAGGAGCGTCTGGTGGCCAGGCTTTTGACCGTGGGTTGTGGGCAGGCTCAACGTGAAAAGCTTCATACAGTCATCACTCTATGAACCAACAACCCGCACGGACAAGCTTTCAGTTTGGGTGCAAAATATTACAAATATCAGGTGACATAAATCCTGGAAGCCTACTTTAAATGGATTTACATCAAAGATTAATTGGATTATAATCTGACCCACAACCCATTGTCTCAATGGGATTCATGGAAATTCATCCAATTTGTTCACAATATGATATAATATCGTAATAACCACATTGTGGGGACCGGTGCCCATAAAGTCAATCATCATATGTTATGGTGAATGTAAATCAATGTCCTCTAAAGACATGGAAACATCTACTTGCTCTTGTCGCTTTATTTTGTCATCCTACGCATCCTTTTGCGGGGTTGTAGTCGCAGTATATTTTATTGATTTATTGGTGTCGCTTTATGACTCTATTGCTCTTCTAATGTCAATCTACTTGCTCGTATTACATTTCTCTATTTTCATTGTTCTACTTGCTCTTTTTTGTCGCTCTTTCCCTCTATTGCTCTATTCTTGTCATGCTACTCATTCCACTTTCATTGCTCTATTTGGCTTGTTCTACCCACTCTATTAGCAAATTTGGATCGTTCTATATGTTTTAGATCGCATCGCCTAGTGCAAATTTGCATCTTTTCCCCACTGCTTGCATCTTTGCATTGATGTGGTTTGTAATCGTGGCACGTGGAGAGAATTGCGTCACATTTAGCATAAGAGTTTATAAACTGTGTCAATGCAAACACTTCTGAAGTTATGGATACACAAATACTTTTTCTACGTCACAGAGACAGTGACCGGTCCCTATAAGGTGGAAACATTAATGTGTGTGTGTATGCGTGAGAGAGAGAGAGAGACAGGTTAGTGGTGGAGCCACAGGCAAGGTCAGTCACTGTCAGTCATTCCCTGTGGATGACCAGAGGGGGAGAAAACGGATGTGTGAACGAATGAGTCAGGTGTGACTGATGGGTCGATCGGACCAAACGGAATGAGAGACAGAGGAGACATCACCAGGCAACAGTGAATACAAGTCTAATCCAGAGATGGTAAATTCTCATCAGCGTCCACCTGAGATGCATTAACTCTTCAAAGCAGCTGATTTATGCGACCAATATTGACTTTTAACCATCATCCATTTTGGTTTGTAGCTATAGTCTTTTAATTATCCAGTAATAAGTTGTCTGAAGCCTTTTACGCTCTAAAGAACATAAATCATAATAAAAAGGATTAGTGTGTCAAATTACTCGACTCTCGTACTAATTATCTTATGATGTATGATAAGAAAATATGAAGTGTTAAGGCTCTTTGTATCTTTAATTAAATGATCTTTTCTAGTTAATGTTTTTTCCAGTTGGCAATTTTCTAATTTCCCTACACAAATACCTGTAATAGACGCAGATTGTTTCTGTCTAATTAGCCCCTTCAGTTTGAAACATCCTCTCTCTCTGTCTTTGAAGTCATCACTGGTCCAACCCTCAAAATGAAATGGTATCTTCCATGCAATACACGCAACCCTTGCAAGTTGCATGACAACATAGTGGTAGTGGTTAGTTAGTTGTGATTGTATTCGAGGGATCCTGCAAACACAGCAACAAAGAGATGCAAACTACACAGGAAATGACCTTCGATTAACTGAAAAGAAGGTTCTAAAGAGGTCTGAACTGTTGTGTTTGTGTTGTAAAAGTGCAATATCTGTACCTGATATTTGTTTCTACCTGACTCATCCATACTGAACTGTAAAATTATTCACTTTATAACTCTCAAAATGACATAATAGCAGTTATAGTTATTCTTAAACTATTTGTTGAAACCAGGATGTATGTCAGATAAATATTTCAATATCTTATGATCTCGTCTGCAAACTTTAACTAATCCCTCCACTCCATAACTCATCACAGGGCATTAATCACAGGGTGACACCATCTCCATAAACTCTGCCACCAGAAAACACCGACAGACCACATACATCAGATCTGTCGACAGTAGCTATGCTTATATTTCGGTCAGTCATGCCGTGCTACTTTACTCCTGCTGATGCTTCTTGACTCTTTTAAACCAGAGCCCAACAGAAATAAGACACGTCTGCTCTTCTTCTGCTGGGATGTGGCTCACCTCGACCCTTGAATAGATGGAGTTTCCACAACATTTGCCAAAAGTCAAAATTGACTCAACTATCAGTGTGTTCGCGACTGAGCCACCTTCAAACAGCCGGGGCGTCCACAGTTCACCTCGTCAGAGGAAGTTCTGACAGCCGATATTCTGCTGCATGCCCCAGAATTAGAAATGGGAACAGGAAGACAGAGCAGATGTATGGATTCCAGATCAGACAATGAATGCAGGATTAGAAATAAAGAATAACTAAAGATGCAATCAAATTTACATTTAGATCTAACTTCAAAATAAGAAATAAAGGTTAATTGTATTTGAATAAACTATTATTTGTGCTTATTGTCTGCAGAGCATGAATTGTAGTTTCTTTATTTAGAGCAACTTAAACTATATATTTATGTAAGCCGAGAGCAGGGTGGTGTAATGGTTGGTACTGTTGCCTCACATTTAGAAGATCCATCGATCATTGTCTTCCTCTAATCCGGGGGTTGCTTGGGAGGTGCAGCAGGCCAAAAATTAAAAAGAGCATTCCAGACGTCGCTCTCCCAAGCAGCACTCTCCTATTCATGGGTCCAGAGGCATTCCCTGACCAAATAAGATATACCAGGGAGTTCCAGTCCTATGCCGGAGTTCTGGGTCTGTGCCGAGGGTCGGACTGGGTCTGTGTCTCCTCGGCACAGACCCACAGGTCTCCTCAGGCCTCCCAGTTGGCTATGCCAACTGGGAGGCTATGCCAACTGGGAAGTTTCTATGCCAACTGGGAGGAGACACATAACTCCAAAAAGCGTTTTTAACATATATATTACCCAAGATTTAAGTGTTTTTTAAATTTCATGACTAATTTTCACAGTAACCTGCTTAACAGGAGGCCTCTAAAGAGGAAATTGGGTCACTCCCGAGGGAGGAGATCAGTAGTATCATTGCCACCTGGGTGTCGCAGACTATGGTGGAACAGAACAGAAAGATACGATGGGATATTATTACATTTCTGAGCCACAGGTTACAACATAGAGATAACACGGCCAAGAAAGTAGACAATCTTCTAGACTATAACAGAGTCATGTTTTCCATGATACTAATACACGATAAGATTCCACATGGTATTTATATCAATAACAGTGACAGGAGTTTACTGACACATGGCCTTTGGACCATCTTAGAACCTTGGTGGTCTCAGTCGGCAGCTTAAAGTACTCAGATTTGAGAAACAGTGCCCAGTATACTGAATACTTTCCTCAGCGTCCTCCTCTCTCTCCTGCAGCGGCACACAACAGTGTAGAAGATGACGTCACGTTGCCCACATTTCTCACACATTTCAACTGACGTTATTTGTGTCCCGCGACTTTTTGTCCAACCTTCCAACTGTTACTTGGTGTTGTTTGTTTCCAACTAGCAGAACTCATGCATCTTCCTCACTCAAAGATTTTAACCAGCACCATTGGTGTTGCACACATTTTACTCATTCAGGTTAAACTTTTTAAAGTTTCCCCATTTGCATAATGCAAAATTATTTGTACATAATCTGAACATCTTTCTATTGATACAATTGTGATGTGAATTCATATTGCAGTGACTGTTATTTTATCTTGCCATGCAAAAACATATATTTTGTTGTCATCACAAAGTCAAATCTACAGAAGGCGACAGCTCATGTGGGGGCTGGCGTGTGCCTGGGTCTCTTACAACCTTTTTTACTTTTGAAAGGTGGCAGATAATGTATCCCATGTTAACATTTTTGGACTTCTATTTAACCCATCTTAACCCCGCTGGAGGTCAATAACCAGTCTGGTGCTCAATGAGGATCATCTCCTACAGGCTGTCATCTCTTTTAGAATGAGGGAGGAGGTAGAGAAGCATCCGCACCAGGGTAATAAGTTCTCTGAACCACTCTACCACCCCACACCCCTTCCCTCAATGAACCAATCGTCTATCTAAGCCACTGCTATCTGATTTTGATCACATTTTACCTGACTCTGTAGTTGAGTGGATTGAACAAAAAGATGGAGTTTAAATTGAAACATGCAAGCTGCCCCACGGGGAGAAGCTCCAGGGAATCACTCGTCTTAATGAAAATGCCACAACAGCTTCAAAACCACATTGGTAATCTCCACAGCACAGCAAACACCAGAACCAGAATGATTTCTCTGCACTGTAGGGACACAGCTGCCAAACTCCTGCTGAATCTGGGCTCAATTAGAGCTGCAGGTGGGTTTCTGAGATTTACTGCAGGGAGGATGAATAAGAATGGTCCTTTCAGTTTTCCTTCATCTCTGTAGCATAAGATTTGCTGGATGACAACCTGACTTGTTTCCTGATGTTACAACCAGATACAGAATTCAAAGAGCTGATTGATGCGGAATGACGTCTATACATCTGCAGGTTGAAGTTGTGTTACCTGCAGATGAGGCAAACACACCCTGTGTTCAAATCCAATAATAATACGGCCAGTTACATACCATCAATTTAAAGGTCTGATCCTGGAATCGACCCTGAGAACTACCAGTGGGTGTTTTTCTGTTCTTATTGTCTGTCTGTCCTCCAAGTCCTGCAGTGATGGAGGTACATGTCATAGTTTTTGACACCATCAGAGAGATCAAGTTTAATCATGGTCTCAATTTGTCCCACAAATTGAATATCGTCGTTGAAAGACTCAAGAGACTAAATCAAGAGAATGAAACACTACATCTCATGAAATCTACCTAGACTAAAAAAGTTTTCATTGCTTGAAATAAACACACGTTACTGAATTTTGACATTTTCGTCTACTTTAAATCTTTTTTACAGTCTTTGATTGATCATACTCAGCGTATTCATGCATGCCTTCATCAGTGCACCCTTCCTTTATCGTTCACTTATTCAGGGTCAGGTGGTGGTGGCGGCAGGTTTAGAAGGGCGTCCCAGACATCCGTCTCACAGCCGTATAACCTCCAGTGAGATCTGGAACTACTCCGGGGTCCCCTCCCAGCTCTCTTAATAATGTCAAATGTGAAGCGCCAGCTCAAAATTAAAATAGAAGAACAAACTTTAATCCTACTTTCATAAGATTCTTAAATTGGTAAAATAGTGTCTGACTCTTAAAATAGGGATCCTGTAACTTTGCTGTGATATTATGTAAACTATTGTTCCTGGTTAAATCCACCTTGATATTAGCTGGAATATCTTCTTAAGACAAAGTTAAATACACTGATCAAAAGAATTAGGGGAACCAATCAGATGTCAATGAAGGAAATATTTAAGTTATTTATTGATAAATCCACTGTGCAATTGGTGGATGAGATTGCTCCTGATTGCTCCTGATGAGATTGTGGGTAGTGTCCTTGAGGATTTCCTACCAGACCTGGATCAGGGTAACGGTGAGCTCCTGGACAGCCTTTGCTGCTACTTCGTGAGTCTGATCCACCATTTCATAACGTCCCACAAACTCTCAATTGGATTCTGGTCCTACGTGAGGGCCAGTCAATGGCATGGATACCTCCACCATCCAGGACCTTCCAACACACTCTGAGACACAAGGATCAACCCAGGATCCACTGCACCGGCCTAAGGTCTAACTTTGAGTCTGGGGATTTAATCCTGGTATCTTACAGTCAGGGGACTGTTGGCTACCCCCTGGAGGTTTGTGAGACCTGGAAGCTGTTGCACGCATTATAACGTTCAACACAGCATCTCCAGACTCTCTCACATCTGTCACATGAGTTCAGAGCGAACCTAAACTCATTTCTGAAGAGAACGGGGCACCAATGGTGAATCTGATCATTCTGATGATCTCTAGGTGAACGCAAATGGAACTTTCTGGGCTGTGAGAAGTAGTCTCACTACAGGATGTTGGGCTCTCATGCCGCCCTAATGGAGTCTGTTTCTCACAGAAACATGCACACCAGTAGGCCGATGAGGGTCATTTTGGTGGCCTCTTGCAGCTCCTGTTGTTCCTCCTCACACTGAGGAGCAGATACTGGTCCAGCTGCTGGTTGTTGTCATCTACGGACCAGTTCCGTTCTCCTCATGTAATGGCCCATGTCCCGATACCTCTTTACACTCTTTTTCTAACCTAACCCTTTTCTAATGAAAAAATAAGACTACTTTCCTACACATCTATCTTGTTTATGTTCTTGAAATCCAGTTTTAAGCAGATTTTTGACTGGGCTTGTTGAGATTTTGCAAACTTCTTTGGGGTCTAAGATCATGCCGTGATTCTTCACTCTCACCATCGCTGCACTTTAGCAATTTGAAAAGTTCTTGGTAAGTTTCTTCTCCAGGACCAGTAAGGAACCTTCTCCAGCACCACAGACTGGGTTAGCTTTTATTTTAATATGATGAACGAGTAATGCATGCAGAATATTATTTTAAGTTTTTTCTTATAAAGGATCAGGGCTAGGGTTTTTAGCCAATATGACTTCAAGAGGGTGAATAGCTGTTGTGTAGCGAAACACTGATTCACCCGAACATATAAAAGACTATGAAAACCCTTCTTCATATCCAGCATCAGGGGGTCTTCTTTTGACGACTTTGAAATAATCTGACAATCAAAGAACTTCACATCTATGAACCGAGTTTTAACTCCAGCTCTTTTATTCTTTCTTGAGAACTTTCTCACCACCCCCTCTCTGTTCCAACAGGCTTTTCATCTCACCATGGAGTGTTTTACTTTGCTTATTTGTTGATGAGGAGTGCATGAAGCAGGACATTTCCCTCTTTTTTAAAGGTACCTCTCTGACTAATTCACCAACTGTATGAATCTGTGTCCTACAGTAGTGCTGCTTGTAATTGAAGCGGTGTGAAGCCTCTCAAGCCTCTGGTGACGTGGGTTGTTGAGCTTTTACAGTTGGAGCCGCCAGGAAGACAGATACGTCTTTATGGTGAGTACATCTTTAACGCTGCTACAACACAGCAGAGTGTTACTCCTCAGGCTGAATTTGACCTGCTCTGCCAAGATAACTGATGGAGACATCAATAAACACCAGCTCCCTGAGACGAAAACACCACCTCAGATGTTTTTTCAGCCTCCACCTGACTCCAACCCTCCAGCACAATTTTATCAGGCAGGGAGGGAAAGTGTTTAGCTTCTGGCATCGATTCATTGACCCAAATACCTTGCAGACTATCTACACTGCTTAAACACCTCCACTCCTGAGTACATTTTCTCTGAATCACTATCAGATGTTCCCAAACCAAATGTCAGTCTCAGGGGAATCGACACATCAAGCAGGTTTTTAGTGGCATACCTGATGTATGTTTGATGCTCAAATTAATCACAGCCCCATAAGCCTATCTTATCTCTAGTTTTCTGTAAATATCTGATAATAGGGATGAAAACAAGAGTTTGGTAGATTTACACTAGCCAAAAGTTCACGTTTGAATGTCAACATCCAGAAATACTAAGGACAAACAGTCAACTGTCCTGGCTGGTACCCCGACTGTCAGCTAAGAAAGCGTTCGACCCCCCAACAAAGCTGAAGAGGGAGAACCTTGACATCAACATCAAACCTGTGATGGGCTAGGGGACATCAGACGTTCTGGTGAATTTTTGACATTTTAGAAACTTTGATCATCTGTTGTCAAGCTTTCTCACAGGTAATACAGAGCCTTGAGTCGATTCCGAGAGATAACCTTGCTGTGCCTGGGCAAAGTGGCAAATAGAGTGTCTGAGTTGCCATAATGATAGAACCCATTATATGGATTGAACATAACAGATACTTGTGAAGTAGGAAGTGCAGTTTGAGGCTTGTAGCAACTGCAATGGAAGAGAAAGAAAAGGTTCTTAGCTTTGCTAGTCCATGTCAACATCTATACAGTAAAAAGTAGCTAGCTTAAATCTAATTCTCTTAGCAAAATGGACAAGACCCACTGTCCAAGCTACTGTAGCCACCTATGAGGCCAGTGCCTCTTTTTTTTTTTTGAAGTTTCAGCCCACACAAGGGCACAACGGATCAAGGCAGCTTGTTTCCGTCTTGTTAGCATGTTGCTAGAAAATAAACTTCTTCCTCTCTCAGAGTGAGTTTTCAAACAAGTCTTCTGAAAGTTTTGAGGGAGCTCAATAGCCACAGGAGCTGACCAGCTTTTTTCTTTTGTTTTGCACTTACAGTCGGAGCACACTAATTGCGAGCTTTTGCTTAACATCGCAGAAAAGTCATTCATACAGTATGAGTTGGAATCGAACAACAACATATCTACAATCGTATAGTATTTGCTCCGCTTAATCCTAACACTAACTCTCCACAGACTCAAGATACAAATTGAAAACTTTTTCTTTGGCGCCATGTGATGTTAGCATTTGTTGTCCATTCTCATGGAAGAGCTACAGTAAAACAAATGGTCAATGATGGCCCTGTATTGAACTCGCGACCTATCCAGGATATAACCTCCCTACTGTCAAGTGTTGCCTGGGATAGACTTCAAACAACGCCTCCAGCCTACTTCTTAATCAATAAATTAATTAATGTTTGTCTTTCAGCTATTCCCTTTTGGGTTGCCACAGCAGATCATCTGTATCGATCCATAGTTCCCACTGGTACCCGGCTTACTATCAGCACCAGGGACTTTAATCGTTAGTTCTGGCCCCAAATGATTCAGTTTGGTAATCCGTTTTGTGTTCCCCATATTGATTTGGCATAGGTTCCATGCTGGTTGCCCTTCCTGATACAACCTTGTCCATTCATCTGGGCTAGGGATTTGCACTCGAAGTGGACTTATTTGTGACTCCTTAATGGCTGGGTTCCAACCCCATTTATTAATGATCCCCTTTGTTCTTCTTGGAGTTTACACAAAAAGAGTAATCAAACAAGAACATTCAAATGCATGGGGTCGAGTATCTACAGAACGACAAAGTTCTAATGCCAACCTCTTGTACTCTGCTTTAGCACCCAACAGAGCGGTCAGCATCAGAACTAGACTTGACTTGATTGTCCCATTTCTATGCAGGACACATAGTCGAAGTCGGTTGGATGATCCATAAACACTGCCCATGAAGTGCAGAAAATATTCTTCTTATTTTTTAGCAGATAGGTGGTTGTTCCAGATTTGTTGGATGATTTGTTAGTTGCAATTGTTCTCAAGTTAAGATGTATTTCTTCGTTCAGTAGGCCAAGACATATCTCTTAGTAGAAGCAACCCCATTGTCCAGATGAGTAGGAGGTTGAAAGAACTGCATGGGTATAGTTATGCCTTGGAATTTAAT
Source organism: Lophius americanus (assembly GCA_037951165.1). NCBI lineage: Eukaryota > Metazoa > Chordata > Actinopteri > Lophiiformes > Lophiidae > Lophius > Lophius americanus. The sequence goes on from JBBDHG010000116.1 coordinate 1,799,443, forward strand.
TCCATTACCCTTCACCAGTTTCCCAAAACCTTGGAATCGTCTAAGTTAAAAAATAAATGACTATAATGATTATATTTTATAATTGTGACTTTTAAAGGATGAATATATGCAAATGTTTTTGACTAGAAAGGCTGGGAATCTGATAAGTCTGTATCAGACTCAGGAACTCAGCTGCAAGGGTCATAGATGCCAGCAGCAAGACAAAGATAAGGTGACATCTCCTATCAGTATTTATTCATCTTTGTCGGGGATTCCATCACGTAGCTTGTCTATGTACATGATATTTGGTATGAAACTTGTCAACATAAGCAGAGGTTCTGATGAAACAGAAGAAACCTGGTCACAAATCATCACTTGTCAGTGTTTGTCGAGAACATGATCCTCGAAGGTAATGTGGACCCTTATTTACATTAAAGGGGCAACCACTGTATTTCAGTCTACTGTCTTAAAAATCATCTGATTATTTTGAAGATTTCCGTCCAATCGATTTAAGACCAAACCAATGTTTTTAATCTTATTAATTTTACCTGTTTGAGGTTTGATTATAGCTGTCTTCATCAGATCAAACTATGAGACTCTGAGCTTCAGCCTTCTTGAGGCAAACTTCAGTGGAATCAGATACTGGATGGTTTCTTTGGTGTAGAACCCTATACCAGTTCAGACAGCTGATCAGACACTCAGAACCATTGTAGACATCCACCAGCGTAAGATTAGCTAATGTCGAACATATTTCACGGTCCACGTTCCTGACAGAGTACTTGAGACGGACTGGTGGAGAACCTGACCCCGGGTGGCCGGGATCCCACCTCAACTTGTGTAGCACAGGAAACAAAAAAAATTACAATTCGAGAAATGTCTACTATACAACTCAATTTTAAGACGTCCTAAACCCAATCAGATAACCAAGATTCTCAGTCTTTTGTAAGTGAAGTCCATCTTCATGGATACACTGTGCTCAAAGGTGGAGTGCACCTTATTGTAGATGGTTACATTTAACTTAATGTTAGAAAAGTTTCATCTTCTAATGCAATTAAAAAACACATCTGTTGCCCAACATATTGATGAAGCTGGCCCCCCTTCCACAGAGTACAGAGTGTGGTGTGTGTGTGTCCAACGACAAACGATTGTGTCCCCCTCACGCATTTTGCTTCAGTGGTTTAGTCCATATGGGAAGAAAACAGCTGCTTTGACGCACATCCAAACGCTGCAAAGTAATTTTTTAACTGTTCCAGATGTGCAGGAAGATCTTACAGTGCAAAGTTAACTTCAAACAAAGGATGTGTAGATCATTTTCCGCATTTGTTTCTCAATCAAAAACCTGCTTTTGTGTGTTTATATATTTGTCTGCCTGCCAGATTGATAGATCAATTCATTCATTAGTAACAATTATCCTGCTCAGGGTCGCAGTGGTTGGAGAAGTGGATAAAACAAAGACGGAAGCGTAGGAGAAACTAAATTGAGAATTACAGTTAGCGCCAACATCAAATGCGTGAACTTAGATTGGATTTGTAAGGTCACATGGTTAGAGTTTCTCGGAAAGTAAACTACTATCAACATGAAGGTTCAGACGCTACAACTTTCTATCAATAAATCTCAAACACGAATATACATCAACAGTTATTATAACCCTTCAGACTGACTTAGTTACCTGACTGTTATTTTGTTATATTTCACCAAACAGGTTAGTATGGGGAAGATTTTGATGAATCATAATATGACATTTTGTGCAGTGGCATTGTGTCATTACATGGATTCCAAGAAAATGTATTTTATTATAAAAAATATCAATATTAATTGAACTATTTGGTACTAGAATTATAAAACCAATTACTTTTTCAGTAAGATTAAACAACTGTAAAGAATCATCTTTACAAAGATTCTGGATCCAGATTATAATCCAGACCACCACCAAAATCACATGGATGATGGTTTGACCATCTTTATCTCTCCACAAGATTTATGAAAAAAGTTAAGCTCAGGTGGACGGCGATCCATGGATTTCACTTTACTTAGAGTGAGTTGTTTTTGTGTGTTTATCTGCTCAAACTGTCAAAGTGTTTATTATCCCCAAAAGTAGACCTGTAGTTTATCTCTGGGACCAGAACTAGCTCTTAGCTCTCCGTTCAGAGCCCAGGAAACTCATTTATAAACGTGGCTTTGAATAAATTTCTTAAACACTTACCTTGGCGTGTAGATTTTCTTATCTCTAAGCTTAAGCTGGATAAAAGGGATTCTTTTACCATCTGGTTATAGACGGTAGCCTGAGGTGTGCTTTGCATGATAAGAATTATACGTTAAAGCAGCGAGGATTTAACTCAGGAAGCAGTCGTCTGTGCATCACATTAGCAGCAGGTCATAACAGCTAAAGTTTCCAAAAAATCTTAGAGATGTTCGCTATTAATTTTGGAACTATTTAGAGACTGCTGTCAACAGGAAACAAATTGGGTTTTTTTTCAAACAAACAAAAAAAAGTCTCTTATTTGTTGCACTGACATAATGAAATTGGTTTTCTGGGTGATTTGTCTCCAGCAGCCTCTTAATAACTAGTTGGATTTTCCAACTAAACCTGACATGGATTATAATTGGGGCTTCAAAGTTGCCAACTACGACTCAGCAGAAGTTGGCTCTGTAAACCTCTAAATGTGTATTTCTACTCCAGCAGCCTTAGTTTAGACCAGAGCTCGAGGATTAGAATCTTCCTTTCCCGTTCACCTCAACACATATTATCCGTCGAGACACGGGCTCCAGCAGATCTGTGAAGGTGCTGTGGTATCTGGTAGTAAGACGTTGGCAGCAGATCCTTTAGGACCTTGGAGTTGTGAGGTGGGGTCTCCGTGGATCAGACTTCTTGGTCCAGCATTTTCCAAAGATGCTGGTCTGGATTGAGATCTTGGGAATCTGGCGGCCAAGTCAATAATAATAATAATAATACATTTAAGTCAACACCTTGAGCTGGCTGTACCAGTTCAAGATGTGGACTTGGCCTTGTGTTGTGCTGTTCAACCCATTCCTGAACCATTTCTGCAGGGTGTCAGAAATAATGCTGGAACAGTGGCCTCTTCCACCATCATCCTGTTAGAAATGGCCATTGCTTTTTTCATGAGGGAGAGGGGTGACCGGGTGTACTTGGTCTACAGCCAGGTTTGGGTAGGTGGTACGTGTCAAAAGAACTTCCACATGTATGGAAGAATCCAAGGATTCCCAACAGAACATGGTCAAAAGCCTCACACTGCGTCACCCTCTTGTTTTCTTCCCATTACATAGCCTTCACCCACCAGGATCATTGATCATTGGACAACTACAACCCTGTCGACAGTTCACTAGTTGTCCTTCCTTAGGCCACTTTAGTAGGTTCTAACTACTGCAGACCAGGAACATCCAACGAGACCTGCGGTTCTGGAGTTCTCAGTCGTCTAGCCATCACAATCGGATCCTTGTCAGAGTCACTCAGATCCTTCAGAAGACCCATTTTTCCTGCTTCCTGCATCAACCTCGGGGAAAATTGTTCCTGCTACCTAATGGATCCCATCCACTGACAGGCCAATGATGTGGCTGAAAGACGCCGTGTTAGTAACATTCTGTGTGTTTCTGACGTAACACACACAATGTTTGAAAATAGGGAGCTTCGAGCAGTTAAAACTTGCAATCAATTATGATTCATGCAAAGGTGCTTTTCTGCCTCTCAGGCTCGAACTCATTAATGTGTCATGCTGACATTTGCTGTATTGAGAAAGTTTAAGCCCCCAGAAGACAGTTTGTTAATAGTGGCTGAACCTTTGAAGTACAGCCTTTGGAATTAAAGGGATTGTGGGATTTTTGCTCCAGACGAGAAGAACAAAAGCCATCTTAACTAACAGATCTGTGTTTGTTTGATGTGATTCGATGTAAGGTATTGTTCCATCAGAGGGTTACCAAAGGTGTCGGTTAAATGTAATCTGCGCTAGGGAACATATTGCTTGCTGCTGGTTCAAACTGTGAATGGCTGCTGGTTCCCTGCTGAGTCGAACCAACCCTCTTAACCTCAAGCAAAAGATGGAGACTGGAGAGTAGATTATGTTGTCCCCACTCACCTGGAGGATGTGAGACAGGCAGGAATACCCCGGTATCCCTGCCGGGGTGCTGAGTGTGTGTAATATATGTAAGACCAGTCTGTTTATGTTTAGCCCAGATTTTAAGGCCCATGTCATAAACCCATTCGCGAACATATATTCATAAGATCCGAAAACCGGAGTTTGTGCTTGAACAAACATTTGAGCCAACCGTCAGAGAGATTAAAAAATGGAACTATTAAAACCTGGTGATGTCAAGGCTGCAGAACTTCTCTCCAAACAAATGTGTAGCTAATCTGAGGATCACACCGACAAATAGAGACTCCTCAGTTTTCAGAATATTATACAAATGATAATAAAAATAAAAAAATCATCCAGTACAGACGCAGTGTGTGACAGTTGCAGCAGAGTATGTGCTTGTCACCCAATTAAAAATACAACATCAATCCTGTTAGCTGCAGTTGTGTGCACCCCGCTGACATCACCGGCGCCGGTAGTGACTCGGCAAATATGAAATGGATCAACCTGCTCTGTTTCACATGAAGCAAACTCTGCTGCAAGTTTCTCTCAACATTTTGGTGATTTTCATGATTCAAACTTACTGTTTTAAGAAGATAAACTAGTATAGTGGATGATTTTCAACTTTTGTTCCAGACATATTAATTACCATTTTTCCAATTTCAGATAAAGCAAATTCTCATTAACATCTGTTCCTGCTGCTTTAGGAAAAAAAACACAATCCCAGCTTTCGGGACGAGGTTCATGTAATTGGTGGATTAAAGCTTTTCTAATCCATTTTACAAAAATAAGAAATCAACACATGTATGATCAGCTTAACAAAAATGAAGATGAAGCTTGTTGTTGTGTTAAAGCTTCAAGCTGTTAATTTATAATCAACAGCTCGCAAATATTTCATTTCCAGAGTCATGCCCTGGTAGCACCTTGAAGCTGCACGCAGTCAAACACGCCTTTCCTGCGAGTTCAAGTAGAGAACAACTTCTTTGGTTTTCATGCTGGGATTAAGAATTACCTCTGCTGACTGTTTCCATGTCGTCACAGCAGTGTTGGTCTGAAGACCATTCTGGATGTCAACTGAAGGCTTAAAAAGCACAAAAACAGATCGTTGCCCCAAACCTTGTGGGAAAAAAAATGTCGGTTTTCCTCCCAGGGAGGTTTGGAGAGAGGAGGTAGCCAGCACTCAGTTTCAGCACCCCCAGAAAGAATTGAGGTGTGGGCTGGGTTGCTGCATAGGTACCTCATAAAAGCCTGTTATGGCAAACAGCCACAAAGGAAAGGGACACCCACAACCACGTGGGTGTTTGACGTTCTGACAAATAAAGTCAGTTGAGTGACGCATTTGGTTTGAATCGAATTCAAGAAATCTATCCTAAGATTATTCTTCTTGTGTTTTTTTGGCTTGCCTCCCAACCTAGCTGTTAATGTTACCACAGTGCTGGACAAATTTTAATATTTATTATCCCCTATGCAACCTTTAACTTAAAGTGCGTCATTTTAACAACTGAAGGCCACTGTTGGAACTTCATCTCTAGACACGTTGCAAGTTCTCAAAAGGTCATAATGAATGATCAGCGTGACATTGTTTACCAACAAGTCACTTTGACCCTATTACACCTGAAGAGGTGATGTTGCTCAATGGGAGTTTCTTTCAGAAGGTAGCTACTGCTGAAACTTTCTGAGGACGCCAATCAAGAGTTACATCTTTGTTGCTGACGCCTGATAAATGTCAGGATCACAGCAGGATGTAATCAGCTGGAAGTGATTGGATGTGTCACCACTGATGACTCAGACGTTTGGGTTGTATCTGCGGAGAGTGAAGCTTATATCAGCAGGTACTTGTGAAACAGAAATGTAATTACAATTTGCATTGTTCCTTTTTGCTACGGGATAAACAGGATCGTATTATATCACGCCGTCTGGAGATAAAGACTCGAATAGTTTCTCTCTTCTGACTGGGATTCCTTTTTCATTATTATGTTTCACCTCCGGGGGATTTAGAGGAAATTTTTAATTACGTTCTGAGATCCAGCATGTAGAGATGAAGAGATTCTTCAGCGGACTTCTGCTGCTGTGGTTAAACTCTCCTGAGTCACAAGAATGCGTCAAGGACGAATCCAAGGCTCCATCAGAGTGCAAATGTATCTATTAATACTCTACAGATCAGATTAAATATAATTAACAGATTCCAATCACAATTCAGAGATCTTTATCTCATCTTTTAAAATTCAAAGGACACTTAGATCCCACTCTTAACATTATGACATCCCACAAAAAGATATATTATTTTCATAATTAAGAGGCATTGATCTCCCCGTAATTCCTTCACTGCTGAGAAAGTGTCTGATACTGAAGTCAATCCTGTATTCTTGAAATTACAAACTTCTTACATTTATATGGTCCTAATAAAAAGGCCCTGATTTTCTTTCATATTCCAATGTTTTGATCCTAATTCCAATGTACCAAACATTTAGGTATCTCATAATTAAATGAATGAAAAAGTCGGTAGAGGGACACAAGAAATTTCACCGGATATTTCAATTTTTGTAGTTTTTTCCTTTGAAAACAAAACCAGTTTTTTTTTGTTTTTTATGCTGGAAACCTGAACTGAAGCATTAAAGAACAAAACAATATATAAATTATGTATATACATAAATACATTTTTCTTTTTAGCTGTAATAGGAAATCACATCTGGATTTAACTTCTGGGGGCTTCTACATGACGATGATTTTAACATAGAACTGGCCTTTTTGCTGGCTTCTACGTGTCCCATCTCTATATAAACTGGTAAAACGTGGACACGACAGCAACAAAAACAGTGTTGGACCATCTGGTTTTGTTTGTGCTCAGCTGAGTTGTTAATGTTCCTCCAGGAAACTGTGAAGTTACTGCATGACTCTGGAGACCGTCTACACGTCCTGGTCGGTCTACTTCTGTGGTGGAGGAAAACCGCTCCTCCATGATGCAGGTGTCAGATCAAAAAAGGACTTAAATATCATCTTCAGTTTCGAGGTCTTCGAGTTTGCACAGGTGGGTTCCCTCCAGGTACTCCGCCTTCCTCCCACAGTGAAAATAGACCGCCAGTAGGCATAAATGGTTGTTTGTCTCTTTGTGTCGGGGTTTACAAAAAATGGGTGGATGATAATTCAACAGCCTTTAGGACTTCTGGGATCAGAGTTTGATGCTCTGAGTGTTTGGATGAATTCATCATTCACACATTAGGTCTGATTGATGGCAGTGCAGCAGGTACCAGGGACAAGCAGACTTTTCTCTTATTGTCAGCAGTAGTGTGGTTCTGGAAACTACAGACCACAGAGGATTTAAGAATAGTTCCAAAGAAGGAGAGTTAAATGTCCCATCAGTCTCTACTTCCTTTTATTCTTTGTTGGCAGACCGAGTCCTTCCTCTGCGCTCGGAAATTCTCATTATTCAGTCTCTCAGCCCTCCCCCCCACACCCAGCCACCGTAAGCCCCATCATCAGTCCGCAAAGGAAAACGACCGGCTCCATAAAAGAGGCAGTGCTTGTCCATGAGTTCCCCACATTGAACCAGTTTCTATCAGAACTGAGAAACGGTTTTTGTTTTGATGGACCAGAGGAGGAACTATTCCCTCTCTCCACAGGAAGTAACGACACACATCATATTTTCCACCCAGAGTCATTACAAAACTCAAATTAACCAATATAATTAGCCTGGAAACTTTATTTATTTAATGCAATAGTGAAAAATCTGTAGCAAGAGGTGTTATAATTAATATTATTATTATTATTATTATTATAATTATTATTATTATATATTATAATTATTATGTTTAGCTAGTATTTATTTTAGAAAGAACTGTATTGGATCTTAAAAATGTTTTACAGGAATACAAATGTATGAAATATGATTGTATTATAAGTATTCACTCCTGTTTAAGTCTAAAACATATAGGGAAACTTGAAATCTGCTTTCTAGCAGTGGAATTCTGAACAAGAATGTCAGCTCATCGGTTTGTGAGTTGATGTTTTGGACTTTCCCCGGTCAAAGTCTGGACCTGAATCCCATTGAGATGCTGTGGTGGGACCTGAGGAGAGCAGTTCACGCTCACAAACCCCCCAATGCAGCTGCAATGAAGCAGTTCTTCAAATTCTCCTGAACACAGTCCTGGCTAACCCCTTATGCCTTTATAAACTTCTTCAAAATGTGGACCTGAAGGCATTTATTTTGGTATATGAACTGTGACTCCTGGAGAAACATGTTGATTTAAAGTTCTAATGAAATGAATTCAACACAACCCAGTGTTGAATTTAAAACTGCTGCTATTTCTGAGTCGCTCACCTCTGCGGACTCACTCCGTCCCAGTCCAATTTCCTCCTTCCTGACTCCGATCCTTCCTGACTCAGATCCTTCCTGACTCAGATCCTTCCTGACTCCGATCCTTCCTGACTCAGATCCTTCCTGACTCCGATCCTTCCTGACTCAGATCCTTCCTGATTCAGATCCTTCCTGACTCAGATCCTTCCTGACTCAGATCCTTCCTGACTCAGATCCTTCCTGACTCCGATCCTTCCTGACTCAGATCCTTCCTGACTCCGATCCTTCCTGACTCAGATCCTTCCTGACTCAGATCCTTCCTGACTCAGATCCTTCCTGACTCAGATCCTTCCTGACTCCGATCCTTCCTGACTCAGATCCTTCCTGACTCCGATCCTTCCTGACTCCGATCCTTCCTGACTCAGATCCTTCCTGACTCCGATCCTTCCTGACTCCGATCCTTCCTGACTCCGATCCTTCCTGACTCAGGAACACGGTTATTATCTGATTAGACCAAGACAAAGGTCACTTTACCGGATCCTGATTAACTCCCAGTCAGTAGTACGTTTCCTTTTTGTATTTTGTATATCTTGATTCAGCTGAATGAATTGTCACCAAACACCTTAGTAAATTTGGACTCATCAGCCATAACATTACAACCACCTGCCTAATATTGTGCCAGTGATTGTCACCGCTCTGTAATGAAGAGCAGTCCTTTCAATCAACCAATCAATAGGTGGGTTTATATGGACCCTTCCATTCCAATTAGAGTAAGTTTAAAAGTCTACTCAGACTGAAAATTCCCAATATAAACTCTGCATTCAGAATAAAATGGACAAATAAAATGACATTTCATTGGGTTGCAGAAACCTTTTCTTGAAACGATCATAAGGAGAATCGCAGCATGTTAATGGTGGAACAACTTCCTTCCAGGTTGCACTCTGTCTGTGTGTGCCTGGTGTTGCAACTAACATGCATGATGCTGGCATTTAATGAACAGCAATACAGCAGAGAGGTGTTTTTTTAATATAAATTAAAACATTTTGTAACGTTGTGATGATTTATCATTAGTCAAAGTAATCACCCAAGAGTGCAAAGTGTCCATGTAAACCCAGGAAACCAGTTCTCCTTCCTTAGTTCAGTTTGGCAACTTTCGCTATGACTGAAACAATATATTCAGACAAGGATCCATCTCAAAAGCTTTGGTTAAGAGTAAAGCTATATGTAGCCACAACATGGCCGAACATTTGAGCTGAATTAAACAAGCATGACTCAACTTTTTATTTAGTGATATTCTGTATATACACATCCCTCCTTTATCATAGATGGGCTGCTATCACAGATATGCAGCAGTAAATGAAATATACTTAACCCAAAATGTACAGATACATTCAAACAGTAGTAAACACAATAAATGAGAGAGTACAGAGGGAAAAAAAGGAAATGCTGTTCACATCTACCTTAATGCTTTTGACTTACATTGCTTAATTAAGTGGTAATGAACTTATTTGGTGACCAGACAGATTGTTTAGAGAGGACAGCTTTGACGTATCTCTAATGGGAGATTGAGTATATGTGAGTTTTCAAATACATCATGGAACCCTCTGGATCTTGAAACTGTCTCTCAGTTCCGTATTGTGTAAGACAGAATTGTGCTGTGTGGGACAAACCTTAGCCAATTCCTTCTCGCCCGATTAACCGCTTGACGGCATTGAAAGCAGATGTGGCTTGTGCATCACTCTGGGAGTAATCTGGGAATATGGAGACAGCGGCTCTGTTAAACTGGAGGGGAGGGGTCCACACAACCTTGATAATAGTACACCTTCGCCACAATGACACTTTGGGCCTCTGTGTGATCTATCGATCAAGATATCTTTATCCATTTTCAATACTTTTCCCAGTATTTGCTGCTTGAGCCAAGGGTCTCTTGGACACTCAATATGTGGCGTAGTGATGGTAGGAGGATACAAAAGGTGGGATGTGGAGGAGATCGGAGGCAGTTATTACTAGTTTTGAGTTAACTGACAGAGGTATCAGGGGAATTTCGCCCAGGGAAATAGTTTTGAAGTTTTGTATAGGACCCATAGGTTTGTTCTACACATGGAGAGGAGTCACATGGTTTCCATTCCACAATGTACATTTATTAAATCTAAAAATATGAAATGTAAACTTTATTAATAAATATGGAATTCGCTACAATAAAACATTCCGAGGCTGGTGTCAGGACTGGAGCTCGCCGCTGCAGCTGGAACAAAAAGGAATGGATCTGAAAAACTACACAGAACACAGCAAACAAGAAATAGATCAGGGTCAGTGAAGGGGAACAACACCAACGGGCTCCTGCCTGTCAGAGAAAAACAATAATTAAAATGGGGCAAAGAAATCTTTAAAGTCAATCGATGAAAGCACGGAAATAATAGAATAAAGTAATCTAACCATTTAACCAAACAATCAATTTAATCTATTAACTGACAAAAGAAATAAATCAGGCAAGCTGATTAACTTATCAGTCACGAATAATCAATTTGAACAACTTATGAAACGCATATATCAATCAACTAATTAAATGAACAGTTTATTAAAGTGTGTGTGTGTGTGTGTGTGTGTCTGTGTGTGTGTGTGTGTGTGTGTGTGAGAGACAGTAAAACAGGACAACGAGAGAATGAAAGTGAACGATAGACCAAAGCTGCTTTTAGCAAATCTGATTACATTTTTAGAAAACAGAACTTAAAGAATTTAAGAAATGCAAACTGCAGAAGTCAAATCCCTCACAAACGAGGAAGAGGACAGAGGCAGACAGAGGCCAGAACTCCCTCACAGCAGCGCAGAGAACAACGACAGCGAGCATGTGTCGGCTGATAGCGTTGTGAAGGCACGATTAAAGCAGGTCTTCCTCACGGAGAACCGGCCAAGGCCAGCCTAAGCCGAAAGCAAAGCTGCTGAAGGCATGCAGCCGATCACGGCCCAATACTCTGCAGAGACAGGTGCATACTAAGTGTGCACACCAGGTATTGGCAGCGCACGATACGAACCTGGGCAATTATGTGCCTCAGACTTTGGTACGCCCGACACGTTGACCAGAACTGATTTTTGCCGGTTCTGTCTAACACAGACGCCAGACTCCTCCAATTAGGAAACCACGCTCCTGTCAGCAGACTCTGACTCAGTCAAGGTCGAGGTGAAACACCTTGACTAAAATTTCACATTATACTCACCAGAGGAAACTTCTTAACGATAAACACTGTTTTCAAGACGTACGTCAATAATATTTGTGGATCAGTTTCAAACTTCAGACCTTAGTGCGAGCGACAACTTTTTTTGATTTGGGGAAACTGTTTTGGGCCATAAATTCTCAACCATTTCTTCAATTTTGTTCGTATGAATTGAGTCGTGGAGCTGCTGTACTGCCAATTCCCCATGGGGATGAAGAAAGTTCTTCCTGTTGTTTTTCTATTCCATTCTATCAACTTGCTGCATACTTTGACCACACACACACACACCCAAATTCACTCGCACCTCTAATATAAACGCTTTTCCCGAAATACCATAGTTCATACAATTCTTCCGATTATTATTTTCATCAACAAGTTGACTGTAGTAATCGCGTTTGATCGCAGAAACAATTAATCATAACATTCTAATTCGCGACAGGGATTTGGTTTTTCTTCCCATCTACATCTCCATAGCAACCATTTCCAACAGTGATAATGAAATACAATAAAACAACGGTCTCAATACCAGTCTTCCGTTTGCAACCCTAGTTGCCCCGTTCTGCTCAGCGTAAACTTGGCTGAGGACACCTGCAGTGATTGACAGCAGGGTTGGAAATGTGTCTCTGAGTTATAATAAACTGCTTTTTGTTTGTCCTTGAGTTTTGTTTGACCAACATACCAGATCCCTCTGGAGAAGAAGAAATATTTTATTTATCACATACAGTCACAAACAGCTAAACATAGTGAAATTATTTCTCCCAGGGAGCAGTGGGCGGCCCCTTTGAAGCGCCCAGGCAGGTTTGGGTTCAGGGTCTTGCTCGAGGACGGTAGGAAAAGTAGAACTGGAACCAGCTACCGTCCGATCTTCCAATTGGGAAACAGCCGCCCTGCCCACTGAGCTGCAGCCGCCCCAGTGAGGTAATGTTTCCACTCTCCTCTGAATATCTGCACACCACATGTTTGTTCACGCAGCAATGCACTCTCTCACACTTTACGCCTCGGCTCAGCACAACACTTGATGGACAAGTCTGACAGGGGATTACCTCCAACCTCCATCTGTGCAAATCCAAAGCCGTGTTTAGATTAAGGTGTGCTAGAAAAGCTTCAGGTTCGCACAACATAAATTAACGAGCATCTGTAGGACTTTGTAAAGACCATTATTTTTCTATGACCTGCTAGTCCAGGTTTACGCAGTGAAACAGTCCAGGTTGATATGTTGAAATGTTTCAGGTTCATAGAGTGAGACAGTCCAGGTTCATAGAGATGTTTTAATTTAACCATCAAACGCACATACATTTCTTTTGAGACATTTTAGTGTCTAGTTAGTATTTTAAACCCTTATTATGTTATTTGGTAAATCTGCAGATGAACACTAGGAGAAAAACAAAAAAAACTTGCAGAGTTAATGTTAAAATAAAAGGTTCCTTTAACATTATTTTAGAAGAAAATTCTAACTCTTATTTTTCAATTATGTGAATTAACTGCTTTGGGGGAAATATCTGTATAAATGTTTACGTTATATCACCACTTCAATTACCAAAAGGTCAGAAAACTGTAAAACATTTACACTTTTACACTAAATGAATGAATAGAAATAAAAGTTATAAATATTGCAAATCTCCCTGGGCCTATTTTGAATACATGGTGCAAAGACAAACTATTTAATGCGCATCTAAAGAGTTTCTGTATATTTTGAATTTGACGACTGTAACTTATGTCAGGAAGTTGAAATGCCTTTTTAAAGGGGCCAATGAAACTGCTGGATTTATCCTTAAATGTTTTAAAAGTGTGGAGAATTCTTCACAGCATAAAGATGCTGCCGTTGACATCCTTACATACGTGCCCTCATGATTACCTCTGCTCTGCGATGGACAGAACCGACCAATCAGAATCTTCAGTTTCAGGTCGGTGTGTTTAATCGAATGCCTCGTCCTTCACATCCCCTCCTCAAACACTCCATAATAACTTGGTGGGATCTTCTGATGCGTGCTCAGTCGTGTGGGTGTGTGCAGCAGTGTGTAAACACCCCGCCAATCAAGGGTCATCTGAACCTGAACAGCATTAGCAGCAGATTGTCGCTGGGGTTGGCGGTTACAACATGTGTAAAACATGTGCAGCACACACATGATTATTGGCTCCACTTGTAATGGGAAGACTCACAAGTTGATAAAGATAGTTTTTACTCATTTTTTTAACAGACTCGGCTGATACGAGGGGAGCGGGGAGGTCGTGGCATAATTTAGGGGCTGCGGCACTAAATGAGCGGTCACCTTTGGTTTTGAGATTGTTTAATGGTAGAGATAGCAGGAGCTGGTGGGAAGACCTGAGGGGCTGGTTAGTGGTGCAGGATTTTAGAAGCTCAGAGGTTTAAGCGTGGAACTAAGCCATGTCTTGTACGTTTTTAAGAGCATCTATCCTGTAGAAGACAGACAGCCAGTGCAGTCAGGCTTAAGCTGGTGTGATGTGTGTTTGACGATAAGTAGCAGTTAAAAGTCTGGCTGGAGTAAATGTGGTCGTAGAAATAATGTCCTTGAGTAGAAATGTCCTCACTAAGTAGAAATCGGCTCTGAAGTTAAAAATATTTATCTTAGAAAGTAAAAATACCCTTAGCTAAAATTTCCCCATAAAGATGAAACATCCTTACAGAGTAGAACTCTCTCCATAACATGCAATCTTTAGAAATGTCCTTACTAAGCAGGTTAAAGTTAGTCTTCACCGAGTTACCCATTGAGACACACGAGTGTATCTGCTGTGATCAGGTGAATGTTTCCTGTTTGACAGACGACTGATCCTGTTTAGATGAGTCTGGACTCGTATCAGGGCCGCAGAGAATAAAATTTGCCTTCTTTACTTCATCTTTGATTTTTTTTTAATTCTGACCTCATTTCCAACACAATACAATCATCTCGTTCTGACTCTGTGCAGACAGACGTTTGGGGGAAACCTAAAGGGTTCATCTTAGCAGATTCCAGGTGTGTACGATGAACTTCATCATATCTTCCAACCAAATCGGTGATTTCCGTGAAAAAACACTTTTGTTTCTCGAAGTCTGTGAATCATCCTGGCCTCGAAAGGGTAATCTCAAGCGGGCTAGTCTGGAGTTTATGCCTGCTAACCTGAGGACAGCATTGTGTATCTGTTCTCCCTTTCTGTTGTCTTCAGCTTTATCTGATTGACTTTCTGGACTGACAGTTGCTCAACAATTGGACTAGTTATCAAATGCGTCTCCAACTTTTTTAAAGTTTTCCATTTGTTGGTCCTCACAGTGTTTGGCAAAACCATCGCCTGTTTCCAAAGTGCATTTCCAACGTCAGAAAAACTTCCTGCTATAGTTTTCAGTGCATCCAAACACCCTACAGGGAAAACAGAAGACTGAATCGGTTGTTCTCTCCACTGCTACTTTTTAAAGCAGGTTTTGTTGAAGCTCCTATATTTACTTCCGATCGAAACATTTTTGGATACCTTTCTTCTTCTCTTTGAATGGACCCTGTCCAGATGTTTCCAGACACTCGGCTGGAATAAGAAAGTCCACATCTTCATCTGAAATGGTAGGAAATCCTTAATCAAGCAATTCTACATAGAATAAATACTTTCTTTAAATCCTGTTTCAAACTAAGACAGAGAACAGTCCTGGCTCTTCACCCTCATGAGATTATCTCCCATCTCACTGCTTTGGCTCTGATAGACATCTGATGGACATCATAATTTAAGTTACAGACAAATATTTCCCTGATTACCAGTTTAAGATGAGACGCTGCAGGTGGTGTGGAGTTAGGATTCAAACTTCTTTTATTAGAGGGAATTTGGTGGTTCGCATTATCACTTCATGATTTATGCAAAGCTATGCAAACAATGAGGTGGATAAACGGCTGGCATCTAATCCAGAGTCTAATCCAGCGGAATTTCGTTGTGCTACAGACAAATGTCCAGTTCTGTGGTCAAAGCCCAGCCGCTCTTCAGGCTGAGAACCTGGTGATCAGTCAGGTCAGTGATAAAAAGCTGATCGTTCCCACAGTAACTCGGTGGAACTCATTCTTTGATGCCTACGCACGAATCATTGAAACGACCCTTGAAGAAATCAATAATGTCAAATAATCTCACAGCTTCCGATTACATGCATGAATGACCGGGTAAACCGGTTCCTCAAAGAAAACTGTTTGATCTTGAAACATTTCACTGTAGAACTTGACATCTTGCAGGGTGAGTTTCTATTAAAAAAACTTCAGCCAACATTAGAAATCCTCATGGCCAAAACCCTCGCAATTAAACGTGGCCTATCACAGAAGAGCAGTGGACCGCCTCACATCATTGTGGAAGCAATGAAAAGCCGGTTTGCAGCAGCTATTGACTCCGAGGAAGCGTTGCTGGCTGCTGTCTCGCTGCCCCAGTTTGAGCTCCGCTGGATTGGAGAGGAAACGAGAGGAGACCACATTAAGCTCCTGCTCACTATAGAGTGTCGCTCCCTTACAGAAGAGCCTGCAGCCCTGATGCCTGATCCTCATCCAGCCGCCGCTGCCTCAAATGAGGAGGACTTTTCTTCCTTTGAAGAGGAAGAATCTCAATTCTGCTTTTTTGCTGCGATCTGATTGTTTGCGCGGTTGTTCAAATTATAATTTAAATGCGAGCGCCATCAGGCTGGAGTGTGAACAGTCTACGGCCAGCAAGTCACCCGCGCGTGCAAAAGAACACGTGATGTCACACGCAGCACGCTGTGTTTACGGATGTTAATATGGATGCTACACATCACCGTTCAGACTGTGGCCGCATTGAAAATCATGAAATATGTATCTGATTTAGGACCACATATGAAAGTGGCCTGAGTCTGATTTGAAAAAACGGAACCATGCTGTTCAGACTGTCATAAAAAAATCAGATATGGGCCAAACATTATAAAGATGCACCAGTATTTGTTTGTGTTGGTCCCATGATTCTATTTCAGGAAAGGAAAATGTAGCTTTTCTCGTGGCTGTTAAGGCTTAATCCTCAAAAAAACACATTCATTTTTATTCTTGAAATATTATAAGCCGTGTATGTTTAGTCAAGCCCCGCGAGTTTCGCCTGTAAACGGAAAAGTAATAAATAAAAGAGGCATAGGAAGACATTTTGTGATTTGTCATGGAAAGGTTTTGCCTGTTTAATTGTCCAACTATGTTCTATAAAGTAAGTATAATTTGATAACTAGCATTATAACCTGTAATAGTGGTGGTAACGGCTCGCTGCCATAAGAGTCACACAGCTCTCCGTAACCAATATGTGATAATGAAACCTGAAGCAAACAATGCCTATACGTCTCAAATGTAGTTAAGTGTGTCAAAGTAGTGACATTCATTTTCACACATTTGAAAAAGGTCCTGAGGCATTTGGAAGAAACCAACCCCAGAGGTAAGGGGTGTGTGTGTTTTTTTTTGAGATACGATCTATGCAAAACAAAAAAAATTTGTTTGACTTATATTAAAAAATATATCATAACTAAAAGTTGTAAATTAAATAGTAGTCACACCATTAATAGTAATTTTAAAAAAAAATCAATGGGGGGGGCACCTACATTTACATTTTAAAGTCACATGCGTAATTTGCAAATGCAAATGTAAATTTCTCATCAAGATGAAATTTTTTCGAGGTTGTGAAATTCTTGATGAAATTAGATTACAATATACTCTCTAAACGTCACATGGCCAGACATCCGCAGGGACATTTATGCGAAAGTGGGGAAGGAAACTATCGTAGCCGTCTGTCTCCGCCTCCAAATAATGTTGTGAACTCAGAAATGTAGAGTTAAGTTTTCAGACGTATCTGTGACGAGCATTTGGGTTTACTTCGCCAATAGTTTATACGAGAGTGAAATACAGGTTATACATATGTATATATATATATATATATACATATATATATATATATATATACATATATATTCTGTATGTATATATATATATATATATATATATATATATATATATATAAATATATATATATTATTTATATATATATATATATACATATATATTCTGTATGTATATATATATATATATATATATATATATATATATATATACATATATATCTATGTATATAAAGTTCTTGTATAGTGCTGGGTTTGTGTTAGCTGTGCGAGGAAAGTGGTGCAGATAAAATAAGTTAACAGGAATTCCCATCTATGAAAGAAATTGAAATATTTCAGCCACTTGTTTTCCGGACCACGTTCTTTCAGTCACTACCCAGATGTCATGATGCACCATCGAGGATTGTAAAATGAACAAACTCGCAAACCAAGATCTCTGCCTTCAGCTGACAGCCACGATTCATCATCGTCATGCGTCACAGTAAAATGTGAGCAACACAGCATATGAAATACTTGGCTGTAGGAGTGTGTGTTCACGGAGAAGAGCATGCACTTCACAATTTTGCATCTCCAGAGTGCAGAGTTGATCTTGGCGAGGACCTCTGAATGTAAATGAAACGGCTCCGTACGGGATCGCTTTATTGTCTGCAATGATATTACCCAATCTCTGCGTTGTTTCCCTTTTATTTCTTTTGTGAATTCTCTTGTTCCCATATTGGCTGAAAAAATAATACATGACGATAATAAAAAGAAAACACCTAGACAGTTGATGAGCAGCTACAGAAACATAATGGGAGGACGCTGCACACTCTGAATCACACGGTTCCATTATTGAAATATCTAAATGCAGAGCTGATAGCCTTCCCCAGTGCAGCATGTCAGTGAGAGCAGTGAAGCATCGAGGAGACGGAGTATTAGCTTGAAAGCAGGAGCAACTTCTGGGAAAACACAAACCCAAGACAGAATTATCAGATATAGAGATAATTCAGGACAGCTCAACCTGTGCCAAATGTCAGTATCAGAGAGTGACATAACATTCACTAGAACAAAATGGTTCCTGTCAGTGAGGCACCAGCGTGACCTCATTATATCACAGAGGCACTCGACCATTAAAGGGCAAGAATCATGTCATTATTTCATTATGCCCCATCATCATTTCTCGTTTTCTTTTTTTACTCTTTCACTTCAGCTATTTCTTCTTTTTTATGTCTGTAAACAAAACGCTTTCTTGTGGTACAGCCAATTTTCTTCCATAACTGTAAGATCTCAAAACGTGAACTTATATAGATTAAAATGAATGCAGAGAAAAGACAAAAGATTTAATCTGTCTTCTTCCTCTTCTCTATTTGTCTTTGGGTTGTTCCCTTTAGGGGTCGTCACAGCGGATCATCTGTTTCCGTCCTCTCCCGTCTTCTCCATCTTATTCTGTCACACCAACCAACTGCATGTCAGTTTCTTCCACATCTAGAAACTTCCTCTTTGGTCTCCCCCTTTAATCGTTATCCAGTTGTTGAAATTAAGAATTTCATTATACAGGAAACATGTTTCTTTACTGTGCATATGATAATAAACACGTTGAAGTTGAAGTTATTTACCATGAAACGGTGTTTTCGTGACAAATAAATAGCGAACATCATTTTAAAAATGGACACTTAAGTAAATAAATCTTTCCCTGCTAATCAGCAAGTTTACATTCGTTTGTCATTATATTATATTGAACACAACTCAATGTGGTGAAAATTGTTGACCTGTATGGATAGGGTAAATTTCAACTTTTAACTCACTAAAATTTTCATATTTTTCCGAGTTTCTTCACAATTATGCTAAAACTATCGAGCAGATTACTGTGAGACTTCTTGTAGGGTCATTCAGACGTATGATGATGATTTTTTTTACTGTCATACTTGTACCACCTGTAGTTATTTCGACATGTTATTCAGGGTTTCCACTGTTTCCATTCTATGTTCAATTTTTTATCTTTTGTTGAGCAGTTGGTAACCACTGTCAATATCTAGCTGCCAGTTATGACCCCACAATACCTAATCAATATTCTTAGTCGATAGCCAGATGAGGGTGGAGAGGGACTTTTGTCGGCCCCTCCTTCACGTTAACCTTCATCGATCCTGTGACTGATATGAAATCCCTCAACGCGGCATGTGATCCAGGCTGCGCCGATTCTAACCTCAGCGGCACAACGGCAGATCATTATTCAAGGTTCATACTGTAGGAAACACTGACCGAACACGCGTGTTAATCATAGGCTTGTTACTGATACAGTCCATCATCCCGCCTCCCCCTTGACCGATGGATTGAGTCTCCAGACGCTCCAATGAAGCAGCAGATTTCCATTGTTCTGTGAGTGTGGAACACAGCAGAGGTGGGTTCATAAAAGACCCCAGAACACGACAAGAAACTACCAACTCATTATAAAAATGGCTGATTGGCTGTGGTCTGGTCTGTTGTGCCTTGATTTGTTCCGGAACATTGAGATGATGCCTTGATTTGACTTGCTGTAAATTGTTACAACCAGATGAGATACTTAAAGGATTAAATATAAGCCCTTTGTACTTTTCACCTTAGTTTGTTTTCAGAGTGTTCACCATTTAATGATGGAAAAGAGTTGCACAGATCCAAACCTGGAAGGCAAGATATTCCTCAGGGACGGTATGTTAAAACCAAAAATGGATGTGGCATTGACCTGCAGAAAAGGTCATCAGGAGGGACTCAAATTGATGGAATGTTTCATTCTCCAGTTGCAGGTCGGCAGTGATGGCCGAATTATTGCCCCTCTCCACGGGGATCCAGTTAGTATCCTGTCCCTGCTGGTTGATGTAATTTCAGGTTCATTCAAGATATTCGAAGAACAGATGGAAAGTGGATAGATGGACTTTTGAATCTGAAAATAAATTATTTTGTCTGCTCTATAGAGATAAAAATGTACACATTTACACATTTATCGATCATAAGGCAGCTAATTTGGTACTTTGATCCTTTATACCGGACTTTCTCTATGATAAACTTGGCCCAGATGAGTCCTCTTTCCATAACGAGATGACGATGGGATTAAAGATCTCGACCCCGCCCTGTTGGTTTGTGAACTGCTGGTGGGAAGCAAGCACCATGAGCTGATTTACTGGCTCTTGACCTACAAATTGCCTGCTCTGCTCCCTCAGCGGTAATGGTTTATGGGAGGATTTCTTTCCCTCAGACTGTTTCCCACTGATGGCCGCTCTAATGAACTGAACAGATACTCAGATGATTTCAGCAACAAGCGGCGGATGAGTATCTGGGCTCTCACCAGGATCAGACCCTGGTCATCTGAGTTATAGGGTTTCCAACTTTAGGAATTGGACAAGGTACAGTGTGTTAGTTAATAGGTTTTACGCTTTTAAAACCAGAATCATTCGAGTTTGTCCGACAGAACGTTTTTACCTTCTTCGGGTTATTGAATAAGCTCCTCTTCTTCATACAGTATTAGTTATGTATGTTCTATTGAGTAATGCTATTTGTCGACAGAGGTAAGGATTCATTTGAATAAAGGAGGAGTGTTTCCTCCTATAAAGGAGTATTTCTGTATTTTGTTCCTGAGTGTTGAGATGGATCCGCTGTTTCGTGTTGGATCAGCAGTGATGAAGGTGTTATATCAGTCTGTTGTGGTGAAGAGAGAAGAGAGACCTTAGTCATCAGATAAGGGTCTCAATTTACCGGTTGATCTACGTTCTAACCCTCCCCTATGGTCATGAGCTCTGAGTAGTGACAACTGGCTGAAATTATTTTCCTTACTTGGGTGGCCGGGTTCAGCCTCAGTGATGAGGTGAGCTCGGAGCGGATCATTGGCTCTTTTCACATCCAAAAAAGCCAGTTGAGGTGATTCGGGCATCCAACCAGATGCCTCTCTTTTCCAGGTACGTCCAACTGGGGGTACAACCAGAACTCAGTGGACGGATTATATATTCCATTTGTAAGGGGAACACCTCAGGATCCCCAAAGATGGGCTGGAGTGCGTTGCTGGGGAGGAGGATGTTTGGAATACACTGCTTGACCTCCTGGGACTGTGACCCCTCCCCAGATGGAAAGAAGAAAAAGGATGGATGCCTTATATCTTATTATCCTTTGTGTTTATACAAACATGTAGAAAGCACTCAAAGAGCACAAACCACCGCTGAGGCACAACATTACCCACGGTACCATAAGGTAGAATTTCATGCAGATTTAATTTATGAATTATTAAAAAACACTCCAAGAGTGCCCTATCTCGTATTGATTAAGAAAACGTTATTTGGACTCCATGTAATGAGGGTATGACATAATGACAAGAAAATATAATCATCTCTAGGATACTCTAAAACCTCCTCTGGGTAACATTTCATGCAATTTATTTAGTTTCTCCATTGTCTCTAACAATCAGACAGACGGATATGTTAAAAATATAACCTTCTTGGTGGAAAATCACACACATCCTCGTTGACCCACAACCGTTTTGTTTCAGAACTAATTTCAAGATTTCTAAAGGCTTCTGTCTCCCACATCTGTGATCTGCTAAATGCTGATGAACCGGATCCACTCCGGCTTCAGAGCCTTGATACTGGATCTTATCAGGCCAACAAGTTCAGTTTCCGCTTATAAATCAATTCATAAAACTCACTTTTATCATAGAGCCTTTTCTTAAATTGATGATTGTTTGATTTGATGTAAATATTTTGACCATTGTTATGCTTTTATTGTTTGTATGTGTAAAACTGTTTTTGTGAGGTTTTACACGTAAGATTTATCTTTATTATTGTATTATTACTACAAGAAATGTATTAGTTCAAAGAGTTGAAAACAGGTTTTAGCACTGACATCATCAATGTCACTCTTTTGAGGGCCTGAACAAGCTCGGAAACTCATTAAACTCATCAGTTGTG
This sequence comes from Lophius americanus, assembly GCA_037951165.1. NCBI lineage: Eukaryota > Metazoa > Chordata > Actinopteri > Lophiiformes > Lophiidae > Lophius > Lophius americanus. Next base: position 1,821,762 of record JBBDHG010000116.1, read on the forward strand.
GTGATGATTAAATCTTTCATAATAAGAAAGAACTTCCATTTCAATCAGATTTGTTCTTTTCAGGTTTGTGAGTTTCCCCCTGCAGTCTTTCATCCAAAAGGGACTAAATATTGATGCAAGGCCAAATCACTGGAAGCAGAGGGAACATCTTAGTGTAAATGTTTGTCAAGCAACCAAGGTGTTGGAGAAACCAGGTGGGAATGAAGTCAAACTGTTGATTAATGGAAACAATGAGCTGTTTAGCTTCTGATGTAATCGTGCAATACAATCTTCGAGCATAATTAACCATCAAAGCGGAGAACTTGACGACCCACGCCATGCTGAAAGCTCGTTGGGGTTTAATCGCAGCCACGCTTTAAACAGTCTGTTACCAAACCTAAGAACACCAGGGCCACTTTTTGTTATCTGGAAATCCTCTCGGCCCACTCAAACCTTTAAGCACAACAAACAAAGTATTTCCCTCTATTTTTTATCTTTCTTAATTAGAACAGTTATTAAAATATGAGAAATCTTGTAAAAACAAAAAGGAAAAATAAAAGCGAATGCTTGAGGATTTCAAAAACTCCACAGAAAACATAAGCCGAGGGTTTAATCCGACCAGCACTTTCAGAACTTTTCACGCATGCATTTATCCTAAAGTAGGTCAATATACATATTAGAAAATAAACACTATACAACTTTGACAAAGAACCAGGCTGTGATGTCTAAACAAAAGGGTCAGAGCATCTCCAGAACAGCAGGTCTTGTTGGGGGTTCCTGGTCTTGGTTGGTAAGAACCACCAAAGTCTAAACAAGGACAACTGGTGAATTGGTTGATGACAGAGAAGATGTTCTGTAGCACAAATGGTTGAAAAAGTTCTGACAGAAAGGTATCAGATTGCATTGTGGCATCACATGGCATAGCCTGCATAGCCGCTATTTCCTCTAGTATCTTCTGCTAACGTCTCGGTACAGAACCACAGAATGCCTTCAGCGGTCTGCTGGAGTCCATGTCTCGACAGGTGGAAGATGTTTTGGTGATAAAACAGGGACCGACATAGAACGACTGACTGACCCACATGAACAACAAGCATTTACTTGACTTCACATGTAGTAACAAGAATCTCAGAAGTTCCCTGTGAAGGATCTAACCGACCAACTTTCCATTGTTTGCTGCTCATTTTTCAAAGGAGCAGGGACCGAGCCGGTGTCAGATTTAGTAGAGTAGAGGAGCTGCGGGCCAAAGAAGACATACTACTGTACGAATGTAACAGGGTGGGTTTACTCCCCCTGCTCTCCGTCTCATTGATTTCACCGGCAAGTGTTTCACCTTGACCCTGATTGCATGGCGGCGCTAGAACTGGGTCATCAGCGTCAGTTGACAGGTGAGCAATTTCCCTGCTGAAATCTGCCTGTTGGTGTGGTGGCTTGAGCCTCTGTGTGCGAATAGGCTGCTGTGGGCTGTTGCCGTGTTAGTGGGCCCGGTTCTACCAGCGACTGAATGAGACCAGAAGTCTGAGGGCTGAGTGTCGATGTTGCTATGCTCTGGATTTCTGATGCAGGAAGACTCGTTTCATCATGTCTCTGACGTTTGCATTTGTTGTTCTGCTAACATTTGTTATTTTTTTTATGTAGCTCTCTGTGCTGCAGTGAGAAAGCCCATTTCTCTGTCTTCCCCTCGGTGCAGGCGAGTGTTTGGGAGTCTTCATCACGTTGATTGAGCTCAAAGTGACTTCACATTTAAGTTGGTAATGGTAATTACCCAGGCCTCCTTATAGGCGTGTGCACAACCAGTCCCATTACCCTTCCTGGAAGATGCTGTCTGGTTTTCTTCTGGTTTTAATTCAGTGTCTGTTCTCGTCCTCATCCACTCACACACTCACTGGGTCGTCTGGTATTCACACACGTTCTTGTTCTGATTACATGACTGCCGCTTGTGGCAGTGTGTTTTAATCAGTCGACTCCTTCAGTCGATTCATAGACACTTCTTTGACCTAAATTGGACAGATAGTTAGGAAGTTATGCCTGTAAAACATTGTTTTCCCAAAAATGCTCCCCCTTGTGTATATAATATGAACTATTAAAATAAAACACAATTAAAAAAAGAAATATCTCCTCAAGTCCATTCATATGCACCGGATTTGGACTGAATCAGACCAATGGTTGAGAAATGATGTCCGAAAAATATTTGGAAATAAAGCTCCCCCTAGTGTCAGAAATATAAAACCAACCTTTCTTAAAATCACCTCACCTCTTCCTCACATGATGGTCTATGTGGGTACAAAATATGAAAATGGTCCATGAACTCCCTTTTGATTTATCGCGTTAACACAAAGTCCTCTGTTTCGGACGCAGCAATGACAATCCCATAATATCCATAACATTTTGGGGGAAGTTTATATCGCTTAAAATGTTCTTTGTTTGGTGGGCGGTGTCCAGATCTCGGCCCTTTTGTATCCCGGCTGCTGCCATAAACCCAACACCCCTGTCTCCTCTGCTTTGGTTGTGGCTAATGCTTTTAAGGAATGATTGAGTGAAACACGTACGTTTGTCTAATGTGGAAAACAAACTGTGTCCTTTTATGGGTTAATTGGGAGGTGATCGTTAAAATTACTTTCTGGGGTGAAATTCCCCTGGTGGCGTTGGTCCTTTAACCCCCCAAAAAAAGCATTGAACTCATCTCGCTTATCCTCCACATTCCACTTTACGACTGTTGTACTACCACACGAAGGAGGATTTCCATAATCCAAACCATTCAGACCTCAGGACTCCCGCCCTCTGGAAATCATCGCAAGTTTGGGAATCTAATGCTGAGAACCAAAGGCCTCAGAGTGGTTCTGTGTCAATAGATGCAGTTTCAATGTGGAGCCTGTGGTCCGTTTGATATTTCTGCAGCCTCTGGCTCAGGAGCATGGAGGGAAATCCACTTATTGGAACTGAGACGGAGTGCACCACTGAGCTGTCTCTGTTTCTCTGAGTCTCTACAAGTAGTCCGTTCTCTAGAGCCCCAAAGTTTTATTCTCAATGTGCAGTACAATTCCTCTGCATTTAGATGCGGAATTCCAAATATTGGTTAATTAGGCTGCCTAACAATAATTAGAACTTTCTTTATATTGATGGTATTAGAGGGACGGTTGATCTGGCTGCATTATTTTACTCACTACATACCTTTTCACATTTCTACACATTAGATTAAAAAAAATGGGTTTCATTGGCTTAAAGGACCAAAAGATCCCCTTCCCAAAAATGCCTGGAAATATTATATATTGATATTACTTTGCACTTTAACTGACTTAATGGTTTTTATCTAACATCAGTACTGATCGTGATCATCACATATTATTAGTTTTTAGGATTTATTTCATGATTAAGATCTTAAGAATACTCACTACGAATACAAACAATAAAAAATGTAACTTTCAGATAGAAGAATTGAGAAATGAGAATTTTGAAGTCAATTTTCCAGGATGAATCTACTATGTCAACACATTTATACTTTTGTTTTTCTACTGATGTCAGTGCGATCAAAGGTTTGAATGGGTTTCAAACGGAATATTTTTTTGTCTTTATCATGATACAAGGAACCATTTTGTTACATTGCAAATCATTGGCTTATTATGGGATCTGAGATTGAAAGGACAACATTTCCCCAAAATACAGAAACTTTTCAAAATCCAAAATTCAAAAGTAAATGATCAAATCCAAAATATCATCAAAATAAAAAATAAAATATTCCCTGCTTATGCACAATGATATATTCTGTATTACCTGCATATGATTGTTTTTTTGTAGCTGTGTCAAAATATAATAATGGGAAAGTAGAAACACCAACTCTGGATGAATCATACCGTAATGTCAGTTTTATACCTTCAGGTGTTACATTAAATACAGTCATTATAATAAATGCGTAAAATAAATAAGTAGGAGTTATAATCTCCTCCTAAGGAAAGTAATTATTCCCAAACAGGAAATGGAGTCTGCATTTAAACACGGCCATCAGAGCATTAAGGTTGCATGGATCACATTTTCGCTTGAAGCGTCCGTAATGTTCCTGCAGCAGCAGGATGTCATTTGGGTCCGACTCAGAGCTGCAGGTGAAGATAACGTGTTCCCTAATCAACTCTCATTCAGACTCCTGGTTTTCACGCTCTCCGTACGTGCTGAGTAGGGGACCTGAAATGAGGTTAGAATCAAACGTCAGCACCAGTTTTCCTTCGTGTTTCACTTTACAGCCTCAGAAACATTTGGCAGAAACATTCAGATAATGAAAGGAAAATATGAACTCTTACACGGAATTCAGGAAACATACACAGAGATGTATTTTAAATTGAGGATGTGGGCACTTTTGAATTAGATGTGATGAGGTGGCCCATCAGGATCTTTAGATGCTGATGGGCCACCAGACACAGTTTAATTATCGGCATCCCTTATGAGCACAAGGCAGGTGAAAGTTTAAAGGTAAAATTATCTACGTATGAAGGAGCAAACAAGATTAAAAGTTCAAGCAGGTCATGTGATTCTGGGCTTTGCAGGACTGACGTAAGGTCCTCAACTCTGTGTGAAAAAAGATGTTACATAGTTGGACGCCTCCTTTAGGGTTCCGGGTTTAGAGGTATTACTAAGGCACAAGCACCTTGGTGACCGGGTCGACAGAACTCTTGTCTGCTCAGGGATGATTCTAAGTAATAATGTGCTCAGAACATTACTCTGCTATCCGTTTAAGAAAACCCTCACCTAATGATTTTCAGCAATAACTGTTTTTTTTCAATGAGCCCAATCTGAAATCAAAGTAGCAATTCTCCAGGAAAAAGTTATCAAGCAATTTTTCACTAACGTAGAATACGTCTACTACTAGACAGGAAGCTCCTCTGGTTCTATTGTACAGTGTAGCAGTCCAGGTTCACACAGTGAAACAGTCCAGGCTCACACAGTGAAACAGTCCAGGTTCACACAGTGAAACAGTCCAGGCTCACACAGTGAAACAGTCCAGGCTCACACAGTGAAACAGTCCAGGCTCACACAGTGAAACAGTCCAGGTTCACACAGTGAAACAGTCCAGGTTCACACAGTGAAACAGTCCAGGTTCATGTAGTGAAACAGTCCAGGTTCATACAGGAAACAGGAAAAATTACTCTGCAGCTCCCCCTTTTAGAGTTCTGGGCATCAGTCCCTGCACACTTTTTTATGAAGACATATGAACAAACAGATTTTTAATGTGAAAATCTACAAAATAGTCTTTTAGTTTGATGGCGTACACCAAAACAGGAAGTCAACCATTTTGATTCATAAACTTAATTTATTTATTCCTTCTTCCAATATCCACGAGTTGTACTTCATTTAACTCCTCCATCTCTGTTACTGCTGTAGGTTATTCAGGATGAAGAATCAGAGGATGGTCTTTCTGATGGAGCGGGTGAAATAAAGTTTTTTTATGGCAGTTTAAAGACGCAGACATAAAAGTCTCAAACTGATTATGGTGATTCTACAGAAACAGATGAAAACACACATCAATTTCAGTTTAAGTGAAATTGATCTTTAAATCAGGGCTTTCATCCTCGAAAGGAAATGTTCTTTAAAGCCCAATAAACATTTTTGAACCTCCTCAGATTCTGCCGAGTTCTACGGCGGAGCAGCGCTGACTGAAGTTCAGACTCAGAGTGTCGGTGACATCGCTCTGGTTTCTTCATAAAACTCTGAATTATAAACAACCTGAACAGGATTTTTATTCATTCGTGACATCCGTCTTTATAAGCTCTGTATTTCTCTGGGGACCAGTGTTATTGCTCGTGGAGTAAAGTGCCTCTCAGGGAACTGAGCATATAAAATACATTTTTATAGATTATAATTAAAATGAAATTCTAAACCAACCAGATCCTCAAGACATCTGAATATTCAGCCTGAATATTTAAATTGATTAACTTAGAACAGCTCTCAAAAATCTTAAACCAACCAAGAGAGTATTAACATAGAATGTGACAGTCCAGCCATAACATTGTGACCACCTATTGCTGCCAGAACCCGTCAAGGCATGGACCCCTCCGGACCCCTGAAGGTGTGCTGAGGTACCCGCTACCAAGATGTCCCACCGACTTAGAGGGGCCATTGTAACGAGATAATCAATGGTATGGTTTTAATGATATGGCTGATCAGTATTTTTTCTCACTGTGTCTTTCACTGTGACCTCCACATTTTCAGTCCTCGAAAGAAAATCATAAACTAGGTTTTTTAATCCCTGAGCTCCAGTTTCCCGGCCACCATCTCCCTGCTCTGTTTGAATTACTCATCCTCATTATCCCTTCTGCCTTTGTCCTAATTGGTTGATCTACTTCCTGCATAGAAGAAGATCATCAATCTCCACCTTCTTGTGGTCTTCGAGTTACGGTGGGAACATGGGGGCAGGCGATAGAGTGAAGAGTTAGATAATGAATGGAGGAGCTCATTATGGAGGCGAGGAAGGCATGATTTAGTGCTGTCCATGAACCGCCTGGTCTTCAGTACCGCCGTCACACATCCAGCCATGGGAATACAGATGGCTGCTGTTATTACATGTGACCGGATTCTGAAAAACGTACGCGTCATCATGCTCAATGTCAAGTTTCCCTCAGGCTCTATAAACTACATGAAGTGGCTTTGATGTTCTCTGATGTATGGGATTAACTTAAATGTTTATTCTAACAAAAACAGTATGTGATAGTTATATATTATTTTAAACCGGACGAAATATTTGATGGTAGCATACATACAAAGTTGACACATCCAGTCAAATATAGATGTATACAAACAAACTAGTATTCACTTTTGTATTAAATCTTACCCTGAAAAAATATTCTGCATTCACTGAAAATCAAACGGTAATGGTGATTAAATCCATGAGAAATAATACGTCAACATTCTTTAAAAACGCTCCAGCAGGCACTGGGGTCAGTCTGTTGTGCTCGAATGGTTGGAGGCATGAATGGTTGGAGGCATGAATGGTTGGAGGCATGAATGGTTGGAGGCATGAATGGTTGGAGGCATGATGGTTGGAGGCATGAATGGTTGGAGGCATGAATGGTTGGAGGCATGATGGTTGGAGGCATGAATGGTTGGAGGCATGATGGTTGGAGGCATGAATGGTTGGAGGCATGAATGGTTGGAGGCATGATGGTTGGAGGCATGAATGGTTGGAGGCATGAATGGTTGGAGGCATGAATGGTTGGAGGCATGAATGGTTGGAGGCATGATGGTTGGAGGCATGAATGTTCGAGGCATGCCTCCTCATCTGAAGATCTTTCTTTCTTCTTCAGCCATTAGACCTTACAGAACTTTGCGGGCTGAGCTGCTCTAATGGTAGCCCAATGCTGAAAACTCAGGTTCCAGAGATAACTTCAATAATGAGGCAGTTATTCTGACGGCAAAGATGGCGGTACTCAGTGGCGCTTCAAAGCAGCCCACTGCTCACTCAGGGTTGCCTCAAAGCAGAAGAACATTTCACTATGTTGTACTTTCATTGTTATTTGGACTTGATCCTATGACTAACAGTGTGTGAGAAAAGTGGGTGATAAAAGGGTGGGGGTTGGGGGTTGGGGAGGGGACACAGATTCAAGTCAGGTTTGAAATTTTCTAGTCTCAGCGATGGTAATCCTCTTTCTCCTCCCTCTTCAGGGATCCCAGGAGGATAATCACAATAATAAAAGTACAGTAACACTTAGCCAAAGCTTCTAGAAAAAGACTATAATCATCATCATCATCGACATAATGTAATCAGTGCAGCAGCAGATCCAGCCACCATCCTTGTGACCCCTCAGGGTGAAGAAGCACAAAGCCTCCAGGGAAGAAGTCTGATTAGTAACATGCAATAATCCAGTAACATGCATTAAAGTGAGAGAGGGATGCATAAAGAGGGAGAGAGAGAAGCTGATCATCATGGGAGATCCCCATCCAGTCTAAACCTATATTAGTCTAAAGCTAGCTCTTAGCATAGCTAAGGCCAGCCTAAATTATAATCTTCATCACAAAAAAAAAGATTGTTTTAAGCCTTCTCTTAAATGTAGAGATGGTTTCTGCTCCTGAACCCAAATTGGGAGATGGTTCTACAGGAGAGGAGCTTGATAGCTGAAAGCTCTGGCTCCCATTCTACTTCTGGAGACTCTAGGGACTACCAGTAACCCTGCATGCTGGGAGCGCAGAGTTCTGATTGGACAATATGGAACCATGAGCTCCTTCAGATATGTTGGTTCTGACCGTTAAGGGCTTTGTACGTGAGAAGGATTCTGAATTAGATTCTAGATTTTACCGAGAGCCAATGCAGGGAAGGTAATACAGGAGAGATATGTTCTCTTAACCTGGTTCTGGTCAGCACACGGGCAGCAGCGTTTCTGGATCTTTTTGAAACAGAGAATGTGGCGCATTTCAGAAACATCATGTAGATGAAAAAAAGCAGTACTAGAAATTTGTTTTATGTGGGAGCTGAAAGACATATTCTGAAGGACAACTGAAGCTGAAGGACATATTCTGATCAAAGATAAGTCCCAGGTTCCTCACATTGGTGCTGGTGGCCAAAGTTCTGCCGCCCAGAGAAGTTATATTATCAGATAATGTATTTCTGACCTGCACTTTTCTATTCTTCAATTCAGATTAAACTGAAGTTACTGTGTTTGGACCGCTGCACCTCAGCAACACTTTATCTGTGAGATCTCTGTTAGATCCATAGGACTGAAGGATTCTAGATAGGCGTTATCTAGAATCCTAGATAGCTGTTTCGTTTGTTTCTACGTATTTAGTCCTCCAACATTAGATAGCAGGAGGTTTGGAAACTTGTGTCTCATCAGTAACATTTTGTCATTAAAAAAGCTAATTTCTACTAAGGGTTCCACGCCTCTCGGTCAGCCGGGCTACAGTGCTGAACAGAAACCTAAACCTGGGGTTGTTGCTTTTCGTTTTACGCGTAACTCTTAACTCATTATTCACCCTATAGCGATCTATAGCGGAATTAGTTAAATAATAAAATGTTACTAGAACAACTCAGACCTACGTAATGGTTTGTGTCGTACGGACGTATGAAGTGAATCAAAATGGTAATAGAGTTGTAATGTATTCCACACTGATGGACTCAGATTAATCATAGACACGCATTTAAGCATGAAGCCACATTCACAAATCACTCCGTATACACCTCCACCCCTCCACCCCAACCTCCCCCAACCACACTCCTACACCATAGAGCTCATATTGCCTCAGTGGGGAGGATAATTGTGTCTCTAATAGTCCGTGTGCATGTGTGTGTGTGTGTGTGTGTGTATGATTTGGGATGTAGATTGAAAGATGAAAGGATGACCTAGAGTGCGGGGAAGGTTAGAATGGAATTATAAATCAGACTTCAATCTTAATGCGTTTTTAGTTTTTTATCACACACACACACACACACACACACACACACACACACAAACACACAGTAAAAATACTCTTACAGTGTGAGAGGCGTCAGCATCGTCTTTATGTGTCCATAGTGCCTGGATAACATCCTGCTTTCAAATGTCAGCCTCAAGAGAAGGTTTCTTCAACCTCCACAAAGAACCAAGACCTTCCAAAAGGACTCAAAGAGCATGGAGAAGGGATGAAGGTCAGAGTTCATGTTCTCAATTCTCCAAAGTCACTGGGCAAAAACGGCATCATGGGAGTGTGGTGAAGTGGTCCACGCAGTCTGAGTGGTGAGAGGAGGCATCTGTGCAGAGTGAAGATGTTTTAAAAGTAATGAATTTTGGCCTCACTCTGAGAAACTTTTTGGAGGTTAACGATATAAAGTTGAATTTGTTTTTTTTCCCCGAAGCTATGGAATCATTTTTCCTTCCTTGTATACGAGGGCAAACATTATTTACCTCCTACAGGCGGAGATCCAGTTTCTGCCTGAATAAATGTTTTTTTTAAAACGGTCAGAATATATGAAAGTTAATAAGACAGAAATGTGATCTCTGTGTGTGTGTGTGTGTGTGTGTGTGTGTGTGTGTGTGTGTGTTTCTGACGGATGGGAGAGTGAACAAAATATCAAATGTGACAAAATATTGGATACTACAACCGGACAGGGACCTGGACGATGAGGCTGTTTGTGTTTCACTGTTTTGTATCTTCCAACTGTTTGACATGTGTCACTTCTAGCTAACGGCTGTCCCAGCAGTCTGACGTCTGCACACACAGATCTCTGTTTGCTCACACTTGTTGTTTGTCTTTGACGTCTCCTCTCCATAAAAAGTTTGGTATGTAAGGAAGGAGCAATCAGAGTAATTCTTCTACTTCTTAATGTTTCCTTCTGCAGTATTTTGTACAGTGTAAGTGTTCTCAAGGATTTTACAGCATATTTGCACGTTTGCAAACTAGACCTCTGCTGTTTTCAGCTAAAAAAAAGAAATCCCAAATCCCTTAGTTGTACAAGCCAAGTTATTTTCACAGTACTGTTAGTAAAAACTCCCCAAAATAAGATTTGATGACCCCGCAAACAAGCCTACAAGAATCAAAACATGGTCCACAATCCATGAGAATCCGCGTTGTTTCTCCAGAAACTGTGTTTCCAAAATCGGTTGGATTTTCATTTCCAGAACCCTGGGGTAAACTTTCCCAGGGAGGCTGAGAAGTGTGATCCCCCTAGAATTGGAGCAAACCCTCCGGTCCCCCTTTCTAAAAAGTGGGACCACCACCCCAGTCTGCCACCTCACACTCTGCATTGTCCCTGTCAGCCACGTGACATTTTATAGACATGTCGACAACGTCCGAAGCCTAAAGAAACTCAGGGCGAATCTCTTCCACCCCTGGTGACTCGCCATTGGGCAACCTTTGAACTACCTGTTAGTGAAAAGGCTAAACCAACTACACCTCTACGGGGGAAATGGATGGGCCTTCCCCTGTGTCCTCTAACTCTGCCTCCACTCTGGAGGGTGAGTACAGGTTCAAACAGTCAAACTCTCCAGAGTCAAATCAAACTTTCGAATCTGTCATTCTTTCTCTCCTCCCCTTTTCCATCGTCTTTCATTCCCTCCCCTCTTTTTCCTCCCTTCCTTAAAATATTTCTCTTTGCCTCCCTGATACCCTCCCGTCCCTCCGCTTCGCCTTACAGGGTGAATCGTCTGAGATTGATGCATCTGCTCGTGAAGTCGTTACGCTACAAGCACCCCCTCCACTCCTCTTCATCATTTTAATCAGGAGCTTTGCAGAACTTTTTATTCTAACGGCGTTTAGAAACCCCTCCAGAGAGTTATCTGATATTTTTTTTAGCCTCACTTCTGCTGTTCTGCAGTGTAAATAGCTTTTATTGGTAGTTTTCTCCCTCCTTTTGTAGAGCTGTGAAGCCTTTGAGCTTCGTCCTCTGCTATTCAGAATCCCCGCCTGTGTAACACAGGAGTTCCTCTTTAAATGGCAGCAGCAGAAAATGAGAGTTTTCTTTCAGGGGTGTTTAATTAATCCGAATATTCTGATGCATTATTTATACGTTCATCCCAGAGTTTGATTTTAAAGTATTTGTTTTCTTTTCATAGAATTCAGTTGAATCCATTCCACCATGTTTGCTGTACATCCCATTATGTTCTGTCATGTTCTGATGCAGCAACATCCTGCAAATCCTTTTTTCAAATTATGAATTTATACTGGGGTTATGCAATTGGCTCGACTTTTGCTGGGATTTATGGCAATAATACAATAATATACTCTCCAAACAGGATTGTTCTTCACAGCCGGTTAAGTAAGAAATATCAACATGAGCAATTTTTGATCGTGCTGCATCGAAGGAAAAAAACAAAAAACATACATTCTGTTTGTAAGTAGGCTTTCAATCTGTCTTTTTCGGGCAGTAGTTCGATTTTTACACCGTTTAGCATAACCTCAAAATTCATGCTGAACCATAAAATAAAGACCTGAGAATATATCATTTTTATTTGACCTTATTTGATGCTGATGATGAGGTTAGGACTGAAATCAGTTAAAAGTAGGAAGGCCTTCAAAATAAAAAATATTATATTATATTAGAGTCTTTAGAGTCTCTAGAGTGTTGAAATGGCTTTTTGAAAAAGTGAGCTTCTAATGAAAAAACGCTTAAATTTAAATAAGCGCTAATCACTGCCAAATGTCTCACACTCTCTTATCACCTAAAATAATTACTTTAGCATTTAGTAAGTGGGAAATAACATCTTTTTTTATTATTTTCTCTCCAAATGTAAGAGGAATGAATAATACTGCTTGAGTGTGATATGTTCTGAAATATTTTGTTCACGTTCAATAAAGGACAATTTCTCTCTTCATGCGACACAGGCATGTGGTCGACGTTCCAGATGTTAAACATGCAGGTCGGCATTCAGCTTCTAGGACTATAACTCTTCGAACCATTTTCACCGTATTTCTGATTGCTTGGTTTTATCTTTCATTTTCAAAAACGAATTATTAGTGGTAATTAAAGGGTTAAAATACTGGACATACATTAATGTTTGATAATAAGAATCAGGACTGAAGTCGGTCAACAAATCAATTCTATGAAATGGAAATTTATGTCAATATCTAATATTGTATAACTATTTAACTCAGCCTCAAAGAGGTCAGAGGTCAATTTACTATTGGTGCCCGTCCCAGAAAAAATTGGGAGTGTGGGAAGGGTTGTGTCCGGAAGGACATTTGCTGAAAACCAATGCCAAATCAATATGTGTAACAGGAAAGACAAATCCAGAAGGTGATCGTCGAGTGACGTTTATATCTTTATGTTTGTTTGTGGAGGAAGAAAATAATGACAGTTTGGAGCATTTAAAAAAACATTTTTGAATTAGATTAAAGTCTTTTTTCATCCCTGTTTCATACTGATATTGATTTAGTTAAAATTAGTGCTTTAGGGCGTTCTGGAAAACAAAGTTTGTGGACAATTATTTTCTACAATGATTTTTGTTCATGGAGATAAAACTTGTTTTCTGTATTTTTACTTTCTCTCAGTCTGCAGTGGGAGGAGTCAGTTAGTGCCGGCCCCCGATCTGATGCACCTGTTGACAGGTTTGATCGATGGAAAATTCAAACCCATGACATTAATATCACCTACACACACAACCACACACACACACATATGCAAACACAGTACACAATGTCCCGCCCACTTCCTCCTCCTCCTCCTCCTCCTCCTCCTCCACTCATTACCGCTGAGAGGCTTCAATTTATCCAATTTAGGCTTAAATGGACTCCTGTCTGCACACACACACACACACACACACACACACACACACACACACACACACACACACACACACATATAAATGATCCTGCGTGTATTCCTGTCTGAGTGCTGTCATTAGTGAGACATTGTCTGTATTTACTCGCCGGTGGTTCAGGGTTTCGACCCGAGCCGTGTTGACCACGCCGCTGAGACTCATGGGGGAACGTCTTTCTACTCACAACGCTGCACTTCTTTGTGAAGCGTTGTTTTGGCTTTTTTCTGAAAGAGCATTTTCACGATGTCACATAATGAATGATAGGGTTAGAAACATGATGCGACTACAACCCCTCAACTCATACTTGTGTAAATCAGGATAATGAAGCAAAACACTGCTGGAATAAAAACATTTCACCTGAAAAAATATGAAAAGGGAAATTTGTTTATGTTTATTTTATGGCAACATTTTGTTTCTTTTTATGTAGGAAAAGTCAGTTGCTCCAGAATATATATCGGTTTCACAGGTGACATGTTCTTTTCTCAAATTTTAGTTCACCTGTGATCTTGCTTTACACGCGGCAGAAAACGTGAAAAGCTGCAGCAAAGAATATGATATTCATGCGATACATCTTGGCCATAAATAGTTATCACGCGTGTTTAAATTTGGTTTGGATGTTCTGCCTCTGCTGGCAGAGATTCACATCGGACATAACCTGAACTCCAAAGAAAAATGTATGTTGTTGACATCACAATAACAGCGGAAACTGCCCCGATCACACAGTAGAAGCCAACCCTGTCATGTACTGGTCACTTTTGCCCTCGTCACACATCTGTTTACAGCTCTTCCAAATGATTTCTCGCCGCATCTAAACACCATTTCCGATTAGATCACTGCGCATGTAAACAGTCGATGCGGGAAAACCCTTTAGGAATGGTTTCACTCTGGAACGTAAACCCACCTCGTTCTTTAGAGGGAGAGGAAAGAAAATTGCTTCTACTATGAGGAATGGGGGTGTGTGCATAAATGTCCACAGGTATGTGTGCGTGTGTGTGTTACTGTGCAATCTGATGGTCCGTATTCGCCCCATACAATGATGAGGTCAAACGCCTTTCAAAAGAAGCTACACACATTAGAATTCACGCAGCCGCCCACAGTGGGAGATGTGTCATTAGGACAGTAGGGAAAACGTCTTCACACTCATGAATACTAACCATTCTTAATCTCTGCCCCTGGAGAAAACAACTGCTCAGTTAGCGTGTGAGTGTGTGAGTGTGTGAGCGTGTGAGCGTGTGAGTGTGTGAGTGTGTGAGCGTGTGAGCGTGTGAGCGTGTGAGCGTGTGAGTGTGTGAGTGTGTGAGCGTGTGAGCGTGTGAGTGTGTGAGTGTGTGAGTATGTGAGTGTGTGAACGTGTGCGTGTGAGTGTGAGTGTGTGGGTCTGTGGGTGTGAGTTTGGACGCAAACTCTCCATAAGGCTATATGGATTTCTGATTTAATTTTCCAGGAGGTTGTATGTGGAAGAATAAATGAGTGTTTACACGCTGCAATCCAATCTAAATGGAATTTTAATTTATGTATTGATTGCATTAACCTGGGCATCCCCCCAGATCCTCTATGTGCTCTTCATGTTTTATATTAAAACTGGAGATGAGATACTCCCCTTACTCCCCCCTCCACCACCCCTTTGCTAAACACTATAGTAAGAGTGGAGTTGTGGATGTTTAGGGTCTATGCTAAAGAGAAGATGATCAACGCTCAGCTCATAATCATGTTTGTACTAGGTAACAAAGACTTGTAGAAAAGTCTGAATATTAAAATACACAACTGGTTGCAATGGTTAAATACAGTTTTAGGTATCAAGCGAATATTTTGTTCTGAAGTTGATGTTGAAATAAAGGAAAAATTCTAAGGACCTAAGAGATTCTGACAGGACCCAGATTGTGATGACAGGAGGGCATCCAAAAAACAAACATGACAGGTTCAACAGATTCAGCCACTCGTCATGACTGACATGGACAGCGATGCATCTGAGAAGAAAGGAGATGACATACAATATTTTGGCTGTAATTCTGTGTGTGTGTGTGTCTTGCAAGTTTTTGCTGGCACAGGGTAATTTCTTTCAATGTTGAAAAGCAAAGACGCGTTTCCAAATCCAGAACTGGCCCGAAACCACCCTTGAGATAGCCTTGGTCAAAGAGGGGCACCAGTGAACGCCAATGTGAACCCAAGGCTCATCAACGTTTACACAGATTCTCATTCATTCAGGTCATGGTAATCTTTGAAAGTTGAATCTCAAACAACAGGACTGTTTTGACTTGAAGCAGGTGTTTGAAAACCTACTGGAGCTTTAATACCTGATCAGTTAGGATTGGACGAGAGGTGAGACGTGCTAGCAGTCGTCAAATTGACTCAGATTCAACTATCAAGGAAGGCTCATCGATGGACTTTGGGTGTGAAGGCCAGTCCATGTTGTCCCATTCCACAGTCAGCGGGACTACTGTTGCACCAATAACCAAAAAAGTTACAGCAGGTTCTGATAGAAGGTTGTCTGAACCCAAAGCGACTTCCCAGTGACAGCATTTGAGGATAGTAGCTGCCACAGATGGGTCAGGGTGTCTATGTAGATTCCTGTTCACTGGGCTGAACAGGAATCTGAACAGGAGCGTCAAGCAGGAGAGAGCAGACAATGGACCGATGACGGGCTTCCACGGGTCAGAGCTGATAAATGGGGACCGACACACAGACGTTGACTGTGGAGATGTCAGCAGGTAATATGATCAGTGAAGATGATGATGGTGGAATCTGTGATGAATGCTCCAGACAACAGATCCAATATTTCTTCTCTGTATCGACATAGGACATCAGAAAATCCAAAGTGCTTCCTTTAGTGGAGCACTTCTTCACGCGTCTATCATGCTAGCCATGATTCAGAGATGACGAGTACCTGATGGGTGTCATCACCGCCCATAATAAGACACAATTAATGTTCTTCTTTTTTCATCCACTCTTCCACTGCGGTCTTTTTATGTCGTAGATCCTGCTAGTTGAGAGAAAGCTGAGGAAAATCAAACAAAATAGAACATGTCCAGAGCGGCTGCTCTAGACATGCCTCTGTCTGATACCCAAATCATCAGTGTGAAATAGTATTCATCCCCTGAACTTATTATCTATTTGGTCCACCTTTAGCAGCAACAACTGCAGCAAAACACTTCAGAAAACTGGAGGTCAGTCTGTGACATCACTGTTGTGGAATTTTGGCCCACTCTTCACACAGATGGTAAATCCATATTTTTTCTTCTTCTTCTTTTTTCATGACAGCGGGAAGCTCTTCATGAAGCCGCCCAGATGGAAAAAATTTGAGGATATCACGGAATCGTCTTTTCCGGCGCGGACCCGGCAGCCGCAGATATCATGGATCTTTTTCCAATTTTTTGCCCAGGTAGACCTCAGTGCAAGCAAGAACTGGAGTGTTTTGTGAAAGTATGGATGTATGTTTCCGACACGAGGGCAAGCTTTTTCTCCAAAACTCTCAACCGTAGGATATATTTACGGTGCACATGAATTGACTCAAGGAGATCTATCTTGTAAATATGATATTTAGGTTTAGGAGTTTTGTATGGATATGGATCATTTACATTTTATTCCTACATAGACTACTGCGAGAAGGAACTGTGGTCATTTTCAGAAAACTTTGGTCGTACCTTTCCGACAATAGGGGCAGCTTAATCTCCGATCGTTAAATGCCTTAATTTCTCAACACATGTAGTCCAAATTCGGTGCACATGAATGGACTCCCTGAGATCTATCCTGTTTATATATATTTTATTTTACTCCAAAGTTCATATTTTATTCACTAGAGGGTTCCTAAAAAAAAAACCTTCTGTGGACGACAGCATAAGTCTGGTTTAAAGCCTACATTTGAGATTCTGAGACTCGGGGCAAGTTTAATAAACGCTTTTGCGCTTCTTCTTCTCAATGGTTATGAATGTTGTTTATTCAACAGACGGTCTCTTGTGGAAGCTCACGTTTCCTGTGAGGAGCGCACAGGAAACGTAAATTCTGCAAAATTGAATAAGATGAAACAAACCAGATTGTCACAGTGGGTGACAATCACGACTGTTGAGTTATTTCTCGGTTTATTCTGTGTCGGTTATCTGATTTTATTTTTAAGGTCCGTGTTCATCTCACGGCTCTATGTTTCCTCTTTTACTTTGAAAGTGTTGATCCTTGTTTTGATTAGCTTCAAACTTCCTGTCCTGGTTTCTTTCATCTATTTAACCTTATATTCCTTCTTTAGTTTTTGGGTTTTATTCCTCCTCCCTCCTGTCTGTGTGTTCTCCTTTGTGTATTTCACAAATACTCATTCTCCCTCTCTGGGTCTTTCTCCTCCTGCGTTGTTCCTGTTCTCCTCTCGGATTGTTGTTCATATTTGTTCACCTGTTTCTCTACTCCAGTCGTGTCTCGTTACCCTTTGTGGACATCATCTCTTTTCACCTTTCTTCTATGCCAGTTGCCACGCATCCAGTTCCTGGAAGTGTTTTCCAAGAAGATTTCTTCTTCGTGTTTCGGTAAAAAACAACAGCTAAAAACCACTAGAGAAGAAGCCCACACATTTAAATGCAGCTGCCCGTGGTACTATCTACATTCTAATATATATATATATATTTATATAAATATATACATTACAGCAACAGCCTAATATCAATATATATATATATATATATATATATATATATATATTACAGCGCATATTATTTGATCAATTCCTCAGTCTCCTCCTCTCCTCTCCCTGATTAGCAACATTGGTGCAAATGGAATCACAATTATCAAGATCACATTTGCATAACAAGTTGGAATGCAAGCACCAGATTGATTTTCTGTTGCATGAATCCATAAGCCCGTCAAAACAAACCGACACTTTGGCTTTAGGCTTGTGCTTTTATTCAGGGAGGTAGCAAATGATTCATAGTATTAATCAGTATGAGTGTAGAAATGTTTGCAGAAAGTATTAACATTTGTGAGGATTAATCCCCTTCGCTGCTCTATCCGTCTGCTGGTGGCTCACAGCCTCCACCAACATGACATTTTTAAACTAAATAAACACAATCTCCACTCTGTAATTGAGATTCTCTCCGTTTATCTTTTTGTCTTCATGGTTCCCTCATTTCTCTCCATATTCAATGTTTTCGGCAGATTTCTCTAAAGGAAAATCGTTCATCTCTGATCCACTTTTCAGCTCTAGTGACAGAGCCGCATCCAAGTATTCTTCCTCCTCTGCATTTCTCTCACTCGCCCTCTTTTCTCGCTGAGGGCTCCTTTTCCTGCATGTCCTACCGATGTTGTGATAGACTCTGAGTATGTGAACAAAAAGTCTGCGGCTGAATTTTCTGGCAATTTTCTCTTCTGTTCCCATTACATATCACATTTTTTATTCCTCTTTCCCTGTGCAAAAGAATAAGAAATAACACTTAAAAAATACATACCATACCATGCCACACAGAAACGCATGTTAAATTGATGTACTAAGTATAGGCTACAAAAAATACCGCTATATACTAAATTATTTATACTAAATTATTAATTACTCCTAGTTTTGATTTTTAAGGTAGTGACATTTCCTGACGTTACAGTTATCCTACAGCTCCTGAACCTAACAAAGTTCACTCTGCTACCATGGTGGCATGCTAATATTTCCCAATTCTCTGTACTCTCTTATTCAGAGTCTGGATATTTGTGTTATGGCCTCGTTACCGGTATCCTCTGAATATTGTTGAATAAA
The DNA here is from genome assembly GCA_037951165.1 of Lophius americanus. NCBI lineage: Eukaryota > Metazoa > Chordata > Actinopteri > Lophiiformes > Lophiidae > Lophius > Lophius americanus. The sequence goes on from JBBDHG010000116.1 coordinate 1,840,668, forward strand.
TATCCTTTCGGAGGCTGAGCTTTATTTTTGTAGGCCAACATAACTCCATGATAACTTTTTGAGTTGTATTTGGGTCTTTGGCCAACCCAAAAGTATATAAAGAAAGAAATTCAACATTTCTTTTTTAACTACACATACGCAGGCTGAAATCTTTATTCAAAACAAGGAACATGAGGTTCCAGCAGTAGATGTTTCTGACAAAAAAATGCCTTTCGCACAAATGCGTTGACTGATCTCTGCTATCTTTACCACTTTGCTAATGGATGTTAGTCTCCTGTGATATTGGGATGTTCATGGTGCATGAAAGTGGAAGTTCCAGTCTTTTTATTTTGCAGTTAATATCAGAGTTATAGACACCAAATGACATTCATTAAAATGTTCCGACTTTATGTTTGTGTGTGTGTGTATGTGTGTGTGTATGTGTGTGTGTATCATGATCCTTAGCTGTGGGATTATGTGCATTTGGATAATTGGACCATTACGGGAAGAGCTTAAACAGATGACAGACAACAGTTCCTCTCTCTCTCCAACATTCATTTTCATTTTCATTCTCTTCTTTTTATCTCTCCAAAGCCATCCATCATTTCCCTTTCTCTGTTTTCTTTCTCTCTTTCTCTCTCTCTCTCTCTCTCTCTCTCTTTCTTTCTCTCTCTCTCTCTCTCTCTCTGCACCTTTCTTTCCTCCTATCTTGCATTATGTTGTAAAATGAAGTTCTGCTTTCATACTTGTTTTTTAAACAACTCTATGTTTTGTCCCTCTGTCTCCAATTTCTCCACTATGACATCTCCATCTTCTATCTTCCCACGGTTCCAAATGTCCTCTCATCTCGAGTTTTCACCTCTCGTCCTTTCTCTCATTCGTTTGAGATAGAGATTGCTTATTTTGTTCACTGTTAAGTTCCAGCCACAAATATCAGGCCACTTCCACAAACTCTCACAAAAATAGGTGATCTTTACCTCTCTAGGGAATCTACCTGTCCACAATAGTGGCTGAGAACTTATCTTACTGGTTCTTATGTCATTTGTACCACTGTATCCGAACGGTGAGAATTGGCTTGGGAATAATGTAAAACAATCGACTTAGATTGTTTAGATCCCTTTTTGCCACCAAAGCATCTCAAACCCATTGAGGCATGGACTCCAGCAGACTTCTGAAGATGTGCTATGGTATCTGGTAACAAGACATTATCAGTAGATCCTTTAAGTCCTGGAAGTTGTGAGGTAAGTCCTACGTCAGACCTTTTTGCCCAGATGATGGATTTGATGGAGCTCTGGAGAATCTGGAGGCCAAGTCAACATATCAAACTGGTTGCTGCTCCTCAAATCACTCCTGATCCATTTTTTGCAGTGTGTCAGGCAGCATTATCCTGCTCCCTGAAACACATCCAGACCTGAACTCATGACCAATTCAGATGACAGCCATGACTAGGGTTTGAAGGCCCAGAAAGAGAATAAGAGGACCAACGATAGAGGAGACTGGCATGGTGTTTTTCAACAACAAACACTGCTGGTATACTGTAGGACCCTGCTGTATGAGATGGCGAAAAAAGGTCCTCCAAGACAGATAGTTTAAGGCCGAGGTTCCAAAATTATGAATGGTGTTCCCCTGCAGGAGCGGCTCAAGAGGTGGATTCTTCATCCACTTAACAGAAAGTCAGTATTAGATCTGTGTCACCAGCAGTCTGGGTCAAAGTATCCTTGAGTCAGATACTGAACCCCAATTAGCTCCCGATGAATGGTTATAGCTCCTGAAGACTAGGTGGTACCTTGGATAGTAGCCTCTACCAGCACTGTGTGAACGTTTGTTTGAAAGAGTGTGGGTTGATTCATGTTGTAGAAGGCTTTGAATAGTTGAGCAGACTAGAGAATTACTGCAAAAAATAGTCCAAAGCATCACCTTTTCCTCTCCCCCCGCTTTGCTTTCTTGCCATAATGCATCCTTACCACCTTTTCCCCAGGTAAGCAACGCACACAAACCAGATTCTATGCACGATTTAAAAGAAAACCCGATTCATCAGACCAGACCATTGTCACGTTGTCACTGATGCTGTCGTGTCCAGCTTTCAGCAGTGGAAAAGGGTCAGAGGTTACTCTGACTGGTCTATGACTACGCTGCCCTATACGCAACATCCTCTGATGTCATTTTCATACCCTTTCCTCCCAATGTGTATTCTAACCACTGCAGACCAGGAACACTCAACAAGACTTGCAGTTCTGGACATACTTTGACCCAGTTGCCTAGTCATCACAACGTGGTCTGAAAATTCGGGGATATTATGGAATCTTCATTGCCTCTGCTGCTGTACTCAAAGAGTATAGGAGGATTAAAAGTCATCGCTTCTACCTAGATCCTTAATACCATCCAAACCGGGTCTATCGAACAACTCACACAGTGAGTCAGCGCCTCTTTGGAAAGCTCTGATTCCTTACTTAAAGAGGAAAATGGGTCAAACCAGGGTGGAGCGATGATGCCCTAAAACCAACATGATACCTGGGAGCGTTCTGGCGCTCTGTGGGCTTCAGAGGGTTAAGGTGTGAAAAGGCTGTGTTCATGCATCACACAGCAGAAGTCTCTAAGAAGAAGGAGCAAGAATAATTCCTCCCTGTTGGCTGAAAGGGTGAAACGCCGGAACTGGGATACAGATGAAACAATCTGCTGCGGGTTTAAGCTCTGAGTTGAGTTGTGTGATGGATTTGACGGTAAGGTTTGCCCACCCGCAACCGCTCAGTCGGAGCCGCCATGAAAGAATCAGACACAGAGGAACCAGAGCAGTTTCCTGTACAATCCTGTCCTGTCTTCCCTATTCGTCCCCCCCCCCCCCCCCCCCTCTCTTTATGTGGCCATGGAAGGAAGTACATGAAGAGTAAAGAGAAATGGCAGAATATGAGACAGATAGAGATGAAGATAGGAGGATAAAGAAGAAGAGGAGAGAGGTGAAATTTTTCCGGTTATATACGAGGCCTATAGGGGCCGTTAATCCACGGAGAGAGCTGAGGCGGATTCAGGGAGTCTGTGTGGAGACTGGCACAACGTCCTGAACCCTTATGTGCGTGTGACGAAACAGAAGCTAACGTGACAGTTGTATTCTGTCATTCCTCTTAAGCACACACAGCACACTGTACAATGTGGTTATGTAGCAGCCTTCACTAGACCCCCCTCTAGTAGGGCTGGGGTAGGATTGGAGGAAGATGCGGACTTGACATTAGGGACCATGTTTATTTATTCAATATTTCTTTTTGGTAAGAATGGAAACACATGATAGGTGGAAATCAGCAAAAATGTTTTCTAAATATGAACCCCAACTGCTCTGATATTCCTCCATTGTGCAATTTTCGGCTTCTGATGTCGATGCATGACAGCTTTGTGGCACCTCAATATGAGGCCCACCATGATGTAATTCCAGTCTTTCAACTGTAACTCGTGTGAATCTACATTTTTTGCAGCTTTTGTAAGATTAGATTTTTTGTTGGAGGCCAATAATATGGCAAATGGAGGTGACAGCAATGACCTGTGCCTGCATTTTAGAATTCAACATCAAGCCTTTTCATGGTGTAAATAATAGTCCAATCAAAATAGTTTTGGAGCCCAGTCGGATTCTAAAAGCAAATGAAATTCATATGAATAATATTAATAATTAATAAACCCTGTTTGTGTATCACTTTTCCCATACAATTTGATTAACAAGGAAAATAAGACACAAACAATGACAGAAAATAAACACAAATAACAAGAACCAATAGAGATCAATTGGGAAATGAGAACACAGAAGGTTTTTATGTTTTTCAAAGGGAACCCGACTATAAAGAAATTAAGGCATCATTATGCCATAAATGTTTTTTCATAATGATACACATTATTAAGAACACATAAAATACTGTCATTATTTTATGAATCCTAAAAGTTTAAGACATACGAAATACCTACGCTGGTTGCCGTTACGTTACGGCACATTGCATTATGGGTTGATGACGTAGAATTGTTGTTGCGCTGACGTAGTTGGTTGTTGTTTTTGTAGCATAGGTGAGAGAAAAACAGATATAATATCGCTTGTTGCTGTGCTTTCCAGTCGAAGGGCAATACAGAAAGTGATTTAAGTCTTCACAGCTTTCCCAGAGATAAGAAGAGGAGAAAACCGACGGAAGACGCCTGTGGCTGTAAACAACTTCCAAATGACTCGCGTCTCTCCTGATGCATCTGAAGCATTTAGTCGACCTAATCTGATAAAAGAGCTTACGGTACATGCTGGTTATAAACGAAGGCTAAACGAGAGTCTGTGCCTACAATATTTTCACACAATGAGACTAAACGCCACGAGAAGCGAGTGACAACCGCTGTATGAAGCAGCAAAGACAGGAGATAAAATCTGAACCATCTCACGGATGCCGAGTCTGAAAACGGACACGACTATGAAAATGGAAAGACCTTTTGACAATAGATACAATAGGAGGACCAACACTACTAAAATCCATCTCTTTCAGAAAGTTGGCAGGCATAGCGTCAATAGGACAAGATGATCGCTCCAGTTTGTCCATTATGTCCTTTAAGAGCAGAGCGAGAGGGGCTGGACGGTGTCGGGCAGAGCAGAGGGGTTCTAGTGAGGAGAAGGAGGTTCCCCAACAATGAGGACAATCTACTTTGAGTTCATCTATCTGGTTCTGAAAAGAATTGACAGAATTAGTTCACAGGTGGTTGGGGTGTCTTCAGCATGTGTCCCAGGAGGAGGGTTGATTAAAGAATCATTGGTTGTGATTAGAGATCTAGGGTTACTTTGCTTACAGGTAATAATACTAGAAGAGTAGACTTTGCTTCCTTCACTGAACTCTGATACTATGACGTTAGAATCTTTAGGCTTAGAAATGATACTGTCAGACGGCCCTTTTTCCATTTAAGTTCTGCTTATCTGCATTTTCTTTTCAATTCTCTAGATCTACTATTAAGCCACATATATCACCGACCTACGTAAATATCAAACATGGAATCCACAGCACTGTGGTCCATGATGTATCATTGCAATCATCTTAATCCCTGGAGCCTTCAGGGAGAATACACATTCATCCTCTCTGACTTGAAATGTGCTTTAACCCTGCTCTCCTTTGGCATTCGCCATAGGAGGACATCAGATGCGTGAAAGCGGTGACCAGAGAAGAATGGTCTTTGACGTTCCATAGCAGTTCACTTTAGATCTTGACACTTGTCAGGAACTTTTAATGCGTTCCATACAGACTGTCTTGTCGACACAAATTCTACAATGGAAAACTTTAGTTTATTTCAGACTTATCCTATTTCCTGAAAGAAGAGTCTCGACAAATGTAGGAGCCAAGATGAATAAAAATATCAAAAAAATGTTAATCTAAAACAGGCTTTGAATAACAGTTTATGGCCGATTCTTAATTTAATCATGGCTGTTTCTTAATATCATTTTATACTTGTGCCAAAGAGTTCCTCTTATTTTGTCTGTTGGGTTGTGTGGTTTCAGGGTGTGGATAAAAAATGTTCACACAAAATGATTTTCAGGAATTTCCACAAAATTTCAAGGAAAGATTTGATGAAGGAAAGAACCCATTTAACTTTGGTCGGTATTCGTTAAGAGTGCAGAACTAATCTTAGGCGAGATTTCTTTAAGAGAAATAGTATCCCTCATTGGACGAAAACTACTGAACCGACTCTCATGAGTATTTGTGGAGTGGTAGGACAGTAAAGATGGAGAAAGAATTGTGGGATTGGTCTGCCTCACTGATTCAATATAGTCTGCTGAGAGATACTCAACTCATTATTCTTTAATTGATGTTAAAACCCCCCAGTTAAGAGTGTTTTTTAGTTTAGACTGGAGCATTCCAATACTCATTACACCCAATGTGTGCATGAATATCACTTACGGGTGACTGAATACTGTTCATGTCTGTATAGTATTCAGTCAGTCAAAATGTTACTGACCTCAAGGCCCTTCAGTTGCTCCCATCACCCAGTTATGTCCGTACTGTATGTCTGAGTTTTCATTTGTGTGTTGTTGCGCTGATTATTTTCCACTGGCCTCTCTTCTCTTCTCTATTCTCATGTTCTCCAGCACTCACCTCCTCATTCCTCCGTCGTAAATAATTTAACATCACATGCAAGAGTGAGGAACTCCATTAGGCTCAGTGTGAACCGGGGTGCCACTAGAGTTAGAGTTTGTTGGTAAAGACACACAAATGCAGCCATGCACACGTGGACATGCAGAAGATCCTGATTAGACTCAACGATCCACAGAATAACACGACCGTGCATTGTTCATGCCATAGCACAAATCTCAGAGAGGCATCATTTTGGCATAGGCAGGTCAGAAAAGGTCAAACTGCCAGATTTTCAGAAATTGACTGTTCAGGAGGTGTTGTTAGTTGTAGAGTGATATAAAAGAGACTCACCATCAAAATTACCTTGAATATCCATACCCTCAATTTTTCCTTTTTTATTTTACAATTTACAAGAGACACCGGGTGAACATGGCAGCAAAGTTTTAGGCAAAACACAAAAGCAACAATGAGACACAGGTGCAAAGTGCAGCAGAAAAAAAACTCAAAATCAGTCACAACATTTATCAATTATCAATGGACTCCAAATATTCCTCAATGCCACGGTGTAATAAGCTTCTTGAGTTTAAGGTCTTTTTGCAGATTATTCTGAGCGGATGGTGAAGAAACAATGAAGGCCTTTTTTCCCAACTCAGTTCAAGCTTTATCTGTATAGTCATACGTAAATAGAGTATCCTCGGACAGTAACCCATAAGTACCAAAACTTTGGGAAAGAAACTCAGATAAATAATAAGATAACCTACCAAGAATGGCGAATGGCTTTATAAATGAAAACAAACCAGTGACTACGCCGACGTGTTGACAGGGCAGAGCAGTTGACTTTGGAATACAAAGAACAGTTATGATCTGTGAGAAACCCATGATACACAGTTTCTAACATATGAAAGTAGTGAGATGATGCATTTGTGTGCAACAAATCAACATAATGAAGAACAGGCTAAAAAGTTGCTTTACAAGTCTTTTTCTCCAATCAAGGGGGAAACGGGACTTGTTCTTATAAGACAAGGACTTTAGTTTCAAGTTATAATTTTTTCTTTTCTTACCAGACTCAATATGTGCGGTTTAAAATAGAGATGGTCATCAGTTAAAAATCCATCAATGCCTCAATTCTCTTAAACCTGAAAAGTAATAATACACCGATTGAGCTCTATCCTTCTAAAGTTTGAAAAGACCATGATTTTGTTTTTTTCAGCATTTAGGAAAAGCTTCAATTGATTAAAATGAGCTTGTACTATGTCAAAAGCATTTTTCAGATACTCAAAAGCCAAATTGAAGGTAGCTGCCGAACAATAAATGGCCGTGTCATTTCCATACAAGTGGAAAGAAACCCAATTGAACTGCTCTTGGGCTTCTGAACCCAGACTGGACTTCTGATCGTGTTGAATGAGAGTATAAAAACTTCTTGACTTTCTTACACACTAGGAATTCCAGCACTTTGATTAATACAGAAAGTTTGGAGATTGGACTGTAGTTATTTAGTACTATTGGGTCCTTCCTTTTAAAAGGGCCAAACATAAGCAGAAACCAAAAGCAGATGAAAAAGGTGAGTCAAAGGTTCAGCTATAAAATCAGCAGTTCATCTCAAGAAACCAGGTTCAAGATGATCCGGACCAGCTGGTTTTCGACGATTCGATTATTTTAGTTCTCTGTGAACCTCAGCAGTAGTAAAAGGTGAAAAACTAAAAGTGCTGTCTACAGCAGCAGTGTTGGCCACATTTACAAATCCCTTTAGAGGAGAGGTAAAAGAATTTAACAAGAAAACACAGGATACGGTTTCAAAGAACTGGGTGAAAGAAGGTGAAGATGCTTGGCATCAGAAACTGCCACTTCATGTAAATGTACACACAATTACACATTGAAGTTCAGTTGTGTATTCACAAGGATTTAACAGCCCTCCAAAGATTCCGTGGGTCAATCAAGTTTTCTGTTGTTACAGACAGATAAAACTCAGCTTTGGGTTTTTCGAAAATAAAAAAAAAAAGGTTTCTCAGCTGTTTAAAAGAAGCCAGTCAGCGTCAGTACCTGACTTTCTAGCTTTTGCTCAGACTCCACTCCGGTCATGAGGCAGGCCTGAAAGCTCAGCAGAGAACCCTGGATTATCTCTCCCCTTAACTGTAAACTTACAAACAGGTGATGCTAGTTTAGAATAGCCATGAAGCATATAATGAAAGAACTTGAAAGCTGTTTCAACATCCCCTATTAAGGAGATCTATTCCAGTCAAAACAGAATAAATCATTTAAGAAAGCTTGCTCAACAGATAGCTTCATATTCCGCCTATCAACAAAGCGAGATTTAAACGTAGGGCTTTTATTATCTCTGACAGCAGCTATCACACAGTCATCACACACACCAGTGGGAAAGAGTAGTTCAAAGGTACATTTATCAGGACTAGATCAAGGAGGGATAATTTCTCCGGGCGATTGGGATTTGGCCATGTGGGAGGTTTAATTATTTGTGCAAAATTCAGAGAGTCATCTCGTGGTTTGAAAGGATCAGATACAGGCATCAACTACAGCTTTGACAAGTTCACAAGTGTAGATAAAGAATTACTAATTGCAGACGGAGGTCTATTACATCCAATTACCATCATATGGTGATCTTTAGAAACTTCAAGATTTAGGGCCTGGGACTCGAGTTGTTTTCATAAAGATTCTGCAACACTAAGTAACTAAACATTAAATTTGCTTTTGACATAAATCCCATCACCGCCTTCTTCTTTTTTTTTGGCGATTAGAGGGATACACAATGCGTTTACTGATACTGATATCCTAATGATGAACAGACTTTGTCAGCCCTGTTTCAGAAAAAACAACAATATCAGTATCCGTTGAATTAATCCAAACGCTCACCATATCTAGTTTACAGATTCAATCCGTACAATGAGGTGAATAATAGCCAAGCCAGGCCTACATTTCAAATCCTCAGGGGTGTGAGAGATCATAAGGGCACCAGGACTTTACCCTTCACAATGAATGCCACAGAAAGAGAAACCCCGCCGTGCAACAAGTCTAAATGAGGATGGAACCGGTTCTCACATACTAACATACTTTACTGTTGTTTCCATGTTGACATGACAATTTATTAAACATATAAACCATGTTTTTAAGAGATCCCAGCTCCATTTCAGCTGAAAAGTTCTTTCCAATTTCCCCCCTGAACAAAATATATAACAATTGGCTGAAATGAGCTACCTTGGGTTGCTGGGCTCAGACTTTAGGCAAGGTGATGAGGTTGGAGTTGAGCGGCTGCTCCATCGTGTCCAAAGTATCCAGTTGAGGTGGTTCAGACATCTGATTCGGAGGCTTCCAGTACACCTCCTACCGGAGGTTTTCCAGGTCCGTCCAGCTGGGAGGAGACCCCTGTATAAATGGTGAACTTATCTGAGGGAATATATATCTGGCCAGTGAACATCTCGGGATCCCTCGGGATGAGCTTCAGAATGTTACCGGGGAGAGGGACATGTAGCATACCCGGCTTGGCCTGCTGCCTGTACAGCCCGACCAGATAAGTGTTCTATTACTCATACACCAATGTTCCCACCCATTTTCTGAATCCAAACCTTTATTCAGCGATTCCAAAGATTTTCAATAATCCGTGAAAACCTCAGGAAAACATGAAAACCATGAAAACCTCTGATGCTTGTGGAAACGTGACTTCTTTTCCGGCACTTGAAGGCATAAATCCTATTTCTTCTGAGGGGAAAAATGCCTGATGGATTCTCTCTTGATGCCTCTTTAATAAATAAACGGGATAGTACCGTTTTTTTTAATCATATACAACATACAACATACATATATATATATATATATATATATATACAAATATACGCATATATATGTATATACATACATATGTTATACCATATGGTATTGTACTGTGTTTCTAATCTCGGTCTCTGGGGTGGACTGAGCAAGCTCAGTCAGAACTGCTCTACTTTAAACTCACGCACACACTCTTTTCTCCTCGTGTGTGCTGCTGTGTTCCTATGAGGACCGGTTCCAGTTGATGACCGGTTTCAGTTGGTTCCACATAAAAGGTACATTTATAAAACAGAGGGACATCTTTCAGGAAGTGGGGACAAATTGAAAATACTTCTTTCAGTGAGGTAACATTTTTTGGAATCGGACAGTTTTGCCCAAATTTAAATATATATTTTTGAAATTCAAAGGGCTTAGAGTGGGTAATATTTTACAGGGCCCATAACAGTTGAGAATGCATTTTATATATTTTTTACAATCGATTCATATTTTAGGTTCATTTTTTCTTTTAATGTTTTAGCTTTTAATGTATGTGACTTTTAACTCAAATATTTAATTTGGCTCATCATTTTGAATATCTCCTGTTACATTGAACCTTTGCTCATCGCCTCTCCTGTACCTCCTGGATTTCCGTAGCTCCTCTCAGCTTTCCCTCAGAATAATCAGGAGGTTTGATGTGTGTGGTTCTTCTGCACAGGAGCAAATAAACGCTGGAGAACATCTTATGACATCTTATGGAGATTATTTTCTCCAGCAGAATGAAGTCACTCTTCTGGACTGTCTGCATTTTTTTTAATTGTACCTTAGAAATATCTTCACTATGTGATAAAGTGATTTGACTGTTGGGTAACACATTGATAAATCAGACAAGTGTGACAATGTGAAGACATTGTCATAATTGGCATTTTTGTAGACAGTGAGGTGAGGTAGAGTGAGGATTTGGCCTAAAGTTACATAACTTTTAAAAAGTTAGACCAATGCCCAATTTTGCCAAACCAATTTTACAAAGTGAGAAAAGTTGTTAAAATACTTTACAAAGTGAATGAAAATTGCTTTTGTGAAAGGCAAACAAGATAAATGTACGGACGGACGGACGGACGGACGGACGGATGGCGTAGCCGCTCCAGCACACAGGGTGGAATTGGGTTCAATGTTTGGGTGATAGTGAGACTTCTAACTGGTTTTAACTTTCAGACATTTTTCTTCATATAAATGAGAAATTCTCTGAATGTAAACATCATTATTTCTGCATATTTTGGTACTGTATGTGTATTTGTGGGATGTATGCTTTTATAGTTATTCCTCCCACTAACCGATCAGACAGTAACAGATATTTCCTGCCAATACCAAACACCATTAAAAGCTATGCAGAGCTGCCTGTCTGTCAGCTGGATGGTCATTTAGTGTACTTGCATGTCATTTGGTTGGGGAATGAGTGCTTGTGGTGACATGTTTCCTCCTATTATCTCTCCATTTCAGCGATCAACAACATCTCTGCCATGATAACAGGCAGATTGAGAAGTGACAGAGGTAGGCAGATAAGGAAAAGAAGTGACACCGGGGGAAATTCAAGCAAATGAGAAAATGTTGGACTCAGTATATGTTATCAGTTGCTCTGAGCAGTAATCTTATTAATTGGGGACTGGAACGAACACATGTCCCCCTGCAAGAGGCTGATCAACATTTGATTTGCACAACCATATAAATTCTGCACACTCAGAACCCGTCTTCTAGGGCAGGGTTCTCAGACTCAAATGGGCTGAAGATCACTGCTTGTATTCCATTAAAACATTCAAGCACTACCAGATAGCACAATATTTCGGATAATGTGTTTTTTATTAGTAACATATTTCGTTCATATTAAAACACAATGTGCAAACAGGCGTTTAATTTATAGGGACATTTGTTTTTTTTTAATAGTTAGTGGAAATATCTTTTCTTACTTTATTTTATCTCAAATAACAACTCAAATAACTTTAGCACTATACTGGACTAACAAAGCCACATTATGTTGGTAGGGTTATCGTATGGGTAGTTAGTCATAAACTGCAGCATGGGTGGATTAATGGTGGGTTGAATGCTGGCAGATACCGTGATAATACCCTGAGAAGCGTTGGGCCGTCCAGTCGCTGATAGAATGCGGCAACGATGCGAGGATCTGTCCAGGAACCCTTGAGGCCGCTCCACCTCTCATACAGTCTGCAGAAATGTCACCCACTCAGCATGTTTTGGTTTGGCTGGACTGACATGTACACCCAACGTTCAACAGATACTCCCAGCCATTACGGAGGAGGTGGTCACGATCTGACAAAGGTTTGATGTGTGTGGTTAAACACATTATGTAAGACCCTCATACACAATAGAATACTGACCGGTTCTGATGTTCTCGGTAGCCCAGTTTTTTGAAAACACTCTAACCGTGTGCTCTTGCATGCTCAATGTTCTGTCGATTGTTCTTTTGACAACACAGTGTTGCTTCACAATAACATGAAATGCCAGTTGCAAGCTGTTAGCTTCCATCTTTTTGCACCTGACAACACAAAACACCTGTGATAATTAATCTGTCACCGTCCCTGGCCTCATTTGAAACATCTCCTTCTACCGTCCCTGAGCTTTTAACCAAACCTCCAGCTTAGACACTATTATGGCCTTTACAGGTGGTTCAGGTTGTTAAATAAGACAGAGGGCTTTTTAAATGGCTCAGAGCACTTGCTCTAAAGCCCAGCGCACAGATGCATTTAGGGCTGCTTAAGTGACATAAATGGCAGTGGCATGGAAGAATGTAGTTACACCTGTCAGCTCCTATTCCTTTTAAAAGCTAGTAATATGTGTCTCTGCACATTACTATTTAAACAGCCCTACTCATCTGAAGGACAGGTATGTAGTCCCTAGTGGAAGGAGTTGCTGCCTCCACTCTCTACCAATCTTCGGTCCCATCAGTAATTCCATTTGATTTTGTATGCACTGAGCTCCTGCCGCCGCTGAAACAATTAGTCAGTCTCTGCTGGCTTTTTTGTTTACATTGAAGGAACTGCAGTCTAAATTCATCCTAATGTTCTTAATGTTCTTCACTCACAATAGGAACAAAGTTAAGGTTCATACAGTGAATCTTTTCCCTGTCTTGAAGTAGCTGCCCTCCTGATCAAGCGTATACTAGACTCAGGGTATCGTGGTCCGGTCTATGTAGGTGCATCAGACTAGACCAAGGACACGTTCCATAAAGGAGGCTGAGATGGGACTTAAGGAAAACACCTGACATGATGAAACTAACAATATATTAGACAGGGAGTTTTAATGAGATTAAGTGTAGGGGTCTATACTAACTAAATGAAGACTCTTTTAATTTTACTTAATGAAACAGTCCTGACTGAATGAAAGCTGTGAGGTGGACAGGCTGACAGATGAGGGCAGGCAGGAGTCTCCATGGACTATGCTGGCTGATGACATTGTGATCTGTATTGAAAGCAGGAAACAGGTGGAGGAATACAAGGAGAGGTGGAGGTATGTGCTGGAGAGAAGAGGGATGAGGATGTGTGAATGAATGGGAGGCAGGTGGAATGTGGAGGATATGGAGATGGTGCAGAAAAGAGAGGCCAGATTGAGATAGTTTGGAGATGTGCAAAGGACAGACAGTGGATTCATCTGTAAAAGGATGCTGGAGATGAAACTACCTGTTATGAATAATCCAAAGGGATGTGTTAAGAGAGAACATGCGGTTGGTTGAAGGGACAGAGGATGATGCAGAGGACAGGGCATGATGGACACATATAATCGACCCCTAAAGGGAACAGCTGAAAGAAGAAGAAGAAGACTACATTATGTGACAGGCCTCACTCTGCTACCTGGAGATAGTAAAGAAACAACAATCTGCCTCACCACGCCTCATTTGAACATCTAAATGGACCCATCTTCCAAACAATTAACGTTCACTGGTGTAAATTATAGGCCTTAGACTTGAGTGCATTGTGGTTATGTCTAAGCCAGATGAGAAAAGTTGAAAGATAAAAATCTGCCCTCATTCAGAAAGGTATTGAGAGAAACTACTTACTCAACAACTTCCAGCATAGGTTAGATATGGGCCTGCAATTAGTGGTACTAAAGATGTCTTCATATAGAGTCTGCTCCTTTCACTATGGCAGCACTAGCCCGTTCTTCAAGGCAGTGGGAAAAAACCTGTTCCCAGTGAAGTGTTAATGAGCTTTAGGATGGAGGCATGTTGTCTATACAGGGAGACAGGGCGGAGAAGCTGTCAGGGACTGGGGTGGACTTCCTCCTCTGCTGCTTATTAGGAGATACGAGGAATAAAAAGTCTTTGACTTCAAACTCCGGCGCAGCAAAGGGAGGTTTACATGCTGCACAGTTGTGTTCATTCATTAGCAACAAGGTAACAAAAGTGTCCTAGAGGTGGAGAAAGGAGGCAGGAGAAGGGGAACAGGGGACTGAAGCCAGAGGGATGAGTTAATAAAGAGAGGGGAGCATGAGGAACAGATAGCGAGAACTTATATTCAAAATATATGTCCATTCATTAAGGAGAACGAAAGCAACAAAAAGTCAAACTCTTCTTAATGAAAAATATTCTATATAAGATGTGTGCCTAAACCCCTGCCACTGCAAAAAGACAATCTGTGCTGATGTATAACTATATACTGTATAAACTTCACCATAACTCAAGTTCTGTTTAGATCTTCCTCCTTCACAACAGATTGACACGAAAATTCAAATATGCCCTAAAATATAACTTTTCTCTAGTTAAAGAAACTGAGTATGAGATGTTTGTCTTAATGACTCCTAAAAAGTATGTGTATAATTTGTTTTAATTATGACCATAAGATCTTGAGGAGATGCGGCTAGACTTTACCCCCCATCAAACTTTCGACACCTTCCTCCTTCCTTATATTTTTCTTCTTCGTCTGTTCATTGGGGACGGATGTCCGCTATCGCTTCCAGTAATTAGTTGGAAATTATAAACCATTCAAAAAAGTGACACTGTAAACGCACCCAGTCGTGGCCGGGTTTGATGATGGGGAAATTAAATATCTGAAAGTGTGAAGGAGGGAAATGTGACAGTTAATAAATGAGAATGGTGTTATTCAGTTTTTTGCTGCCACATTGTAACACTGATGACTTTAATAAATAGCACTTGTCTCAAAAACTTTTCTTCTGCTTCAAAGCAAATTTGTAACTATAAATCAAAATCAAAATATATTGCTACAAAATAAAACAGACAAATCAAATCATGTGCAGGCTTTTCTGTAAAAAGAAAAAGAAGAATAAAGTTTTTACACAACAACTTTAAAAACAGGATTCTAGTGCAGACTGGGGTTTAGTTGATGTTAAGTATCAGTGTTCTGTTTGGTGTTCTTAAGGTCTTGTTTGTTTTTAGCCCACTCTTTCTTTGGCAAAGACTGACCAGTTCTTCAGTTCAGTTCGTAACCCGCAGTTTGGACTCAAAGGCACAATAGCCACCAACTGTAGTAATTCAGAATACATCCATCTTCATCATCTTATCTGGGATTGGGTCACAGTGGCAGCAGGCTAAGAATGAAATTCAAGACGTCTCTTTCCAGCAAAACTCTCCAGCTCATTCTGGGGGATCCTGAGGCATTCCCAGGCCTGATGAGATATATAGGAAGTATATCCTGGACGTGCCTGGAGCATTTCCTGGCGGTGACTTAATCAGATGCTTGAATCACCTCAACTGGCTCCCTTCATCTCAAAACGAGCAGAAGCTCCACTCTGAGCTCCTCACCAGCCAACCGATGAAGACAGCTCATTTCAGCCACATGTATCCTTGATCTCATTCTTTTAGTCTCTATCCAGAGGTCATGACCCGCGGTGAGGTTGGAACGTAGATCAACTTGTAACGCTGAATTGCTTTCCCTTGCCCCGCTTACTCTTCACCACAAAGTACAATAAAAATGATAATACTGTAGCATTTGCTAAATGACTCAAATCTGGTAAATGTGCATCATCATGGATCTTTTCAGGCTTGTTTATTTGTAAAATGTTAGAATGAAGAATCGTCCGTGGTGCCGTTTTTTAATTAGAAAGTACAAGAAGCGTGCAGGTTCTGCTTCAGCTCTTTAAAGCACACCCACCCACCCACTTTAGAACCACTCTGTGGTTCTAAGCATGCAGCCTACTGCCTTATTTACTCTATAGCTCCAAAAAATATATGAACCTGTCGTATCAAACTGCCTCCTGAAGTCTATATGATACTGTATTTGAATGCCTGCTGTAGCTCTGTGACTGTGCAGCATGTTGTGTTTTCAGAGATAATCTGTTTGCTGCAGATAAGTAAATATGGGTCAGAGAAATACACACCAGAGGCCTGCTGAATGTATGCTTCCTGTTGAGAAAGCGCTTCCTGTGCTAAAATGCTCTCAGGGTTTGAGAGATTTAAACCGGAACAAGCTTTAGTCTCCTGGATGTTATAAACATGGCTGCACAGGCTCCAATCAAAAAGACACTCCTGACTGAACATAGGTGGATTGTGGGTGCCTTAAGGTGTTAGGTGTAGCAAAAGCCTGAATGGGGGCACCGAACTGAACATTAGCAATCGGATTAGGATGTGGACCCTATAGATTCTTTTTTCTCCTGAAGCTTTTTCTCTTCGGGTAAATCCGATCGGCGAATCTAACAGTATTTAGAACTTTCAATACGTATTAGTTCTGCAATACGTATTGCAACACTCCTTTTATTTACGTTACATAGAAAAAAAATTTGGGAAATGAATCTTGTAATTACTATTACTACAACATTTTATTATGCATTATGAATAACTCACAAAATAAAAATGGGGATCGTTAAAGTTTAGTGAAAATGACCAATCCAGCCACAAAGGGGTCACAAACCAGTGTACTTCTCGTACCGGCCCCAAACCCGGAAGGGCATGCATCAGGACTGGCATTCGTCCCAAAACCTATGTCCAATCATTATGTGGAACACAAAACTGATCTGCTGGAGCTCAGGTTTACAATACAGTCACTGGTACTATAGATAGAAAAAAAGATAATCCGCTGTGGCCTCCCAATGGGAAACAGCCAAAGGACAAAGAAGAAGACGTTTAACAGGAAAATACTAACAGAAACACATGTGGGAAAAATATCTTCTATCAAATGGAGGTAAAAAAAATGGAGTAAAGGTGATTTTGATTTCTATAATGAAAAAAAAAGTAAAAAGATCATGTGAAAATGTTCTTGGTCGTCAACAGAGATCTTGAGATTAGCTGATATATCTCATTTTGAATTATATTTGACTACGAGCATGTTTTGTTTCTCAGAAAAAGAAGATTTTTCCCTCATAACAGAATATTCAAGTTGTGTTGTTGTTAAGGGACATATTTACAAAACAAACAAATAACAGTAAGTTGTTAATATAGTCTGATATCCATCAATTTACATCGTTCTACAGATTTCAGACTGATTTTAACGTCTATCTTGGTTATCATAATAATAATAATAATTTATATTGGATAGTGCTTTTCACAATACTCATTCTCATTCGTTGACGAGTAGTATAGTTCGGACCTTCATAAATTCTTATTACTGCAGAAAACCATTTACTGTTTGACTTTAAAGATTTATTGTCAGATCTCCAAAATCAATAGTAAGTCAGACAATCCTGTGTGAAATTTTTTTTCATTTTGTCTAGTTCTGTGTCTGTGAAGAGTTTGCTTTGTATTTCCCTTCCAAGCATCCCGTCAGTGTCTCCGTGTTTAATCTTTCACTCGTTTATGTGATTTGGCTCTCATTTGACGACAAAGTTTTCAGGCGCCGGAATGAAGTTGGCACTCATCAGCTTTAAACTTTTGCAGACTGTCATGTTTTTATCAACTGTATAAACTGAGATTGTACCACTTTTTGTCAAATGTAGAGCATTATGTGTTTAAAGTTTAAACCGGTATACTAACATTGCCGCCTACGTTCCAACTCTCACCATTGGTCATAAGGGTGTCTGAGGGTGACCCAAATGGAGGCTGGGCTCAGCCTCAGAAGTAAGGTGAGGAGCCTGGACATCTGTAGGAAGCTCGAGTGGAGTCACTGCTCCTCGGCGTCATAATCATCATGTTGAGGTGGTTCAGGCATCTGATGCCTCCAAAGTACCTCCAATTGGAAATTTATCCAGACATGTCCAGCTGGGAAAAGATCCCAGTGTAAACCCAAACTTGCTGGAGGGAATATAAATCTCATTTGACATGGGAACATCCGGGTATTCTCCAGGATGATCTGGAGAGCGTTGCTGTGGAGAATTCATCGGGGAATATCCTTCTTAGCCTGCTGCCACAGTGACTTGACCTAAGATAAGAAAATGGATGGCCGAGAGAACTCAGCAAGAAACGCTTTGTCTCCCCCAACAAACAGAAGAACAGCATTTGAGGCATCCATGCAAAATGAATAACATTTCATTTTAAATTAGCTCACTGAATTATTAAAGGACAGTCTGCCATTATTAGCATTATGTGTCTGCCTGCATAGACTTTCCCCCACAGGATTAAACATTGTGTTGAATTACACATCTCAGTGAACATTCCAATACATGGCATGTTCTTTTTGTTCCTTTCTTCTTCTTTTTTTATTTTACATGTCTAGCACATGCAAGGGCAAGAAATATCTGTTGTCCTCCCGCATGTTAGACATTCTCAGATCACCAAGCTCCTTTCATATGTAACAGGACGTAAGAAATAAATCAGAGACTGCAGCATGGATACAGGAATGTTAAAGCCTTACGAGGTAGAGAGAGAGAAGTAATCGCTTCATCCAACATTCCGTTTGATTATAAAGGAAGAAATGCCGTCCTCCTAGGCAAAAGTTGAGATGGTAAACAGAAAACTGGTTAAATCCCAGGTACTTTTGTTGTTTTGTTGTTGAAATACCGTATAAGTTAGTAAAATCTGTAAAAATGCTCCCCAAACACCAAAGAGGAGTACGAGTGCTATAAAGGATTAATAGTCTCCTACTCTCATTATGCTCAAACACCAGTTTTAAACAATAATAGCATTTATCAAACCAAAAAAGGGCCTCTAAAACCAACATTTCGTGTACAAAAGATTCTGCCCCCTGAGAAATTACTACAGCAAACTATATTGAACTGCACTTAGAAACTAAAAAACGGCGTTCCAGCTGGACTACACCCCCCAGAACTGATCAATACTAGCCCTGTTCATTCACCACATCACTTCAGCAGACCATCTTCAGAAGTAGGAAGTTGGCTTCTAGATCTCCATTAGCAAACTATGCCAAAATCTAAAGAAATTCCAGAAGGTGATTGAAATCCATCATTCTGCGATGGATTACAAAACTGTTTCTGGGGTTCTGTGAACCTCAGCAATTTTGCTCTTTTCAGCATTTATAACACAGAAAGGAAGATTTGGCTTAGTTTGATTATCAGCACGATTTTGGGGTGTGAGAATGACTTAATCTATATTTAACCTCTCTGGCTCTATTTAATGGGAAAAGGAAAGATGGGTGGTAACATTAGCTCTACCTGCTGAGCTAGGCTAAGCAGACTAAACTACAACTTGCTGATGAAATTGTTTGTCGGAGCTAAGCCTATGTCTGGCCGTATTTTTCTGAATAATTGACATTACTGACCAAACCTGCACCTCTGGAAAGTGTGCTTTGACTTATTCTTATTCAAAGAGTGGCATTAGCAACCCACTGCATTTGGAATGACATTTAGAGGGGTTATCCAGGCATTCTTATCTTGGGCTTTCATTAAGTGTCAGTCGAGGACAATTTGCAATTCACATTAATCCTGGGCCATCCTTAAGTGTTGGTCCAGGACCACCAACATGTCGGCATCACTCACCTCTCAGACGGTGATGAAGATTCAAGCCCTCCTGGATCAATTCCGTCATGATAGGCAACCAGAATTGATTCATTTCCAGGGGGTGAATGGGGATGAATTCAGCCCTAGCAGCATTGTTGCTTTGGCCCCCCTCAGGGCCCGGCCACTACAGATGTGGCTGAATGCCTTGAAACTCTGCCCACAGTTGGACAGGCATGTGAGATTTCGTTTGATGCGTACATGTCTCAGAGCTATTCGCCCGTGGTAGGACAGGGAGCTTTTGCTCCAAGGAGTGCTTCCCTTATAGGTTGACGAGCAGTCTGGGAAGGCAGGATGCTAGGTGGTTTGTTGACTCACCCTTGGGGTGGCGAACCCATCAAAGTTCTGAAGTTGAGTGCGGTTCACATTGCTCTGAAGGCTCTCCTCCTTTCCATTCAGAGGAGGAATGTCTTGATAAGAACAGTCAGTTCTGCTACCGTGTATCATATAAATCACCAGGGAGGCAAAATGTCTGCATTGACTCCAGGGGTCCGAGTAGCTCCTGTTTCTCTGCCTTCATTATCTGGCTTCACTCAGGGCAAATATTAATCTGGGAGTTGTAAATCGGGCAGCAGACCTCCTGTCAAGGACTGGTCATCTGCC
This sequence comes from Lophius americanus, assembly GCA_037951165.1. Taxonomy (NCBI): domain Eukaryota; kingdom Metazoa; phylum Chordata; class Actinopteri; order Lophiiformes; family Lophiidae; genus Lophius; species Lophius americanus. The sequence continues at coordinate 1,860,926 of JBBDHG010000116.1, forward strand.
AGGAGAGTGGCTAGATCATCAAGAAGTGATATCCCTCTTGTGGTCTCGGTTCGGCAAAGCTCGGACTGACATAACAATTGGGTCAGCAGAGACAACCCACTGCTGTGTGGTTCTCTCTGGAAGGTCACAGGGTTCCTTGGTATTGGATGCACTGTAAACACAGCTGGAAGGGTTGCTGTACGCTTTTCTACCATTCCCTCTGATTCCCCAGGGACTTAACCAGGTCGACCTGGGTCACTACAAGCTGTTTTTAATAGTCCCTAGGTGGCCAAGAAGGAAACAATTTCCATTGCTCCTTCGCCTGATTTACGGTCAACCACGGGCCCTGCCACTCAGGGCGAAACTTCTCTTCCAGTTGAGGGGTCAGATATGGCAACCAAAAGCAGAAATCCTACAGCTTTGGGCTTGGCTCCTTCTCAGTCCCTCTCTCAGAGATTCAATAAGGCTATACTGAGGACCATAGGCAATGCTTGGGCTCCCTCCACCCGGTCTAACTATGGCCAGAAGTGGAGAAGGTTCTACGTGTGGTGTCACGACAGACAGGAAGATCCAGCCACGTGCCCCATTGAGATGGTCCTGCACTTTCTTCATTCACTGATGGAACTGAAAGGGCAATTAACAACATTAAAGTGTACACTGCCGCTACTTCTTTCTTTTTTAAAGCTGATGTTGCAGTGGAGAGACCACCACCACTGAGGGCTCTCAGGGCTCCATCGTGGTACCTCTGATTGGTGCTGAAGTCCCTGATGTGGGCTCCTTATGAACCCATGACACAGTCCTAAGATTTCTGTCTGACAAAGCAGCTTTCTTCTTAGCTATCGTTCTGCCAAGAGAGTATGTGATGTAAGTGCTTTGCAGTAAGTGTGGAGTGCTTGAGATGGAAAGCTGGTAACTCAGGTGTGTCTAGCAAAACCCCTCATTTATGCACAAAATAGTAAACACTCTGACAGTAAATGAAGTCGTTGAGATAAGAAGATTTTAATTTTAGCCCGATCAGGCTCTTCTGCAGGAGGAAGCAGGGCTGCTTACTTTATGCCTGTTGAGGGCTTATGTGGCACTCAGTCACTGAAGTGCTCACACTCTCAGTTATTTGTTTGTTTGGTGGTTACAAATTTGGCCTCCCTGTGTCTCAACAGTTTATGTCTCATAGGATTGTCAACACTGTTGCAAAGACATATTCCGGGCAGAATCTCCCAATCCCGGTTAATCAAGTAGCTCACTCTTCCTGGGCCTCTTTCAGGACTCTGCACGGCGTCAATGTTTTAAATGTCTAAATTCTCGTCTGAAAACATCCTAAATCTACATTTAAAATGTAGAAATTCCACCACAGAGATGTCAGAGATTGATCTGGAGTTATCGGAAGAAGGAGGGTGTTAATGTTAAAAACAACAACAACAACAACAAGACTTATAATTGTATAGCCAGTACTTATTTTAATGAAGACTGGCTATTGTGTAGATTTTCACTCAACATCTACAAATGTTGCGTAGATGTTTTGCTAATATAAGTAATAATTTACCAGACTTTTCACTGTCAAACACTCATTTCATGAGTTTATCAAGGCTCCCTCTGGACCTTGATTGATGCTAGTGTCATATTCAAGTTATTTCACTAGACCAAACCATAGGAGGCGCTGCCTCTCCAGACCATCGCCGACCCACTGCCGAACCGGTCCTGCTTTTGATGCTGGAGGCAGGACGACATTCACCACGCCGTCTTCAGACTGTTCGTCTTCCGACTCTGGGGAGTCAGTTAGTATTTTCGCAGATACAGATATCCTGTCTTTGGATGTAGAACATAAATCAGGATCTCAGCTCTTGTCATTGGTTTTTATTTGCCTGAGTCAATTTTTCATCATCCCGGTGAAGCATTTTGTTGCAGTCAGCAGTATCAGGCTAACGAGAATGAATCTTTGGATTTAGTATGTTGACTCCAATTCAGTTATAAAGGTTTATTTCCCCATGTCATGTTTCTCTTTACACTTCTTGTCTGTGTGGTCTTGTCCTTCTGCTCTACCCCAGTTGTTTCACCTGTCCCTGTTTAGTTTTAACTTCATGAACTCTCTCTTCTCCCTCTGCTCCCCTTCGTCTATGTCTCTTCATCCTATCCTATGAATCTGAAGGTTATGTGGCAACCATTGTTCTCTGAGTGAAGAGAATACCTCACCGCTCAACTACATTTCTATACGTATGGGGTTTCTGTCCCAGCTGTCATCGTGGTGATCATTTGATTGTAAGACACTCCAGCTCTGCTGGCCACACCCCTATCCTATATAGGCATTGGTGTCTACCCAAATTGGTGCCCTACGCGTAATTTTATTATGGTATCCCCACCCCCCTATACCTATACATGTGTGTACGTAATTTCACAGAAACGTATAATATGTCCAACATAAACAAGTAAATAAATAAAACAAATTGATCCGAAATAAATACTTCTCACGCACATTCCATAAACAGTATTATAAGAACTCTAACAGCCAGTCCTTCAATAGAAGTAACTTACTTCAATCTAAGTTACTTCAACCTCAATTGAATATATTGTCAAAAACAGCAATATAATAATAATAATAATAATACATGAGAACATAATCAGAAAAATGCTAAATTTAGCCTATGATATATATATTTATACAAATATTTATAGCTTTTATTTTTGTTCAGTTATAATAGTTATCTACTTTACTACTCTACTTTAAAACTTTTTTCAGTACATAAAAAAAATGCTGTTATCCTATCAACAATTAATTTAATATATCATCATCATTATCAACCAAACATAACAATAAAGTAATAATATCCATAATGATATAATTATTGTGTTTATTGTTTAAAAAAAAAAAAAAAATCCAATATTAGGCAAATATAAATTGATATTTATTTATGTCCTTTAAAATAGCTATAATCAAATTATAGGCCGATATCTAACCTTCCTTTCCTCTCAAAAATCTTAGAGAAAGTGATGGCCGAACAATTGTGTGATTTTCTGCGTAAGAAAAGTTTATTTGAGGATTTCCAATCAGGTTTTAGATTTCACCATAGTACAGAAACAGCACTGCTCAAAGTTACGAATGACCTTTTAATGGCATCTGATGAGGGACTGGCCTCTGTTCTGGTATCTGGCCTCTGTTCTGGTCTTGTTGGATCTTAGTGCTGCATTTGATACTATTGACCACCAAATTCTAATACAAAGACTTGAAAACCTAGTTGGCATCAAAGACACTGCATTAAATTGGTTTAAGTCATATTTATGTGACAGATCTCAGTTTGTATCTGTTAACAATGAATCCTCCATGCATAGTAAAGTTACCCACGGAGTTCCCCATGGATGTGTGCTTGGACCAATATTATTCACACTATATTTGCTCTCGTTAGGCAACATTATCAGGAAACACTCCATAAACTTTCACTGTTATGCTGATGACACACAATTGTACTTATCAATGAAACCAGGTGAATCTAGTCACTTATCCAGTTTAGAGGCGTGTCTCAAAGACATTAAGACCTGGATGACATTCAACTTTTTACTATTAAATTCAGATAAAACGGAAGTTATTGTGTTGGGACCCAAACACCTTAGAAACAATTTATCTGATGATATATCTACTCTGGATGGTATGACCCTGGCCTCCAGCACCAGCGTGAGGAACCTGGGAGTTATCTTTGATCAGGATATGACCTTTGACTCTCAAATAAAACAGATTTCAGGGACTGCCTTTTTTCATTTGCGCAATATTTCTAAAATACGACACATTCTGTCACAAAAAGATGCTGTCACAAAAGTTAGTTCATAAATTTGTTACTTCCAGGCTGGATTACTGTAATGCCCTACTAGCAGGTAGTCCCAATAAGTCTCTGAAGCCCCTCCAGCTGATCCAGAACGCTGCGGCAGGTGTGCTGACCAGAACCAGGTTAAGAGAACATATTTCTCCTGTATTAGCTTCACTTCATTGGCTCCCAGTAAAATCCAGAATCAAATTCAAAATCCTTCGGCTCACGTAGAAAGCCCTTAATGCTCAGAACCAACGTATCTGAAGGAGCTCATAGTTCCATATTGTCCAATCAGAACTCTGCCCCCCCAGCATGCAGGGTTACTGGTAGTCCCTAGAGTCTCCAGAAGTAGAATGGGAGCCAGAGCCTTCAGCTATCAGGCTCCTCTCCTGTGGAACCATCTTCCAATCTGGGTTCGGGGGGCAGAGACCCTCTCTACATTTAAAAGTAGGCTTAAAACTTTCCTTTATGATAAAGTTTATAATTAAGGCTGGCATAAGCTAGCTCTTAGCTATGCTGCTATAGGTTTAGACTGCTAGGGGATCTCCCATGATGCACTGAGCTTTTCTCTCTTCCTCTCTCACTGTCCCTCTTTATACATATCACTCACTTTAATGAATGTTACCGGATTAATGCATGTTAAATGGTTTAATGCATGTTAAATGGTTTAATGCATGTTAAATGGTTTAATGCATGTTAAATGGTTTAATGCATGTTAATGGATTAAATGCATGTTACTAACTTGAATTCTTCCCTGGAGTCTTTGTGTTTTCTTTCCCTGTAAGGTCACATGGTCGGGGATTGCATCTGCTGCTGTGGACCTGCTCGATGTCCACTGATCACAAGATGCTCATGATGATGATTATTGTTTTTATCATTATTATTATTATTATTGTATAGTATTCCCCCATAATAATCACTATATGTTATATTAATATTATTGTAATTATCAACCTGGGATCCCTGCTGCTGCCGCGGCCCGACCATGGAGCGGTTGGAGAAAGTGGATTATAGCTGATATCTTTGCTGCTTTTTCCCCGTCTGTGTCTCTCCTCACCTGTGTCTCTCTCTTTCCCGCTCTCACTCTCTTTTTTTTCAAACCCAACCGGTCATGGCAGTAGGCCGTCCACCCTGAGTATTGGATCTGCTCGAGATTTCTGCCCGTTAAAGGGCAGTTTTTTCTCGCCATTGTCGCCAAGTGCTGCTCAAGGAGGAATTTGTTGGGTCCTGTAGATAATTATATAAAGAGTTTGGTGTAGACCTGCTCTTTCTGGAAAACACCTTCAGACAACAGCTGTTGTGAATTGGCGCTATATAAATAAAGATTGATTGATTGATATTTGACCATGAATTCCAACTTATGACAACCTTTCGTTTGCTGCTGCTGAGTGAAGAATATCGTTACATACATTAACAGACATCAAAGAATGACAATTAGGACTGTTTCTGTAAAATAAGCTTCAATCAATGTCCAGTATGAACGGTTACAGAAAATTAATGAATGAATGTCCAAAACAAGTTATAGCACAGACTCTCCTCCTCCGTCCATCTAGTGCTGTGTTGACCTTGAGGTAAATTATGGAAATAGCTTGACTTTTAGACTTTTTATTTTAAAATACCTGCAGGCGAAGCTCTGCATCTCCGTCCATCTCGCCCTCTGTCTCTCGTGCGCGCTCTCTCTCTCTCTCTATCGGAGCACCAGAGCAGCGCTATGTGTCTTAGATGCGTGCTGCATACTTGCTGTTCAAATTATTGACCACCAAGCATTGCCACCGGCTGATGGTGCCCCCTCCACCATGATGCTCCAAGCAAGTGCTTAGCATGCGTAGAGGAGGAGACTGGCCTGGTGTCAAGTGTCATACAGTCATGCTACCACTGTGATTTTCAAGGAGCACAACTTGGCACCACGAGTGACATAGTTATGTGTACTGTGTGTATATGTGTATATATATATATATATATATATATATATATATGTATATATATATATATATATATATATATATATATATATGTGTATGTGTGTATATATGTGTATGTGTATGTGTATATATAATAATATACCTTTTTTCTTGTGTTCCGAGTATGTTAACTCAGTTTTTACTTTTTCTCTACTTTTGATTTTGGATGACCAAGTTGTAAAACAATGAACATGTCATTTTCCTTGTGAACAGGATTTCTTTATACATATATAAGAAACTTTTCACGTCAGTATAACAACGATATTTGAGATCCATCTGAACAGATCTGTACCATGACGACCCTGCTTTGGAAAAAGCTAACGGTGAACACCAGTAGATGTCATTGGTAATCATTTTATTATCAAAATTATAAACAAACTCTCTCCCTCTCATACCACTTGTGTCGCATCACTGCAGAAGAAATGTATACATAAGGCCCATCCACTACAGGCCCCTATGCCTTTACCATATTTAAATCACTGTAAAGGCACCCCAAAGATCATTTGATCAGTTCTTTACCACTAGAAAAGGGACCCAAGGTTTTCACCATCATTCCTCCATTGGAAAGGAACCCTATATGGCACCAAATCATTTATTTCCACTTGAAAGGCACGAAGAAGAGTCGTTTCACATTTCTTACTCCAGTTGGCTCTTGTTAGAATAGAACACGTCAATGCCACTCCCTGAGATCAAATCCCGTAAGTAAACACGGTAACAGATGGTTGTTGGACAGTTCAGCTGTCATAGTTAAATGCCTAAATGTGCAGAACCGAACCCACTCAGGAGTAAAGCTGCAGCTGAGGTGATGAATCACATTCTTGATTACTTTTGCTCAGAGACCTGATGCCTCATGTTTCCCAATCTGTAACTACAGCAGTGCGGAATTATTTCAGGATTTCACCCACTAAACATTATAAGGTACCAAAGACATTGTTGAAAAACTCCTGTACCAATACATCCATTCAAGCATCCATCCATTCTCTTCCACTTACCCGGGTTTGGGTCAGCATGACAGCAGAACAAACAGGATATATTTAATATTCCTTTCCTAAACAACTCTCTCCCATAAGGAGTCATGACCTAATCGTGGCGGGAGAGTTTGTGGGGCTCTCTGATACTGAGGTCTCAGGAGAGGGATCAGAATAAGTAATTAAGAAATAAGAATTGGCCACGAGGCAGTTCTGACATCAGGCCCGCAGTAGAAAATAAAGCAGAATTTTTCTGGAGCCAGACCTTGGATAGCTTTTTGGTGAGAATCTGTTATCCAGGCCTGTGTCCATGCGTCTGAGCCACACTCAGCCCAAAGACATTTTTGGTTGGAAAGGAACGGTTGTGCTAACACAGAGGTATAAATATTTGTTCTACATATTTAAATGAGTTCTACTGTTCATAGAATAGCATCTAGTGTTGTTCTGTTCAAATCTGTAATTAAGACAGAATAATCATTTTACAGCGAAGACTTGCTTGTGACATTTCAGTATTTTGGTAATTTCCCTTTTGGTAATCCAGCTTCCTAACAAAGTCCAGAAACATGTATATAGGTGAATTGTTGACTCAAAATTAGTCCCATGATTTCCAGCTTGTACCCTGCCGCTCGCCCGCAGTCACGGTAGATGGGTTAGATTGGATAGTTATTATCAAACAGAATATAAATGGATGGATTAAGCTGCTTGAACTCCTGCTTAAGTATTAAGAGGTATTTATCCTAAAACAAACTCTGTTCTTTATGCATTTTATGTTCTTTGAAAGCAAATATGTGTTTGTCGTCCTTTCGCAAAAGATTTCAAAGGTTGAATCTCACTGACAGACTGATTAGGATGATTAAACAACCTTGTCAAGATATCTCCGAGCTGGTACCCTAGAAAACGAAAAAGCTGTCACAACGTATCAGGCTCTACAAAGGACATTGAACCGGCAGCACAAATGGTAATAACCATGTTGAGACATTGTTGGAGACAAGTATTAATTGTTTTCTCTGCTGCTCAGGGCCGGATTGGAAGTGGATTTTTCTTAGCGCCACAGAGGCTGTTATATAAGTGGACCAAGTGTGCCAACATGTACAAGTAGGACACACAACAGCGCTTTCAAATGGAAATTGAAGCCCACACGTCTGCACACACACACACACACAAACACACACACACACGCACAAACACACGTACGCACGCACACACACACACACACACACAAACACACAAACACTATTAAAAACAAGCTGCTATCATGTGACAACTATGCTGCTGAGGGGCTTCTTCCTCCTGAGGTAAATAGAAAAAACATGGTGATAAACACACATACTGGTTTCTCAATGATTGGACTTCTTTTTCTCCATGGTTGTCCAGAGAGTCGGGTTCCCACACAGACTCATTAAAACATAACTGCCACATGTTCAGAATTCGACAAGATAACGATTAGGTGTTGCACAAAAGAGAGAGGTCGATAGAGAAATTACCACTAGACTGCTTTTTTGAAATAGTGAGTAAAATCATTTTCTCTTCTGAGCACATATTGATCAGGTCAGCAGAAGCGGACCGTTACTAAATGTATCCATTTCTGAGAACATTTGACTTAGAAGGTTAGAGCCCCTTAGTCGATCGTGGTACAACGGATGGTGCGGTCTTTGCAGCATCTTCTCAGGGGACGGGAGTGATCCCTCAGAACTTAACAGGAGGAACAACCAAGAAGAACAAAGATTCACTCAAATGTGTTACTATCCATCAAGTTGACAGAGGATGTGTGACATCCAGCAACAGGATCACAATAATTTTTTTCTTCTTTCAATTGTTCTTCCTCTCTGAACTGAGGTCCAGTGGCATGATTGAACAGTTGGGATCAAGCCAACACCTAGTCAATCAATCAATCAATCAATCAATCAATCAATCAATCAATCAATCAATCAATCAATCAATCAATCAATCAATCAATCAATCAATCAATCAATCAATCAATCTTTATTTATATAGCGCCAATTCACAACAACAGTTGTCTCAAAGTGGTTTCCAGAAAGAGCAGGTCTAGACCAAACTCTATATATCATTATCTACAGGACCCAACCCCAGCTTTGGCTTTCCCCTGATGTGACCGACTCAAACATTACCATCAATTCTAAACATTTGTCCAAACCTTCCCTGGAGTGTGGATACCCGACTGGCATTAGTCGGGTATTTTTCCCCACACTAAAAGCACGTACTGCGGCAAACATGGCTGAAAATGTTGATGCTGTTTCTGATAGAAAGGTGTCACAGAGACATCACAGAGCTGTTCTGGCCAGAAAAAATGGACTTGCACATTAGCCAAGCAGTTGTAATGTTGTGCCTGATAGGCTGCCGCTATCAAGAATACAAAATACGTTGTCTGTTTGTCCATAGTGGAAAAATGGTTGGGTTCTCTGCTATCAAGGATGCAAGGATCAAGATCCTGCAAGGATCCTGATGAGAGTGCGTAAACACGAACACATCACCCCCGTTCTTCATTCCCTTCATTGGCTTCCCATCTCCACCAGGATTGATTATAAGATCTCTCTCCTCACTCACCAGTGTATCCATGGTAACGCACCCCCCTACCTAAAAGAACTACTCACCCCGCTGACTTCAACACGATTGCTCCGTTCTACCCACTCATACCGCCTCCTCCTCCCCCGGACTAAGCTCAGCAACATTCTATTCGGGCCTACTATTCTGCTGCCCCTCGTCTGTGGAATGCCCTCCCTGACCATCTGAGGGCTCCACAGACAACTGACACATTTAAAAAAGGACTTAAAACTTTCCTTTTTAGCAGAACCTATAACCTTAATTAACATTGCTGCTTTTTGGTCAGGTTTTTATATAGTTATTATTTTATTTTTTTATTGATGCTTTTATCTGCTTTTACTTTATAGCACTTTGAGATTTGATTCAAATGTAAAGTACATTATAAATTAAATGTATTATTATTATTATTATTATCACAGTGACCAAAAGCTCCATTTCACTCTCAATAATGCCCTCAAAGATCTACAGAAAATCTTAAATGTCTGATCCAGCATTCCATATATTATATTATATCTTAATCATTAGTAGTTTTCTGTTGAAGACCATCAAGACCACCACTTTTAAATATTAGCCTTAATGTCGAGCTAGGAACCAGCAAAAGGAGCAAGGCATCATCCATCCCTGCATTGTAACTAAGCTGCTTTGGGAGCCGTGAATTCAGCTGTACATTTGCATGTAATCTACATTTTCAGCTGACACGCTCACTCACCAGAAGAATACGCCGCATCTTTTCTATGGAGAGCATTTCCATCCTGAAACGGCTCCCATCACTATTGACAGTTTTCGCATCATCAGCAAGAGCAGTTTGACCTTGCTGTGACGTCTGTCGTCCTTTCCCTTATGTGTAACAGAAATAAATAAGCTGCACAGCTGTACCGACACTGGGTATCAGTCTTCAACATCCCCTCATCATCAACCACTCAGGAATTTGTTTTCATCAGGCTGATGAACACAAAGCCCAGAGCGCTACATGTTCACTAAATCTTCTGGTGGCCAAGCAGCAGAGTAACCCATGCGCACAATCATTCATCTCTCAACGCGGCTGATAAGCAGCTAAGAGCCAAAGCAGGGGCTGACAAACAGGAAGCAGATCAGGTGAAAGCAGTTTTCTGATATATGGTTGTGTTTGTGCAGGAGGGATGAACTGTACGTTTGCACGTCATTAATACGAGCAGACTCGCAGTTTGTGAGCTGAGAACACATGCATGTCAACATCATCCAAAGCACATCAGCAGGATTTTTGTTGTTTCCCTGAAATTGTACAAAAAATGAGCACAGGCTGAAGTTCCAATGAAAATGGATAAAAGGAGTTGTGTGGGAACTGACTCTGAGCATTAAAGGCATCTGTATATGTGGTTAACTTAAACCACAAGACCTGTCACTACAATCTGAAAATCTTCTATGGCCAAGTCAATCTTCTACGGCCAACTCAAACTGCTAAAAATTTGGTGATTGGAACGTGGTGAATAGTCACCGCCGCGTCCGCAGCAGATCCTTTGTCTAAAACGATAACTCATTCATTCATTTTCATGATGTAAATCATTCATTTTCAAATGTCATACCCCCAAAGACCATAGTACGAGGAAGAACTGGATTGATTCTATGAAAAGTCAGTTCTATATGCGTAACATGAGGGGAAGCTTTATTTCTAAATGTTTTCGGGTCATAATTTTAATATTACTATTTGTATTACTATTATTACTATTTCGTCCAAATTCGGTGCATATAAATATAATCAAGAAGATTTATCTAGTTTTTTTTAAATGTACTTTAGGGAAACTTATTTTAATGCAAAATACTGTGGACACAACTTCACATTCAAGGATATAACCTTAAAGCTCTTGGGTATGACAGCACAGGCGTATTTTAATCATTGCATTTGGTGATCTCTTTCTTTATTAGTAATAATTCAAATCTATATAAACATTGTGTAATCCTGCTTTTTGGAGACCTGTGACCTTTGACCGCTATTTAAGATTAATGTGATTATCAAATCATTGAATTGATGGACCCGTGCCCTTATCCACTCAAATATAGTCATCATATCTTGTTAAATTACTCCTATCGGAGAGAATACGAAGACGCCTATGGAGCCAGAGAATACTGCAGAAGAGTACAGCAGCTTCAGAACCTACCAGCAAACATCAGCATTATGGCAGCAGATGTTGTGGATCATTGTCCTTGTGTGTTTGAATTTGTATTCTCTGCAAAACATCTATACCGTGGGATTCAAGTCTGTATTTTAGGGGCATAGAGCAGGAAGTTATAAATGCAAAATGGATATTAAACAAATTGGACAGCGGAAATGACAGTATATAATAATATCCTATATGTGACAACTGTCCATCTTTCATTTTTTGTCTTTTTTACATGTTAAACAGTAATACACAAAGCAAACAAAACAGCTTATGGTATATAGCTTATAGTATAGTTATACGTTACAGTATAACAGAGAACAGAAAGCTGGTCTCTGGATATCATTTCTCAACCATATATCCGATTTAGTCCAAATTTTGTGCATATGAAACAATTCGAGGAGTTCTTTCATGTTTGTCTCATATAAAATCAGCGTCATACGCTCGGGCCGTGACCGCTGACAACCGCGGAAGTCCAGTGAACTGGATGCTAGCTTCTCGGAGCAACACTTGGCTGCTTTTTCTACATTCCAAGGGGATCCAACTGGACTGTTACCCCATCCATGCATGACACCCTCTGCCCAGGTGGAACACCAGCGACACCCCGGCCACAATTTTGAGGTTTATTAACAGAAAGCACAAAATCGAACTGCTGAAGCAGGGATCAAAACACAGTGACAACGAACAGTAAAATTATCCTACGACTAAACGGGAAGTGAAGGATTTGGACAATTACCAATGATCATCATTAACTGGACTATGAGGTAACAAACATCTGGGCACTTGACATGCACAACTGCAACTGAAAGCATTTAAATACACTCATCACAATCTACTCGACTTGGAGCACGATTTAGACCCGGACATTTATTTCTTCACCTCCGTCAACAATACCTGCTGCTCCTACACTGATGATCCGTACAACCAGATCGATCAGTCAAGCACAGTTCAATAGCAGTAGTCTGTAAGCCCACTTAAATAACACCAAGGGTTGTTTACAGACTCTTTCCCAACCATTCCACATAATTGCAATATATCTGAACCTTGGATCAACAATGAAGAAGAGACAGCCCTAACAATGCATGGTTATGAATAGAAGTTTGGACAAAACAAGGGTGGAGGAGCAGAAGCCATTTATGTGGAAAAAACATTGGACTTCAAGTCGAATGTCATATTTATTGTGGCTGATAACCTTCTGGAATGAACACCTATTGAAATCTGCAGGGAACAAACTACAGAAGTTTGTACAGTACACCTGGCTCATGAATGAACTCTTCAAGGATTGGAGAGAGTACATGTTCACTAATAAGAGTAGCAAAGGCATTTTCACGTGAGGATATTTCAACTTTGACTTGTTAAATACCAATAATCATCAAATTACAGATTCATTTTAACACTATTTACAGTATGAGCTTATTTCCCCAAAAATCCCCAGACCCAGCAGAATTAAGTTCCATTTTGCCACTCTAATTGATAACATATTCATCAATGTCATTGAAAAACCCACAGCAAGCGAACCGGTGACCACCTGCCAGTTTTCACAGTGTATGACAGCCATTACAGGAATGACAAGTCCAACAAGCAGACAGAATGCAGATGAGTGAGATCTGAGGAAACCATCCATATATTAAAAATGACTCACTGGCACAGAACTGGGATATAATATGCCAAGAAAATGGTATTGACAGTGCATACAACACATTCTTATGTCATTATATGACAGAAATGTTCCCTGAAGGTATATGGTAGAAAACTGAAGTATGTTAATTGGCATGGATCACTAAGGGGTTATAAAAGGGGTCTGCAATGTAACAAATGTCTGCTCTTTACAGAAATGTCATAAGAGAAAGAACAAGCGAGGCAGGGAATAAATATGAAAAATATAAAATAAGTGAATTCATATTATCATAGAATGATCTTAAAAACAATATTAAAGAAATATAAAGTGAATGAACAGCATTGTCAAAGTATTTTTTTGATAATGATGATGAAAATTATAGAATGGATGATGTGGCTGACAGCTTCAATGAATTTATTTGTAAATGTTGGAACTGACCTTTCAGGAAAATTCATCTGGAGTAAATCTGGAGAAAATCTGGATGAGTATAAGAAATCTCAGCTCGACGTTTGTCGAGACATTGGAGCAGAAGGTAATTTTGGATATTGTTAAAAAATGTCAGAACAAAATGTCTACGGAATTTAATGGCATTGATGTGGCATTCATGAAAAGGGTCATAGAGGGGATTTTAAAAACATTAACATGCATCTATAATCGAGGCCATTGGTATCAAAGGGCAGGGGTGGGCTCAGACCACCCAATCAAAAGTGAAGAAAATGTTCTTTTATTTTTCATTAATTTGAAAAATAGTATACAATATACCAGCGACATGGCAGATTTATGATTATTATGCTGCATCACAAATAGATGTCACACGTAAGAATTATAATAATATGAGATACATATAGCTGTCTATAATCTACAGCTATTTTAGATGCACCAAAAACAATTACACTCAACAAAGTGGTTCATCAGTTGAAGAAAAGGATTCAGCGCCCTGTCTTTCATTAAAACTAGACTAAACTTTTAGACGACTAGTCCCTATTTCTTAGCCCTGGTCTTTCTACCGTCCAAGTTGCCCACCTATTATTTCTACACGCCCATCCTAATATAGTTGCATGTAATGTTTAATCAGACATTAAACTTGATGAAACGATATGATTTAGAACAACGACACGACGACCTGGAAAAATATTCAAGAACGGAGGATTTAATCGTATTGGGGCTGAAAACACCCTAGCTATGCTAGCACTGCTGCTAATGGATCAGCAGGAGGCGGAGACGGAGATGACAACCCGACGGAGGAACGGCAAACTCTTGAACGCCAAGACATCAAAGTCTTTGAAGGTAAGAGCATCATCAAACATCATCATACGCAGTAAGTACGTACACAGGAGTCTCTGTGAGGGAACATCTAACTAAGAAGGATGCTGACATTGCGAGACACGAACGCATATTAAAGAAACAAAACAATATCCAAGCAGCGTGGAGGAGAAACTCTAAAGTTATGAAAGGACTAAATGGAAGACCTGAGGAAGCCGAAGTGGTGAAGATAAGAGAACTCAAGTAGAAAGATGAACTTGTTTGGAGAAGCTGATGTGAGTTGACGTGTTTGTGGACGTGTTGGGAATGTGTGGAGGAGTTGTTGTATTATGTAACTATGAGACTTGAAATGACTGGACTCAGAGACACTGATGAAGAGGAGTTTGTGGACACCAACATGGACTGTGTGGCCAATCAACCAAACACATTATATAGTAAGTATAAAAATATAAACTACAGAACATTTGACTATACAGATTATAAAATGTTTGACACTGAATATGATATAGACCTAGAAACTCACTTTAGTAATAAGATCATCAATAACTGTGAATATTATACAGACGAATAATTCAACGTGAACGGTTCTTCATCAGTAACACACTTCAACAGCAGACGTCTTCACAAAAACTTCCCTGATAGTCTAGCTGTGAAGTATAGCACCACAGACATAGATTAAATGTGTGTAAAGAAATAAGGTGTAATCATCATGGTGTATATTATTCTTTATATTCTAAAAACATAACAAGACACTGATTATGAGCTTTATTGATAATATATTACAAATATGTATTGTTTCCCACAATTTTGTGCTGAAAGTTCTCCTTTGAATATTATAAAAATTTTGATCTATCTATCAATCAATCAATCAATCAATCAATCAATCAATCAATCAATCAATCAATGACGTGGCTCTACTACCTCTGTGATGTAATGATGTTGCTCTAGTGACTCTCTGACGTAATGACGTGTCTCTACTGAGTCTGTGATGTAATGATGTTGCTCCAGTGACTCTCTGATGTAATGACGTGTCTCTACTGACTCTGTGATGTAATGATGTTGCTCTAGTGACTCTCTGATGTAATGACGTGTCTACTGACTCTGTGATGTAATGATGTTGCTCTAGTGACTCTCTGATGTAATGACGTGTCTACTGACTCTGTGATGTAATGATGTTGCTCTAGTGACTCTCTGATGTAATGACGTGTCTACTGACTCTGTGATGTAATGAGTTTGCTCTAGTGACTCTCTGATGTAATGACGTGTCTCTACTGACTCTGTGATGTAATGATGTTGCTCCAGTGACTCTCTGATGTAATGACGTGTCTCTACTGACTCTGTGATGTAATGATGTTGCTCCAGTGACTCTCTGATGTAATGACGTGTGTACTGACTCTGTGATGTAATGATGTTGCTCCAGTGACTCTCTGATGTAATGACGTGTCTCTACTGACTCTGTGATGTAATGATGTTGCTCCAGTGACTCTCTGATGTAATGACGTGCCTCTACTGACTCTGTGATGTAATGATGTTGCTCCAGTGACTCTCTGATGTAATGACGTGTCTCTACTGACTCTGTGATGTAATGATGTTGCTCCAGTGACTCTCTGATGTAATGACGTGTCTCTATTGACTTTCTGATTTAATGATGACTCTGTGATGTAATGATGTTGCTCTAGTGAGTCTTTGATTTTAATGGTGTGGCTCTATTGACTTTGTGATTGAATGATGTGGCTCTATTGACGCAGTCATATAATAACGAGGTTCTACGCCCTTAGTGCTACCAGCCTACCCAGCCACATCTAGTGCCAGTCCCAAGCCTGGATAAATGGGCGGGTCGTTTAATGAAGTGCATCCAATGTAAAAAGAATAAATAAAACCTATGTGAAATGAGATGACGCACTGTGGCGAAAGAGCCGAAAACAAAACAACCATCTGTTCTATTTCATACTCGTCGTTTGGTATGCAGAACTTTGGCCAACACCCTTAACATAGTTTCTACAGCTCTGCACATTAGCTTTGTTCTTGAAGTAAACAACACACTTTTCCTCCATTACTCAGGGATCCTTTCACTCTCAAAGATAGTGTTGAACAATCTAGTTCAATGCTCCACTGCCCTCGCTCCTAAACTCCTCCATACCTCCACTGGTATATCACCAGAACCAATCCTTTTCAAAACTGCTCTTGCTTCATTATATACCTGAAACGTCAGGGATATAATGAAAAAAAAACCTATGTGAAATGAGATGACGCGCTGTGGCGAAAAAGAGCTGAAAACAAAACAACCATCTGTTTTATTTCGTACTCCTCGTTTGTTTTGCAGAACTTTGGCCGACGCCATCATGAATTTCAAATATGTTTTAAAATGAATTGTCTGATTGCCTTCCTGAGCAGCTTGTGGAACAGGATGTTGTGTGGGGGAAGATCAGCGCCAGAATGCAGTCATCTTTCTCCGCTGTCATTTGAAAAAATGGTCTAATTTAATCAGGTCCCATCCTTTCTAACATTCTGTTTAAACTTTTCTTCCATCCATCCAGCGTCACATGTAGGTCACTCTCCTGAGTCTTTTACCGCTTACACTTCTCGCATCCCCGAAAACACTCAACTGCTGATGGATGCCGAACCTGTTGGAACACAGGAAATCAAAGTTGACTTCCTGACAAGAGGAACAGTCAGCTTGTCTGCAATTAGGTGAAAAAAAAACGCCTTTTATGTTTGAGTTGATTCCCACGCATCGAGCATTACCCTCCGCTGGTCTGAAATGACGAGAGGAGCTCGGGTTAATGCGGGCTAATCAGCATGAAGAGCTTGCTGTTTGCTTGATGAATTAAAGATAGAAAAATCACATAGAGATGGAAGAAAGGGAGCAGAGACAGAGAACCTGACCCATTTGGAACCAGATGCATAAAGACGTCTGTGTAAGTCACGGCACCTACTCCTTCAGAGCAGGCGTTTGTCCTTGTGTTGATGCCTGATGGAGGTTCCTCGACAAAGAAACTAGAAGGACACTCTGTAGATCGAAAACCTCAACCGAGGGCGAATAAACCAAGGACCTTCCATCATAACCTGGTTCATGTCTAACTCAACCACAAAAGAGGCCCAGCATTAGGCATTCTAGACATCCCCCTCCCCAGCAGCACCTTGGGGATCCCGAGGCAATGAGGTAAATCATTTCTCCATTGATTGCAGGGTCTATCCGAGCTGCATCATCATCTCCTCCCAGTTGGATGTGGCTGGAACAGCTCCTACAGGGAGACATGCTGGAAGTATCATTATCAGATACCTGAACAGCATCAACTGGAGCAGCTCTTTGCCCCAAGCTCCTTCTGGACAATGAAATAAAACGGGGGGTGCTTTGGACATGACTTCTTCTAAAAAGAAATAGAAGAAGCAAGGGGCCTTAGTTATGTAAACCAAAGTAGAACAAGATTGAAGTTATTTTGTGTAATCATAACTGGCTGGCTTATACTACATCGACCAAACCCCAGATAAGATAAATGGATGGATGGATGGATGGATGGATGGATGGGTAGAGCTACTGATGCTGTCATGGTAAAGAGGAAGCTGAGCCATTTTAACCCTCATCTTGTGTCAAGAGCTCAATGCTCGTGACCCCAGAGGCAGGGGGTGGAGCCAATGCTCCTTTACGTTGAAAGGGGTCAGTGGAGGTGGTTCAAGCGTGTTGGCAGGATGTTTTTGTTGGAGGTATTCCAGGCACATCCAACTGGGAGGAGACCATGGATAAAATTAGAACTTCATCCAGGGGTTCAAATCTCTGATGTTTAGTTATGAAAAAAATGGAAGAAAGGTGAACTGGTGACCCTATATTTGTATGAACGTCATAAAGTAGCTATTTGTCCAGGGTCTACGCTGACTTTCGCCCCATGACAGCCGGGATAGGCTGCAGCCATTTTACGACCCTGCACAGGATATATGGGTCACCCATGAAATATGGCTGCTTAGTTTATATAACGACACCATGAAACCAAAAGAATATTTAAAAAAGAAAAGATTATTCAGACAGTCACAACTTATTTACAGAAGTTTTGAAGCCTTTAAAAAAACATTTTTGAACTTTCTCATTACTTTATGTTGAAAATCCTGTTATAAAGAAACCAACAAACAGACAAGATAGGAGAACATCTCGTCCTCGCTGGAGGATTAGTCACACCTGGTCAAATTCTCTTTTTTTCCTCAGGGAACGTGGAATTCTGTTTTTTAAGCACAGATATCCTAACAGTCTGATGTGAGATAGAATTTATATGTAGACTTTTTTAAGTCGGTGGTTATTTAGTCAGTTTAGATAATGAGAAAATATAGTAGACAGTTAGTGTTAGAGTAAGATGAGAGGGAGAGAGTCTAACATCTTCTTGTCAGGGACCAGGCATTAACCGTGTTTCACTGTTATCAAAAGAATACGTTTCCATGAAGGTCTGAATGTGAGAGGGCGGCGTGTCACTATCCAATGTGATATCCTGCTGGAATCAAGTAATATATATGATTTGAATGACGTTTCCCAATGCAGTGCGGGTCAGGTATGAAATGTCAGACCCATGTTTACATGCAGAGCCTGAATATGGCCTTGAGCCCAATGGCTGCCCTTGTGCCAGAACCCAATCAATGCTGCTTTACCTTTATCAGTAGGTTGTTTTGTTTTTTTAATCAAACTGGCACAAATGGCCTTCTGTCTTTCCACCCACTTCGAAAATCCTGTTCCAAATAAACCAACAAACAGTCCTCAGAACATGACGTACTTAATTCAATGAAATGAAACAAAGTAGTTACACTTATTTTCCGAGGGAACAAGGCGCCCTGTATTTTAGACACAGATGATCAACCAGCCTAATGTGAGTCAGAAATTTTGATGTATTTTTTAAGCCAGTGATACTTTTTCTGTCAAACCATTGCAAGGCAGTGATGTTTGTGGGGGGCGAAATGGATAGGAAAGGATATCAACATAATAATGGAGGGAAGACTGATAACATAAACGGAGGCATGAGAAGATGGACAGATTGACAAATTCATCTCGCCATAGCTGTCTGATATGAGGGACAGCATTACAATAAATGACAGAGGGGGAGAAGACGTGACGGGAATCAGACAGGCGACGCCTGTCAGGGAGGCAAACTGGTTAAGAGTAGAAATGTTTGTGGGCCAGGGAGACATATTTAATCATTTCCAGTCGTCACACCCTGATTGGACGCAAAATATCAGCAGTAGGATC
Organism: Lophius americanus; assembly: GCA_037951165.1. Lineage (NCBI taxonomy): Eukaryota > Metazoa > Chordata > Actinopteri > Lophiiformes > Lophiidae > Lophius > Lophius americanus. Next base: position 1,880,427 of record JBBDHG010000116.1, read on the forward strand.
AGAATGGAGGTGGAGATGAAACTGCCACCACTGGAATCAGTCACCTGATGTATAATTTAACGCAGTTACCCTGGGCATGTCATTAGCATGAAGTGAGCTAAAAATAAAACGTCATGCAATTTTTTATTTTCGTTTATTTGGTATAAAAACCGCGGGGGGTGTAAGTGAAAGTTGAGCGGCTCTCTCTCTAAGACAGCAGCGGAGGTAGAGATTACTCAACGGCGCTGCCACGAAGACCCTTCTCCTAGGAGAAACGAGGAGAAAATCTAATTTCCCACAGAAAGGTGTGGGCAGAGGAATATGTGAGCCCAGTACCTTCTTGCTGTGAGGCAGCAATAATTACGCACCCGTCGGTTTAAACAGCAAAATGGTATTCTGTAGAAACAGCCACCATCTGTTGTCACGTCTTACACATGCATTGAGTTAAAGCCCCTTCAGGGACTGTTATACTCAGACCGACTCTTCGGCCCACGAGTCCAGGTCTCAAACTCTAAAGGGGGTTCGCCCTAGTTGAGTCCCAAACGCTGGTGGCATGAAGGCTCACTTGCATCCTCTGCCTGCCTCCTTCCTGACACCTTACCCTGTTTCCTCTGTATTTTCAAGAACTTTCTCCAAACAGTATGGCGAAAATGATCGAGCTAGCTGGCCTCTGTCTTGTTAGCATGTTGCTAGCAAACAAATTTCTTCCTGCCCGGGAGCTTTCAATCAAATGATTGTTGATTGTTGATAATTGTAAATAGTGATAATGGGAGGCCGGGCCTGACTTGCTGTAGACTGTGAACACTCGAGTTGTGCGTGACAGATTTTGAACATCAACAGACAATTTATTCGAACAGCGTAACCTTGATTCAAACAACAAGGAATGTCAAATTACACTGCGTATGCCCAGCTTTACAGTCACGCCAGTTAAGGGCTTTCAAAGAAGATTTACTAATATGGTAATAAAAATGACCATTTACCTTCACGTGTTACACGATGGGTGTTCTTGTCCTCTGATCAGAGGGGGAGGAGCTCCCGGGGTACAAAGGCAGGACGCGGCCGTGACATGTTGTGTGTTTTTAAATGTACGTATGAATTAAGTTGGGTTGACTTAAACACCTAGTCGTGGTTAGCAGCTAACAGCCGGGGAGAGAGAAGCCGGAGGTGGAGTTTGTGAGGGAGAAGGATGCAGAAGAGGAAAAATCCACTGTGAACTATTCCAGACAGACCAGAATAAGAAAAAATAGAATATAAAGAGTGGAACATTAATAGTGTACTAACTCGAACAGATAAGGAACTCAATGCTCTGCATCCTCCACTGAATATTCAAACATCGTTTCCATGAGTTTGTTTGGCTGAGGAAACCAGTGAGTTATTGGGAGTCATTTTTCTTACTGTCCTTGAGCTGCAGACGCATTTCTGGATTTCAGACTTTATTTTTGCCATTGTAAATCACGCTGACAGTTTGAAAACGGCAAAATACGAGGCAATAAATGAAGAGGATAAAACACCAACTGTTGGGCCACAGTAACTCAGGAACAACCTGACATAAAACTTCTTCCTCACTGGGTTCGGGGAAGAGACTTTAATGGCTTTCATTTTTCCATATTTTCCATGTTTAAATAACTATCTGTAGCTTGTTTGTCCGTAGGAACGTTTTTCTAACCTTCAGAGTTCACTTCACTGGTGGTCCATTTGATGTCTCTCCATCAGATATGGAAGCACATTTTCTGCAAAAAGAGCATAACTGTGTTCCCCTCCTTTGAAGTCACCTGCTTCCAACCATTCACGTCTTCAGACACTTGAGAACAATTGCATGTTGCATGCTGTTCCTCTGGTTTAAACACATTTACATACATTAGGAACATCTCAGCATATGTTGCTGATAGCGGAGAGATATAGGATGTAGAGGAAGTAAATATGGGAGGCGAAACAGCAATCATGTGTTTGGTTATCATCCCATCTTTCAGCAGGAATCCGTCAAGTAGTACTTGTATTGAATTATCTACGGCGGGCTCTGGTTCCACCACACCGAGAATCATTCGTCATGGACTGGATTTGCTTCAGTTTGACAGGAGGAAGCGAGGGGACCCTTCCATATCTGAGGTTCACAAACCAAATAGTCCAAAATGACTGAGGTGGTTATGGCTGCTTGTTGATGCCTGGGGGCCTCCGCTTGTGCAAACAGCTCCCCTTTATTCATATTTTAGTCATAATCAATGAATATTGGAGGGAACAGTTCTCCTCGAGCATTTTTGATGTGAGTGGTGATATGGATAATGTCCGACCCTCATGGCGATCCATTAGAGGGATGCATTGGTCTGGCAAGTATTGGGGAATAAATTGTCTGTAGATGGTGAAAACTGGAGTGCTCACACTCTACGGCCCGATCGTCACGCACGGCTCGAGTGCGCTCAAAAACAAAATAATGACTAGGCCTCATTTTGATGGTGGCTGTATTTATTAATGAGGTAAAAGACAAGTTGATGGTCAGTGCTAACATTTTACCCGCTGAATTCATATATTGATTATCTGGTTGCCTTGGATACATATCAGTAGGTGGGACATATATTAGACAGCAGGTGAACATTTAATTATGAAGTTGATGTTTGGAAGCAGAACCGGAGGATGACTTTTGGCAGATACAAAGTCAACGCAAAGCTGTAGGTCGTCGCGCGTGCTTGCTGGAAGACCACAATAATTTCGATTTTCATCGCATTATGCGCTTTACGAAATTCCCGTGACACAGTGATGAAAAAAACCTGTTAGCGTTGAGATTTTCCAAACAGCACAATTTTTTTAAATAAAACTCCCCCTAGTGTCAGTAATATACAACTGTCCTTTCTCAAAATCAATGCAGTTCTTCCTCGCACTAATTTCTGTATAGATATAAAGTTTGAAAATCATCCATAAAAGTTATTGAGGCATATCTGGAAAACAGAGTTTTGCTTTTAAAAAAAAGAGAAAAATATGATTCTTACATGATTAAAAGATTAAATTGATTCCAATTGGATCAACATGATTGAAAAACATTGCATTATTTGACTCTCTTCATTTCCCACTTTTTATTAGAAATTTAACAATAATTTCATATGTTATATTTTCTTGTAGCTTTAAAACTTAAATTCAATGATTCAAGCTCATTCATATTTTTTTATTGTGTAATTATCTATTTATATATATAATATATATATAATATATTTATATATATATATATATTATATATCTAAGATAGATCTTGTACATTATCTAACAAAATATTGAATACTTTTATGAGAGATCTACCTTAATTAAACTCAACACAAATTTAAATATAAAGCAATTTTTCTATAGAGAAGTAGCATAAATTACATCTTTGAAACAATAAAAGACAAAGTTAAGAATCAGACAATTAAAAGTTAGTGAAATAAAAAAATAATAATTGAGTGTTAAGTGAATGGATTAAAAATCATCCAAGTATTATTTTAAATTTTTTCATCAGAGCCCATTTATCACATTGTATATTTGAATATTTAACAAGTATCCACAAATATATAGCTTTTTTGTTTACTGGCTCTTTTCAGATACTTTTTGCACAAACAGGAGAATAAAATGAGTTTGTTGGAGAAAATTTCAAAGCCAAAAGGTTGATGAATTTCTTTTTTGTAAGTGGAATTTCTTTACAAGAGTTGAAATTGACTGACTTTTGTGTTCGGAGGACAAAATTGATAGAATACTATGTATGTAATGCACACTCTCACACAAAAGCCCGCATGCACACACATGCACACACATGCACACACATGCACACACATGCACACACATGCACACACGTAAATGGAGAAAGTTATTTATCAAATTTTTAGAGTCCTTGACAATTTTAATGTGGCCGCTGGAAGCAAGGAGAGAGAGTAAAATAAAAAAAATTTAATATCAAAGTATTCATAGTTGCAGCACTGCCTTAACTCCTCCCAACTCATCTTTACTTACATCCTATGTGATAATTGCATATTTAATTACATTCCTTTAATTCATTGTTTATATTCTAATGCAGTAGTAGCACTTATCTCTAATCTATTTTTCTTTTTTTTTAATGTGATTTATCTTTTAATGTTGTGATGTGAAAAGCACAGAGGCTCACGGACTATTCGTCATCATACTTATTCCGCCTTAAACACATTATTCCACGTCGTCTTCCGCCCTTTTTAGTCTCGCAGCATTGCCAGCATATGAGTAAGACATACATTACAACGTACGGCTCAAGACGGCTAAGAGTGAAGATCTTAGAGACTTTGAGAAGGACCAGTTGTGATTGCTAGACTGGGTCTCCATTACTGCTTGGCTCTTTGGGTGGTCCTGGTCTACAGTGTCTAGAACCTAACAAAGTGGTCTAAGGAAGGACAACCAGGGTCACAAACTCTTACGGCCTGTTGGGGGTCGAGATTCACTCCAGCTTCTATGAAATGTGCTGGACAAAAAGTTGGATCCATGGAGGCTCCACCTCACAACTTCCAGTGGGTTAAAGGATCTGCTACAAACGTCTAGGTGAATAACACACCTCAGAGGTCAGGTGAAGTCCGTGCTTCCCATGTCGGACCAGTTTTGGGACCTATACAATTAGGCAGGTGGTTACAATGATATGGCCATATATTTTTAACATTTACTTGTTGACATCGGAGCCCCACAAATGTTTTATGTTTTGGCTACATGTCATGTTGGGAGAAACAGAGTGGGTGATGTGAATCATCAGGATGATTCAGGAGGAAGAGGAGGAGTGGCATGTTTGACGTACGCGACCAGGGAACACTGATGGCGGTGCTCGATGGAATCGCTGATAACCACAGAGGGTGGCAGCGTGGAGACGTGACTGTGGTGGTGATAAAGATTTGAAGCAGTGTGTGCATAAATTGACGGATTAATCCCACAATGATGGATGGCCATGAACGCATCGCTGTCTTTAATTATAAAGTTGTTAAGATGTAAGTTAAAGGAAAGTTTTCCCTTTTGACCTCAGACTCTGACCTCTCAGTCACTCCCTGGCATACGATATACGAAAAAGGTGGAATTAAATTATGCTTTCACAGTTTTATACTCGCCTCATTCACTTTATGCACTCAACAATGGATAAAGTTCAATGTCGGAGGGACAAAGAATATTTGCCCCCTTAAGAGATGCGTGTCAGTGAAAGTCATTGAGCCTCCGAGGCAGAGATCATCATTTAAGAGAGGATATGAATATGATAAGTATGTTAATACCTGTTAATGAGGCTAGCTGAATCTAGGGACATATCATATTCATGTTTTACATCAGTGGTTCTCAAACTTTTTACACCGCGTACCACCTCAGAATATATCCGGCTCTCCAAGTACCGACATTATGACCCAGGTAAAAATACTTCAGTTAGAAGCAGGCAATCCTATTCAGCTAAACCCAGTTCAAACAGGAAGAAAATATATTCCCAATGAGAATATTATTTATTGTTGACTTGTCGGCCACAACCACACAAAGTTTGAAGGAATAGCAATAAAACTGGAACTTAAACCCTTTCACATGATTATAATGTAAGGGGCAGCCCCTCACACACACAGTACACACACATACAGTACACACACGTACAGTACACACATACAGTACACACACGTACAGTACACACACGTACAGTACACACACGTACAGTACACACACATATAGTACACACACGTACAGTACACACACGTACAGTACACACACATACAGTACACACACACAGTACCCATACATACAGTACACACACATACACTACACACACATACACTACACACACATACACTACACACACAGAGCAGGTGAGAACATTAACAATAACACCTGTAAGTTAATGTAAACGCACATTTCAAATGTGATGTAACCTGAGTCATATCTATGACTTCTCATCGGGATCCCTGATAAAAGTCTTCAAAGACTTCAGTATGTTCAAACCAGGGCTGCAAGGATCCTGATGAGAGTTTGTAAACACGAACACATCACCCCCGTTCTTCATTCCCTTCATTGACTTCCCATCTCCACCAGGATGTGTTATAAGATCTCTCTCCTCACTCAACAGTGTATCCATGGTAACGCACCCCCCTACCTAAAAGAACTACCCACCCCACTGACCTCAACACGATCCCTCTGTTCTACCCACTCATACCGCCTCCTCCTTCCCCGGACTAAGCTCAGCACCATGGCTGATCGGGCCTTCTGTTCTGCTGTCCCTCGTCTGTGGATTGCCCTCCCCGACCATCTGAGGGCTCCACAGACGACTGACACATTTAAAAAAGGACTTAAAACTTTCCGTTTCATCAAAACCTATAACTTGTAATGAACATTGTTGCTTTTTGATCATATTTGTATATAATTATTATTATATATGAATTTTTTCATTAATGCTTTTATCTACTTTTATCTTGTAATACTTTGAAATTTGATCCAAATGTAAAGTGCTTTATAAATAAAGTGTACTATTATTATTATTATTATTATTATTATTATTATATCTTCTTTCTGCTTTTTCGCCGGTTGATGCTGTTGATTCGGGGATGCTGCTGTGTTCACTGTCTTCCACTGCAGTTTCTACAATCCTGCTAAAATCCCTGATCCACACTTGCAGGCCACCATGATGTGCTGCCATGTTTCTACACTAACCTAGAATGGACAAACTGAAGACTGGCTCTTCACATTCTTGTTTGAGGGGGCATACAGAAGATGGAGAAATACTTGAGTTTGAGATTCTTAACAAATGGAGGTCCACACTTTTTATTTAGCAGAAGAAAAAAATCAATGTAGCCTGAAACCTTGCTGTCAAAGAAGAGAAACATGAAGACACAAATCAGGAAACCAGTGAGAGGTTAAACCCCTCACAGTCTGCCCAGGGGATTCAACTCAGGAACATGGTCATGAGTCAATTTTAACCTTTTGTTTTATCTCCTGGTATGGAAACCTTAAAGGGCACAACAAAAAACGTCTGTCCAGTATTGTCAAAACAACCAGTAACTGATTGGCATACAGCCGCTTTCACTGACCGATATTAATCACGGACAAAATATGCATAGAGCACATTCCATCTTGGCCGATCTTCCTCTCTTGAAAGAATGTGTGCTTCTTCCATCTGTTCAGAGATTCAGGATCCCCAAGTTGAAGAGGAATAGGTTTGAGATATCAAGAGTGCAATTAATGCACTTAATCGGCTCTAACCTATCTAATAAATTTAAAGTTAATATGTTTAACTTTGTGTTAGCAAGATATTAACTTTCACATGCTTGACAAGATTAAGACCGGTTTCCCAGAACTAAGGCTTTATTACTTTCTAGAAATTCCTTCTTTTTTTTCTTGAAGTAATGGGGTTTGGAAACCCTCCTTTCATTTCTTCGAGCCAACTTCTCTTTCTCTGGCGTTGATCAAGAAGCTGCTGCAGTGACAACATTTCCTGAGAGTAGTCAGGAAAAAAGTTGCTGTTGTCTTTTTATTGCTCCTCCATAGAGAGCATCTTAGGATAATTCATTGCAAAGTGGTTGCCAGCTGCTGTGCTGCAGAGCGGGACTCATCAGAGGGTCATAGAAGCTCGCAGACAATCATCACCTGCTCTCTGTTCTCCATTGGAGACATCGACAGCCAACAGCACCCTAGCGGGGATTAAGGATTTATCTTTCACTGAGTTTTGGAGGAACAATTTCTTCTAGTGGAATGCTGTGTTTGGTTTACACCAGATGGAACGCGAGAACCTGTCCTGAAACGGTTCAGTTCTCCACTCATCAGTCCACATAAGAATCTCCCAGAAGCTCTGAGAGTCACCAAGGTGAGTTGTGAGTGCCTTTTGAATAGTGGAGCCATGACCTCTGACCTTTACTGAGGTGAGAGAGAAGCCTGTAGTTCCTCAGATATTTTTCTTCTTGACTTCCTGTTTGAACTTTCATCGTGCTCTTGGAGGAGTTTTGAAAGTGGTCCACTTATGTTAAGGTTCAATATTGTGCCGAGTCTTGTCTATTTGTAGATAATGTGTCTCATTGTGGATCTGTGGATTACCTAACTGAACTCTGGACCCCTGCCCGGGGGATTTCAATCAACCGCTGGAATATCTTTTGATTTTGACACAGTGTGCTACAGGTGAGACCTAGGAGCCAGTATTTTGCTCATGAGGATGAACAGTGATTTTGTTGTACCCTTCCCGTGATCAGGTCTGGCTGGATCTAGTCCAGCTGTGGTCCAGATAAGTTTGAAGATTTAAAACATTAACCATAATTTAAAGTTTGTTTTTGGTTTAAACTATGAGATTTGAATAAGTAAAGAAATGGGTCAGACCTTTCGGAGATGCTGCATCTCTAGACTTCTTTTCATTTCTGAAAATTTTCAAAACATGACCCCTAAAGTCCAAAAATTGGGAACCGACTCTGAAAAGCCAATCAAAAAAATTAAGATAATTAACTTAAATTAATCAATATTCATGTAGAGGCTGGCAGCCAAAAGCAGCGAGCAGATCCCTCGTGGCTGAGAGAAGAAGATTGACAGACTTTTGGCGGAGAGTCTGGCAGGCAGCGACCTCAGATGATGAAGTTTATATGATGAGGGTTTAAAAGGTCTGATCTGTTGATGTCCTGCAATGGTGACCAGGGGAGGTGTGTTGCTCAGCATGAGTCTCTGCTAATGCATTTATGTGGACATCTGGGTTGGCAAAAGAGGAAGTCTCACATATCCTCCACCAATATGAGCTCTTACCCTCTGGCTGCAGCTGAGATGATCTCATTAAAACTTTTAGGATGGGTGAGCCGTGTTGTCCCAGCTCTCCACTCCAATGTGGTGCTCTTATCCAATTACCAAATCAGGGCAGAAAAGTTTCTATTTTGATCTTTACTCTTAGTGAATACTTCAGCTGAAATTGCAAAATACACAACTTTGCAAGAGGTACCACACTGCTGCTTGGCTGGTGGGTCTGGAAAGTTGAACCACCCTAAATAACGGAGGAAACATTTCCTAAGTCTTACTTAATTGTTGAGTCAACAGGCAGAACGGATAATAAATCCCTCTCTGGGGTCAAAATCACATTTTGGTACAGTTTGGGTACACTGTTTATCAAACTGTCCATGCGGTCCCATCCCATATAAAGTATAAAATAACTTATTGTGTAAAATAACTTATTGTGCAAAAAAACTTATTGTGCAAAAAAACATATTCTATCAAATGTGATGCAGTAGTTGTCAAAATATTCTGGCCAAATTCATCGATTTTATTTTTTTTGGCATCACTGTAATATAACGATGTTATAGCTCAGGACAGGATTGAAATATTGGTATGTTACTATGTTTAAGGTACAATATTAGTGATCCTGAAAATGAATCGTTTTAGGTCTTATCTGTCCATATACATTCTGGCCCAACAGCACACAAATTGACCGTTTTTAAAACTGAGGTATTATGACAATTTACTCATATTTTATTTAATCATTTTATAAAATTCTGAAGAAACTAAAGGGAATAGAAATTAGTCAAAAATTCAGGATGGATCAGAATAATTCATTTTTATGTCAAACGCTCTGGGAACAGTGTTTCACGAAATCATTTCCAATAAAAAAGTTTTTATTCGCAGGAAACCATAACAGCCAGAAAACATTATTTTAAAGTTACGTCTAAAATTATTCTTTTTTCGTTATAATTATTATTTAAAAAACATTGGACTGTTCCTCAAACAAACAAAACACAGGAAATTATATTGGGCTCCCCATGTGAATCTCAAAACGTCCCTGTTGTTATCCACAATGACAAAATCATACAGGTGCTAATTACCTGGGGCTAATGGTTGAATATCAGTTATCATGGAAGGACCACATTGAAACAACCTGTAAAAGGACAAAACAAGGAATCTTTTTTCCCAACCCCAACCATGCTCTGAACTGTGAATATAATTTGTTGCCATGAAACCGGAGATATAGAGTTGCATGATTGAACAGGATTAAACTGAGGAACTCTTTTGTTACTATAAAAAAAGTGAGTAAAGTGCGACCTATTTAAAACAAAATCTTTATAAAATAAACTTGCGTTGTATCATATGAACCAGATTTCGACTAAAGTGGAACAACTGTCGAGAAATTGTTGTCTCCCCCTATTGGCAGAAATAATTTTTAAAATATTAGTTAACTTCAAGGACCCGAAGGACCTGCAGCGACGTTGACGATACCATAATATCCCCAACTTTTCGGGGTTAAACTCGTTAACCTCTCACTGAAATTAATAAGCCCAACCTTTCAATTTTGCCCACTTTTCTGTGGTAGCGGTATAAAAAAGCCATCAAGCAAAGTGAACTTGTCGAATCTGCAGGTCCTACATTTGTTTTTACCGAGCTTCAAGCTAAAACAACTTTTAGATATGCTTCCCCTTTTTAATGGAATCTACAAAAGGAACTGAGCTTTTTACGTCGGGGGAGTTTAATTCTATCTCAAAGTATTGGGACACTATTATATTATTCCACATAAATGTGATTCAAAAATGTCCCTGCTTAAATCTGGAATTTAATTAATTTTTAATTCTGTGCATTTCTTTCAGTATATATATATATATATATATATATATATATATATATATATGTATATATATATATATACTCTTATACAAGATTATTTAATTAATGTCCTCTTGAGGTTGTAAGGTTGCTCCATCTACTCTGCCATCCCCAGACTGCCTCCTCAGTCTGCATGTTGTAGGGTGCTTGAGCGAGACACTGGAGCCCGATTAGGTCCAAGGACGCCTCTCAGCGCCCGCCCACTCCTCCTCAGGGATGGGTCAAATGCAAAGAACTAATTACACCATGTTGTCCTCTTCTTCTTTGGGCTGTTCGCTTTAGGGGTCGTCACAGCAGATCATCAACAACGTGTTTCCATCTTATTCTATAGTTTGTATCTTCCTCTTCGCACAAAGCAGCATGTCATCTTTTACCATATTCAGAAACCTGCCCAGATACCTCCTCGTCTTCCTCCTTTTTCTCCTGCCTGGCAGTTCCAGCTCCAGCATTCTTCCCCCAATAGATCCATTATTCCTCCTTTTCACGTGTCCAAACCATCTCAATCTTTCTCCCCAAGACATCTGACCTGGGTGAGATGGGATCTGATGTGAGGTGAAGCATCAGAGGAACACGCTGACATGTCACCTGTATTTGGTGTCTATTAAGGCATTCCTAAATTACAGCATTTCGTAGTGTGATAATAAAAGCCTACATTAAAAAGTCTTCATTATTAAAATATCTGTCCTTCATATGGATCGTTTGTATTCTTAAATTGTCATTAACAGCAATAGTCTATAATCGGTTGTCAGATAAAATCCTACTATTGTGACTGAGTTACTGAAATGAAATGATAAGAATTATCCTGCAAAGTCAACCCTGTTTCAGTGGTTCAAAATCCTCTCCATTTTCTGACGCGTGACGGTTATGAGGATGTGCAACCGTTGTTGCTGTTGGGCAATGTAAATAATTCTGGGCAGCAACAGGGACAAATGTTAGGAGAAAAGCAAAATATGCTTCATAATGAATTATTTATTTCTAAAACATAAGGCCGTATTGTGATGCAACTGTGAATTGTTTGCAACACAGTCATCGCTGAAGGAAGATCTACTGCCGGAATGACTATTGACCTCGGACATAAACAACAAACATCCTACAAACATCGCCTATAGGTGAAAGAGTCTTTTTTATTCTCTCCGTGAGTGCTTAGATCCCTCTGGGATAAGAGATTGTGCAGATAACGTAGAATACGGGAAACCTTGACTCACCATTACAAACAGTAGTGAGACAAATGTCTCATTATTGTTGTTTGTTTGTGTGAAAATTCAAATGAGCTCAAAACCATAAAAAGACAGAGATTTCAGGTAAAAATGCAATATTTTGTATAAACTTCGAGAAAATAAAAAAGTTGAGTTGGTCAATCACAGGAAACATTCGACTTGATGTGAATTAAAACTATTGTAATTATTGAAACTATTGTATTGAATTTATAAGTATATCTATAAATGTATCTCCATGCAAACTAGTTTACGAAAGGTGGAGCAAACTGATGTTCAGTTTTTGGTACAGCATCAGACAAGATGGGCTAGATTAATTCCCCACGTGCGTCAATGAACCATTGGCACCCATGACTCTGAGCAGGGTGCCATAGAGACACCAGTTGACTCCATGAGACGTAATTGATAGGCGCTATCACTTCAGACCAGGAACATCTGTCAAGATCTGCATTTCTGGAGATGCTCTGACCCAATGACCTTCATCATCATAATCTAGTATTTTTCAAAGCCTTTCAGATCCTCCCTGCTTCTACATCACCTTCAGGACAAAATTTTCACTCCCTAACTTATATATCCCAACAACTGACAGTGTCCATGGTAAGAAGAGATTATCGAGGTGGCAGGTGTGATGGTGAGAGAAGCAGAAGACAAGGAGAAAATTGTGCATCTGTTACAATGAGTCAGGCGCAGCAAGAAGAAGATAATGTTCCGGAGATAGCTTTGGATCTCTTCCCAGATGGATTTATATCACACCCTGGAATATCTTTGTGTGTTGCTTTACCACAAATGCAGAGGAGGCGTAAAGGGGGTCTAATTTGTTCTGTCCCTCAGACAGCACATGTTACACCCCTACTGCTCAGAGGTAGTAACAGAGATGGAACAGACATTTGTGTTAATAGGAGGAGGAAAGAATGGACTGTGCCATTAAGATTCTATGAGTACAGTCTTAAAAGCAGCTAGCAGTTATTAGCAACGAGGCAAAGAAGAAGATCTAAATATTCAAGAAATTGAGGAGACAGGATGACATCCTTCTAGGGCTGATGGATTTCAATCACATTCTGGAATTTCTGTGATGCGTTCCAATTAAAATAATAGCAAATTAAATAAGTCACAGAAAAAGATTGCATATGAAAAAACTCCGCTGAGACACTAATAGTGCCAAATTTGCTCTGGGTGATGCAAAAGCGATTTCGGGTTAATTACCTCATTTGTTATAAACTTTCATCTCGAATGAGAAATTTACCTGACAGTCTGACTTGAAATCCTTTCCACATTGAGATACGCAATGTGTCACTCATCCGCAAGTCGAAAGTGGAGTAAGTTTATTACAGTTGTCTGTGTCCGCCAACATAAAACACTGGGAACTCAACAAGATGGCCGCGTTTGGTTTTCGGTTTCGGTTGATCTCACAACAAATAGAATGCAACAGTTATGTTAACTTTACTCATGGTTGATGACTGAGTGGAAAGAAATGTTGTTTGCATTGATCCTTAGAGAGAATTGCATAAATATTCATGGTATCTCGTTTACTCTTGTAAGTGATGCAAATCATTCCACGGTCACAGTCATGGGAGTTGAGAGAATCTAATAAGAGCAGGTAGAGTGGGTTCCATTTGTAACCCCGGACTCCTGATGGTCTACTGAAGGGATGACGTGATTGGAGAAAGGTATGGCTGCAGCCGACAAGATAGCATTTTCAGGACCCTTAGTTTTTTACTAACCTTAACCTCAACTCGGACTGCAGCTATCATTGCATTGAACACGGCTGGTAGTGATCGAGACTGAGTGGATCTGGTCCAGTTGGAACCAGTTATCGACGTGGTTTGGTAGTTTTGGGGATTTAGCTTCTACTGGGACATCATTTACATTCATAACTCGCTTTAAAATTCAATGTGTTGTCACAGCGCTGTAGCTCTAGTCCTTTGGTGTTTTGTTGAGTTTGTAAAAAAAAAAGAAAACAATATGTGAAAGATATTTTATTTATGATTTCAAGTTTAAAAAGGTACAAAAGTGTAAGAATCTACACATCTCCAGTCTTTGTGTTCCCCGAAACAGCGTTTTCTCCCACTCTCAACAAAGGAATTACCGGCTGAAGGCCAAGGAGTTGTTCTTGAGAAAGTGAACCTTCCTACATCCTTGGGCTCTTTCTTTTCCCTCTGCTGCGTCAGGCAGCTGTCATCATCACCAGCGCCGGGTTTTAATCCTAGACTCAAGGACTGACAGCCTCATTACTGCAAGGCTTCAAATGCTGACGAGGAAACGAGTCGCACTGAAGCTGTGACAAATATAGACCGTGGACACATGTAAAAGTTTTGTAACAGGACAACTGGAGGGGAAGTGTGTGTGCGTATGTGTGTGTGAGATGGGGATAGAGAGTGTTTATGAAAACTATAGGAAATTTAATTCCCTAGTGTATCGCCTATGTTACATAAGAGACGGTGATTGTGTCTGAGTTGCATTTGGCTTTGTCCGGAGAACCGCCCCCCATCCCCTGACGGGATGCTCTATAGCAGAAAGGATCCAGTCTGCTGCTTCAAGGACCAGAGGGTCATCTTACATGTCATAATGTCCCAGGAAATGGCAGAAAGTAACGGTCTAAGTACCCAGCCCCTGAAGCAACAAGCCTTGGGTCCGTGAGCAAGACCCTGAAACCTCAGCTCCCGGGTGCTTCGCATGGGTCGCCCACCGCTCCCTCAGGGATGGATTTAAGGTAGAGATAATTTTCATGAGATTGTACTGCATATATATACTGTGTAACATGTGAGAAATAAAGCAAAGATAAAGGAAGTTTTGGGAGGGAGGGAGACTCGTGTACAGCCTTAGATTTAGAGTGGTTTAGTGTGGTTAGCAGGAAGCAGACCCCAGAAGGAGGAAGGAGGTGAAATGGCATCACAGAGGACTACAGTAGGGTCCAAGAGTGGACACCTAGTGATTCATTCACAGTTTCATAGTAACTTAGCCTGGTGCGATGCCTGCAGATCCCTAACTGCCTGTATCTAATAAGGAGCACATGCAGAACCCCCCTGGTGCTGAAGCCCTGCCAGTGAAGGAATAGGAGAGATAGAAGAGAGACTAAAGAATTGAAATCAAACAGGGTTGGGGTTAGAGATTCATCAAGACTGAAAACCACGGCAACAGCCTGGATGAAGACATGGACACAGGATGGGTTCAGACAAACAAACTGGACCGGGAGGGCATGTGGGATTAAATACCGATGGACTGTAGGAGGAGTAATGACACTGGGGAACTCTTGGCAGGAATGGGGTTTTTAACCTCACGGCGGTTGAATTCTCAGTTGTCTTAATTCTTACAGTCAGGCTAATTTTCAAACTGTACTTTGTATTTTATTTTGGCATATACAGATTGGAGGCTACGATAAGGTTATTCTACCCACATTGTTTGACCGGCCATAGTTTTATTCCAGATGCTCTTCACGATGCAACCGTGCAAGAACCAGACATTAAATCACCAAACCTGACAGTTTTCTGGACCATCACAAAGCTTGTGCTTACCCGCCAATGTCTGGGTCAAAAAGTCCTATTTCTTAATAACAAATGTTTTATGTTCATAAGGAACTTTTTCTGTAAAAGTTTTGGAATAAGTAATAAAACTCTTACAGCCTCTTGCCTTGGAGCCTCTGTGTAGAGTTTGCTTGCCCTCTCTGTGTTTACATGGGTTCTCTCCAGTAATCAAGGTTCCTCTCAGTCCATAAGATAGGATAAGATAAGATATGCTTCATTGTCCCTGAAGGGAAATTAGTTTTGGACTCCTTCCAACTACAATTTCACAGAAAGAACAAGACAGAAGACATCCATATATATTCATAGAAACTGTATGCAGAAACAAAAACATACACATATATGTACGCATCTGCAGCCCAAGCACTTCAGGTAATAACTTAAATATTGCACAGTTTAGTAATGTATTGCTCGGGCAGTAGAATATTGAACAGATAGACATGTTGCAAATTTGGTCTGACTGGGAGATATTGTTAAGGAGCTTAATGGACCTGGGCAGAAATGAACGTGTGGAGACCCTGAATCTCCTGCCGGAAGGTAAGAGCTTGAACTCCGCAGGGAGAATGTGAGTTGGGTTGGACACAGTTTTCTCTGCCTGTCTGATGACAGACTGCTGGTAGAACACCTGAAGGAAATGGGTGGTTTTTAACCCCCATGATGTTCCTAGTAGTCTGTTTATAGTATATTATAGCTTATAGTATAGTAGTCTGCTAGTCCTTTATTATAAACCCAGCGGAGACATAATTGGAGGTGGGAGTAGTTCTGTCGCTCAGACAACAGAGGTAGTAACATTGATGGAACAGCTATCTGTGCTAACGCGCGGTGGGAAAGCACAACGGGGCTGCCATGTTGAGTTGAGATTGTGATTATGTGTGCAGCTCACAACTGGAAAACTTGATCAGTATCTAACTTATAGAGAAATACCAAGAATGATTGAAGTTAGAGCAGACAGGTGACGTCAAGGAGGAATTTCTCTCTGAGCAGACCACTAGATCTGCCGCCCTGAGAGGATGGAGGAGATGTTTGGAGCACTGCTTAGCACACATGTATGAAGTCACACCCCACATCTGTAATAATTCAGCCCTCTTTTGCTTGAGGAGCCCTGGCTTCCCATTGATACACTAAAAGTAAACTAAGAGAAAAATGGTTTCTGATGCAAAAATGACTGATAAACAGATTATGGCAACGGTGAGTGTTTTTGAAAGAAATTAATATCTATTTTACCCCGTCTTTTTTTGTCCTAGCGTTAAACTGTATCTTTAATGACGGTGTATCTGTATTTAAACTGAAACGCTTGAGAGCGTTAAGGTCGGTTTGTAAAACACTCCCCTTAAGGCTTGAGCATTAGTGATAAATGTGCTTCTGTATGTACGTGTTGCCCCATAGCATGATTAATGAACTCATCTGACTAACAGCATAAAAACCAATACTCTTAATAAGTATTTTAATGAGGTCAGGTCATGATGCTGTTAAATTATCCATGAGAAAGCAGGAAGGTAGTCCTACGTCCTAACGGTGAATGAATGAGGACAAGGACAGGCAGATAAAATATTTTCCTTCCTCTCTGTGTACAGATACTATACTCTGATGTCCAAAAGTGTATTTGTAGAACTTCTTTAGTGCAGACATATCGGAGGGTTTCTGACTATGAAAGCATCTTTTCTCGTGTCCAACCAAAGCTACTGGGGGTCAAGTCCAGACTTTGGCTAGACCACTCAAAACCCAGTGTGTGTAAAAGAGGACCGGTTCTCCTTCTAGCTTCCTCCGGATGTACGTCTTCATGAGCCCATCCACTTCGTTGGTGCGTTCCCATGGAGTTACGAGTTTTTTTAAGCAAGTGTAATGCACACTGTTTGCTGCCTCTTAGGATACCATGCATGTTAGGGTCATTATTAAGTTTAGTTGAAGATTTCACTGAGTTGAGGAAAGTTTTAAAAACATTCACATTAAAAGGCGTGTCAGGTGTTCATCACCTTCATAAAAGCTTCCGTTGTCTGGTAGATTTTGCAGAATGTTTTTAAAATAGCTGTGTAGTAGCTTTTGCAACGTTTGCATGTTGTGAAATGGATGTACTTGTTCTTTATCTACTTGTATCTCTTTTATCAAGTTGCAGTGCGTTTGTCGTCGGGCCACTCCTGGTCTTGTTGTGTTGATCAGTACCCCAGAACCCATGATCATCCCTGAGGGTTGTAATAAAGACCGACTGGTAACTTTAGTGCTTTTCCTTAAAGCTAAAATCTACTTGACCAGGAAAAAGCAACAAAAAGCCTGAATTATTGCCTCACCAAATACTCAGATGATGATACTGAGCCAGATAAGACTGAGGGGGGGGGGTTAATGGGAAGATATAGGAAGCACACGAGGCTTCGGATGTCTTGAAAGAAGATCCTTTATATTCCTACCCACAGTGCAGCATGTCCATTCTGGACGGATGATCCTTAACGCTCTGCTGAGTCCGGAGTAACATGCTCACCACACCATACATCGTATTCACGCATGTCCACACACAGCATGAGCTCCGGTTGAGATGAAGGGCAGACATGAACCGGGCAGACAGGAACCAGGCTTCCTGACGATGCTTCCAGAAGACTGCTGGATGTGAGCTGCGGCCCAAAGGAGCTTGTTGACACCAAATACTTCAGATCCCTCCGTCACCTCAAGGCGCTTTTATTTTGAAGGAGCAGCTGTAATCCGACTCATCAATATACATGAGTCCTCCTTTATAACAGAATCATACATATGTAGTACTTGTAGGGGTTCTATGTTCCTTAATTGTTTTTTCTGTTCTTTCATAAGATATAATAACATTGGTTTAAGTACATGAGTAAGTACATTTGGATTTTTCTATTTTCTATTTTCAGTATTTTATTGTTATTTTTGTTTTGTTTTTTAGCCCAGCCACAAAAGGGTCACAAGCCAGTGCACTCCCAGTGCCAGTCCCATATAAATGGATAGGAGGGCTGTGTCGGGAAGACAATCCGATGTTAAACGTATGGCAAATCAATATGAGGAACATGAAATTGATTTCCAAACCAGATAGGTCGGAGCCCTCGTTCGCAACGACCGCCACTGGCATGTTAATCAGCAGGCTGCCCGTGGAAACCATGCTAGTGTTTGGTCAATGAATAAATAATAAATAAATAAAGATTGATTGATTGACATGCCTGGAGACTGCAGGAGATGAGGAAAGGCAGAAGGGTGGGGTTGAGAGTTTGAACTCCAAATGTTGTCATGATGACAGGAAAAGGTAGCGGGTAACTTGACTTCTTCCATGGAGTCTTTTGTTTTTCACCCTGCAAGGTCACATGGTTGGTGGACACGGTTTGAAGTCAGGTGGATGCTGTGGACATACTTGATGCACACTGATAACAACATGATTATGATGGTAATTGAAATGACTATTATTATTATTATTGTATAGTATTTTCCCTTAAGCTATTGCTAAATGTTTTATTACTATTACTGCTACCATCAACCTGAGATCCCTGCTGCCGCCGCGGCCCGACCCTGGATTAACGGAATAAAGTGGATTTTCATAGCTGATATCATTGCTGCTTTCCCCAGGCCTGTTTCTCTCCCCCTCTTTCTCTCGCTCTCTCTCTTCAAACCCAACCGGTCATTGCAGTAGCCCCCCTACCCTGAATTTTGGATCTGCTTGAAGTTTCTGCCCATTAAATGACAATTTTTTCTCGTCGCTGTCGCCAAGTGCTCGCTCACGGAGGAATTTGCTGGGTCTCTGTAAGGTAATTACGTAAAGAGTCTATTTTTTTTATATTAGAGGGAAGGATATAAGCACGATGAAGAATCTTCAAGTGGGTAACTCTATTTTTGACTGATTTGGAGATTATTGCAGAATTCTCCGTATCTGCTCCCACTCTGTAGAAGTAATTGATGCACTCAAGTCCTGCTCCCACTTGCTCTTAGTCTGAAAATGAGGATTTGAAAAGGTGTGAATCTTCATATTATAAAGACATGACACAGTACCTCTTCTTAATGCTAAAGTTCTGAAATGTTTATCTCAAGTCTTACTGACCTCTGTCGGAGGACGAGTAGGGACGTTGATTCCACATCCGGCCCGTCAATCAATAGCGCCAGCGCTTCTCCCTGCTCCTCTGCAGTCAGACATCAGCGCTCATTCATTCATTCACTCTGATAAACATTAGATTAATCCTTAGAGGACATGCTACGGAGAACGGGAGGAAATATACTTGATAAATCTTTCTTTAAAACAATGAATTATTAACGTATGAGTAAGTCACTCCGGCGTATGAATAAATAGAACAAGCGTTTTCATTAACTGGCGAGGTGTGTTCACGTCATCCAGTTCTTCGACATGTATCAGCGCTGTTGCGTTAAAAACGAGACAAACACATTATGTTGCTTACATTTAATGTGAAATACACCGCGAGGCTGTTCCTGACTGTTTTCTACTTTTACTGTGTCATTGTGACAGAAGACTGAAACGGTTGAATTAGTGCAGCCATTTACCAAAGGAGATTTAGAGCACATTTTTTTTTAGTAAGAGTAGCTTTAAAAAGGCTGAAGACTGGAAAGGTTGATGGTCCTGATGTCATACCAGTGGAGGTATAGATGTGTCTACGAGAACAGGTAGACGAGTATTTGAACAAATTGTTCAAGATGATCTTATAGAGTGAGAGTATCCTGAAGAATGGAGGAAATGTATACTGGTGGAGATTTTCAAGGACGAGGATGAGGAGCTGGGACAGCTGTAGAGGATTAAGGCCCATGAGCCACACAATGAAGATCTGTGAACGAGTTGTGGAAGCTAATTTAAGAAAAGTGGTTACAATTTGTGAGCAACAGTATAATTTAATTCCAAGAAAGAACACAGAGGGCGCCCAAAGGCTCACCTAAGCACATGAGGGGTGAAGGCTGATCCCGCAAAAGATCAACTGTAGCACAAGTTATTGAAAAAATGAATACTGGTTCTGATAGAAAGGTGTCAGAGCACAGAGTAGCATCACAAGTTTGCTGCAGATGGGGCTGCGTAGCCACAAAGCGGTGAGTGACCTCTGATCCCTGTCCAATGTTGAAAGCTCCCACAAAGGATACGTCAGCATCAGAGCAACCAATGGAAGTCTGGAAGAAGGTGGTCTGGTCTGATGGATCAGGTTTTCTTTTACAGCATATGGAAGGCCGGGTGTGTGTGTGCATCACTTAACTGGGGAAGAGATGGCACCAGGATGCACTATAGGAAGAAGACAAACTGGAGGGGGCGTCAGGATGTTTAAGACCACGTTCTGCCTGGAAACCTAGAGGATCCGCTTCTAAGTGATCAGCGTTATATGAGAAAAAGACAACAGTACCCCACAACTTCTTAGAGTTTACGACTATCTGATGCAGAAACTCGAGTTGTGGAAATGATTGTATCTCCTGAAGCACTGCGACTATATAAAAAAGAAAACAGTCTTACGGACTAAATGGTATTCAGGAGGCATTGAACTCTTGAAATATGATATAACTGAAGATTTTGTGCACCTAAAATAATTAAAAAGTTATTTCAGTATAATTAGTTGTATTTTTAAAGAGAAGTTTGAGACTGTAATTATTCTAAATCAAAAAAGAAAAATGAACATGGCACAAACTGAGTTTCCCCAGCGATGGGCCATCTGTGTTATTGGACACAAACATACTAGTTTGCAGTGGTGACGGTACCGGCCAAGAAAAAAAATCCTTTAATCATTGGTGGCAATGGTTTGGGGGTTGACCAACAGTTTTATGACTCACTGTCTTCTCAAGCTTTTTTATCAGGGAGGTGAATGTAGAAGAGTTAGAGGTGCACTGGATTTCCCCGGGTCCCTATTGAGATCAGCTCCGACACAGATATGGTTAGAAAAGGGATGTCACAAGGAGATGGAAGAGCAGCCACAACTTGCCTTAAGGGTACTCTGAGTGCTTGCAGAAGGTCAGCTTTTGGAGCAGCATGCTGCAGCAAGATTCTCCACAACCTGACTCCACTTCGCCCGCAGTGCTCATGGCATCGGTTATATTGACAATTTTGACTTGTTCTGGAATGTTTTTTTATTCTTCAGGACTGACGGAGGACTGCCCAACACACTGGGTAGCTGCAGGCTAGTGGCTAAACTGCAGAACACTGTAGAGTGTACTACATGTGACCGTGTGGGCATAAGATTAGAAAATGATCCATTAAATATTTATGTGAGTTATGTACAGGAAGTGTTTTTCATGTGAAAAGATCCCCCTAGTGGCTAAAATATGAACTACTAGAGTAAAATATTTAATATAATATTTACGAGATAGACCTTATGAGTCGATTCATATGCAATGAATTTGGACTAAATCAGACCAACGGTCAAGAATATTTGTTCTAAAAACTGTTTTTTTTGTAATAATCTCCACCTAGTGAGTAAAAACGGAACTTTGTGAGTAAATTACATTGTTTATGACACAGAACTCCTTGAGTCCAATCATATGCACCGAATTTAGACTACATCGGACTAACGATTGAGAACTTTGCAGATAAAGTTCCCCTTAGTCTCAGAAATTTACAAATACACTTTCCCCAAATCAATCCAGTTCTTCCTCGCACTAATCTGGGTATATGTAGGCATAAAATTTAAAAAGAATACGTGATATAGTCCTTCAGTTATCACGTTAACACGAAGGATCTGCAGCGGCAATGACGATTCCATAATATCCCCAACTTTTTGGGGATATAATTAATTAATTCATAATTAGAATTTGCACAGCTTTGCAGATGATACACAGCTTTACATAAGCAATGGGCCAATGGATGCGCTTTTAATTTGTGTTTTGAATATGAAACTATGGATGGTGGAACATTTTCTGCAGCTCAGGACCAAACCAAAATCTTACTCACGTATTCTGAAGCTCAGAGAAAAAAAAAAATTTAGATCAATCCCTGTCAACAGGTGAAAAAGATCTGGGAGTTATCGCCGACCCAAATCTTAGTTTTTGAGCCTCACATTGGAAAGATAAGAAGAACACATTTTATCATTTGGAATAACATTTCCAGCGTATGACCAAGCCGACACAGATACATTAATGCACGCTTTTATCATCTGCAGGATTGACTTCTGCAATTATCGGCTTTCTGCTCTTCCTAAGAAAAACATATGTCAAATCCAAATGCTGCAAGGGTGATGACTAAGACTAGAAGGCGAGCACATTTTACACTAATTCTAAAGTCCCTGCATCGGATGTGTGCCTCAGAATGGATTTTAAGATCCTTTTACTAGTTTAGAAAGCTCTGATGGTAAATGGACTGTGCTTATAGGGCTTCTTTTGTTGCCTGCTGGACCACTAAAAGCGCGTTACGATGTCAGCCAGCATTAACCCGCTCACACAAACATTCATACAGAGATGAACCACACAGGGGAACTGAAGGGTGAAGCTGAACTATGCCTGGCATGAAGTTTGTCCTCTGTGAGTTCTATCTAGTTTGGTATTTCTTTCATTTTACCATGTCTAAAATCTTGTTTTGCCCGTCCATGCTTGTTCTGAAGCTTTGTGAAGCAGCTGATGACGAAATGTCCAAAAGCCCAGAACAAATGAGGTACGGAAAGATAATCTTGGGGATTCTGAGCTAACAAGTTGAAAGTCGTTCCTTTCTGAGCGCTGTCTTCTATATCATTTCTTACTTTCATTATGTCTAAAAACAAATATCTTCATCTGCGCTCCAGGCTGGTTTTTAGGGTTTTTGAGGCGGCTGATGACCACAGAGCCTCTGAATGAACTCTGCTGGTTATAGTGGTGGTTCCCTCTAGTTCTGTACAAACGGATTAACCTCCACTTGTGAGGCAAACAACACGAGAAGTGGTCCACTCTCTGAGAGAAGATAAGACTGTAGAGGTTTGGGGTCTCATAGGTCTTAGTCTGAGTGCTGGACTGTGTGCTGGAGAAGACATGACTGACAGCTTGTTAGCTGGGATGATCGCCCAGGCGAGAGAAGAGTTTTCTGGCTGGAATGTTTATGTAATCCTCTGAGATATCAACAAAGACAAATTACATGCATGCACAATATAACATATGCAGTCAGGCTGGGCTATGAGCTGTCTGTGAGTCTTATAGCTGCTGACATAAATAATAACTGAGGCGCATAGAACTTGACGGCATCCTGTTTTCTAATTAATTATATTGTTTCATTTTGGAGTGTGCACAAACATACTTATTAAGTACACTCTACCGGTTACTGCCCTGGATTCATCTTCACCAGGCTTTGTTGTTTTTATGCTTTCAGAGTGGATTCGGATGGATTCGATCGGAGAGGTTGATTACGGCCCAACGAACAGAACATTACTTTAGGGTAGTGTTCTGTAGCCTCATCTGGACCCAGACGCTTTTTAAATGTATTGTTAATATTGTGATAGAGTGACTAAACTGCTGGGGAAAAAAGTACAGTTTTCTATTTTTTGAAGGAAAAAATAATATATATATATATTCCTTGACCTTTGTATATGAAGCTCCGCCTCCTTAGAAACTAAGTCCTAAAAACCACTATTCTTAATTAAGAACTGGTTTGGACTAGACTCACCCAGACCTGATATCTACCAGTCCTGTTCAATCATATAGTCGCCTTAATAGACCATCTTCAGAAGCAGGAAATTGGCTTCTAGCTTTTACCAATAACACAATATGACAAAATCAACAGAAATTCCAGGAGGCTATTGAGATCTATCAATCTTGGCAGGGTTCCAAAGCTGTTTCTAAGGTTCTCCACGGATCCACAGTGAGACACATTATCTACAAATGGAGAAGACATGGAACAACGGCGAACCTTCACAGAAGTGGACCACCTTCCAAAAGTCCTCCAAGAACACGGAGAAGGCTAATTCAGGGAGGCACAGAAGTTCCAAAGAAAACTGCAGCTCTCTTTGACCCCAGTTAAGGTCAGAGGTCGTGGCCCCACAGTACCAACAGCACTGGCATAAGATGGCATCCTGGGAGAAGGTGAGGAGAAAGTCACTGCTGACCCAGAAGAACATTAAGGCGGGTCTGAATTTACCCAAAACGCAGAACTTCAGGGAGAATCTTCTGTGGTCTAATGAGTGGGAGGTTTAACGGTTTGAAGTCAGGGTTCCAGTTCCATCTAGGGTAAAACAAACATGGCATTCCACCTGGAGAAGATAAGACATGCAGACATGGAGGTCGCAGTGGAATGTTGTGGAGGTGCTTTGCTGCCATCTTCGAGAGAAACATTTAGTTTGCTGAGTAGCAGAATTTTCTGAGCCAGAACCCCACTAAGATGCTCTGGGGGGACCTGAGAAGATCAGCTCATGTCCACAAACCCTCCAATGCGACTGCACTAAAACAGTTCTGCAAAGAAGAGAGGGTCAATTTAAGTTCAGGGCGGGTGAATACTTTTTCCCTCTGATGATTTAGGAATTAGATTTTCTCTTTATTAAGAGTAACGATCATTTAAATTGTGATTTTTTTGTGTTTACTCCCGTTATGCTTTATTGGATTTAGTTGATTTCTTGGATTGAATATGGATTCGTTGTTTGATTTTAAGTCAAATCTTGGTTTCCTGGTTGTTTCCACCTTTGACCTCGTCTCTATGGCACCAAACAGGTGTGATGACATAACTCACGTTTTCCAGTTCCCTTAATACTTCCTGTTCTTCCTGCTTTTTAATTTCATTCAAAACGACTTGCATCAAAGCAGAAGGAGGAGCAGAGACTTTAACATGGGTGGATGGATGAGTGACGGATGCATGGATGGATGAAAAGACATTTTAATCTTTTGTAAAATGAATGGATAGACACATGGATGGATGGATGTATAGTTAGATGGATTTCTTTCTTGCCTTGTCCATCATCTACTCTTCTTTGATTCTTTTCCTCCTCCTATCCTTCTCCATCTCTCTTTTCTCGCCTCCTTTTTCCCAATTTCCATCCCTTCTTTTTCGTTCTCTTCCTCTCAACTGAACCCCCACTTACTTCACTTTTGAGTTATCCCCTCCTTCCGCTCATTCACCACGCTCTATCCCCATCCCTCCTCCACACCCTCCCACCTCCTGCACCTCCACTCCTCAGAGAGGAAAAACCTCCCTCCCCTGCTCCCGATGCTCCACTCTGCTTTTACGCGCCGTGCGTAAAGCGCCACATTCCCGTGTCCGCGTCCAGAGCGCACGGACGGAAGCAACGGAGACAAAGTGAAGGGGAAGACAGGACGAAAGAGATGAAGATGATGTTTCTCCTTTCTTTGTGCTGACGAGGACGATTTAAGTGTCTTTAGAGCTTCCGGTGGTCTCGACACATGGCAAAACCTCCCGGTGATAAAAAGCACGTGAGGTGGACTTGAGCGTGGCTGCGGGCGCAAATCCTCTCCCCTTTATAATAAATAAAAACACGGAGAAGAAGAAACCCTGAGCAGGTCTGATTTGGAACTGAGCCACGCACGAGGAGAGGATCTCCGGGAAGTGCGTGGATCTGTAGGCTGAGGATTTGAATTCGCGACCTTCCATCCATCCATCCATCCATTCTCAGAGAATCGGCGCTCGTGTCTGAATCCCACCGAAAGGCGCGCCTGTGACAGGTGAGTTAATACACACGTGTGCGAGCAAAACTAGTGTAAGGGTAAGGACGTGCGTGTACGGCGCTCGTGCATTAGAAACTCACAATCATGTACAGTAAAGGAGTCACTGCTCGCGCGCACACGCGTATAAACACACGCACAAAAAGGTGTTTTGAAAATTTAAATTTGTACTGTTATTATTATTATTTAGTTGTATTATATATTGCTATTTTATGTAATATTATGTCATATTAGATTGTATTAAATTGAAAAAATCTTATAGTTTTTCTAGATATATGTTGGGGAGTAAGAGAGTTTCTGTATGGAGGAATGGTCTCAGATCTTCTGCACGTGTTCTCAAATCACATCACACCGTGCAGAAGGACTTGGAGTCTCAGGGCTGCTAGAGCTGCAGAAGCAGGCTGAACAGAACATTTAGAATGTGCCAATAATGTTTTTACAAATATGTGTTAAATGTTAAGAATGTTGGCCATTTTTTTCTTCTATTTGTTATTTGAGTACAAAGCTTGATTTTTATGTATAATTTGATTTAAAGGTCCATTGGTATAGACACTAAAGACATTTTTTGAATCTCATTTTACTCATTTTTATTAAAGGACGCCAATAATTCTGGAAGGTAATATACCAAAACAATCACAGCTAAACTAAAATCTGGCACTCACATTCTCTCCCACGGGCAATTTAGACTCACCAACTTGATATATTGCGTTTTCTTTGCCCCGTAGGAGGAAGCCTGGGTATCCTGAGAGAATCCTGAGCAGGATAAGCGATAAAGGATAATGAATGAATTAATGAAATTTGGCACTCATCCTGAAAAGCTGAGCTCCGATGTTTTCAATCTCTTCTGACGCACACATTTGTATTGGTTGTTTGAGTTCTTCGAATGTGCTTAGCAAAGTCTTAGGATGACAGGCGCAGTGGCTTAAATCTTAAAATGACATTAAGAAAAACAACATTTGAATGTAAGAACTGTTTGTCGCTCATTTGAGCAAAATGGTGGAGATAAAACTGAAATGCGTAACTCCTTGTTATGTGTGCAAAAAATGAAAAATGATTCTTGTTTTTCATAATTATTCCAATAATCTCATCTCTGAGGATAAAATATTCCCACAGGAAGCCCTCAAATCCACCAATCCACGCCCTACGATCAGCATGTCGACTCTCCTCCCTGCATCCTATAGGTCACTGCGAATCACACATCATTTCATGAGAGTACGGAGGAGGAAGAGGAGGATACATGTTCCATGAAACATATTATTTATTTCCCCTTCTATCACAAAGTTATTAATAGAAACGTCATAGATACTCGGCTAGGCCTTCACATGCGTGTCGTAAAAAGATCATAGCCAATAAAATAAAAAAACTCAAACAACTCAAATCCCATCTAGACTCTGCATTTAAACTCCACACCATAACAACAGACCATAAATAATAAATGTTATTATTATAAACACAATATCAATGTCGATATGTTTTATTGTGTCTCTTCTTAAATTCATTGTCCTCGTGTGGCATCATGGAGATACGTGGCTTTCACAGGCTGCATTAATATACTGTTTAATGATGGAGAAACCACGCACACACACTCATACTCACACACGCACACACACAGACACACACAGACACACACAGAATTCTTATCCTCATAAAGATAAGGAGAAACGGGAGGGAGCTGTTTAAATATTAAACCAGCAGAAATCTCCTCTGGAGATGATAACCTCTACACACACACACACACACGCACACACATGCACACACACACATGCCTCATGCGTGGCCAGGGGTAGGCTGTATAATTCAACAAATTTTAATATTGCATTGAATGCATGAGGATAAAGGAACTTTAAATCGTCCAGATGTGATGATTTGATGGTCCGGTTTGGTTCTGGTGAGGGATTTGCAGAGAGTGAAGGCGAGGCAGGAAATAGAAATTTAATTTAGGGCTCTTATCTTAAAAAGAATTAGATCAGAAGTAAAATGTCTCCCCCCGACAGCAGGTGACCCACTTCTCATTGTGATAACTCAAATTTTAATATTTTCACTTTGCCCAGAAGAATTCAATCCGTGACTCACAGCGTCAGAGGATTATATCCCAAAAATCGATGCAGTCAAGGTCGGGTGCTCTGCTCTCACATTTGTGGATCTTATGATGCAGAAAACTCAAACCCAAGTCAGGGTTACGCACTACATTATGTGAATGTCATACATTTATAAATTCTCCTCATGCAAACCTTCCAAAATTCACTTATGTCAGTCATTTCTTGCATTATAAATTAAATGTATTATTATTATTATTACAACATAATAACCACGTTTTAGATCAGGTTTAATTGAGATTTTTTGAAATCTATAGTGAAAACTCACCTTCACTGGTTGTTTAAAGAGGCTTGCCAAAGTCTTAACCTCAAAAATCGGTGGAAGATTAAATTACGTAGGAGTTAAGTTTTATAACATTCATTGATTTGATCTAAGTTATATTTGGATCCATTTGTCAACACTGTGATGTGATTCTTGCATATCTTCAGAAATTCATTCTCGTATTTAACTTTCCAACTACATCATGGCTGTGTTTGGCATCAGAAATTACTGCACAACTTCCTGCAAAATAATGCTCCAAATTTCCCAAATCCTAATGAATTTAATTAAAATTAGTTAATTTAATTTTTCTTCAAATATGTATTATTAATATGTTTTTACTATATATATCTAGTAAAAACAAGTATTCGGCTTGTGTTTGTCCTTAAAAAGTAATATGATATTAATATGGGTTTTAATATTATGTATTGCATGGATTCATATTTTAATCCACTCATCAGTATATCTTCCTAAATTCACCTTTTGAATTACCTTTCCTTCAACATAATACACAATTTCAGCTTCCTGCAAAATAATGCTCCAAAAAAATGCATGAAAAGTAGGTGTGAAATATTTAACAAAATAGTGGATAAATGCATTATATTAATATACTTTTGATATTATATATTACATTTGTTAATCTGTGAATCCACTCTTTTGCATATATCCATTGGTCCACGTTTTTAATCAACTTTTTTTAAAAACATAATAGTCATGTTTTAGTTTAGAAACCGCAACATACTAACAATTTCCTGCCAAATACTGTTCCAATTTTAACAAAATATTTTTTCTTGATTCTGATGCAATCTTATTCTGATGCGTTTTTCTCTCAATTCAGTTTTTCTGTCCATTATATCGCCTTGTCTTTATCGTCTTTCTCGTCAGTGTTGTCTTGGGTGGATGTAGACACTGAGAGATCTCTAAGAGTGTGATCCACATACTGTCAGAGTTTTCCTCTATCTCACCACACTACATCCACAGCGTCCTGGGTCCAGGCTATTTGAGCTTACTCGTAATCAATTGCCAAAATGCAGTAGTCTATGAAAACGTAAAAAGTTTTTGTTTGCGTTTTAAAAATCTATCATCACACCACAATGTTGTGAAAAGGACCCTCGCGCACAGAAATCCTCAGAAACAAATAAAAATGCTGTTGTTTGTGTGCCAGGGCTCTAGTTGTCAGAACGTTTCAAAGTTAACAGAGAAGAGGTCCATGTTTTCAAGTTGAAATACATCAGGGATGTTACACCATGTGAAACTGGATGTAGCCTTGACATGGAGAAGAGGTCACCAGGGGGCACCAACCTTCACTGAGCGTTTCAACTGTCAACTTCCCACTGAGTTTCCAACTGGTTAAGTGTAAACTGCGTCTTATGAGCAGAGAGATAACACAGTCCAACAACAGACTGAACAATAGCTCTTGTAAAAGACGCTAGATCCAATATGTAATTGAAAACCAAATCTCTGAATGTGACCAATCAGGAGCCGGCTTTTTATAAGTAGTGAGTGACTGCCGCCATTTTCCCCAGCAGATGCCTAACAGCGACAAGAGTATCCTTTTTATGTAATCACAAAAGCCTTTAGCTTTCCTGTTATGCTGATGCCTGCGTACCCCCTGCTGCGCCTGAATGTAGTTGGATACCCGCCCACGACACACACACACACACACACACACACACTCTTAAATACACATTTACACAGACGGAGGATGATGAAGATAATGGTTGCAGGCAGCCAGGCTTCTACATACATTTATTCAGAGAGATCAGTTTTAGCCCAGCCCGCCATAATCACATGACAATCATTCTGAGTGTACTTCACAAACCTCCACAATGAGTGTTAAAGAGAATGGAAAGGAATCAAAGAAAGGAGAAAAAAAAGGAGAGAGGAACGTCCATCAAATCCGTCTTTAATTAGGATGCTTGAATGGCCCCCGCTCAATTATTTATAGATACTCATGACTTCATATGGTTTTAGGTCACAGTGGGAGGGGCTAGGACACTCCCTGAATACGAAGGGAATAGGGAGAGGCGAGGGAAATTAAATAAATGTAGAGAAAAGGAGGAACGGAGGAAAAAGAGAAATTGGAGAGGACTGTATTTAGTTATTCATGTTAAAAGACTTTATTATAAGGAGGCCGCGAGGAAAGCAAAGAGGAAGTATCTTAATAGGAGAGGAGGTGGAGAAGGAAAATTTGGGTGTATGGGAGAGAAAGAAGTTAGATGAGGAGAGTGGAAAGGAAAGAAGGAAGGAGGGACATCAATGGATGAAAAGTTATGTTTTAAGGAAGAGGTTAGATGAGGGGATATAGGAAGGTAAGGATGAGGAGAGTAAAGAAAGAAGAGGGTGGAGGGGGAGTGGGGAGGGTATAATATAGGAGGACAGAAGGGAAGGCTAGAATATTAATGAAAAAGGAGGGAATAAGTGAAATAACGCAGATGGAGAAGGAAAGGTTAGACTTTAAGGAAGAGGGAGAGGTTAAAAGAGGAGGAAGAGAATGCATGGAAGTGGATAAAAAGGCAAAAAGGAGGAGGAAGGAGAGAGGAGAGGAGTAGGCTGTACGGGAGAGAAAGATGATATGAGGGGACAAGGAATGTGGGGAAGAGAAAAGAGCAGAGAAGGGAATAGAAAGTAAAGAATGAAATATGACAGTAACAGAGGAGGTGAAGGTTTTAATTAGGAGCAAGAGGTTAGATGGGAGTAAAGGTAAGATAAGGAAGATACAATAATGATGAGGAAGAGGAGGAGTAAGGTACGTTGTACGGGGTTAGAAGAATCGGAGGAATGGAAGGTTAAGACGGGGGAGGAAAGAAAAGAGAAGGATGAAGGGAAAAACTGAGGAGATGGAGATAGTATGGCTGGATTTTAAGGAAGAGGATGAGGTTGGATGTGGTGGGGAAGGCTAGTGAGGAAGGACATAGTGTAGAAAGGAAAGGAAGAAGTTGGGAAATGAAGAAGAAGGAAGTGGGAAAGTTTATAAAGGAGTTTAGGAAGGAAGGAAGATACAGGAAAAGGAGGAAGTTGGAAACCAAAGAAAAAGGATAGGAGGAGGAAAAAAAAGCGAGTTTTGACCAGAAAAGGATAAATAAGAGGAAGTGATATGAAAGGAAAGAAAGAAAAGGAGGACATGACAGAAGTTGTTGATGATTGATCATAACAGTTACAAAAATATCTCCTTTGTTTACTCCTTCCAGCATTTAACGTCTCGGAAGAACAGCACCCTTTGGAGCAGTTAGCCCTGTGATAATTAGCACAACTAGCTTGACTTTATCGAAGAAAACCAACACTTTACTTTTTATATTGTCCTTTCACCTGCTTTCTCTCTCTCTGTCTCTCTCTTTTCTCTGTCTTTCTCTCTATCCTCTCTTTCTCTCGCTCTCTCTCTCCTATATCTCTCTCTCTCCTATCTCTTTCTCTCTCTCTCTTTTTCTCTCTCTCTCTCCTCTCTCTCCTCTTTCTTTCTCTCTCTCCTCTCTCTCTCTTTCCCTCTCTCTTTCTCTCTCTCTCTATTTCTCTCTCTCTCTCCCCTCTCTCTTTCTGTCTCTCTCTCTCTCTATCTCTGTCTATTTCAACAGATTGTTGTCATTTCTCTCTCCTTCCTACCATCCTTCCCTTTGTCTCCTCTGTTCTATCTTTGTTTCACCATCCTGCCATGCGTGTTTCATCACTGCTTTCCATTCTGGGTCTCACCCTCTGGGGACAGTAAAGGTTTCATGGGAAGAGACACGAGTCCTGCTGGGATTGAAGGGAAAACATGACTGGAAAAATCGGGAACAAATGAGAGAAGGATGTTAAGGTAGCATTTTTAAGCAGACACTATTTCATTCTTATGCTTTTCTACATCTTTCAAGAAATGATCAGCAGTTCTAATAATCCAAAACCTGTTTCCCGCTGAAGATATGGCATTTTAGTCTGTCCAGTCAGGAAAAACTGTTCTCTGCTATGAAAAAATCTGGACTCGACAAAATGCTAAATATTATGCTACCATCGCTGAAAGAGGATTATCTGCATATTGACATCGTATAGAAGGGGGACGGCCGACCCGTTCGTCAAGATCAGGGGTGGGTTAAGAATCGAAACCAAAGCAATTTGGAAAAATGAACCCTGCTTGTAGCCCAATGTCAGTGTGGATAGGCTCCAGCCCCCGTGACCCTGAGAAGGGTAAGCGGTTACGGATCATGAATCGATTATTATTATCTAGCAGGCATGGACATGTCCCTCCCGCCCCTCCCGGGATTTCTGCCCCTGGCTACAACTACAAAGATGTAAACTCCAGAAACTGATACAATTAATGAAGTGGTAGTATATCATATCTAATATCGGTATTATCAAGCTAAAGTAGGGCGAATATGGTTCAGGGGTTTTAATATTCATGTGATTTCTTTTTATCAGGGGAAGTTTTAGGTATATTTGTACCTTCAAGGTGACTTAGAGTGTCCTGAAAGGTGCCCATAAATAAGATGTCTTATTATTATTATTAATAAATCTTGTTATGATGTCACTGCAGTTGGTCCAGAATGTATAAAGCGTTGTACATGACCTTCCTCCTCCATACCATATATACAACACATGTCTGTTTCCTCGGGATTATATCCATGCCACTTGTGTGGTGTAAAATAGAGTTGGTGAAGAAACTTACAGTGGACCAATTTATCGATCTGACATTAATAATAGGAGACAGGCTAGTCTGAGATATTTTCGATCAATGCTCCGTTTCATTGTCCCACGCAAGTTGGACTTCCATCCCTCCTATTGTTGTGTTTTAAAGGAAACATTCCTCTTCTCGATATGTATGGGACTTTTTGTCTCTGAAACAAAAAGGTCCTGGAATATCGGAATTTTCAACACTAACACATTAGCACCTAGATAATAATAGCGCAGACAACCATTCAGAGGAGATGGAGCGCGATTTTGTTTAAAGGGACTGGGAATTCAACCATTAACCGGAGCCGACAGAGAGCGGCTGATTCCCAATGTTTACTCTTAATCTACGGTTGTGTTTTTTAAGATTAGTCTAATGAATCTAAATGTTCAGCTCCACCTGCTGTGTTTAGATTATCAGACGGAACATCTCAGTGGCACTGACGACCCAGCATGACCTTAAATGTATACAATGAGGGATTTTTGTTCATCTACTGGCAGCGAGAAAGAATCCACTCTCACTTTGAAGATTCTCCAGTATATAACACACCGGCACTGAAGCAGGTTCCCCGTCGCCACCATTACGTCAGCCGTCTGCGGGTAGATGATTCGGGCCACTGCTGTTTGGTCCAGCATGAGGATATTTAGACGACTAAAGTGATTTTTAGTTTGTATCTATAAAGTGGTAACAATATAAATTAGAGAACTTTGGTGAGAGAAGAAGTAATTTGTGTAAAATGTGGACCTTAATGGAATTGAGAGCCTTTTAGGGCGTTTGGACATTTATGAGAATTTGGTCCACCTTCGGGACAGTGAGCAGTTCTGTTAGAAGTAAAGACAATGAAGGTGCCCAAGGACGTGTTTTAGGCACGTTGAGATAACAAGAAGGCTTGTAGAGGTTAGGTTTGTAAGGGTTAGGGGGAGAACGGGTTTGGGTAAGAACAGGTTGGTATCATGAGGGACATTTTGTGAATGAGAGGAATATTTGAGACTTGATGTTATAAGGAGAAAGCTTAGGATTGGGGGTAATTGTTAGGTTAGGTAACTGAGTTTATGCTCAGGGTTATTGATACTTAGAAAAAGACAGGTTTGTCATTGGCTTTTGTTGACCTTAATAAGGTTTAGGTTTGGGTTATGACTTAGGGTCATACATTTTAGAACATGTTAGTATCCTGAGGACATTTTGGGAATGTGAGGAGAGGTTTAAGGCTTCTTGGGATAGAGAGAAAGCTTTGATTTAGGGATTAGTGTTGGGATGTTAGGGGATTAGCTAGGGTTAGGATAGTAGAGGGTTAAGGTAAGAAGATGTTGCCATCATGAAGAGATGTTTGGGACTTCATGAGCTAATGACAAAGTTTTGGGTTAGGTGACTGTTGGGGTGTTAGGGGTGTTTGGGTTTGGGGTTTGTCTTTCAAGAGCTGGGTGTTATGTGTTTTAAACTTGCTGGTATCCTGTCAGCATATCGGGGAAACGAGGACATGTTTTCGGCTTAATGTCACAATGATTGTACTTGGGTTAAGGTGAGGGTTGGGGAGTAGGTTTACTGTAAACAAAATCTTGATATATTAAGGGAGAATTGGAAAGTGGGGACATTTTTGGAAGGTGATTATGTCTAAGTTTAAAGGTTATATTCACGGGGTTAGAGTTTGTTAGGGTTATGGCTTGTTGTTGTATTGAGAAAAGTGGTATAGCTGTTAGGGTACGTAAGGCTAAGAACAAGAATATGAACATGTTGGTATCATGAGGACATTTTTTTTGGACTTGTTGTGGTTTGTAAGATTCAGGGTTAGAAAATGTTGGTAACATCAGGATAGTTTGGAATGTGGACACATATTTTGAATGTTGAGGACCAGCTTGATGCTTATTTATAATTAGAATGATTTGGGTTAAGGAAGCAGAATAGGTAACAAATGTTTTTTAAATGAAGACTTTTTTGAATCAAATGAGTGTTATGTACCAGAGAGTTTCATTTCCTTTGATGAATGATCCATTTTACATGAAACTGTGTGCTTGATGCTCTATTTCTATGCAACCTGTTTCCTTTATTACATGATGTTCCTCGCTGGTATTGATTAAAACTGTTTTCTGTGAGCTCGTTGGAGCGGGTCGCTGCTCAGATGGAGGAGAGGCGCGTAAACAAGATGACACATTCACTAATGGTTCATGTGGATATTGTACAACATGTCAGCTCATTATCAAAGGGCAGACCTGCCTCCCTCTCGTCAACCTTCCTCCCTCCCTCCCTACTCCTCTGCATCGCTCGCTCCATCTCTGCCTCTGCCTCACTGCAGCCGCATGTATGAACTTTTCAGGTCCCAGCACAGCATCTCAATGGGTTTCATTCGAAATGAAGAGGGGTGAACAGGGGGAATTCTGAGGTGAGGGGCCAATACTTTTTCACAGTACGGTGTAATGTTTTATCTCTATCAGGGGAATTATTTAAAAATTACATGAAGCCAAACAACCAATGCTCAACTGCTTATCAACTGCCGACACACACACACACACACACATACGGCGGGCCACAAACATGTTACATGTCTGCTGAACCGTCTGCCACTGGGTGCGGTTGGTGACGGCGCCCAGTGGAACAGCTGAGCTGAGAAGCAACATTGTGAAAGATTTTCCAATCTCCACCTCCACTGTCGCGGGACGAGTGTGTACCGGCTCCAGATCGACTGATGTCTCCGCGGTGTCCCTCAACGTTTGTCCCTTCACAATATATGAGGATCTCACTGATCGTCCCGCCTCAATTTCCAGCGACCGAGGAAGTGGCCGGTATAACCGGAGATGACACTGACAAATGTTGTTGGTGTGAGTCTGTCTGTGGCTGTCACTGACGAGGGATTGGACGAGGGTCAGGCTGGTGATGATGATTCCGTCCCAAAATACAGATTGGTTCCCTCTTGAAGAAGTTACTGCGTTCCTCGATGGCGCTTTTGGGACTTCTGTGAATGTAGCAGAGTATTTTCAAGACCTGAAAAAGTATATCCGGACGGCGTGCGCCTTGCAGAAGACTGTGGGTGAGGATGCGTTGGATAAATAGAAGGGGTTTCGTCCCATGAAGCAGCAGAGGCTGTCTGCGTCTGTGCTGCTCTGTCCCTCCTACTGAAAGTTTTTACTTCTAACTTACTGACTGTTTGAGGAATAGAGGAAAAACAGGAGAACATGTTTTCAGACCTCAGAGGGTTGAATAAGATATTCAATTTAAATCAAGGCATGAATTGAGCTTTAATTTAGACGTGACTGTCTGATTGTCGTGCTGAGAACATGTCAGGTAATCAGTTACAGATCCATCATCAGCAGGAAAACCCCAGAGGTCCTCCGTTAATGAAATATTAGACACTCTTCTGTTTACTGGCATCCTCTCGTTGCCTTGCTCTATTGCGGTTCCTCCCTCTCTCTGTCTCTCTCTCCATTTAGGTTTCCCACACCATTCACTGATTTATTCATCGCCTCCCTTTCTCACTTCCCTGCGACTCGCAGCACCTCTATTTCCGTCCTTGTCCCAGAGACGGCGCCGGAGCTGAAACTCCAGCAAACACATCACACTCCAGCTGCTCGCTTTCATTCCCGTCACAGAGATTCATTATTAGAGAGAGATTTCACAACAGCGTTGCAACGACAAGACGCCATTTCTTGTTTTCTCTGAACAAGCAGCTCTCTGATGTCGTGTTGTCTCCCTAGTATGTAAACATGGAGTTTTTTTTTCTTTGAGTTGAGTTCATCCTCCATAGATGCTCCTTCCCTCGAACTTCCTTTCTCTCCCCGCCCGTTCTTCAATCTAATTTTCCGGACATTGCCTGCTCCTGTGCAATTTTCTGCTCTTTCTTTCGGTCTTGGGATTCCGGTTAGACGCTTGACTGCAACATGCAGAGCTTATACTTTTTCTAAGTACGAATGCCATTACGGTGTGAGTATTATATCTGTACTTTACATCAAACACACTTCTGATAAAACAATAAGTACTTCAGATGCATATTTGGATGGCTTCACTAACATAAGCCTAACGTGGGACTAGCTAAGTATTATGATACGTCATGAAATTGTCACAGCCTCATCCTGTCCTTCCTACTTACTCCTACCGTCCTCCCTAATTCCTTCTTTCTCCCTTTCTTCCTTCTTTCCGTCCTCCTCCCTCTCTTCAGGTGTTCCTTTCCCCATCTTCACTACTTGCCTTGAAATGAAGACCCTTATTTTCTTGAGCAGATAATTCAGTATTTTCACCCTGGAGATTTTTATTTGTTCTTTTATTAGTGACACCAATGGAATTGGGAGCAGGTTGAGGTAAAGGTGGCCCGTCTCCTCTCATTTCCTTTAAATTGCGGGACAGATACTTAATCAGATTTGTCTGAAGCTTTGAGAAGAATGGGGTTTGGGTCAAATTGATGGATGTTTGGTTTTGGTGGGGGTTTGCCATTCCAGTTAGCTTAGACCAGAGAAAACGTGATTAGATTGTCGTAGATCCAGATCAAGTTTCAGACATATGCATTTTTATTGACCTTCTCCAACACATATTCCAACAAGTGCAATTTTCCTTTTACTAATGTACTTCTACTCTGGTTTGCTGATAATACCTAAAATAAAACTTCAAAAGAAAATACCTGCACACCTACATAATTCAGTGTATTGGTATCAATATTTGATCTTCAGGAGGACAATCGTTTGTGAAAGCGAGAATTTATCTTGAATCTGGGGTTCCTGAGCGTCTTGGAATAGAAAGCACAGACATCACACAGTAATAAGTTTTATCTAGAGATTCATACATAGATAAGGATATCTACACCAGGAATTGGAAAATGTATCCAGTGGGAAGAATAAATATTAATGTGTACGCAAGAAGAATAACGATTCTTCAGATCGTAATGTACGGACCTGAATCCCATATTTATTCAATCAAGGACTATATGTGAGGGTTGAAAAGATCAGATATTTTTTTCCCAAGGCCTAAAAGACTCTGTGGTACATTAAAATGTTACGTCGCTTCCGGTTCAGTGAATGTATCCTTGGTTATCATATTGTGGTTAAACCCAGCTAATATAAAAGCATCTCCAATTTTAGACTAGATTTGTCTGTTCCCACAAAGTCTGATACTATCAACACTCTAGATAACACAAATATATGGAAATGTACCATTTTGAACTTTACGAGAATGCTCTGTGTATCTTTTTAATGAATCCATCCATCTGCAGCGGCAATGTAATATTGGTTCTCAGTGTTTAGGGAAAATGCTTCTTTAACTTTCTCGAGATTCCCATTTACGCTGCCTGACAATGGAGGAGTTGTTTCCCTTTATTCCACCCATCCGTGGAAGTGGAAGATCTCAGCTGTTGCACCTATTATACAACAGCAGAGTTAGAAACAGAGATGGAACCTTTAGGTTATGTATATACCATTCCCAATACTTTATGCTGAACAAGGACGTCCCTCTTGTTGCGTCTCCCCAATTTAAAAATATACATATTTTGGTCCGATTTTATTCTTTTTTGAGTTTGGAACCATCTGCCTTAGATCCTTTCTTCTTTGCTCCCTATTTACCTCTTTTCTCCGTCCCTCCCTTTGTAACCTCTTTCTTTCCTCGCTTTAGTTTACCACCCTTTCCTCCTCACCTCCACGTCGCCCACCTTCCCTTCTTGTCTTGCAATGAATTCCATCATTTTCTTGAGCAGATCGGTCATTTCCTACCAGTATCTCGCAAATGGAGTGCCGATAAAAAATAACTCAATTTGCATTTACACATGCTTGAATGTCGACAAATGTGAATTGTTCCCTTTTCAAATTTAAAACAAAAAAAGACATAAATTACCTTCACCGTAGAGTTTTATTTTCATCAGCATTGTCTGAATGTTTACAAGATAGAGTATAACAGTTGACCTTTGGACTGGTCCTAGAGGTCAGTAGAGGTAGTAACAGAGCCAGAACTAGGATGAAGGGTAAACGCCTTATAACGTAACATAAGATATTGGGATGGGGGTGTTTTACCACAGTTTAGTTTAGTCTGAACAAAAGCTTGGGTTTCATGGAGGGGTTTTCATTCCAGCATGTTGTGCAATCTCTCTGCTCTAAATTTTATTGTGGTCTTCTCTGACCCGTGATCCATCCTTCCATCACACTTTGTTAAAATCCATCCATCCTTTTTTGCGTATTCCTGCTGACAAACAAACCCTCTAATGGACATGAAGCGCTAATGCATATCCTCTATTGTGCAGGTAATTTACAAACCTATAAAAATACTTGGAAATACGGCACCTCCTCCAGCTGCTGTAAAATCCTGCTTTTACACAAATGCATTATTCATATTAACATCAGCCAGATCACATCACAGCAGGATCTGCATACAAATAGATCCCCGCGCGAAGTTTTCAGACAAAAGAGCAGAGATATTTGACAAAATTCACTTTCACTGATCTTTAATATCCTCAGCCATTAGGCTTATTTTTTCCATTTCCTGCAGGGGTGAGGCAGAGCGGATAAATTAGAATCTCCAGCAACAGCCTTCCCGCCCATCTGTAATCATCGATCTGACTCTAATCCTCCTGCTGTTAGTGTTGAGCACAGATTGTGAGTCTGAGGAGTCTGAGCAGCTGGATTTTATTCCCTCTGTTCATCAGGAAGGGATTTACACCTGGAAGAAAGGCGAATGCTGGAGATCTGGATCAGCTTCTTGCAGATCTTCGGTTCCCGCCTTCTCTCAGAGCTGGCTGCTGTGTTCAGGTGTCATGCGGATTTGGTTCACGTCAGTGATCCGCCATTTCACATTCTTTTGCAGTTCCACACAGCTCTTTTGTTCAGATACTCGGTAAGAACATGTGAATCCATATTTGAACATGTTAATATTAGTAAATCTTATTTAGCCCAAAACGTCGCATAAGAATGATCCTGGCCTGAAGATAAGAGATGATGGCTTCAGGATGACGTTCGAAAAATCAGGGCTTGAATGCGGCCAAAAGTTTAAAAAAAGCCAAGTGAGAGGATTATTGGGAGCAACAGACTCAAGGTGAATGCTGGGTTCTCCAGAAATTGAATTTATTAAGCTGCTGACAAACAATCTTCAGGCACACTAATAATTCATGAGGAAGAACCGATGGCTTTTAATTGCTGGGGCCTGTGTTGGTTAGAAAAAAAGAAGTGAAAACGGAAAAATGGTTTCTACCCGCAATGAGTGCCTGAAGGGCGTCTTTAGAGAGGGTTTTAAGATGGTTACATTTTTGACTGCGTGCCTGAAAGAAGGTAGGTGGCTTTTGTTTTCCTACAGGAAGAACCCTTAGTGCAGAAAAATTCAAAATGTCAAAAGCAGAATATTCCAATTAACCTAAAACGGAGATCAAATTAAAAAAGAAAACTCAAATACAACTTTTACCAAACCTCAAGCAACGCAAGGAAGAAGAAACACGGTTTGAGGACACGAGAAAAAACAAAGTCTCATGACAAACAGCCTACTGAGCCTGAGGATAAATTATTAAATATGCAGGGAACTAATTTTGAATAAGTAAGGAAAAGAGAACAATGACAGGGAGTGTAAAGCGGAATATAACACCGGAAACGGAACCTTTAAAACTAAAAAACAATCAGAAAAATATTAATAATAATAATAATAATAATTGAAATAATAGACTAATGAACCCAATCCAGGACATTTAACATAGAAAAAATACACAGAGACCACAGTCATTCCAATAAAATTACATTAAACATATTTGGAACATCAACAGGGTCAAATTAAATCCCAAAATGTGCCACATGTGGCCGTATTTCCAAGTATTTTTATAGGTTTGTAAATTACCTGCACAATAGAGGATATGCATTAGCGCTTCATGTCCATTAGAGGGTTTGTTTGTCAGCAGGAATACGCAAAAAAGGATGGATGGATTTTAACAAAGTGTGATGGAAGGATGGATCACGGGTC
This sequence comes from Lophius americanus, assembly GCA_037951165.1. Taxonomy (NCBI): domain Eukaryota; kingdom Metazoa; phylum Chordata; class Actinopteri; order Lophiiformes; family Lophiidae; genus Lophius; species Lophius americanus. Next base: position 1,921,121 of record JBBDHG010000116.1, read on the forward strand.
AGAGAAGACCACAATAAAATTTAGAGCAGAGAGATTGCACAACATGCTGGAATGAAAACCCCTCCATGAAACCCAAGCTTTTGTTCAGACTGAACTAAACTGTGGTAAAACACCCCCATCCCAATATCTTATGTTACGTTATAAGGCGTTTACCCTTCATCCTAGTTCTGGCTCTGTTACTACCTCTACTGACCTCTAGGACCAGTCCAAAGGTCAACTGTTATACTCTATCTTGTAAACATTCAGACAATGCTGATTACACAGACAGGAAGAGTCCTGTCTAGACGACACCTGATGTTAGTCTTTGGATTATGTGTGACAAAAGGGGTGAATTAAACCCCCGACAAATGTTTTTAGGAAGTATTCCCCATGTAATGTGCCTCCGAGTGTGAACACAAGAAGAAGAGTTTCATATTTCATTACCAGAATGCTTTGCGGTGTCACAACTTAAATCCACAGGAAGTCAATCATTTCAAGTCATTTCCATTCAAACTTTATTTATATAGCATGTTAAAAATAAGCAAGATCGACCGCAGGGCTTTACAAGCTCAGTAGCCAACTATCGAATGGAAACCCTGCTTCAAGTACAAGAAAGCCTGAGTCGGCCGACCAAAATTTCTGACACGGCAGTAAAACCCTCAGCAGAACAAACGACGACAGTCCTGAGGTCATTATCAAGCTCGAATTGGGATCAAATTTTTCTCTGTACGCCCGACTTAAAGTCTTTCAATACTTTAACAACCTTAAAAGTCAATAACAAAACCATTTTTTTGTGTGGAGTGAATTTCTCCGGACTCAGAAACAGGATTCCACCAGGGTTAGTTCCAGTTGATAAACAGATGCAGTATGCAGTATCTGGGTAAAGTAATGGACGACAGTCCTCCAGTGTGATGTGGCAGAGAGAGCAGAGCTGACTTCTTCTGTTAATTCTTTTTCTTCTGGCTGTTCTGGCAAACACACTTTTGGTTTGCGTTACAACCACCCTCTGGATTGGAGTCTTGTACACTTAATTCCTATAATTACCTTTTTTTTGTTCCTACACTATGCCCGTATCTATCACTTCTTAAATTCAGATGTAAAATCTCTCTCAGATTTACTGTTGCCTCCAATGATCTTCTCCATTTGGTTTTTCTGTGCCTGTCTTTCCTGTTGGTGCCGGGAACATTGAATAATTACGTGTTCTGTTGGTTCCTGCGTGTTACTCTGATCATTTCTAACTGTTTGGACCAGAGCCGACTTGAGTGAGTGAGAAGATTGTAGCTAGTCGTAGTTAGGGAAGTGGTTGGATTTCAGGTGTGCGGGTGTGCAGGCATCTTGATGGCCTTCAGGAGTGCAGGAGAAGTACATATTACCATGCCCAAATACAGTGAGAGGGAGAGTTAGAGAGAGAGAGAGAGAGAGAGAGAGAGAGAGAATGAGAGAGAGAGAGAGAGATTGACAAGACAGGGGTAAAAATAGACACCCAAAGGAGGAATAAACACGGGACTCACTAGGAATACGGTTGATGTACTACCAGAAGCCGTGACACTATTCAGGATTTAAAGAGGTAATTTCCCAAATATTCTAACATATTCCAGGCCTTTTTTCAGCTTAAAATATCCAAAACCACTCTTAATATTTATGTTTGATGTCCTATCTGGGCTTATACGTTCCATGTTTGGACATTCTTTTCTCTACTTATCTGCAAAGACAACAGACTGTGCATTTCAGTTTAGTTTGGGCCTTTTATTTAAACAGGTAGGTTCATTGAGATCTGGATCTTTTTTCAAGAACAAGTACATGAAAGGAACATATACAGATGAAAACAAACAGACAGACATGGAGATAAGTCACAGACATGTGTACATTATCACAATTGAAAGAAAACAGTTGCAGGTATGATTGTAAAAACCTGCGTACGGCTTTTCAAAATGTTCAAAAGAAAAAAGATAACCTAACTTTATGAGTTTTTAAACTTTGTCCATTTTGAAGCAACATAGTGTCTCAATCTTCTCTCTCAATCGTTGTGATCAGGAGGTTCAGCTAATGACGAAATGTCCAGTCACCTGACGTTGTGGTTACTGTTCGTAACCTGGTCTGCTCAGTGGTAAAACAGAAAAAATACCAATATTGCTATCCTTGCCAGATTGTTTAGATAAAACGACACCAGCCTGATCCTGGTCCAATCCCTCGTCAGTGACAGACACAACACAGACTCACGCCAACAACATTTCCTGAAGCTGAAGCCAAAGGAACAGTGACAGATTCCTCTGCAGCAGTAGAAAAAGCCTGACCCCCTTGAGTCAGAACGTTCTGACTGGCAGCGGCCATATTATCATCACCAACTGTGTCGTCGACAGTGACAGACCTTCATGACTTTTCTGAGGTAGAACTAGCCCAACGGCGAACATCTGTCTTCACAGATGAAAGCGCCGGACTTGCTGCTGTCGAGGCGGCAGCTTCAGCCCTACTCTGCGCCCCTATCGTTACAGTTTAAGTAACAACGGTTGAATCCATAGGGCTCACCTCAGAATGATTTGTGACTACCGCGGTGTCATCCCCTGTTAGATCAGCGTCCTCCTCAATTACTGGTTACCCCGGTGACTGTGGCTGGACGATCGGCGACATCCTCATTTGTGTTGGTGGGACAATGATTAGTGTCACTGCAGAGGCAGTTGACGACCCAGAGCCAGTGGACACTGGTCTTGTGACGGCGGAGCTGGATCTGGAGGTTTTACCACCTTACAGAACATTCTTCGACATGTGGCACATTTTGGCACCATCCTCTAAATTCAATGTATTTCATTCTTCCAGAAGTTGCCTGGTCAGCATGTTAGATGTGGGCCTCAGCAGTGGAGACAACTGGATGAATTCTCCGTTCAAGGGTCAAGCCATTCCCATCCAGCCGGGCCACATAGGACTCATCCTCCACTTTACACTTCCCCTGTTCACACCGATGGCCCAGACGATCTTTTCTTCATCAATCAGATCTCCCATTGTGTACAGTGCGTGCTGGTGGGTGGATCAAGACCCTGGGACAATCCTTACGCCGTGTTCTTCAGGCAATGGCTGCCACATCACAAAGGGCGGTATCCACAAAACTTTATAACTACATGAAGAACAAAAAAAGGATTGCAAAGTCTCCAAAAAGACTCCCTAAATTTAAAAAAAAACTAAAATTAAAGGAACAGTTGGAAGTCACTTTGGGAATAATGAGTCAACCGACTGTTAGCGAGTGAGTGACGCATGGCTGCTTGAAGAGCGGCCCGTGAGAGAGAGGCAGAGCTTCACCTGCAGATATGTTGAAATAAGTAAAAGTGGAGTTGATTGCATAATTAGCTTAAGGCTCCATCACAACACCAGATGGAGACAGGAGGAGAGTCTCTGGCTCAACTTGTTCTCTGCATTCATTCATTTTCTGGAAGCGTTCCTACCAGACACTCAATAAAGCTTTTTCCTTTTCCAGCTACAGTCTTTTTTCTCATTTATTGATGTCTGTTATCACTTTTTTCTTCACTTTGTCTGAAGTCATATCTTATGAAGAGGATAAGCAAACTGACCAGCTGGTGGTCGCAGCAGTTGGCATTAGCTGGTTCAGGCACTGATTTGGGTCGGGGCGGCTCTGCTGTTCACCACTGAATTAAGATTAATTTGATATTTTGAATATGAGCAGTAGGCTGAATACTTTTTGGTGATCTGAAGAAAGTCTTACGATGTTAAACTTTCATTCAGAGCTGAATGAAAAAACTAAAGTTGGTAAAAAATCTCTGGAGACTGATAAACAACGTATTTTGTTGTGCTTGGAGACCTTTCCCAGAAGAATGTGGATAATCACGCTCTAGGGCCAACCTTTTGCACTCCATGGAATTTGATGGTTATCAGGAATGACACATCCTCATGTCGAAAAACTTCTGGGTCCCACATCTGACCACAGAGTCTGATCCTCTCTTTAAATATTAAATGTCTCTTATTCCCTCTCTGCTCTGATTTGTCTGGATCATTAAAACTGTGGGTGAGAGTGAAATCCTCAGAGAGAGGTTAATGTTAGGCACAGCTTTTCATTTTAGTTTTTGCTCTACTTATTGGTTTAAATTGAGTGAATAATTGGTTGAAGTGAATTAAATGCCGTGTTGATGTCTTGGATCCATACTAAGGGGGTTTTCCTGACCAACTGGTTTCCAGAACACCGTTTTTCCATTTGTGCTTTCAATAGGAATGTAATTCAGATGTCCTGCGTCCTTTACGGTACCCGGTCCCGACTCTGATCCAATATGTATTACATATATATATATTCTATGTACTATATTCATAACATAGAATATATGTATTCTTGTGCTTGGCAACTCCACGCCAGTTGAAAGATCGTCATCACGTAATGAGATTGTTACCCCACGTCAGTCAAACAGATTAACAGTACAGAATGGACAACGGTCCTCCTCAAGGTGAGGGAGGTGTTGACAAGTCAACAGGAGGTTGACTGCTGGAATTAGTCTTCAACAAGTTTTAGTTCCGACTCCCCCGCCAAGGCCAAACCATAACTCAAATGTCTCCTCAGACTACCCGACCCATTCCCCAGTGTCCATCCGTCATTCTGACCTCTCCTGGTCCGTTCCCCACTCCTCATCCTTCATCATCATTTATTATCTGTAACCCCTAATCCTGTTCAGGGTCGCAGGAGAAGATTTGTGGAAATATGTTCTGTAGCTTTCAATCAAACCTTATTTATATAGCACTTAGATAAAGTAACGTTAAATGCTTCACGAGATAACAAACTAGAGTGCAAACACAAAAGTAACCACGGTTTAGCAACAATTCATGTAGATTTCTCGATTAGAGTCTGAGTTATTGCCAGCCTCTAAATCCACCGACAACTCCAACTTTCTGAGTATCTCTCGAAACTCTGTAGCCTCTCCTTCCACTTTAGTGTCTCCTTAGCCAGGGTATTAAAGGTGTAGTTCATCAACCTGTTTTCCCAGTGATTATTTTACGTAAAGCCTTTGTTCCATATGCAAAATATATATTTATATATATTTTGCATAACCATGGTGTCTCTGGACACATAAGACCCACAAAATGTATTTTCAGTATCAGTAACATGTAACTATTTTTTTGTGTGAGTAACCTGTGATTTAACCCGAAGAGAAACCCAATATTTCTATACTTGTCAAATTTTATAGATAATAAAGGCTGAAGCATTATTTCATCACAGTAACACCATGAAACAAAAAAATGCGTGAATTTGTTGATAAACTTTTCACGCCATCAAATTTGATAGAGATACCACAAAGTTGGATTGCCAAAGTACTCAGAACATGCCAAAGATGGAATTTTGAGCCCAGAGAGGGATTTTTGGCAGCAAAATACCACCTTTGTGCACAAGGGTCAGCTATATACACATACTGCAACCTTTGGCTGTAACATAATCCTAGTATTTTATTAAGATTTAGCATTGTGCACAATAAAAAAAGAAAAGAAAACGCTATCCAGAAGCCCGATAATGGGCCTGTTGTGAAGTACGAGTTACATTATTACATTATTATAACTGCTGACAGGTGAAGTGTGATTACTATTGATTACCTGGCTACCACGGTTACCTGTCAGGGGGTAGGAACATTTGTCCGGAATTTGATATATTGGAAGCAGGAAGAAGGTGAAGCATTAGCGTCTGAGGGACTTTGACAAGGACTAGATTGTGATGGCTAGCGTACTGGGTCAATCTCTAGAACTGCAGGCCTTTTTGGTTGTTCCTGGTCTAAAGAGGTTAGTATCTACCAAAGCTTTCAAAGGGGGGATAACAGGTAACACTGAGCTCATTTGTCACGGGGTGCCCAAGGCTCATATATAATGACAGGGAGTGAAGGCTGGCTTGTGTTGGACTGTAAGGTTCGGTGTCAGATAGCAGAGTACTCACCCTCAGAGGTCTAGCGAGGTAAAGACCCAATGAGCTAGAGTTGTTTTGGTGGCAAAAAGGGAAACGCACAAAATGTTAGGCAGGTGGTTATAATATTATGTATTCATCTGAAAAATAGTTTAGCCGGTTCCATTTCTGTGAATCTTTTTGTAACTGGCCACTCCATGAGTCTCCCGGTTTCTGATGTTACCCCTGTTACTGCAGTGATCAATTCCAAATCGGATCCGACACCGTGACATCTGATCCATCAGCACTCACCCTCACAACCTTGAATGAGCTGCTGAGCTCCTGATTGGTCGATGGGTCTCTCTACTGATTTATTGAACAGTTCTAAACATTGCCTCAAACGGCGAAATCTCTCCATGGATACGTAACATTTAAATAAACTGACCTCAGAGATGATGATGGCCCGGATCTCCGATTGGACTCGGATAGCTTCATTTCCCGAACAGTGGTTAGAGTAAATGACCGCTCTGCCTCCATGCGGCGTGACTCCTGCTTAAACCCGCCATGTGGGCTAGAGGCTAACAGAGCTGTCATCATCTTTGTCTGACTCTTTTCTCCTTGCTCCATTTCTCTGCGCCAACAGGCTGAAGATGAACCATGAACATTTTGATGAAGTGCTGCAGGCTGGCACTTACTGCTGATATCCTGAATGAGTTCTTTTTATGGCCGTAAATAGCACAGCATGGGGTTGAGGAAGGGTTTAAGGTCACATTTTGGAGAAAAAAAACGAGAGGGCATGTCTCCAACAAGGCCAAACAGTTCTACATATAACAGTCTGGCTTTTAACATCAGTCAGTTAAAGAATATATTTGCATCCAGTGATCAATAACATATCTCCCTGTTATGTTAATATCTTGGATTCACATAAAAAAAAAAGTCCTCCTCTAAACCCTATTTTTACCAAATCTTACGAACCAAACAACTAACTGACCCGACCGACTGACCAGCCAACTGATCAACAGACTGTCCAACCAACTGATCAAATGATCAGCCAACCAACCATCAGCCCGACAGACCAGCCATTGCAAGCTTATCAAATAAGGTGAAGAAATCCAGAGCTAGATTTAAAAAACATTTTTTTATCCACATTACTCCTTCAGAGGTACCTATAATGCGATAGAAGCTGCGTTAAGGCAGCTGATTTTTTCTACCAGAGGAAGCATCTTTGTCCTGGGACACAATATTTAATTTTATTTTGTATGAATTGATTCCTTATTTCCTCACCTTTCTCACGTGTCACCCTATTATTCTTTCACTCTCACGTATAAAACCCTGGAAAGAGAGTCAATTTTCTGTCAGGTTTTCAAGAAATTCCCCACCTCTCTTATACTGGTGACACGTACATAATGTAGAACCTTCCCTGTTGTGGATAAGAATGTTCAATAGTACGGAAGAATCAAATGACTTTTAAATCCTCCATGTTGTCAGTCAATTCCTTTTTATTTGTGTGGTCCTTCGCTGACTGTATTATGGGAGGACTACTATCAATTTCGCGGCCTTTTAAGCCAATTTATGCTAATTACAACTTAATAATGCTTAAACTACCACCCTGTTCTGTGATAATGAATTCTAAATCCAAAATAAGTCTATTGTTCCAATATAACGATCCTTCTTTGTTAAACCCTCATCATTTCAAAACCACTCATGATCATTTAGGCTCCTTAATAAACGTCTGGAAGACATATGTGGGATTTAAAACCGTTGTTAAAAAACAGCAGTATTCACTTCTTCAAATCCCTCAGTCGTTTTGCTGGTTTATAAAACAGGTAGTTAAGGGGAAATTGGAAAGTCGGTTGCCCAGATAATTTGTCACTGAAACAAAGAGCCGTCATATTTATTCCAGTCACAGATGTTTCCAAGTCGTGAGGGCCGGACTGAGTGAGGACAATCTGCTTGACACATCTAGAATGCTCTCATCAAATTTGGGCTTGGTTCTGCAACAATGTTTGCAATTGTGGCTTGATAATGAGGGGACCAGTACCGCATTACTAACCTTCAGTTTTGATCGTTTGCTTTCAGAACCGGGCTAGAACTAAAGAGTTTACCATACTCAGTCGGCCACCAAGTCTCTTGATGTTTGTGAATAATTACGTCTCTTTGATTTGATCCAGCTAAGTACTTGGGCCAGCTGATGAGAATCATCTACGTTAGTCCTCAGAGGGAGACCAAGCAGGGTACTGGTCCACTGCTGAATGTCAATGAAGCCACTGGACGAAAATGACATGAAATCAAAAGGTTGTTTGACTTTGTGCGGCTGAACAATCACACGTGACGGTTGAGAGGAGAGTTTTTGGCCATGGGCTTAGCAGCACTTAAAGATAAATGAGAGCTGGAGCTGGACGGGTGTTCATACAAACTACTGCAGGGGGTGGAGGCAGAAGATTGTGAGCAGAATTTACTCCATTTCTATCATGGCATCAGAACAGATTAGAAAAAATTGACTAAAGTCACATATATTTGGAATTTATTGCAATATTAAATAGTTACTACAAACAAGAGCAACAGCTATCTGTGTTAAAATGATTTCATTTGTCTCTCCAGTTGAGCTTGGCTAAAGATCAGAACCCTCAAGCTAAACAAGACCAAAATGTTGCAGCTATTCAAGGAGCTCTGCTAGGCCTTCTCTTTCTACGCTAATGTGAGCACGCTAAATATCTGACTATACGACAATACTAACACACAGAACATTGTGAGCAAGATACATAATATACATAAATAAGACAATGCGATTCTGTTAAGCTTTAATTTTTTTATTAAAGTGGATTTAGCTAATGTTAATTAAGCTAAAATCCTCAGAATGACAAAGCTAACATGTTAAAGACCGGTTGGTAATTCAGTGTGTTGCGTTCTAACATTTGCAAATTACTACTTCACCCATCAAACTGTGAGTAGGGTTTGCTTCAGAAGGCGATGTATGTAAAAACCTAGGATGGGCGTGTACAAAAACATTTTCTGGTTATTAAACAGTACTTAACATGCTATTCACATTTCCCTTTATAAATCACAACCGCCTCAAAGAGGCCTGCAGTATGTGCAGACATACAGCACCATTCTTTTAGTGGGTGCAGTAGGTTTTCTTTTAGTGGGTGCAGAAGGCTTTATGCAACGCCCATAAAAAGTCCAAAATAATGTCCCTTATTGATGGTAATGACTACTGATTCATGACGACTGTTGTCATGAAAAAGGCAGTGAGAAGTATTAACTCCACACACAATGTGGAAATGGAGTTCTTATCGGAGATAGATGGAAACGAGACCAAAGGTGCTGTTTGGAGGACAGACAACCACGAAGGTCTGAGAGAGGCGGGAAGCGTTCGGCGCAGTGAAGGTGATGATCCGACTGACAAGCTAACAGAAATCTGTCATACTCAACCTAAATTGGACATTGGATGTATAGCAAAAAAAAAAAAAAACAGAAAAAGAAATGTGGCTCGACTTTGTTGCATGAAAAAGAAATGGCGCCAACAGAGCAGTGTCCATGCAAAAGGTGTGGACCCTTCATTTCTAGTTGGCAGTTTCTGGGTATCTCCCTGAGTGGAGTGATGGAGGGGGACACCGATGCCTTGTAAACACACAGGATAACAACTTTTTATTTGTTTGTTTGTTTTTTTTAGTGTAAAGCAAATATATTATAGTTGTGTCGAACGAACATATACACAAAATAATGTACTTAAACTTGGACTGTATTTACATCCATCAGGACATAATTCACATTGCCGTTTTCTTCTTGTTGCCGTGTCCACCAGGGGGTCCTGCAGAGAAACAGGATGTGCCCCACCCTCCAACGGCCGCCTCCCAGCTGCTGTTTTGCACTTAGAGAAGGAAAGCAGCTTAATCATCAAAATGTTGATCATGGCTTCTACCATGATCAACATCCTCCAACAAAAACAAATCATCCACCGAGTGTCATTAAGCTGTAATTACTATACTAAATAATTGTATGGATAAATAATGAACACATTGTGTAACACAGTATATGATATATAATTATAAAATCTGATTCCTGCCTGATAGGCTTTGGAAATTTGGAAAGTATTTACTCCTCAGAGAAGATCAATCAAACACCTGTTTGATTATTCATTGTAAAATTGGACGATTATATAGTCTGGTTGTAATCCACACTATTTTCTCGTTATATCCTTCTACCGTTTGAGTTGTAGTTTCCCCATTTCTCCAGTTTCTGTACGTACAGATGGTTCAGAGTTTACGTTGAGCAAATTCTCCTATCTACTTTTTTTTTTTTTAGAAATCCTAGAGATTTCATTGAAAAAGGCGTATGCCTTCTTCTGTGGTTGCACCAAGTCTACAAATGAGACCCCTGATCACTACCAGCCTTGTTCGTTGACATCATCACTTCGATAGAACATATTCAGAAGCAGGACGTTGGTTTTAGGTCTCAACAGTAGCACACAATGCCAAAATAAAAATAAATTCCAACAGGGGATTGAAAACCATCAGTCTGGTATGGGTTCAAAATCTGTTTCTAAGGTTCTGAGAGTCCAATGATCCACAGTGAGACACATTATCTACAAATGGAGAAGACTTGGCACCATATTGAATCTTCATTCTGTATACAGTAGTGGTATTATTTCTAGATCAAAGGCTATTTAAATGGAACAAATCAGCTTTTTCCAACAGACTTCTCCTGATTTTAGCCATGAATCCTCCATGGAGAGAAACATGGCCGTTTTTGAGTTTTGGGCGGGTTTTTTTGGAGCTATTTCATCTCTTAATTTAGAAACTTTGCAGGAGCGCACCTCTCAGAATATAAACAATGAGCATTTGAAGAGTCCTGAAGGACTTTATTTCCACATTGAAGTCCCTCTCCATCCTTGTATGAAAAACACGCTGAAGAAGTGTTTCATCTTCTCATCAGTTTCTCATCATTTGTTTGCTGGTGGATGTGAAAGCAAGTCCTTGAGCGTCATCGTATCCCTTCTGAACCTGTCAGCGGTGAGTTCGGCGGGCGCTCACACCTGCGAATCAGCTCACTGGAGTGTATGAAATGGAGATTAAAGCTGTGCTTGGATTGATCATGACTGTGTTTATTTCCCTGTTGGAGCTGGAGCGAGTGTCTTTTCATGTTAGCGCTCTTGTACTAATTTCTAAGTGTGTATGTTAACGTGTGTTTGTGTGGGTATCTGTGTCTGTGAGTGTTTGTACGTGTGTCTGTGAGTGTGGGTGCGTGTGTGTGTGTGTGTATGTGTGCGTGTTTGTATATATATGTATGTGTGCGTGTATGTGTTTATGTGTGTGCATGTGTCTTTGTTTGTTTGTGTGTGTTTGTGTGCGTGCGTTGAAGTAACCCGAGGCTAACTTTAGAGCTGTGACCAGGCGGCTGTGAGCTTCCAGCAGTGTGTGGCGAATCTATGACTGGTGTAACATTCGACCACGACGTGTCAAACATCAGACTGGACTCCCACCCCTTGTGGCCGTCATTCACCCATCAAGTTGAATTCCCTGGTTAGGCATCGCAGACTCTCGTTTACTTCTCAGCGGCCTCTTGAGTCGAGTTTCCCTTCATTGACAGAGAGACTTCATACTCATCTGCTTTTCTTCTGCTCAATAATAAGTCTGATCTCCCATTTCTCAGATTATGCGTACTTAACCTTCACAATCTTCTGAGAGCACAAAACAGTTATTCAGCAACAACGTATTCATCGTCTTCTTTATCATTTAATGGAGTTATAAAGTGTATTATAATAAAGTGTTTCTTCATCTTCTCTCTGCCGCTTCAACCTAAATACAGGAGAAGTCGCTCTAGAGCCAGAGTTCAGTTTGTCCTGATAGGCGACCATACAAACATGGCAGCGCAACATTACAAGCCTTCGTGGAAGTTAACACGTTTGTACAGTTTTTCAAAAAACAAAAAAAGACTTTTGTGATTGTATGTTGTGAACGATCTAATGGCTTTATTCTGCGCCATACTTCTGACCACGTTTGTTTCCATGGATGAGCAGGAGTGAAATCAGCCCATGGTCATTAAACCCGACAGGAACCAACACAACAATAAATTACGCTGAATGGTTTGGGCAGTTGAGACACCAAATTCCTGCTATACCTCCAACCTCCTGGTAAGAATCTGTCCCGGCTTTCAGAGGGTTTTTACTTTCTCCATGATTATTTGAAGCTGGAGGATTTGAAGCCACTGGGGGCTTCAGAGCACAGCCACCATCTGCTGCTGCTCCATCCACTTTGCTGGGGGGGGGCACCATCCGAGCGGAATTTTAGCAAAGCTGTCAGATTCACAGGATGAGAAAGTCAAATCTTTCACTACAAATCAGTGTATTTTTTTTTTCATAGTCACTCTTCTGAAAGCCATTGTTTTGGTTTTTAAAGCGATCTGTTAGATGTTCTGTGGAGATTTGAAACATGACGCTGGAAAAAACAAAGTGGGACTAAATAATATTCATTAAAATCTTGTGTTTTTTTTAACCAGGCTTGCATGATTAATCATCTTAGCTAGCTGTAGGAGTTTTGTTAATCAATTAATAAAACCAGGGTTGTTTTTTTTTACTTTGTTTATCTTTGATTCTCTTAAGTTTATTTCTTGTATTGCTTTTTAGCAAATGCACCAGATAAGCTTTGATGATCTCCTACATCCTGTCATCAGCATTCCTATACTTGGTAATTGATTGGCTTGTGGACTATAAAATAGTCATTGTTGTCAAGTTGTTGCCACTTCGACATTATCATGATGACATCACTACCAGCAGCACCGACAGCTCTCTGACGTGTTTTCGGTCCTGGTCCATCGGTAGACCCACTTGATGTTGAAGCTGGAGACATTCAAATACCATAGTGGGCGGAGCTTGTTTGGTAGGACTCCAGGATTATTCCCACAATTCTGTTGCAGGACTTCATCACTTTGATCTTGAAGGCTCTGCTTTCATGGTCTGCATTCGTACTGCAATTAAAAATGTAGCGAGACCTTCTGCACTGCGGGAAGTTTCTGGCCTCCATGTACTCCCAGAGGACACCTTTCTTACAATTTGACAGGTGTACTGACCCAAAGATTCAGGTTTAGCCAATAATCTAAGAAGCAGTGACATACAAGTGAAATATCATCCATGCACTCTGGTGGGTTTCCTTGTACAATTTATCTGATCCAATCTACTTTTGGACGTAATCTGATTTAATAATAGTCATAATCAAGACTTTCTTCCTGATTAAAAAGTTGAGAGAAACCCAGTCAATTCCAGTTAAGGTGACCTGATTATGTATTAAATGACCTGGAAAAATGGGTTCAGGCTGAGAGTGAGGAAGGACGGTCTGAAAAGGAGATCACGTATTCTGCTGCCGGGGATTACCAAGTGAAAATCCAAAGTTGAGACAATATCAGCGAGAACAAAAACCTTTATTCGTTGCAACAGCGTGGAGGCAGAAACTGGACGCTGACCAAAGCAGGTTTTAATCACGTTATGCAATCCTCCGCTTCACGCTGATTATTTGGCGCTAATCTGTTTTTCTAAGTCTCAAAAATGCTTATGAAAGTTCAAAAGTACATTTTTTTACAAAGGGAGTCATGTCCGTCCAGCTAGAGAGCCTGATATAAGCCTAAGGATTTGGTGTAGACAGAAAAATGGAGCAAAAAATCAGAGACTCTTCGACTTCAAATGATTAATCGAGTATTAAGTATCTGCGGAATGTATCACATTTTTCTAAAGTGTGAACTAAGACACCTTTGTAAGGGAAACATTTGTCTATTTGTGGGTTATTCGGCTCCCTAGTGACTAAAAATAAGTTAGCTCAAAATATGTGACCTCATCTTTCTCACTTGTTCGTCTTTCTGTCGTCTTAGAGGCTGGGTGACTGGAAAATGCTGCTGCTGTCTGAACATCTCTGAGCGGAAATGGAGGCTATGAACGCAGTCAACACCTCTCAGGATGAGCTCCACCTAATGCTCCCAACCGACGATGAGCTTGGCAGCCTGGGTTACCATGACTACGACCCAAACAACAGCGTTAACCAACCTGTCCCGCCCACCTTGTTGGAAGGAGGGAATTTTCCAGAGGATCCAATTAAACTACTGAGTGTCCAGGTAGAGGTTTGATGAACTGGCAGTGTGATTTATACAAAATTGTGAAAAAGTATTATATGTATCTGAGACTTAACTGTGTCGGATCTTCAACCAGAGTAAACTCATAATAAAAGTTTAGAATGCCACATTTATTTAAAAAGACAAAAGACTTTTTCAAAACCCATATCGCCAGCATGGAGAAGACTCCGCCCCCCTATGAACTAAATCCTTTAGACCTCCAAAGCAAATGAAACAGCTTGACTGGACCCACCCAGACCAGATCACTACCATCCCTGTTTAAACACACCATCACTTCAATAGACCATCTTCAGAAGTAGGAAGCTTCTGAAGATTTGTGAATCCATAGTGTCACAAGTAGGACACTATGCCAAAATCCCAAAATATTCCGAAAGGTGGTTGCAATCCAACATGGGACTTGACAGATCCACAGTGAGTCCCATTATCTACAAACGGAGAAGACTTTGCAGAATAGTGAACCTTTGCAGAAAGTGAACACCTTCCAAAATTCCTTCTAGAACACCGTGAAGACTCATTCAGGTAGTCACAGAAGATCCGGAGAAAGCATCCAAGGATCTTCAGGCGTCTCTCACCTCAGTAAATGTCAGAGGTTTTTGGCTCCACAATTCCAAAGACACTGGTATGGTAAATGGCATCATGGGAGAATGTTGAGGAGAACACTGCTGTCCCAGGAGACCATTAAGGCTGCTCTGAATTTACCCCCAACACACCGTGATGATCAAAATATGAGGAACCAAAAAGGGAGCACAAATAAAATTCCAGTGCAAAGTTACCTTGGCCTTGTCATAACAACATGTGTGCTAACATTTGGGCCTTCTGGGCCTTCCTCAGAGCATTAAGGGAGGCTGAAGATCAGTTTATAGGGTGGTACCTTCTGAGGTCATATTAGAGTTCTATGAGCCTGGTTGGCTTTGGTGTTAGACTGGAAGGTACCATTGCTGATCCTCTGGTGAGAACTTTGTGTGACTTGGAGTTGTCTGTAGTCTTTGGTTTTGCAAGTTGTAGGCTTTTGCCTCTTTGTAGTCAGGGATCTCTCCATCATATTTCCAGTGATTATACTCACTGAATTCATCTCCAAATATTTCAATAGACATAGTGTCACAGTGTGACACTTTGTCTTCCATTTCTTGATCAGTGTATAAAATGTCCTCACTCCAGTCAGTTTATTAACATCACTCTGCTGATCCTCAGATAAGGCATGAGGTCATTTCCTTTATCTTGTAGTTCCTGATCAGTTCAGTAGACTGTAGGTGCGTTCAATTCAGTCAGTTCATTCAAATCATCAAGCAATGACTTGGCCTTGGTGGAGACGGTCCTCTGTCTTCTGGTGGCAGCTTCACCTGCAGACCTTAATGATCCTCAGAGCTTCTAGGAGAATCTTATTTGGACTAATGGGTGAAAAGTTCAACTCTTTGAAGACAGGAGTGCAGTTCAATCTGGTGTAAACCAAACACAGCATTCCACTAGAAGCACATTAGACCTTGTTTGACCATTACGTGGTCAAAGCTAGAGCTGGTAGTTGAATCTTGTGGCGCCCAATGAGATGCTGATGGTGGGACCTGAAAAGATCCGTTCTAACTCACAAAACCTCCAATGTTGGAAAACTAAAGCAGTTCTGTAAATAGCGTTCCAAACTTTGACACAGTGATGTCAGAGACCAGTTATCAGAATCGATCGGTTGCACATGTTGCTGACAAATGAATAAAAACTAGATATGAGTTTCAGGGGGGTGAATACATTTTCACACTTTTGTCTAACCTTTTTGTCTCTTGAAATAAAATGAATATGTTGTTTTATGTTAAATTTTGTTTTTAAATTTCGAGAAAAGCCAAATACTAACCTCTATTTCTTCATTTGGGTTCCTTTCAGGTGGTATTGATCTTGGCATACAGCACCATTATCGTACTGGGAGTTCTGGGTAATTCCCTTGTCATCTACGTCATCTACCGCTTCAAGACGCTGCGAACCGTGACCAACTTTTTCATCGCCAACCTGGCTGTTGGTATGTTCACAAACCAGCCGCCATGATGACTTAGACGTGTGTGAGCTGTCGGGCGCTGATGTCTCTGATGTCAGGTGTTTGATTTTTGGAACACTGTAGCGTATATAATTAATGACTAATATTAACATATCTGAAGAGGTTATATGTAAAGAAAATATAAAAGGGAGTTATTGTGCTGAGGACAGGATAGAATACCGTTTTTAGGAGATCTCCCATGAGGTGCTGACGCTTGTTTCAGGTTGGTCCATACGACTGGGGGTGTTTTCATAATGAGCAGAATGCATCCTTTATTTGTGGGCTGAATCTAATTTTAATGCCAGACAGAGAGAAAAGAAGGATCAAAAGACACTTGTGATGTTCTTTTGAAATGATAATCTGCTGCTTTGATGAAAAATAAGACAGAATTTTCCACCTTTCCTCATCAATTATGATCTATTACATCATTCCTCCGAACATCTTGTTCATCACGGTCCATCTGAGGACATATGGAACACAAGAGGATCTAAATCCAGTGCTAAAAAAAGACACCACAGAAGAAAAACACCCTACTGCCAGAGACGAGAATAACAAGCCTTAATCAGAAGAAATAAAAAAAAGAAAGTTACTCTCTGAAAAGTCGTACTGCAGGATCCTTTCATAATGTTTCTCAGAGCAAAGAACTTCAATTTCTTAGTCAAATAACATCATCCAATACGGATCCGTTGAAGTGTGGACTCCACCAGCTTTGAAGGTAAGCTGTGGATTCTGGTACCAAGACTTCAGCGGAAACTTTAAGTCCTGGAAGTTGTGAGGTGGTGCGTCCAGGGACCTGACTTTTTCCAGCATATCCCTCAGATACTGAACTGGGGAATATAGAGCAGACCAGAAATTCTCAACCAGACCTTCAGTTAAGGAAATGTTCTGACCCAGTCCTATAGCCATCATTATCTGGTCCTCCTAAAAGTCTCTCAAATTCCTCTTTGTCTATTTTCCATGCTTACAATATCAATTAAAGGACAATGTGATAAACTTGCTTAATAGTAAATTCCACCCACTGACAGGTAACCATGGTAACCAGATAATCACTGTTACGGGGAACTTACCTGTCAGTGGTTATAATGTTATGGGTGATTAGTGGATGTCCTGTCAGGTGTTTGTGACGTGTTGGTCAGTTTGTCTCCTTGCTGATCCACTTTATTTAAAAACAAATGAACTGAACTCATTGAAGACGTTTCCTGACTTGATGAAGCACGTTCTGAAAAAAGGTCATAACTGGCCGAATGTCACAATAATAGTATCGAATTGTGAAATTGGTATAGAGGTCTTTTTCATATTAATCATATCGTACCACCATCATGTACAGTCCAGGTTGTGTTGCCTGGCAACAGGTTTGATGTCCAGATTCACACTTTCTACCACAGGTTCAAATGAACAGAACTTTAAAAGAGCACATGATGTTAGAGGTAACTGTTAGTGAGTGTGTGTGTGTGTGTGTGTGTGTGTGTGTGTGTGTGTGTGTGTGTGTGTGTGTGTGTGTGTGTGTGTGTGTGTGAGTGTATGTGCTAATGATAGCCGGCGGTTGGTTTGATTTTAAACCCAGAGAAGCAGAGCCGCTTCCTTTTACATAACATCTAATTATTTCACCAAGTCTTGTGAAGTTATGCTGCAGAAAAACATTTCTGGAACTTCATAGAAATCGAATAAAACAGAGTTATAGAATTCTCCCAAACAACCGAAGAAAACCAGGACTGTCAACAAACTGTAAAAAGACTCCATCCAGCGGCGTCGCCTCAATAATCATTGTATTTGTATGATGCTTTCATCCTCTGATCAGTAATGCCAAAATCCCCGGATGTACAATTTTGTCACGTAAATTTTTACTTCTACTCCACTACATTTTTCAGACAGCCGTCATTACTAGTTACTGTTTAGATTTAACTTTACATACCTTTCCTGTCCAGTGAAAACAACTAGATACATTTTTGGTAAACAAAGAGTCTCTGGATTTATTTCTGTGCTGTAGCAATGCATGAAACATTTTAAACATTAACCTGCTCATCGTCCTATAATGTAGTTAGATTACCTCAGCCTTTGACATTTACAGCAGTATCAGAGACCTACACAGTAATGCAGCAGCAACAATAGTCCTTTAACGTATAAAAGCTCAAACACTGGATAATGGGGCCTTTTATTCTTAAAGGATTCTTTTTGCACATAATACTTAAATACTTTAGAATGCTAAGATTTGGAATGCACTGGTACTGGTATAAGTACTTTTACTGAAGTAAGGTGTCCGAATACTTTTTCCACCACTGACCGAAATAAAGTTCCTATAATAATAACATTAAATGTGCACAAAGATAGCATAAAAGTAGTAACAAAGGATTACTCTCATACTCTCAGCACTTTCTAGAGGCGTTTCACTTTAACGTCACTAAAGAATCAATAATTATGTATAAGTTATTTGTTCAAGATCAACTTTATTGGCATTCAGATTATCCACCGTACAGTAACACAGCAGAACAAGATTATGTGGCTTTCGGTTCCATACACAAAATAAAGAAAACACAAAAGTAAACCGGAAATGAGAGAAATATAAAACATAAATATAGAAATTAACAGTCTGTACATGACATGACTGAGCAGGATTAGTGCACTGGTCAAAACAAGAATACATATAATAGCACAGGGAGGTTTTTGTTGTGAGTGGAGGAGTTTAGAGGGGATTCAGCATTCTGATGGCAGTCGGAAAGAAGCTTTCGTGAAACCCAACTCTTGAGCCCTGGTACCTTCTGCCTGAGACGAGGAGGGTAACAGTTCGGGACAGGGGTGGACGGGGGCTCGTGTCAGGCCGCGTTTGTGGGCACTTGTCTTTGACACACAAGAGCGACATCCCAAGATTCTTTTCCTTTGGCCTCCCATACCAGATAGAGGTAGAGATCTTCAACACGAGCCTTGTAGCGGGTGGTGAAGATGGCAGGGGGAAGATGTGCGTATACTTAGCGTCCATCAGCTAACTGTGCATCCTACGTCGGATGAGGAGAGCCCAATTCACGGATGTTGTACTTCTACTTGGACAAGTGTGCTCAACAGGCTCCAGCCCAAACGACCCTTAAAAGGACAACGGTTATGGATAATGAATGAATGAATGAATGAAATCCTTGCTGAGTAAGAAGGAATCAATTCAACCGATCTAACGTTAGTGACGGCTAAGCTCCGGGTCAAAGATGGCGCACATGACACAAATGTTAAATACCTGTGGAGTCTGCAGAGAGATCATTCCTGTGGCTCGTCATTTAGGAAGAATTGAAATTCCACATCATCCGAGCTGCAAGACGATGTTGAATGACGGCACAAGGGCATTTGGATAGATATTGAGGCCTCAGCCCGCCTCTTCATTGTTCACAGTGGAAGAAAACGCAGTCGGACGAGATCCGTTGTGAAGCGAAGTGAAAGAAACATGACGTCTTTCGTGACGGCATTAAAGGTTAAAGATGGCGCCGCAGCCCTTCCAGCCATGAAGTTGTGGCGCAGCTGAGAATATCAGAGACGAATGGTTTAGGGATTTCCTGAGCGGAGGAGCGGAGAGGGACGAGATAACGACCGACAGGACATTTAAGACAAAGCACAGTCATGAAAGCTCTGCACTCACTATGACAGCTAAAATATGGTTGGCGAGCAAAGCGGAGGAATATTAATCTCTGACATTTCAGAGCGGTCACGATCCATTAATGGTAGACCAACAGTCTGGACTTGAACGTTACATGAGCATGTGATATCTGCCTGGTTGTGGTGCGATGTCACGAGATCTGAGGGAACAGTGTCGTTTATTAGAGTCTCTTTGTTCCTTGATGTAGTGGAAGCGTGGTTCTGTGCTCTGACACCTTATAAAGTGTTTGCCACTATATATTCACCCAACACTCCAAGAGTTATAGAGAATGTGTGGCAGCTAAAGACAGCAGGAGGATCTGCTTCTGTCGGCTGTTCTCTTAAGGGGTCACACACCCGATCATTTCCATCTTCCTTTGTCCTCTGCTTCTTCCGCTGTTGCACCAACCAACTTCATGTTCTCTCTCTTCCCACATTCAGAAACCTCCTCTTTGCTCTTCCCCTTTTTCTCCTGCCTGGCAGCTCCATCTCCAGCATCCTTCTACCGATCCACCGTCTCTGAACCATTCAGCAGAGCGGCGCTGCCTACCATCCTGTGAACCTTTCCCTTCACGCCGGCTGCTACCCTTCTTAACAAATAAAACCTGACCATCTTCTCCACCCACTTTGCCCTGCCTGCGTCTCTCTTCTTTATCTCTTTTGTACATGTCTTTTGTATTATGTATTGTTGTGACTGACATTCATTCCACTTCTCTTCAGAGCAAACCTCAACTTCTGCACTACAGACCACAATGTCCTTCCCAGAGACTCCTGTCTGACCTCATCTGTCAGCTTGTCCACATCATAGCACCAAGAAAGGGGTTCAGGGCAGATCGTTGGTGCAGTCCCACCTTACATACTATCTGTTGTGTCTGGTACAGGATATGTCTGATAGCAGTATGGTAGTGAGGCTGGTGTATAGAAATGAAACTCAGGATGCACATAGGATGGGATGGTATTAAAGGAGATGGTGGAGAAGGTTGATACATGAGAAAGAAACAGTCAGTGACTAATTCAACAGCTGACTGTCTGTCTGAGTGTTCTGGCATTACCTAGCCTGATGTTTGTACAGGGGCCTTGCTGCTAGATGAATTTATCACATATGCTAATTCTTGGGCTCATCTATCCAAGTGAATCAGTTGGGCTAATAGAAACTGTTTAGAAACGCTAATGATAGCTAATTTGTCTGAGTAAGGTTAAATTGGCTAAAGTCAAGTTAGTTTGTGTCATCATGTCATGTCTCATAGTTTGGAGTGGAAATACTTTGGCTAACATTACCAAGTTAGTTAGGGAAACTGTGATGTGTGGTAGACCTACCAGATATGCTAATTTTAGCTGACCTATCCAAAAACTATTTGTTTAGATCATTTTAGCTGAGATTCATTTTAATTGGGAGGCTGTGATAAATGGTTATTAAGCTAATTTATGTGAGGTAAATGAGCTAATTAGAATGTTAAGTTAGGGAGACTGTGCTTCTGTGTGCATTGTAACATTATTAATTTGGCTTAAAGTTATTTAAGTTAACTTGTGTGTAGTGAATTTAGGAGAAATTCTAATGTTAGCTTAGCCTTAGGCTCAGGCATTTGCTTAGTGCCCATTCAGTATGTAAATCTTACACAGTACAAAGTTTCTAGCTGGTAATAGCGGCTTCAAAATCGTGCCACGCACATCCAAACCCCCCCTAGACTTCAACAACAGAGATCATCACACTTTTGGTCTAGAATGAACCAAGCTGTAGGGAGGTGGGATTAAGAGCTAGTCCTACGTGAGTTTTAAATCAAAAGGATTCCATATTTGGGACAATGAGGTTTTAAACTGCCTTAGCTATGATGTGGTCACAACTCTTCCTCCTGTCTTAGCTGGATTCTCTTCCACCTGCTGATAAGAGAATAAAGAGCACTAAAAAATTCAGATGGACTTTTTTAACATCTGTGAATGAGATGAAGTATAGTCTTAATTACATAAAGCAGATGGACAAATATTTCAGATTCGACAACCTCTCAGATCTAATCAGTCCATCAGGAACTCAAGAAGAGGTGAGGAGTTGTTAAACCCGCTGGAGTTTGGCTCTAGTACCTGGTGTATCATATGCGAGGATGAACGTCTTCACTAAAATATCGAAACAACTGTTATGGCAGTTTGCAGGTAGTGACACCAGAAAAGCCCCAAAGTTTGGTTCTTTTTTCATCATAGAAAAAGTTAAAGCAGAAGCATGTGGGTCGCCACCTCACAAGGGCCGACCTTCACACCCAAATCTGTACAATCCAACCAGGAGGCACACCATTGCAGTGGTTGGCAAGCCCTGGGAGACCATCTCAGGTGGTGATCCCCCCGCATCTTATCAAAATAGCCCCCTTGAATTATGATCCAAACCTAGACAAAAAAAATATTTGTTATTTTTTTAAATCTTGTGATAAAACAAAGATACTCTCTCTCTCATTGGCTGAGGCAGCAGTCCATTTATGTTTGAAGATACTAAGATATGAGCATCAATGTAAATGCAAGGTCCATTCGGTGACTATTACACGTGACTGCTGAGTTACCCAAGTAGTGCCTTTATTTTCGGTTCAAGTCTTGCACTAGATGGAACTCGGAAATAAAATGAAATGAAAAACTCTGAATCTTTCAGACTTTCTCTTGTGTCAGAGCGATTTATATCAAGTCTGAAGATATGAGAGTTCTTACAACCATTTTGAAATGCTTTCAGCTTTGGCCCGGAGAAGAGGTCATAATGGGGGGTCCATCATTCATGGAGTATTTCGACCCTTCAACCAACAATCTTGTTAACGGTTCGGCAGTAATGACCACAATCACTGCCCCTCTCCTCCATGTTTCCCGGCACTCTCCTAAGAGATGCTCTAATGTGTTCTTTTCTTTCTTTTGCTGGTTTGTGTGGGCCTTCTGGAATGTGTTCTTCGGCTGATACATGCATTGGCAGATCTTCAGGACTTTGGTATGCATCCTGTCCAAAGTTCTCCTCTGTGTATGAAATACCCTCTGTCTTTATTTGGACCTGCTCTAGATTTGTCCATGTTCCGGGCAACCACCGCTGTCTTTGAGGATCCTTGAAAGTGGAATCTGAACAAACCACTTCATGCTTAGACTTTAGATTAGTATTATTATTAGATTATTGTTTAGATTGGAAGACATTGGAGCTCCCATCAAAGAGGCCTCCTCATTTTTAACTGACTGGTAGGGAGTCAAGTATTTGACCCCTCCCAAGGGGTTTCATATATCAAGAGACACTAGGTAACAAATCTACAGTTGATCCCTTATCACTAATCAGCAAATGACCAGGTTTGAATGCCGGAATGTCAGAAATGTTCCAACCATTTAAAAATGGATGAAGCCTTGGACTGGAGCTGGGGTCATCGGAGGGGCACCCAACCTCACGGAGTGTTTCAACCTTTCTACAAATGGCTCAGCAGTTGTGGTCAAAGTCTTCACGTCTTTTCTCCAGGCTGTTAGCTAGTTATACTTGCCCCAGGCAGAACTCAATAACATATTTGACAATTATTTAGTCTTGGTAAATAGACTTACAGGCTACAGGCTCACTTTGTTGTTCTTCAACATTGTATTGAAATGCAAGATAAAAAAAGGCATTATTGTTTATATGTGGCGACCTCTGGAGAAAAGCCTATCCTTTACTTTATCTGTTTCTTATCTGTCTCATTTCTTCTGTCTCACACCGATCACTCTCTACCTCCTCCGACCCCGCTCGCCTCCTCTGTCTCTGCCCCGAAGCAATACAAGAAGTAGAAGGCCACATTTCGGAAAGAGGAGTAGAAAGATTCAATGTGACCCCTGCACATCTTAAATTTCTCTCTAACATGATTTGGCACTATGCCCTTATCTCATGCCAAACATCTTGAACTGTTGGGGTTCAGAGGGCCAAAGAGTTCAGGCTCTCCTGTACCAGACAGGAAATTGAATATGTCTCCACCTGTGGTCCAACTCAGTGACGAATAGAGCTGGACTGAACCCTCCCGAGAGTCGACTATCGCATCTCTGTTGTGATGGCAACATTTAAAGCATAAGACTATGAGTGTGAGAACGGATAGATATATAAGGGAATTTTGATTTCAACAGCAATTACCAATATTTTTTATCCTTCAAATTTCTTATATCGCGTTACCGCACTCATTTTAGGATTATAATTGTTGCTTCTGACGATGTCAGGGTCATGGTTCAAATGAATTCATTTACACAGAATAGTCTATAGGCTGCATGAAAAAATGGATTAAAAACATGTTTTTGATTGTTTTTGGTAGACGATAACAGTCACACACCCATACATGAATGCCTATGTGAAGTTTCTCCTGCAGCATTCTCCAAGAAACAAATGCAGAAAATGGCAAGTTGTGAAAAAAAAAAAAAACACTGAAAAAAAACACTTCCTGAAACACTTCCTGTAAAAAAACACTTCCTGAGTCAATACACTTGTACAGTGTGTAATCCACTTCTTCGGAAGCACCATGATCCCAACTATATATATATATATATATATATATATATATATATAAGACAATAACATCCTTTCTTAAAGCTGGAACTCTCACTGTAGTCTGTTTTCTAAAAGGGTTCGCCAGCAGCCTCTCTCATGAAGGGGCTCAACCTTTAGGGGACTGTATTTGTATCGCACCTTTCTAATCTGCACGACCAATTCATGCTTCACAAAAGGGGTCAGCTTTCACACACATGCATTCGGTGGTGGCAGAGGCTAAGGCAAAATGTCAATAATGTTCTGGTTAGGGGACAACTGCTCCACTTTCCTTTATCTCAATCCGACCCATGTGTCCACATGCGCCACCAAATGAGATAAAAGACTTACTTTGGACATACAACCGAGAGATTTTTGTTGAAGTTGTAGCAACAAGTCGGTGTTTATTTGGTTTGTTGATCTCGTGCTAATGTGTTAACTTGCATCGGATACATTCTAAATCTTTTTGCTTAGGGGCGATATGTAAATGATAAATGTGCCTCTCAAACTGTTTGCCAGTGGACTGTGAAGGTACTTCAGATGGGTCACCAAAGGTCAACTGGATTACTGTGAAAAAGACTGATTAAACACAACTTAAATATATTAGAATATTTGATTTTATCCTTTATCTCTTTTGCTTTTTCTGGTTTGCATATTTCTGAGTTTTATTTAACTGAATGTGTTTCCTTATTTTCTCAAACGTAGTGTAATCGTGTAAAATGGGCCACATTTTTTGTGGTGATATATATATATATATAATAATTTTTATGCTGTGGGTCATTTAGAATACCAGCAGGAATTCATTGAAATGGTAGATTTCCATGAATTATAAACCAGACGTTTAGTTCAGTTCCAGATGTTGGCTGACGCTCAGCAGATGCTCACACATTCACACACTCAACACTCACACACACACACTCAAACACACACACACACACACACACAGTGGCATGGTTCTGGTTGTCCTGACCATGTGACCTGCTGTGTGTATGCTTTCCTCGGAGCAGATGGCATGTTTCTCTGATTGTAGACGGAACTGATGCTTTGTCCTCGGATGACTCAGCTCAATCCTCGACGGCCCTGTCACAGCGGATTCATCTGATGCTGTTTCCTGATCCGTGACATGAGGAGTTATTTCTCTCTGCCAAAGCATGAGGGAACATGGCTACAAGAGAAAGAGAGAAAGGAGAGTGGAGGTCTCTGAAAAAATGTAAAGTCATCCCTCTGTAATTATTCCGAATATAAACTATGTCATCAAATTTAGCACTTTTGACATAATTCCCTTACACATAGATCTAGTTTTATCCCCACATTATAAACTAGGAGTGAGAGATGTCAACCTCATCAAATCTGAACCTTAAAGGCTTCCTCAAAACCTTCCATCAATCTGTGAAAGATTGAAACTACATGAGCAGAAAAGTCTGAATGAATAGCAGAGTAGCAAAAATGCAGTCTATTAAATGAAGGAATACTACATCTTGAGCTTAAGCCAACCGCTGTATCCGCTAGATCAACTGTCCCCCACTTCTGGGCCATGGACCAGAACCAGTCTGTCTGTACTAAACCTTTCTTTGCCTCTTGGGATTTGGAAAGAGACTGAGACTAAAGAGAGTGTCTCTAACCCGACCCAGTCAGATCGCATATGACCCAAGGTGCATACAGGAGTGGATGTGTAGTCCGATAAAGAGGTTCCTTGGCAATTGTCCGCTTCATTGTGGGAAGAAGATAAACTCCTCATGCCTGCAAATGACGGTGGGCATTGGAAACTAGGCTGGATATCACAAGATGGCCATAAAAACACTTTTCCTGTAAGATATATCAGTGAAGCTTGGTTTTCTGCAATGAGGGCAAACGAAAACTAGATTGTGGAATAGACTGGCTGTGGAAAATGTCTGGGGTCTCGTAAGACAGTTGCTGCACTCAAATAAGCTTTTTTATTCCCTTGATAATGTAGGCAGAGCATGTATTTTGCAATAATAATTATTTGAATGTGAATTTGGACTTAATTCAAAAAATCGTTAAGATTTACAGATTGAAACTCAACATTTGGCCAGGTCACATTTTGAAATTTGTGCCATTTGCATCATGCAACAACAAATTTACTACTACTCTTGGCTTTCATTGATTGTGGATGTAATCTCACTACAAAATAAAAATTGTGTCACGTTTGGTTTTAATCCAAAAGCGAGCAAACCTGCATTCGGTAAAACAGTGTGTCCAACCATTCAGCCTAACTATACAAAAGACTAGGGAACCAATTCACACAAAACTTTAAGGTGGGTTGGGTCTTCTGGCCATGAAAGATGAGATAAGCGCCATTCTAGTTCATTACTGTTCTGTTTTAGATTCGTACACCACAGGAAGTGATTCCTAAAAGAACAAATTGTGTTAAATAGTTCCAGCTCACTGAATTAAAGGTCTTTTGTGTTTAAAGGTACTCTGAGCGCTGAGTCTAGATTTTCAATGCCATCTTTCTGGTCACAATTCTCCTTCCTCTAACTTAATTGGTTGTTGCTTATTAAGTTATAATTGAAGAGATTGCTAATCACACCCAAAGGTATCTTAATGTTGAAAAAAAATTGATGTAGTGATGAATCATTGACTTCCTGTCTACCTCCAGCTGACCTTCTGGTGAACACGCTCTGCCTCCCCTTCACCCTCGTGTACAGCCTCCAAGGAGAGTGGAAGTTCGGCAGCACGCTCTGCTTCCTGCTTCCCTACGCCCAGGGACTCGCTGTGCATGTCTCCACGGTGACACTCAACGTCATCGCCCTGGATCGCCACAGGTGGGTTTCAGCTTAAAAATATTTCCACTACTGATCGGATAAATGTTTGTTCATAGTCAGCGGAGGATGAATGGTAAAAATATCCTCTTATCATTACATCACGGAGGCACAGGGGTCACATGATGACATCACAGAGAATGAACTATGTAACCCTTCCAGTAGCAATGGAATGGCTCCATTCCATTCCATTGCTTCACCGGAGCATGACATCCATTTCATTGCATCACAGCAGCACTAGAGCCGTGTCATTGAATTACAGAGGCACTAGAGCCATGTCATTGAATCACAGAGGCACTAGAGCCATGTCATTGAATCACAGAGGCACCAGAGCCATGTCATTGCGTCACAGCGGCACTAGAGCCATTTCATTGTGTCACAGCGGCACTAGAGCCATGTCATTGAATCACAGAGGCACTAGAGCGGTGTCATTGAATCACAGAATCACTAGAGCCATATCATTGAATCACAGAGGCACCAGAGCCATGTTATTGCGGCACTAGAGCCATTTCATTGTGTCACATAGGCACTAGAGCCATGTCATTGAATCAGAGCCACCAGAGCCGTGTCATTGAATCACAGAAGCACTAGAGCCGTGTCATTGAATCACAGAGACACTAGAGCCGTGTCATTGAATCACAGAGGCATGTGATGTCATTGAATCAAATCTGCAGTAAAGCCATGTCATGTAGTTCAGATGTCCGTTAGCGACACAAGGTAAAAAGAAAGCCGATTTAGTTGGATATCTTTGAATATTCTTCTAACTGCATGAAACTTGGTTAGCATAAGTAACTTGTAATTCTGCAGCCTCAATTTGGATCAAAAAATGCTGACAGTTAGCTTAGCATAAAGAATAGAGGCAGGAAGTTTATTGTGATGGATAACCTTCTGTTTTTTCTACAGCATGGTAACTCCTCAGATGCCTCCTACGTCACACATGTGAAGAATAATCCATAAAGGCTTCATTAGCTGAGATGCTCCGGGGGCCTAGTTTATGGCAGATGAAATAAAGACAGTCTTAAAAGATTTACATAAATAAACATACTACTGCAACGCGTCCACAAAGCATGGATTATGTTACTGCACACCGTTATCCAAGGGCTAACCACGGCTTTACAGCATCACTGAAGTTTAGGTAAATAAAGAAAATGTCCCCGTCCGCTGGAGGTGGTGACTTCCTTATCGCTGCGCCACAGAAGGGTTCTGTCCCTATACAGCTACAGATGGTACCCTCTGTCTTTAGAATGCAGTCGTTTTTCTATGTATTAGTGTAAATACACGTGTAAACTCGCAATTAAAAGAGCAAGCGGATCTACTCACGTTGTGCACTGAGAACTGTGACTATCAAACTTGCAAAATAGCATGTGCTATCTATTTAGTATGTTTGCCTTAATGAATATGCAACACCGGGTGTTTCTACATGAGTGCACTAAATACTGGGAGTAGTCAGTGAAAATAGGTTCATCTGTCAGAAAGGAAGCCGCTAAACGGAACAGTGTTGCACACAGACAGAATTTGGCACACTGAAAAGCCGGTTCTGCTGTTTTGACCACACTGGAGGAGAACTACTTGTAGAGCCCAGACAAATTGGCCCAGATTATAGTTGTCTGTTTAGTAGCATAATATTGCCAAAGATCCCGGGTTGGAGAATGATGTTGTGGAGGAGAATGGACGCATTTGCGGCTTTGCGTGATCCTTCCTCTCCATTCCTCCTTCACCAGGTTCAGATTCAGATTCAGATTTGTTTGCTGTAGATCAACAATATGTTTATTTGCCTCCTCCACTAGCAACTCAGGTTCCATGGCATTATATGTCACATGGAAAATGTGCTTGAGGTCACTCTGCCATCTGTCATAACTCTCCAAAGGCAGAAACCGGTAACACATGCGTTTACCTCATTTGAATCGTATCGCCTCCACCGTGTTTGACCCTGTTGTCTCTTTGGCACACGATGTCGGCGGATGATGCTGTAATCTGTAGTAAGAACAGGGAGCAGGGTTATGAAAACCTGAGGAGTTGGAGGTATGAGCTGTAGAGGAGAGGACTGGAGGTCAGTCGCAGCAAGACAGATCAATGTGTGTGAGTGAAAGGAAGGCTGGTAGAAGGGTGAGGATGCAAGGACAGCAAGGGGTGAAGAAGTTGTAGAAGTTTAAGAAACTTTTATGGACTTTTCCTTCCATAGACCACCTGGGAACTTGGTGGTCTAAGGAGGGACATCCAGGTCTTACTGCTGTAGACCAGGAACACCCGACAAGACCTTCAGTTGTGGAGACGCTCTGACTCAATCATCTATACATCACTATCTGGTCCTTGTCAAAATTTCTCACATCCTTAAATATATCAACTTTTCCTGCTTCAGGACAATATGTTCTTCTGTTGCTTAAAAATAACACCCACTGACAGAAAAACCATGGCAACCAGATAATCAATGCAATTTGACTTCAGCTGTCAGTGGTTATGATATTATGGCTGATCGGAGTAGGTAAAAGTATTTATTTCTATATTTTATTGAGCTGCAAACATACTGTGAACAACTCTGAACATACTGTGTGGAGTTGTTTAACCGGTGTGTGTGTGTGTGTGTGTGGGTGTGTGTGTTTCAGATGTATTGTGTACCATCTGGAGACCAGGATGCGTAAGGACGTGTGTTTTGGCGTGATAGCGCTGACCTGGGTTCTGAGCGCCGTGCTCGCCAGCCCTCTGGCCATCTTCAGAGAATACGGCTCCTTCACTCTGGAGCCTGGACACAGCATACAGGTCCAAATATGCACACAAACACTCACACTCACACTCAATCACACACGCTCCTGTAACACAGATCAGTGCCCTCGCTTCTCTCCTCATCTGTCGTGTCGGATCACTCCCCTCATTTCCCGCTGCCTCTCAAATCCCCCACTCTTCCTCCTCACTTTCATCTGTCTCCCCTCCTCACCTCTCTCACACCTGTCATCACAGATCCTCCACTCTTTACCCTCCTCTCAGTCCCAATGGAATACCTCAATATAAGGATGTTATTCCTGTTCGGCGATTTCAGTCGACTTTAAATTGAAAAATATAAATTGATCGAATCACCCGGTTTCACCGGGGAGCTTTACACACAGATTTACTGAGGAGACGTCTCATCGTGTTTCCAAATGTTTAAAAATCGCCCACATGGAAGTTAAGATCAATTGAAAGCTGCGTGCTCGCATCAAAGTGATGATCTGCACACAATATGTGTGATGTATGTGTACGTCAGACAGAGAGTGATCACATGACTCCATGCCAGCATCTTTTGTTGGTGATTAACCCTCTTATGACTATAATTATACTCAGGCCGCCGGCATTTATCTAGATTCTATTGCTGTAGAATTGTCAAGATAACTTCATCTTTCAATATCTGGCAGTTATTCGATATTACAGTTTGTTTTTGACTGGGCCATAACCGTTTAAAGGGTAAAACCACAAATAACGGATTTTTCAAGTTTATAGCAGGTTAAGAACTCTGAAATGACCTGAACAAACAATTTCACATGAATAATTTGACTTTTGAACTATTTTACATATATGCAAAAGAAAAAATGTCAGTCCTGGCCTTTTGGTTTATTTTCTGCCTGTTTTTATAGTAAATGTCCCTGCGTTTCTTATCTGGTGTGGTCCACCCTGCAGTTTCTCCTTCACTCCCTCTGACTCTACTCAAAGCTGCAGGTCGATCTTTCCTCGCTCAGCGTATCCTTACCAGAATGTCTAGTGTCATACACCGTCAGAAAGTTCTCCTTCTCTACTTTCAGAAACCATTTGATTTTATTGAAACCGTTCACTGAGATGCTTGAAATCTCTGTTTAAATACTGTTTATATTGGTTTTGTGCTCTATTTCTGTCATATTTTTACCTTTTGTAGTTACTTTGACACAATTTTGTAAAATTGTGCACCTTCTTCTTACAACTTTCTCCCATTTTAGACAATATTTATTTACTAATCTTATAAAATCTTTAATTACTTACACCTGAGCACTTACAAGGCAAGGACCTTATTGTATCGCAAGTACTTCTTCCAAATGAATTGCCTTTTTTGAGGGCTTTCCCATGCCCCAAATCTCACGAAACTTTGCCTTTAGTTGTGGCAAAAGATTTACATTATTATGGATCCCAACAAAATGATTGGCAGAATGGCTCCATCGCACCCCCTTAAATAATCCCCTATATGTGTTTCATAGAAATATGAAACTCGATACACATGTGAATCGTACGGGGATCTACAAAAAAGCCTCCTGGAGCCATGACCATTTTGGATTGAGTATGCAATTTTCACCGTTTTTAATTATTGTATTTCAACTATCTCGCCCTTAAGGTTTATCCCAATTGACTTCAAATTTGATATCTGAAATGTTAAGACCATGAATTTTAAAAGTGACCAAAGTCTTGATTTTATGATGACGGGTCTAGGGAAGCAAACTTTGAGGTATGATTTATCCCAAAACGTCACAAATTCAACAAAAGTATTGCTCTGATTATTTGTCACAAACATAAAGAAAAAAATCCACATCTGTGATTATTTCAACACCAGCCGACCAAGTCTCCTATAACACCTCTATACTTCCCCTCTCTCACACATCCAACGATGGTAAATGGACTGTTCTTATTTAGCGCTTTTTTAGTCTGTTCGACCACTCAAAGCGTTTTTACGACAAGAGTCATCAATCACCCATTCATGCAGTGACGATAGGGGTTACCAATGCAAGGCGCCAATATTTAGTTTGAGTTTGGTTAAATTCCCTCGTAGGGAAGGTATTCAAGACGGTTTGGTGTAGAAACACATGAAAATAATGATTCTGAAGGTACATTTCCCACAATCCATCAGTAAATGCTAACTGACTTTCTTCTGATCCCTCAGGTCTGTACGGAGAAGTGGCCCGGCAAAAACACAGATGGAACCCTTTACAGCATCTCCATGTTGATCCTGCAGTACTTCCTGCCGCTGTCCATCATCTCCTTCGCCTACGCCCGCATCTGGTCAAAACTTCGAGGCCACGTCAGCCCGGCGGAGACTGTGACTGCCGTAAATAGCGCCGGCTCTGAGCGCCACCGCCGTCGCCGCAAAACCACCAAGATGCTTGTAACTATGGTGGTGGTGTTCGCCGTCAGCTGGCTTCCCTTCCATGCCTTCCAGCTGGCCACGGACATCGACAGCACGGTGCTGGACATGCGTGACTTCCGTCTGCTCTACACCGTCTTCCACGTGGTGGCCATGTGCTCCACCTTTGCCAACCCGCTGCTGTACGGCTGGATGAACCGCAACTACCGCGCCGCCTTCCTCGCCGTCTTCAAGTGTAGCAGAGGAAGGGAGAAAGGGAGAAGCAGCCGGCTGGACAGCATCCAACCCGTCGAAGGCAGAGGTGGAGGAGGAAGGGCGAAGAAGATAGTGCTTGAGACGCAGGATGTAGTGTCCACCCACTTAAATGCTACTGACGTGTGATTGCCCCTGAGGCGGGTTACGGAGGAGACTGGAGAGAGATGAGGGAAGAACGACAGATGGCAGAGCAAAAATGATGGAGCCAACGGTTGGAGATGTTGGGGAGCTTTTGGAGGCCCCGAATAGACAAGGAGGAGTAGACAAGCAGGAATTAAAACAGTTAACGTTGGTCGTGACGAAGGACTTCAGTCATCGATGGTCAGGACAAAGGACTTCTTTCGCTTTCGGCCATGACGAGGGACCCAAACACTTAAGTCCAAGTGTGTGCCTGAATAAAAACAGTGACTCAATTTAATGAGGAAGAGTTTTTGTCCGTTCTGGACGTTATGGTGAATCATGTAAAAAATAGGGCTTACCTCCATCTTTGTTGCACTTTGTGGCGTTTTTATTTTCCTTTACCCTGATGGGATATGGGTGGGTTGTCCGGATGTGTTTACCGAAATTGGGTTGAGACCTGAAAGCATGTTGCAAATTTCTGACATTGTTATGTAATGAAATTTTGTCTTTTTAGAAATGTGGATTATGGTACCCAGAGTACTTTTTTTTTTTTTTTCTAAAGGGGGGATGTTGGGGGCGTGAAATGTAGAATAATGAGGTAAAGAAAGGAGATGGCATGTTCCAGCCAGAAGCTAGGATGATCCTTTCTTCAAAGCAAACGGATGAATGTTTGATTTATTTCTTGACAGTCGTTCATTTGGTCTGAGCATGGGTTATGATTTTTACTCTGATTCTGTCAGGACTTTTAAATTTGGGTTCTGGTTCGCTTGGCTGCGTCTGAACACACCAGTTGGGCTTTAATTAAAGTTTAATTACCAGACTTTGAACGGCACCGCTTAATGTGATTTGGAGACAACTGATATTTATGACACTCTTGATGAAACACAGACGCAAAGACTCCTGAGATGCAAGTAAAAGAAAAAAAAAAAAATCGGTTTTATTTTCAACTTGTTATTGCTGTAATACTCATATTGGCCACAAGAGGTCAAAGGCCAACGTGTGCCACATATTCTTGGAATTTGAGACAATTTCTTTGCCTTGTGGTTCATCAGTTGGATGAATTTCTGACACATTATAAACTGATTAGCCGTACAGGTTTTATCATGGCTATAAAATAAAATAAATGTTTTTCATGCATTAGAGAAGTGTGTAACACGTTGCAGGAGTTTTAATCCATGTCTGAAATATCAGACAACATAATTATACGGAGAAATAGAGGTTTTTGTGGTGAAACATGCATTTAAAAAACGTAATGTTTAAGAAGTAAATGGAGGAGTTTGAATCAAACCCTAGAAGCGGCTAAAATGTATTAAATTTAGAAGAAGAATAAAAAAGGACGTTCAGAAGACGAAGAAGATTTTATGCATTAATCAGTAACATTTTGTCGCGATTTGACCTTTGGTTCACACGGGGACCTGAAAACGCAAACTTGAATGGTTCCTTGAATAGTACCAGAGGACATCCAGCAGGTCAGTACAGTTTTGAATTTTTGAATGCCTCACCTATTATTTATAACATTTAATTTCATTTTTTTCAATTTCTTTGCTCGATATCTGTAATTACTGTTTACATTTCCTGTCTCATAAGTCTTTGTTAAACACTACGTAATAATAATATGGACCACAACTGCTGGTCTTGTCGAGTGATCTTAGTCTTTAGTGGTTTATGACTAAGACAGTGGTCTAATGCTGCGTTTATACCAAATACGACACAAATTTTCAAGTTCTTTACTCACTATTACAGACTTCTTTTTGCGATTTATTCAAACTTTTCCTTCCACTATTTCAGTCTGTTATAAATTGTGTGGCTGTTAGGTATATATTTCAGTCAGTCGTTGCACATTTGAGGCAGAGCCATGAAACTCCCCAAACTATCGTCCTAATGTTATGAGCCGGGACCCCTCAACCAACCAAAAATTTTACGTTTACGGTAAATCCTAGCTAGCTTAGCTCATCTAGGAATCTGTAAAGTGTGTGTTAGCGTCCCATGTAACTCTTAACATGTCTGTCTTTTGGCATGATATCTATTTTAATTGCCAATTGCTACATTGATGTTAGCCTGCTAGCTAACATCAATAGCTAGCCTGCTAGCATGCTACTGATAATATGTTGTTTATGGCTAACCAACTCTAGCAAACTGCATCGCTAACTCTACTCCCGCTATGGTAATAGAATACATTTATTGTTATTTATTACTATTTACAAAATACTAAGCCTTTTGGGCACAGGTAAATTCTGCCAATGTATATTTACTTAGTTATTATTTACTTTTATAACGCTTAAAACTGTAGAAAGTGACCAAAGCAAAACACTAGAATGAAAATAAAAGGTTTAAGAATTGCCAGAATTTTTTTCTCACTTGCATCTCAGAATTTATACCCGTTCTTATTTATCGACAAATGTATCAATTCAGTGATAATTATTTCATTTCTAAAGGTGTTTGCTACAGAGACGGAACAAAGAGAACTCATAATCCCCATATTAATAAAACAAAAAAAAAGGCCTGAAGATGCAGTGGGCTGGATTTGTTGACCAGGACCAGAAAACTCATATTAGATACGATTTTAGTTATGTAGGAGAAGATTTACATTACAGAGATTACCTGATATTCAGTTTGAGAACGAAGAGAAAAACTAGATATTATCTTCTTTCCCTTATGAAACTCAGAACCTGCACTTCCCACAATGCATCTCAACCAGTAGCACTAAGTTCACAGGAGTGTGTTTATTGTAACTTAACCTGTAGCCTAGCCTAGAGATTAGTAGCCGACATACTTTCAAAACAATCTGTGTAGAATCTGGGTTTCAATTTAAATAGGATATAATTAGACAGAAACAACAAGCAATCGTTAATTAAAGTCGACATAATATTCCTTTAAATACGCTCAGGCAAACACCATTGGCCAAACAGATAAAAAAATATATAAAATTTCCTTTCAAGTTTGCGAAGAGAACCGTGGCCAAAAACCTGAAAACTTTGTAAAAAATATCAGTTTCCCTTTATGTAGACTCTGACATGGACAAACATTAATGGCCAAATGTTGTTGTTTTTTTAATCTGAGTTTCCTTTTAATTAGGCCCAATTTGTAGATTCTGAGTTTCCCTTAAATAAGCTAAAACAGAGATATCTCCGAAAAGTCCCCAAACCCCCTGTGTTGTATGAGCTATCCCCCTGATTGAACTCCTCAAATGTTATGTAAAGTTATGTCCACAATATTTTTTTGTATAAAGCTCACCCAAGTAAATAAAATTCGCACTATTACAGTAAGAAAAGACATGTACCAGATAGATCTATTCAATTTGAATCATATGCTTTAAAATTGGACTAAACTGAACCAACGGTTAGGAAGTTATGTCCAAAAAACACTGTTTCATAAAAAGCTCCCCCTAGTGAGTAAAATATGAACTATTTCAGTAAAACATGATTTAAACAAGATGGATCTCATGGATTTGATTCATATGCCCCACATTTTGACTAAATTGGACTTATAGTTGAGAAATGATGGCCCATAAACTTTCAGAGATAAAGCTCCCCCTAGTGTCCGAAATATACAACAGACTTTTTCCCAAATCAACCCAGTCCTTCCATGCATTAAGGTCTATTAAGGTATAACATTTGAAGTTTGAATCCATCAAACACTTTTTGAGTTTTCTACGGAAACAGTGTTTAAAAAAAATAAATAATAATAAATCAACTTGTGAGTAAAATGTGATATTTGAGTCAATTCTGATTCTCAATTTGGACTAAATCAGACCAGCTCTTAAGCATTTATATTCCAAATAAAGTGTTTATTTTACTCACCCTAGTGAGTAAAATAGGAATCATATACACCAGGTTTGGACTAAATCGGTTATGGCCTGACAATTTTGCAAATAAACCTCACCCTCCTGTCAGGAATATACAACCAAAATGTTCCCAAAACACTCCCAATTCTTCCATCCACTAAGGTCTATGTTGCTATAAAGTTTGAAAGGGATCCATGATATAGCGT
Organism: Lophius americanus; assembly: GCA_037951165.1. Taxonomy (NCBI): domain Eukaryota; kingdom Metazoa; phylum Chordata; class Actinopteri; order Lophiiformes; family Lophiidae; genus Lophius; species Lophius americanus. The sequence goes on from JBBDHG010000116.1 coordinate 1,957,406, forward strand.
TTCAGTTATTGCGTTATCAAGAAAGGATCTTGATATAATAATACAATAATATCTTCGACTGTTCTGGGATATAATTAAGCTAGAAGTAGAGTCAGAGTTTCGAACAGGTGATGTCACTCCCTGTTGGCCTTTAATAAACAATGCAGGTTAAAGGCACTGGCTGCTCATTTCTAGCCTCTTCTATCCCATAATGCTTTGCTGCAGATGCTGCATAATAGACTGGTGACCTCGGACCAGAGAAGGGAATTGCAGCCGACGTTCTCTAGAGGGTTTTCGCTTTCTTATTAGATTACTTTCAATTTACGCCACCCAAAATCAAATTCATTGTTTAATGATTTCACCAAAGGTTGCTTCTTTAGATGTCTGAGTGGTAATTGCCTCGGTCTAATTATAACCCTCTGACAGAGGTTGTGTCGACATTTTAATTCAGGGTAAACACAGCAGACGGGGGAAACAAACACTCTGCATAATGCGAACATCTACAGCGGGTAAGTGGTAAAAACAGGCGGGAGAGAGGATCGTAAAAAGATAGCATTCTCCATTCTTACAGACTTTCTGTCCTTCGCTGTCTCTCTGAATCCTTCGGAGTGGCATATGACTCACAATCCCTTTCCTTTGTCCCACTACCTGCCAGCAGCTGCTCTCTTTCCTCAATTTGATGCAAGCCTCAAAAAGATTGACATTTTTCATCCTCCAACGCCAACAGCCAACTCAGTTAAGCTCTTGGTAGGGTCTCCCAAGGCTAATTATTGACTCCAATGAATAGTCTTCAAGAGAGTTGTGATACCTCGCCTGGAATAGGGAGAACTGTGGACGCCTCGGGGGTCCTTGGGGTTTGGTCTGAAGAGGCTTCATTGACCTACCGTCCTGTGGGCTTACCACCTGCAAGGATGGACATTTGGGTTGGGGGCAAAACAGGTGACAGGAGGGACCCTCACTGGCCGGCTCCTCGCATGACCCTGCTGCTCAAGGTACATTTGAACAAGCTAAAACTAATGATTACTTATAGTAATCATTAGTTTTTAACATCCATAGAGAAGTTTAATTGAAAGCAGAACATTCAGCGTCCATTTTATGCAAGGTTTCTATACGAATATACAATTAATCATGAGTTTGTAAACAATCAAACAAGATCAATTTTAAGGGTCTCAATGTGCGAGGTATTGTTTTTATTCTGAAATGTAATACAAATGTTGCTTTGCTGAAAACTGCAGACTCTGAAGGATTCATGTTACCTAAAGTCAGATATCATCGCTAAACTTAGCCAATGTCAGTTATCATTGTTATAATTATCTTATGTCAGTTTTTCCTTGAATTAGCTAATGTAGCTTATTTTATCTAAAGTCTGCTCATGTCAAATATTACGGCTCAGGTCTCCTAATGCCAGCTATCGTCACTATCTTTAGCTCATTTTGACAATTGTAGCTTAAGTTAGTTAATGTATGTATGTATCCATTATTACTAGAGTGAGCTAATCAGTTATCATTGATAAATTTAGCTTATGTCAGTTAAAATAACTAATGTTCGATCATGTATGCTAATTTAAAGCAAAGTTCAACTACCAGCTCAAGTTAGCCAATGTCAGTTATGATCACAAGAGTCAGCTAATTCAACTACTATACACAAAGGGAACTAAGGCAACTGTCATTGCGAAAGCTAGTTAATGTCATTTTTCATCACTTAAGTTAGATAATATGTTCCATAATTTGTAGCACCAGCTTGTATCAGCTATAATTTTTAGACCTAAGTAAACACTAAAGTGAGCTGATATAGGCTGACTTAAATGAGCTAATGTGAGCTATCATGGCTAAAGAAAGCAAATATCAGCTATCATCGCCAGAGTCAGCTAATTTATTGTGGCTAAAGTTAGCTAACTTCACCAATCATAGCTAAAGTTATATAATATCGGCCATCATCTGTAAAACTTGTTAATTTCTGCAGGACAAACAGAATTTTGGGAAAAAATCATATAAGTTGTGTTCAGATTCTTTAACTGTTGTATCTGATTCATCAGCAAACAGCTGATAAATAGTATAATTTGCAACAAAAACCTAATAAACAAAGGTGAATTCAACAACTTCGATACGAATACGAATGTCAGAATTAGGCTCTCCTTGTATGTTTTTTCCAGTTTGTTTTCTATAACATGTGGAAACAGATATTCAGCTTCTCAACGCTATTGCTCTGACGGGTTTTTTGATGGGGGGACACCAATTCTGCTCAATCTTTATCTGACATGAATGTAAACTTCTCTGGCTGTAATGTTGTATAGTTTACTGTAAATACTGACTGTGTTGAGGATTGTAATCTGACAGTCCAGATCAAACAACAGATGTACTATTCTCAAGCACAAAACCTGCCTCTGCTTTCATTATTACTGTCTGTGTGTGCGTATGTGTCGTAATAATAACACATTTAAATAGCCTTAAATAAATACGAGGTGCATTACAATTAACATTTATAGTAAAAGCCGGTCAGATTGTCAACTGAAGAAAAAGGAAAACGAGGAAATCCATCATTCATGGATGACGCAGAAGAGAGAAGACTGTACAGTTCCTTAAAAATGGGGAATTAAACAGTTTGCGATTGAAATCCGGCAACTTTGCATCGAGAAACATAAGAAACGAGGGTGAACGAATATACAGTTGGTAGGACACTTGGGTGATGCCGGTTTTCAGTACCTACCAAAAGTTATCTGTGGAAGGACTACCAGTGAACCCGTATGATGGCGACCCGGGGCTAATGACAGGAGGAGTGAAGAATAGCCCATGATTTCTGACTCCACAGAAGAGTCAAAAATCATGACTCTTGGTCATGATTTCTGACTCTGTGGAACCTAATAAGAAGAGCATGTTCTTCTGGGAAACCTTGGAACCTTAGCTCCTCATAATCAGTTGCATAAATCACTAAACATCTTTCTGCTCCGTGAGCCGGCTCTCAACACCTCTCTCTCCACTGCAGCTTCATGCTTGACCACACATGTACTCCACACTTCTCTATACTGGTGTATAAGTGTGTCAGGGTTGTACTTAAGTTGGCATCTGGTGGGTAGTTAAACAGCTGGGATTATTATTACTGTTGGCTTTCTAACGATATAGAGGTCTGCAGATGACGGACAGAGCCTCTCGAGGGGAACAGGTAGAACGATTTGTGCACCGTAAATCGTTAACATTGATGCAAACACCGCCTCCTCCGCTTGTACTGCAGTAACTGTTGCAGTCCTGGGGGTGGATCGTAAGTTGATCAATGGATGAAACAGGTCCCAGTTTTTACCAACCCATTTCTGTTTCACACCCAGTTGTTATCCGTCATCTGTACTCGAGTGGAAGATGCTCAGTGGGGTCACGATGTTATCGCGGATCGGTATTATAATCCATAACTTGGAAAACATCAGTCCTAGGCTGCAAAGCGTTCTGTTGTTTTTCATCAGCAGATGGTAACGTATGTAATCACCATGCGTCTCCATGAAAGTGACTGGAAGCTTCCACGCCTCAGTGCCTGAACCAAGGTTAACGCTTTCTTCTCATGCAACTCATTTCATCTGGTTCTGCTTTCACGCTGCAATTATGCACCAAACAACTGAAAACGACATGATATGAAGACGTGATAAATACATCCTGTCATCTCCATCCAACGTGGGAAGCATCCTCAAACACTTGATTCTGATCAGTCCGTGGGTTGGGGTGGGTTTCAGACTGTTGTGGAGCCATCTATCGTTAGACGGAAGGGAGACAAATTAGAAAAGCTTCCTTTTCACTGCAATAGCTTTTGGTAGGTCACTTATATCTAGAAGGACCATGTTCAAGAAAGAGACAAGAAGAGAGATGAAGAGTGAATTTGTCAAGTGAACGCCGTCGCTACGCAGGACTCGGTATCATCCACACTCCACGAAGCATGGCAGCCAGTAATTAATTACTAACCATTCTGTTGTCTTTGGGTCAAATCTGACTACTTTTAAGATTTATATATACAAAATATTCTTCATCAAATTACTGTAAAAGATATTTAGATAGATATTTAGTTTTTTGTTTTCTTCATTTATACTCGTTCTACCATGGCCTATGTACCTGTACTATGTACCTTGCTAAAATTTAATAAAACCAAAGGATTATGTCATAGCCCAAGGTTGTACTAACTGCATAAAGCTCCCCTTAATGGAGATTGGGAGTATTTCGCAGGCAAATCGGAAATATACAACCGACCTTACCCAAAATCAATCCAGTTCACCCTTGCACCAGGGTTTATGTTGGTAAAAGTTTGAAAATGAACCATGAAATCATTATGGCGCTAACAAGAAGGATATGCGGCAGATAATGATGGTTCCATAATATCCTGAGCAGAACAGGTCAAAGTTTTATTCAAATGTACTCTATCCATTCTGCCTGCAGGATTTTACAAAAAGATGAGATTATATGCTGCCTTTTAAAACCAATTTGAAATGTGCTGAAAACAGTATCCTGAGTAAACTCTAAGAAGTACCCGTCAGTTATTATCCATCCTCATTCTCTGAATATATCTTTTGCTAAAATGAGCCGTAACTCTTTTCTTTTTAAAGAAATAAATAAATAAGCGTGGTATGATTTTGTGTAAATTAGTTCTTATAGTTCTTATAACTATTCAAGAGTAATAAAACCTTGGGTAATGAGTTGGAATGAAGATAACTAATATGATGTAATACAGAAATGGGAGATAATTCATACTTTATGATTTGTGTTAAAAGGCGAACTAGGGTCCATTTGATCTGGGATGACAAAAGTCATAGCGACCATCTGCAGCTGACCAGCTGCAGCCCATCAACAATTATATTTGAAAATACTAACCTCCAGATCCAGCGTACTGTCAGATCCTAAAGCCTGAAACCCCCACTGTCGGACTCCTGCCTCTGTCACTGCTGTTCACTTAGCAACAGACTGGACTCTCCAGTACACCTTGCCGCCCATCTGACAGCCCTACTCCCCCTTGGAAAGTCACCTGACCTACTCTGGACTCCTGAACAATGATTACATTTTTGATTAATGGACTCTGAAGTATTTTTGTAAGATTTTTGTCAGAGCCTTTCTGCATCTGTGCTCTGGATTATGGGTTCACTCTGCATTACTTAAACGTAACAGTACGATCCGGCCAAAATGATGAACCCAGCAGACACACTTTGTGATTTCTGAAAATCCCATTCAACGTTTTCGATGTTAACAAAGCTTCTCCAGTCAAGAAAAACGAGTTGGACAATATGAACATGAAATCAAAGCCCTCTCTGAAAACCGTCAGGTAATGCTCTCAATGCTTTTATAATCAAATTACTCTATGAACAAATCCAATTATAGCTCTCGAAGCCCAACTTACCTACACTAAAGCTCTCAGCCCTATTCCTCCTCTCACTGCTCCTCTCCCCAGAAAACAATTTGTTGCGGCTCCAAAACAATATACAGGTAATCTTTGTTATTGTAAAGCCTTCCTAACTCCGGTTTCTGTTGTGTTTGAGCATCAGCCCCTGAACGTATTCTGCCTATGATACCTTCATTCAGGACACCTGTGTCAGAGAACTCTTTGCAGGGGGTTTTACAAGATGTGCTATTAATAAGTATCCTCTGACAACACCAGGTCACACGATTTACTCATTTCCTTTGACATATCCATTGATAACCGTCCCTAAGAGCACCACAGGAAGAGTTTCCCAGCGGACTTCAAACTGACCCACCTCTTCCATTCACTACTAGGCTCCCAAACAGCCAGAACAGTCCAGAATCCTTCTGAGTTTTTCCAAACCCAATGCAGTTGGAAGAGCCGTCTCACACCTGAAAAAAGAGAGGCCCATTCAGTCTGGATCTTTCTTTAACTGTGGATTAAATGGGGACTTCATTTCCAAATGCCCCACTTTTCCAGTAATATATCAGGCTCATCAGCATAGGGGGAAATTCTGGTGGGCAGAGCTCCATGTTTATCCTCCCCTCTACTTAAACGCCACGACTCCATCCAGTGGCAGTCTCAGGCTTTGCCCATCGTAGTTTCAGCAGCAGATAAAAACATTTTTTACAGCTTTTCCAAGACTGTCTGAGCATGAACAACATGTGTGGTTAGTCTACCAGACAGTCCTGGAGAAGAAACCCCAAGATCTCCCCCAAGATCTCCTTTCATGGCTACATCATGGCAGAGAGGTTCAAATGTATCCTGCTAAGGTTGTAGTAGTAACTGAGTCGCGCAGGTCCACAGCAGCGGATGTAATCACCAACCATGTGACCTTACAGGGCGAGAAAGTATAGACACCAGGGAAGAAGTCAAGCCAGTAACATGCAATAATCCCGTGACATGCATTAAAGTGAGTGGGATGTATAAAGAGGGAGAGAGAAAGTGAGAGAGGAAGAGAGAAAAGCTCATGGGATCGGCGCATCATGGGAGATCCCCTAGCAGTCTAAACCTATAGCAGCGTAGCTAAGAGCTAGCTTATGCCAGCCTTAATTATAAGTTTTATGGTAAAGGAAGGTTTTAAGCCTAATTTTAAATGTAGAGAGGGTCTCTCTTCATTTTGCTGCTTTTAGATCTGAAGCACTGTTTTGGCATGACTACCATTCTGGTTCTACCTGACCCTACTCACCAGTTTATTGTTGAGGTGGATGCCTATGACACCCGGGTTTACGCCATTCTGCCCCAACAGACTGCTTCTGATAATTAACTCAATGCTAACTTAATGCTTTCCTTTCCCGTAGTTTCTTCCCTTGAAATAAAACTATGACCTTTGCCAGAGAGAGCTGTTGCAATCAAACTGACCTTGGAGGAATGGCGTCACCGACAGGAAGCAGCAGACCAGTATTTTATTGTATGTACAGATCAATAAAACCTTACCCACATTCAATCAGCAGATTCTTATCCAGGGTCTCTCTTCTACACCTGAGTGTTAGCAAGATATTTTGGGACAGTGTACATGAAGTGTGTTCAATTTTTCCATACATAAATGTTGATTTTTCATGTTGCTCTGAGTAATGTCGCCTTTATAAATGTTGTTAAAATTTTGTGTGTCATTTTGTGTTTGGGTGTCCTCTTTATTGTTGGTACGGACAAACTAACTGAGCAGTTCGGCTCACTTTCTGATTGTTCAATTACCTGCTGCGTTTTGCTGCCCCTCCTCATCTCCTACCTCTGACTTTGGGATTCATCTGTGCTGGAAGCTTGTCTTAGCTTGTTTGACCCAGCGCTCCACACACACTAAAACAACCCCTGCTTTTGGTGTCCGAGGAGCGGGCGAGAGAGGACTGCTAAGTCGGGGGCCCGATGCAAGTTTGCCCTCTTTGTCGCATCTGCTCATTGGCATTGTGCCACAATTAGCTCAGGGTCTGCTTGGAAAGCAATGAGAAGACATAAAGTGAAAAACATGAAGTGCTTTTAACAGTCATAATTACAAGAATATTTTTGTCCTTGGTAGTAAATTCTCTCTGTTGTAGGTTACCTATACTTCCTCAAGTTTCTGAAACTCGCCCACTATCCTCGCCAATCAAACACATAAGTTTCGGATCAGGTAATACTGCTCTGATCCCATAAGCTGGCGCTCAGTGACAGGGATTCTCATTCCCTCTCTGGTCCCTTAATGGAACCCCTATTTCTTAATCCCCATATGGCCTGGAGATAGGATTTCCTCTCTGGGTAGAAGGGGATGTTTCGGCTTATTTTTATCCCAGTAAGAGGGTGAAACAAGTGTTGGTTGATGAGTCTCCTAATGTATCTGAGATTGTGTGCAAAAGACTCGTAAGTCCAGAGTTGGTCTGTACACAGCTCTGAAGATCACGATGTTGGTGTTACAAATCTGCAGGTGTGATCAGCTTTAGAATGATGATGATGTTTACACATCTAAACAGCATCTAAGCTAGCATACTTTCTGCTAACACCGCCTTCAAGGGAAGATGGTTAGTAACTGTCTCCTTTTCAGCAAATAAAATGAGGCAGCCCAGACCAGCCAAGGCTTTTGATGCTTCCTGTACTGATGCGTTTCGAGCCCATAGGATCTTCAGCGTTCAGGGGAAGAAAAACACATTTGTAAATTAATACCAAAATTCCCCCAGCTTTCCTCCAGACATCATGGTTTGTTCAAGAGCATATATCACAAAAACTGAATGCACCAATTGAGAACAGAGAATGCTCAGGTCATTATTGCCTGGAGCCTTTGAATTTTGTAGGATTTGAAACATTGTTTATAGTGTCTGCTTCAACAATATACGACCTCTTGTACAAAGTCCAACTCACCACTGATGAATAGACATTTTTTCCAATGTCTTGCAAATATATATTTAGACAATGCACAAAGCATCCATCCATCCATCCATCCATCCATCCATCCATCCATCCATGTATCCAACCATCCATCCATCCATCCATCCATCCATCCATCCATCCATTCATCCATCCATCCATCCATCCATGTATCCAACCATCCATTTTATTCCTCTTATCCAGGGCGGTATTGTGGTGGAAACAGGCTAAAGAGGGTGTTTCAGATGTCCCTCTACCCAGCAACACTCTGTGGCTCTTCCTTTTGATCCTGAGGTGTTCCCAAGCCAGATGAGATATATATCCCTTTCCTTTTATTCTGGGTCTACCCCCAGGGCTCCACCCACTTCAAAGTCCCTGAAAAACCTCCAAAGGGAGTTGTCCTGGAGGCAGTCTAATCCGATAATGAATCACCACAATTGGCTACATTAAACACGAAGGAGCAGCAGCTGTACTCCAAGCTCCCTCCAGATGTCTGAGTTCCTCAGCTTATCTCAAAAGTTGAGTCCCCCCTCTATGAATGAAGCTCATTTCAGTCGCTTGGACCTCATTCTTTTGGTCATTACCTAAAGTTTTTGTATTATTGGTGAGGTTTGGAACATAGATGGACTGGTAGAGAGCTTTGCTTTAAGACTCAGCACTCTCATCACCGCAACAGTCAGATACGACATCATCATTACTGTTGATGCTGCCAACAACTCACATGATGTTCAAACAGTTATAGAAGACCACTGTGACCCTAACGGCTCCTAACAACCCCCATCCACGCACATTAGTGCTGTGTGCTCAACTGTGCACTGACTGAACAAGTTTGTATGTATCAAACATTGGAGGATAAATATCTGATTCCCTCACCAGTCAGTTGTAGGAAGCCTCTTGGATGTGAGGTGAAATGTCTTCAACTATACACAAAAAGGCCAGTTGCTTTGGATTCAGCTTTCAAGCATAAACAAAACAAAGATCGGCTGAATACGCTTAGTTAATGTCTTCAGGTCAAACACTACCAAGAGGAAAAACAGAAAGAGACCGGTAGAAGATGTGATATTCATGGGATTCATGGGATATCTGTTTAAATATTGCATTTGTAATACTTGGGCTTTTACATTTTCACTAATGCAGGATGTCAAAATGTCCTTCAAAAGGAGCTAAGTGGCATAACGGCATGGCTAAACATTGCGTCGTTAAATCAGCCCTGAGTGGAGGGTAATTATTTCCCGCTGGCTCAGGGCTGAAAAAATGAAAGGGTAGAAATTGAGCACAACAAATAGAAAGAAAGAGTTGTTGATTAAAACCTAGGGAGGGGGCTGAAGACGAGGAGGTGAAGTGAATGACATAGGAAGAGGGAGTGAGGGTTGAAGGACTGACATGGAGGGAAGCCGAGTAATAGCTTATTTCATTACTTATATTCCCTGTGGTATTCAACTGATGGGATAATGGATGGTTTTAAGGGACAGAGTCAATGGCTTTGACCCCGCCACTGGATTCCAATTTCTTTTTGACCCCTAATGATTCAGGCTGTGGTACTGGATGGTCGGCCTTGGATTATCATGGTGCGGGAGACAGGTTTCCGTGAATGACCCCTTTAATCTGATGAGGGAAGAAACACAACTCTGTGGCGAAAGACATAAATCCATGTATGGCTGAGAATAGATTGTTTGTGAGTCATTAGTTTCTTTTCTGCAATTTGTTCTTCAAGTTGTCTCAATGATTGGCTCAGAAAAAGAAGGAAAATATCCTTGTCAAGCTGCTCTAGTCTCAAAATGCTTTCCCAGCTGAAACTAGTCTGGGTGATGTCAGTTATGTCAGTGACTGTGTGAGCTAGAGGATGCTGTAAAGGTTTGATGGATGAATCATGTTTCTTTTCCCTTTTTAATCATGTAGTACTAGCATCTATCTATCTATTCTAGTACTTCTTAAGCTTAACAACTACAGCATTTATAAAGTGTCTTGGAATGTCAAGAAGCTGACAACAGACCGACGTTCGGACCAGGACAACAGTGATATGCACATATGATGGTCTAATAGATAAAAGTACTCAACAGCATAAAGTAACTAAAGTAGGTCTCTGTTTAACATCAGCAGTGTTGGCCTACAGATAATCCAAAAATGTCCTATGTAAACTGTCGGTTTTGCTACTATTTTACTGAACAAAGAGTACCTCTACATCGATACTATATGCACATTTTTCAGAGAATACTTTAATATTTTTAGTTTAGTTGGAAAGCTAGTATTTTACTTGTAGTGGATTATTTTCACAGTGATATCTGTACTTATATTCTGTTAAATGATCTGAATATATTAACCACCACTTGTTTAAGGAGCTCTTGATACTCTTTGTGTATTTAATGACCCAAAAGATGTGAGGAAGATGAGAATGAAAAAAACTATAACTTAAACCCAAGAGGACGAACAAAGGGGGTAAAATGAACTTTAAGAAAATTTAAAAGGAATATTTATACAAAAACGTAACGGCGGATGACAAAATAACAACAACTGAAAACAGGATGAAGCCAAAAACGACCAGGTAACACTATAAATAATAATAATAATAATAATAATAATGATAATAATAATAATACATTTAATTTATAACGCACTTTACATTTGGATCAAATCTCAAAGTGATACAAGGTAAGAGCATAAAAGCATCAATAAAAAATGCAATATTAATTACAGAAAAATATGAGCAAAAAGGAGCAATATTCATTTAAAATCATAAGTTCTTCTACAAAAGAAAGTTTTAAGTCCTTCTTTAACTGTCTCAGTCGTCTGTGGAGCCCTCAGATGGTCTGGGAGGGCATTCCACAGACGAGGGGCAGCAGAACAGAAGGCCCGATCAGCCATGGTGCTGAGCTTAGTCTTAGGGAAGGAGGAGGCGGTATGAGTGGGTAGAACAGAGGGTAGGGTTACACAGGAAAGCACCCTGCGCTCCACATTGGCTTGTAGATCAGAGAGAGAGAATGGCCGCTGCTCTCTGCTCGTTATCCACCTCTGCTCAAAAACAGGCTCACTGCAGACGAGGAGGTTGGATCCTGCAGAAGAGACAGAGAGAGAAGGACCAGGCTGCCAGCTAACACACACATGCACCGAGCATCAAACAGTGCATTTAGGATCTGTGACATTATTATCTGTATCGTATCAATTTATTATTGTCAAAACTCAAAATCTGTTTTTGTTTGTATTTTTATCACTCCTTGATTGAAACATTTTCTCACATTTTGCTTAGGCCATTTCATGTTGCTTGTTTTGCTCTCCTCCTTCTTCATTGTTAGTTGGTCTCATTTTCTCATCTTCTCTGTACCTCCTGTGTGACTTTTTGTCCGATCACCATCGTATCTTTGTTCTCACCTTTGTCTCATTCTCATCTCTTCCTTTTGTCTCCTTTGTGATTTACAGCTAATCTCTTTATTGTTTTGTATTTGTACCTCATTGTCTCGTCTATCATATGTTTGCTGCATGAGTGTCCTCCAAAATAGTTGTTTCACCTGTATCTCAGTCTCATCTTACCTGTACCTCCTGTGTGATTATCTACCCCTCCATTGTTTGCACCTGTGTCTCCTAAGCCCCCCCTCCCTGTGAAAATAGCCCCTGTGTTTTCTGTTGTAAGTTCATTGGTAGCCTTCTGGTTATCCTTCTGAGCGTCTTGTCTTTTCTCTTTTCTTCGTGTTCTTGATCTCTATCATATGTTTTCTTTAATCTGCTCTCCACCTACTTTTGGACCCTGCCTGTCTCCTAAGTGGATCTTGATGTCCTGTAAATGCATGATTGAATTTAATCTCTGAGCTGCACCCCATGCCTACTACGTCTTGTCTCGGTTCTTTATTTTGAGCAAAAGGGTCACGTCGGGTCATTTTGGCCTGATGCATTTGTGTACGTCTTATTATTCCAGTTGTGAATCAGAGCTTCATTATGGAGGAAATGCTGTGTTGGTTGTCTTCAGCTGACTAAACTGGCGACGATTCCTGCTGCTCTGTAAACTAAGAAACTGGAAGGCGTAACTGTGTCATTCATGAGTTGCCACTCATGGACATGTGCTTATCTTCCAGCGAGAGTCTGCTGAGGAAACAGTTTGTTCCCATCTGGCTCTCACTCACACCCAAACACAATCAGAGTCCTGCCAAATGCAGACCGGCATTTTCTTTCTGTTACAGCCACACTGTGCAAAATAATTTTATCAAAACTCTCCACACTCCAAGAATTGTCTTTCTTTCATTAAATGCCCTCATTAATGTCCACAGTTGGGAAAAAAAAATGTCTTTATTTTCTAAAAGAGTCACGTCCCATCCATTAGAAAATGTCTTAATTAGAGTCGAGTCCCATAGATTGGAAATGTCTTGTCTTTCCAAAAAAACTGTGAGTCCGGTCTAATTAATTCAAACGTGTCATTCCAAAAGTTCTACTCTTTCTGAAAATAGCCTGAAATCTGAAATCAGTCAAAAACCATTCGTTTCCCTCTAAAACACTGTGCTTAAGTTCTAAGAGTCACATCCTATCCATTTAAGAATGTCCCCTGTTTTCTAAACACTATAGTCAACTTCCAAGAGTGACACGTCCATTAAAAAAGGTTCTCTTTTTCCACAAGCTGTCCTCGACTACCAATATCTATTTGAAATGTTTTATCCTGCCGAAAAACTCTCCTCACCATCAAAACAAAGTCACATCTCATCCGTAGAAAAGGTCTTTTCCATCCCAAAATATTCCTGGTATTTTAAAAGCCATGGAGAAGATCCCCTTGTCCAAAACTTCCCTTTTCTTCCAAAAGAGTCACATTCCATTTATCTGAAACGGTCCTCTCGTTCCAACAAATCATCTCTACAGAGTCAGGTCCCACACATTTAAAATGGTTCCTGTATTTCCCAAAGACTGTTCCGAGGGTGGAACCTCCATCAGAAAAGTTCTCCTCTCTTTCCACAATCATCCTCACATTCTTTTTCACTTACGGTCTACGCTTCACTAATAATGGCCTTGCTTTATATAATATACCATGCAATCATCCATTAAAATACCCTCACGCGTCTTCTTTTGTCTTAAAATTGCCCCCGTTCTAAAAAATGTACTAAATTAAAGTGATTATTATATACATATACATACATGTGATTATATATGTCACATGTCTTCACCCTGACACTCCCGTTTCTGCAGGTCTTGAGTAGTTGGGTAGCAGGGTTTCAGTATGGAAATGTAGACAACCTTGAGGTCCTGACCCGAAACCTTCCAGGACTACCTCTGTATGTTTATCAAAGTTCTTTCTTTTGAAGATGCCATGCGGTGTCCAGGTTTTTTGCGACATAGGAACGGAGGTCTTCCAGCTGGGTGATCTTGGTTTAAGCAGTTGTGTCGGGGTTGTAATATTGCGTCCAGGGTTCCTTTCAACGATTGGCCAGGATTCCCCAAAGCAGGGAGACTCCTGTGGACTCCTGTACGGCAGAGTTCATGGAAAACCGGAAATCAGAGAGATATTTGGTCCAATGCTTGTGCTGATTCTGGACATAGGATGCAATAATGTTTTCAAGGGTGTGAGTCAATCTCTCCAAAGGTTTTTTTTCTGGGGGTGATAGGCAGATGTTAATTTGTGGCCCACATTCCAGGTGTGACAAATGGTTTGTAGCACTGTTGACAAACTGTGACCCACGATCAGAGAGGATGTAGTTGAGTTTACCCCACCAGGTCAAGATGTCTGTGTTTGACAATGATCTCGGAGATGGTTTCCGCCGCAGAACAGTTCTTCCCCGCATTTGGAATAAATGTCTACTTACACAAGTAAACGAGTTGGTAACATGAAAATTAAGTGAACATGTTTTACTCCAATTCATCCCAGTTCATCCTCATAATCCTCAGATTGGAAAAGCAGCATGGAACCTTTCCTTTAAATCTGTCCACGTACGTGTGTTTAAATCGCCCGCTGTTCCATCAGCTCCTCATCAGTCAGTGGAATCAGCGCCAGGAAATCTTTTTTTATTTCTCCCAGTATATTAGGGGGCAAATCAATCCTCTATTTTTTTTCCAAAGGATGGAAACAGAAGCTTAACAGGGCATTTTCCCATCAACTGTCCTCTGGGACAACATGAACTGGGCCTTTTACAAATGATGTCAAACTGAGAGGTGGTTCTCATCGATTCCAACTCCTGAGACATGGAATCCATATTTTGAGACATTTTTCACGTATCATCATGCAACGGATTAGCTGAATGTACAACTGGCATCATGAACTCTTGGATCTCCCTTTTAAAACTCTGTTGGATGGGTTTTGGATCTAATACGTGTGACTATTTTGTGTTTCCAGGATTGGGCTAAATTTGCCCTCCAAAGCCGCTTTAAGTGATTACAGCGTCAGATGATTCCTCATTCATTTCTGTAGGACACTGAGACTTTAAGCCACACTGACCAGCTGCCCTGTTTGGAGTGTTTTCTTTAATCATTGATATATTAGCTCACACATTTTTGTATTCCTTTAAAAAAACAAAGTTGTATTTGAAGGGTTAAAATATATTATTTAATAGTTATGATCAGGACTGATGTTGGCTAAAAGCGTAAAGTCTGTTAAAGTGATAAAAATATTCATAACTTATATTTTGGGACATTCATGTTCTCTGAAGTATGAAAACGATTATTTTAAATTAAATCTCATAGTGACGAAAAATCCAAACCAATAATATTGCAAATAATCGACATGTGCCAGACTGTAACGGTTACAAAAATGTACACAGAAGAATAACATAGAATAAATATCTGTATTTGTCATTATTTGTCATCATCAAACTGTTGGGGAGTGAACGTGTCCAAGACAGTTGTAGCAGAATCATCGTGTTGACAGCCCAGTCCTGGAAGGATGTTAAAATTCAACTGGAGCCGTTGGGGACAACAAGAAGGGCGTCCAACAGAATGCTCACATTAAGACATAAGCAGCTGCGTAGAGGGGACTGACAACTTTGAGACGCCATCTCTTTCTGTTGGAATTCTGCTGTGACTGAAGACGATAAAACACAACCAGATGTCGGCTGTAAACGTACTTCACGCAGGTCTCAGACACCTCAAACCTTCCCCACTGTTTGAACGTGGAGAATGCTGTTTCTTTCAGTAACAAACACTCGTTTTCTCCACGTTTGTCCAACCTTTAAATAAAATAAAAAATAAAAATTCATAACACATACAGGAAAGTTTTAATCACATACATTTGGCAAAAGATGAATTGAATTTTAATATAATGGTGTGTGTCGTCAGTGTAGAACTGCTGGAAACAAGCGTTTTTTTTACTAATTTCATATAGCAGGCAGCCCCAATACTTCCCTGTTAAAGGAGCAGTGTGTAAAATGTTGTCCAAGAATCTATTATGGTCTTCAATACCCTCTGTAGAACCAGAAGTCTAAGTTTACATGTAAGACCTACTTTTCCCACGGGAAATGTAGAAGGAAAAAGGCCAAGAGTTAGAGTGTAGTTGAGGCGGTGGTTGATGTAAGCTTCAAGCTGAACCAGAGTCAGTCCCGGCACACTTCATAGAAGAACATCCCCGTGATTGGATCCTCCCTCGTTGCTTCACCCTCCCTCGGCCACCGACTAGAAAACAGTTAACGCAGCCAGCACCAGCTTTTTCATTTTCTTCTTGTTGGCTTTTTTTCCACCCGTCAAGCTTGGCGGCTAGGTGGATTTTTTTTTTCTTTGGTTATATTTGAATTTCTAACACTTTAACATGAACATTTGAAAAGCCCCCTGTAGAGCCAGAGTTTGGAATTTCAATCTTGGCCTGCTTCAACCATGACATGATCTGAATGATAAATGGCTATAAATGGATATATGCTTTAGTGGGAAATTATTCTATATTATTCAGATTCATTTATTTTCGTTTCTTCCTGACAACAACAACATAACTGTTTTGGAATGTTTTGCATGATATAATATGCACTTTCAGTGTAATTTGCAGTACAATACTGGCAGCTTTAGTTTCAATTAGTGTATTGTAAAAATATGGTGATATGCAGAAAACATTATGGTAAAATACCAAGAAAGAAAATATACTCAGACAGATTTTTATCTCCTTGCTACACTGTAAAAATTATACATTGAAATCAATGTAAAAAAAAACAAAAAAACTGTGAAATTGCAACTTTAAGACATGGCAGAGTTCAGACCAGTAGCAGATACAGGGAATAACTTACACCATAATGTCACAATCAAGTAATTACCAGTAAAGTATGTATATTTGTGAATTACTGATCTCATGGTATTTCTTCTGTAACTTACTGTCATTTTATTTAATGTCCTTGTAGCATATCTAATTGTTTGTTTTTTAATTCTAATTTATCATAATGTCTTGTACCTGTTCAACGTATTTCTCGGGGATTTTACAGTCAATTATATAGAATGTTATTTTTGGGGATAAGTCAGGGATATAACAGAATTGTCATCGCTGCAGATCCTGGGATCAAAAGGGCACAACGATATATATATATATATATATATATATATATATATATATATATAGAACTAATTTAGAGCTTAAAAGGTTTTTTTTCTATTGCTATTCCTGTAAATACACTAATGTTGATCATATATAAGCAAAAATTAGGGTTCAAAAAGATCAAGAAAAAATGAGTCAAGTCTCAAAGGTCCATGAGGAAACAGTCTTTTTCTTTTTTTTTCTCTCGGATGAAGCTGAGAGGAGCTGTAGAAGATGTCGAAGCCCACTGGTGCAGGAGGAGAATTGGATTCCGTCTGCTTGTGAGATGAAGTATTCCCAGTCTACCTACGTATATGCCACAACATCTCCTGAGGAGGTGAATGAGGGTCAAGGTCTCTTCTTCCACTCGTAACACTATGACAAGCTGGCAAGATCATTGTATCACTGAAGGGACTGCTTTGGAATAGTAATGAACCGGCACAGCTCTGATCGTGTGCGGTGTCGTACGGGGACGGCTCACATAAATTATAGAGGTAGTCGTGCATGTTTTAATCTGTCAATAGAATCAATGTAAATGTCAAGTACCTTTTTAATGTCAGGAAAAAATGATTTTCTGCAAACCTTGAGGAAACATGCTGAAAAGAATTCATGGGAGAAAAAACGGTGAATATAGAACATTGCCCCACCCCCCTCCAATGGCTGCCATATTAGCATAACAAGTATTTACTAATGAAGTGCCAGAATCGGAATTGGTCCTCTGCATTTAATCCATCTCTGAGTAGCAGTGGGCAGCTATCTGCAGCGCCCAGGGAGCGGATCGGGGTTGGGGTCTTGTTCAACCCTTCAACGTGTAGACTGCTGGGGCTTGAATCACCGACATTAGTTATTAGCTCATACACCTAAATACGTATGTTAATTACATGCCTCCTCAGATCCTGTACTCCAATGAAACCCGCAGGGACTTCATGTGAGGTCGAGGCAGATTCCTCAAGGTAAATCATGGATTTCCAGCTCATCTTGTGGGATCCGGAGATGTTCCCAGGCCAGATGTGATATACAGTTTGATCCCTTCAGCAAGCTGCCTGTCCCTAAAGAGAACCTGAGGTTTATCAACCTATGTCCTGTTGTTCCTCCTAGTATCAGTGACATCATTGGGTCAACTCGCCGCCATGTTTGGGTTCACTCTGTCATTCCATTGGTCAACATCCTAACAGCTATGGATTGATTTGAAAAAGATTCTGTCATACTCTGTTCAGACAATGAGAAGCCCAATCCTATGAGTGTGGATGTGTTGAAGCATTTGCAGGCCAGATGGGATATATAATCCCTCCAGTGAGTTCTGGGTCTCCTCCAGGTTTATATGCCTGGCAAACCTCCAAATGCTCTTTTTAGCATGATGCAGCAGCTGGTTCATTCTGGGGTCCTCATCGTATCTATGCTGCTGATATGTTTTGTGTTTCCACCTCCGCCAATAAAACCTGGTTCAGGTTATGTGATCAGTGTCATTGGTTTGCTTCCTTCATCAAGGAGGTCATGTTTTTGTCTGTCTTTCAGCAGGATTTCACAAAAAGCAGTTTACATGAAACGTGCTTGGATTGTGCGGCTTATGAAAAGGAAAAACTTTTAAAATTTTGGGGAGGATCCAGACAAAAAAGTGAGGCTGGAATTTGGTTTTAATTCTAATGACACTGTGGAATCTAACTAATACTCCTTTTCCACCGAGCTGGTTCCTACAGCTAGTTCGGAGCCAGAGCCTGGCTTAGCACCAGTTCTTTGCTTTTCGAGAGATTAGCACCAGTTCCTGGCTCTCAAAGCAGGTGCCAGACAAGCACCAACTCTTTGCTGGTCTAGAGCCAAGAACCGATTACGTCAGGGACTGGGGGCGGGCTTGTGACTAACAAGCAGCGCAAACACTGAACCACCATTCTTAAAACAACAGCCGAGCGAGTTTCATCCGATAAATTAGCAATAATATATATATTTTTTTTAATTTTTAAATTAATAACGAAAGCTCATTTTTCTGCTCTGGATCTGAACGTAGGCTTGCAAAGCCAGGAACAGCACTTGCATGGAGACGATGAGCTCCTCCTGCTTGACAGTGATTCGAACGTTGCTCTGACTTGGTTCCTCCTGGAATAGCAAACAGGTTCTTAGGAGGAAGGAGTTGAACCAACTTAGCACTGGCACTAGCACCAGCACCGAGCTAGCACCAGGTTCTTTTTGTTGGAAAGTGGGTCTAAGTGAGCCTTTACCCTTATTTGGCATATTTTGGGCATATTTCTTTCCAGGGTAGCATTTTAAAAAGTGCTTTAAGTCGATAAAAATAAGTGCCGATACCCCCTTTATTTACCTGTCAGCATTTGTATCGGGTGGTCGGTATCAGCAAATCATTAAATAATAAGTTTTCATAACACTAATTTATTCAACAAACATCTTTTACTGCGTCACAAAATCGAAGAATCTATGCGTCACAATGCTCAATGTCCAGTTACCCTCAGCCTATGTAAACTATATGAATTAAGTTTGGTGTCCTCAGGCCTGCGCTGGAAGAATCTACTGGAGGGTGATGAGAACAAGTTGACTTGACTCCAATCCGAGAAGAAGGCGTGTGAAATGAAATCAATAGAGAGACATACTGCTGGGATGGAATTAACATAAATATCTATTCTAACAAAACAAAATGACAGAAATAGATTTTATTATGTATCATTTTATACCTGATTTATGCTACCTTTGATAGTAGCATAAATTCAGCAACACGTCTTTTTTTTGGAGGACCAATTCACACCATTCAAGATGAATAAAATGTTCAGACACTATCAAAAATGGCCACAGTGTGTTCTTGTGTTTTTCAGGTTTTTGGACTGAAACTTCTCGCATCTTTACTTTACCAGGGAGAGGCTGAGAGAGACGGAGAGATAGAGGCAGAAAAAGAGTTCCAAATGAAAAAAAAAAGTATATATGAACACATCCAGGAATGTACTCATTTGTTTCACTCCCTCCTCTTAACGTGTTTCCTACACCTGACAGATTGCTGGTACTTTGTCCTTATTCAGCTTTAGATTTATTTTACATTATACCTTTCTGTTCCTTGGTAACACACTGGAGTTGAGATGGATAATATGAGGATAACATAGTAATGTTTGAGTTTCGGGCAGCTGTGTCAAAATCCGACTCCCTTCGGGTTTGCTTTCTCTTTAGGCCCCTTTGATCCCAGGCCAACATTACTGTCGTGTTTTAATTTCTCCTTTTCCCGTTTATGTGACTCAGGAGTTAGCGTCAATGTGAAGTAACACTTCCGCAAGAACAGAAAGGGGCATTGCGAAGAGACAGGCTCTGATATGGAAAGGACATGAAAGGGTCCTGGGAGCTTACAAGAAGTCTCGGTTTGTTGGAGGCGACATGTAGACGTCCTGGTACTGCATACCCGTGCGTACAAGCCTGATAAAAGCACTGATTTTAAAAGATTCTAAACATTGTCGTGCCAAATATTGTTGAATGCTGTCTGTTGAGGCTGGGGTAAATGATTGTGTTCAGGACTGTTATGACCTCCCCTGTATCTTTGTCAACCCTTTCAAGCAGCATAGATGGCAGAGGAAGAGAAAACAAAAGCGGGCCTACTAGCCGTGCTAAGAAAACAACCACAAACCTTAGCCCCCGAGTATCTTCCCCGCCAACATCAGATTCATTGCACAGAAAATGGATGAAATAGATGTGCAGTTTATGGATGACAACTTAGTCCGAAACTTCTGGGTTGATGGTTATAACTTGGACCTGTTTCATCCATTGATGCCCAACTGCTATTTAGCTATCATGCTACAAGATCCACCACCAGGACTGCAACATTAACTCGGGCGGAGAGGGCAGTCTTTGTGTCTATGTAAGCAACGACTGATGAACACACATCCGAACTATGGACAGTCACTGATCTCCTAATCTAGAGGCTCTGTCTCTGGGGTGACTTTAGCTCAGTGGAATCGGAAGTTCGTGATGTCGGTGATTCAAGCCCCAGCAGTCTAAATGTGGAAGGGTCCTTGAGCAAAACCCCAAACCTCAATCTGCTCCCTGGGTGCTGCAGATAGCTGCCCACTGCTACTCAGAGATGGATTAAATGCAGAGAACCAATATCGCTACTTTGTACAACTTGTATGATTGTATGTGATGGTAAAGAGTTCTTCTGTCAGTCGCGTACAGACACAGTCACAGCTGTTTACATCCCTCCAGATGCTAATATTAGCACAGCCCTCACACACCTATGCAATTTTATAGCTGAAAAGCAGATGGCCTGCTGGTGGAGTAGTCGCTTGGGTGTTAAATCTGGCATGCTTAAAAACTGGACTCCCCAAATTCACTTAACATCAAAATGTGCCACCAGATGGAATAATACGCTCGACCAAGTATATACCAACATTGAGCATGCATACTGAGCAGTGCCTTATACCACATCCCGGTTAGTCAGAACACCTCTCTCTGCTCCTCATACCAGTTCATTCTCCCCTATGGGGAAATCCAAGGCCATCAATTGACAATATAATCCTGCCCTGCGGGCGCGCTCTCTCAGCTGTAAGACTCCAAACGCACATATCCGAACACCAGGACTGAGAGCAAAATGGTGAATGTGAAGTCCACACACTTATCAGAGACTGCAAGATTCCCTTAAGTGAGAGAACAGGGCACAGCCGAAGCTGACCTGAGGAGAGGCATCAAAGATGGGCAGGGAATAGAGCATAACATCAACTACAAGGGCAGCAGCACCACTAACTTAAAATAATCTTTGCTCGTTTTGAGGTACACAGGCCAGACACTGCTACACGGCCCCCACCAGCCTCCAATTTTCACAATCTCACCCTATAGGACCCAAGGGAGTATACTTGGGTCAGTAAACCCAAGAAAAGCTGCTGGGCCCAATGGGGTACCTGGAATAGCACTCAGTGCATGTCTTCACCAACTCCCTGGGATCTTCAACAAGATCTTTCATCTCTCCCTGAGCTAAGCCATAAAGCTACCCTGCCTGACTTCTGCCATCACCGGCCCAGTCCCGAAAAAAAAACAGCCACTAACAGTCTCGACAACTGGATACTGATTGCCCCCCCGACAAGGAGGTTCAAGTGTTTTGAGAGGCTGATTTCAAAGCACATCAAGTCCAACCTCCTGAGTGGGATTGATGGTAGCTGCTCACTTAAACACACACTGATCCATGGGTGTGTGTGTGTGTGAGTTATTGTGTGCTGTGACAAATGATTTATCTTTTCCTTGCTGCACCACCGCGGGACTAACTGATGGGTCTCACACTGAGCCTGAGGGGAAAGTCGACATGCCTCGAATCTGACTCAAACCAGCAGAATAACACTCACCCGAGGAAACAGACAAACAGCAGCAACATGGGGGGCTCACGTCTTGTTTATGCTCCATAGAAAGGAAGATGTACCGTGTATGGAATCCAATTTGTTTGTTTAAAATCGCAAATAAAAAGTTATCCAAAAAGCAAAAAATGTAAACTCAAAATGAAAACTTGGGTAATTGTGCACTTTATTGATCTTTTACATCTTTTGTAATGCATTTGAAAATCAAAGGAAGAGAGTGCAACAATTAAATGTGTTCATACAGTAGAAAATGACACATCAAATAAAAGCGTGGGAAGGTGGGACTGGAAGCGTCTTCCTTTACTGTTAGTATGTTGTGCTCAACCAAAATATGTTTCATAAAAGATCACAAAAAAGAGGTAAAAATGGTGGCACTATCAAAAAAAAACATGTGCAAGTAAAGGGATCTCAATATCTCCAATGTTCAAGGTCATTATTTCAACTTCTGCTAACGTTTCGGCCCGGAGCCTTCTTCTGAGCAATAGGAGGATATAAGAGGAGGATATAATTTATATTAGGTGCTTTCCAGTTGGCTCATGATGTCACAGGGTGTCACACACCAAAGCTGAGGTCCTTGGCCATGGTTGTAGTTTTCGTTCTACGGTCTAAGCTTGTTAGCAATTTGAAACGTGTTAGCTGGTGCCAAAATGAGGATGCTGCCACAGGCGAAGGTTCAACAAGCTAGATGAAAAATTCTCCAACTGAGAAGAAACAGAATGTGGGCAGCAGTTTTTTGTATTACAACCAAGAGGTGGTCAGGAGAATCTTGGATGGTGATGGCCGGGCTGGGATCCAGCACTGAGATGGTGTGGAGGATTGGCAGAGATGAGCAGACTGGACATTCAGATTTCCTGGAGACACAGCGGATAATTAATACAAACAAAAGTCAAACTGAGAGGATCAATCACGAGGTCAGGCTAAACAACTTATTGAAAAAAGTCTGAGTGATCTGACGAAGATGCCCAGGTCACTCGTGGTAAAGAGATTTTTAACCTCAATGAGGATTTTTACCTGTTAAAATCCTCAGAGAGACACCATGAAAAAGCCAAGGACCGATAATCTCCTTTAAAAAAAATGTTTTAAATGTGCTTTTATTGGTGTTTTGGTCTGAATCTTATATCCTCTTAATTCCTTTTTACGCATCCCATATTTTACATTTTTTGACCATCTCATATCGTCATTTTACACCTTTGTTTTTAAAATAACCACACCAAATTTGTCACTGTTTCAATTTCATTTCATTTTGCCCTGCAAATAACTTTGTAACTTTGTTTGAAAAGTGCTTTTAAAATATATTGTAAAAAATTGTGCATTAAAATTACAGTTTAAAAAAACTGTCAAATGGCTACAGTGAGAGATTTTAAAATTTTGATGAAATAACAGAACAATAATAGAAAAAGGTTGGATGTACCTCGATGGGTACAGCCGCCGTCTCCCAATCGGCAGGTCGGTGGTTTAAGCCCCAACAATCAACACATTGAAGGGTCCATGAAAAACACCAGCTGTTCCCCAGAGGTGGGTTGAACGCAATGAAGCAATTCCACTACCTTGTTCCATTTTTACGATGGGATGTCACAAATAAAGGCTTTTCTAAAAAAGAAAGAAATTCCGTAATGTCACCAGCAGGTAATTATGGTGAAAGTATTATTGTTTAATTACAGATTTACTGCTATGTTCATTTAATTTAAAAATCATTAAAAACCTTAACCAGTTAAGCAAGAACATCCCTTCGTAACAAGATGTAAGATCTTTATATGTGTATATTGGTGAAATACTGTTGATTTCGAGGTAATGTTGTTTTTTTTACGTTTTATTTTTAATTTAAAGTCATTTTATCCAATGTCCTTGTAACAAAGTCTACAGTATATCTGTTTGGGGTAATTTGTGGTAATTAACTGTGTACATGGTCTACACATTATTTTAACGCTTCAATTGTTGCAGCCAAAGATGTCGGTTTTTAATGTCAATCAATTGATGAGGCTCAACCAATCAGCTTTTAGTTTTGTGACATAATGCGGCGAATGAGCTGCCTGTGCCGATTCCATCACTCTAGTATTTTTAACCATTGGTAGCATTGGAGCTGACGGCGGACTGCAGGGAGGCTGAAGTATTGGGTTTCAAACCATTATTAATTTAAAATAACATCTGACAGGAGTTGCATCCATGTCAGAGGCAGCCAACACGTCCCAGCACCACGATGAGTAACAGGAAACCGATGGTTGACAGCTGAAGGCTAAAACATGATAAACAGCATCCAATCCTGGAGTCACACCAGAAGTGCTCAGAGCATGGTCGAGCTCCCATCATGCATTTATCATGGATGTATACCTGTCCGCCCTCCATTTATTACTTAAGAACTGATTCGACATTTATCCAAACATCTGATTCTGTTAATCTGAAGAGTGATGATTGAACTAAGCTGCGTGATCTAAATATCAATACATCGATAACTAAATCAATTTTATTCGGACATTTTGTGTCAAACCTCAGAGACCGAAGATTGTTGTAGCAGTGCCATATGAACCTCATTCAAATAAAATATATTTTATTCCCACCCTGTGGGAATTATCACTTTGGTTGAATTCAATTTTCTAAATGATCAAAATAGTCAGTCAAATATCTGAAACTCATAGATTATGCATGAAATAAAAGATACATATGAATAAAATAGTAATGGAGAAAGCATGAAATGTTAAAACATTATCTGGAGAGAAATTCCACAGATTTGGTGAAGGAAGTTAAATCCAATTGGATATTAGTGTCGGCTCATCAAGGCCGTTTCATGAACCCACAGGATAATGAGGTTGATGACACCTACTGTAGGTCTGGCACTCAAACAGTTCTCCAATCAGGATCAGGCTGTCAGTCAGTCCTGCTTTTCCAGACCGTCCAGGTGGAATGACCCAGCAGGGTCCGCTGGTAGTGTACTTATTTATTTATTTGTTCATAGTTATTTAAATAAATATGTTCAAATAACAGAGTGTCTCATTGCTGGACTGATTCTGAGCTAAAGTGAGACTGAGTCAATAGTTTGGATGACTCTTAAATAAATGTGAAATTCCCATAACGTAAAAAAAAATAAATCAACTATTTATGGCGTTATTGGTCTTTGGTAATGAGGTCAAAGAAATGTTTCAGCATGGGCTCATCTTACCGTACTATTTAGAATGTCACTGAGATGATAATTCCTGAAGACTCCCACTTGATGGAAAGAAGATGGTCTGGAAAGAAGATATGCTTGAGTATGTATTTGTCTTCCATTAAATGTTTGTTCATAAACCAAAACAGCTTGTTGTGTGGAGGTGTTTGTTTAGTCTTCCTTTGGTGCAAAAGTTGCTTCATTGGTTCAGTCAGTTAACTTACAATTAAATGGTTTCTCTTTCTATGTCTAGAACAGAAAAGCTGGTAGTTTTTGGCCCGAGTGATGATTCTTGGCCAAAATTCTCTATTTCATAAGTTTTGTTTATTCCTCCCATCAGGTGTGTGGTGATGGGATAGTAGCCAGGATGCATCATGGGAAGAAAGCTAGCCAGGGCAGGCGGTACAATGCTTTGAGCGATTGCCTGCGTTGAAACCTTGGGCCCATGTATCAATTAATTTCCTTCCACTTATACGGGGTCCGGTTGTGGTGGAAGCAAACTAAGCAGGCTATTCGGGCAAATTCTGGTACTAGCATGTTGTCTCCTCCCAGTTGGTTTGACCTTAGGGTGGACGTAGTTATTTGCCTGGAAAACTGCCAAAGAGAGGCATCCTGATCAGAAGCATGAACCACCTAATCTGACTCCTTTCAACGTGAAGGAGCAGCGACTCCAATCTGAGCTCCCTCCTCCTCTGACTAAGGCTAAACCCAGCCCCCTTACAAAGGAAGCTCATTTGAGCTGCTTGTATGCTTGACATCATACTTTTGGTCAGTACCAAGGGCCCACGACCATATGAGGGTTGGAACGTAGACAGGGTCAACAGAGAGCTTTGCCTTAGGATTCAGTTCAGATCTTCAACAGATCGATACAAAACCATCATTACTGCTGGTGCTGAACTGGACTACCCGTCTATCTCATGGGCCATCTTTTACACAGGACATCAAGATTCTTCAAATCCCTCGCTTGCGGCAACAACCCACCCCCGACCTGGAGGGGCCAAGCCAAGATTAGCTGACAAATAACTAAGGCCTCAATTGCAAACCACTCCAGTGTACACTGTAGATCATGGACCCACATCACCTGCAAGCTGTAGGGGGCAATTCTAAGCTCCCCAGACTCATCATTGATTCCCAGCGGGAGTTTCCTGTTTGCCCTGACAGCAGGCTGAACATCGTAACCGTGTGTTTATTTGTTTAGATCGATCTTCTTTTTACTCTTTTGTTTCCCAGAAACCCTGTATTTATTTCATAATTTGGATTGATCGCGGGTCAGTCAGTGGAGTAATATCAGTGTTGTTTTTTTTATCTCTAACATCGTGTTGTCGCTGTTCATTAGTGATGGGAGATGTTTGTTTTGCACCAAGGCCAAATCCTGGCCAATTATTTGTTTCTTCTGGGGTGTCGCTGTATCTTTATCTTTGTGAGGACCTATATGAGCCCTGCTGAGGTTTTAAAAAGCTGTAATATAAATAATGAGGTTATTATCCCCTTTTTTCCTCCATGATAGCTGCAGAGTGAGCTACGCTACGCTCTGCTTTGTCTTTTCATTTGAAATCGGTTGCATTTCAATGCTTTTTTGTTGGATTCAGTCATGGCTTCATATCAGCCAAAAACTGCCCAACTGAGCTCAGGCACTCAGTTTTATTATCATTCACAGCACTTATGATTTAAGTGTTAGTTGATGCCATCCAAAAAAACGAAACTGCTATAATGTCTTGCTTTGACACTAAAGTTGACTCCCTTATTTGGACGTTGAATTGAACTGAGTGATCCTCATCTGTAGTGGGAGATCGTGTCTCACAACATAAGCAGCAGTTGTGAACAAATGTAGACAAGTTAACTGATCTTTCCACTCGTGTCAAACAACTTGAATAAGACAATTCTTGCCTAATAGATAAAGGTAAGGAGATGGAGCAATAGAGTAGATCCACAAATCTCCGCTTTGTCAGCGCACCTGGATCCGCAGAAGGCCGCGACATGCCGGGATTAATGGCCAACTGGGTGGAAGACAACTACCCCACTCGTCTGGCGATCAACTCCTCCTCACTTTTCTTGAAACTCCATTCATAATCACTTTTACCCTTCTTGTATCTCAAAACCTGTTTGGCAGCCAATGAGTCCGCTGCTTTGGGTTCTGCTGTTGTTTCAGACAATTTACCAGCAATCCAAGTGATATCTGGTCTGCTAAAAGTCATGTCATACATTGAACTTCCTATAATTACACAGCGGA
Organism: Lophius americanus; assembly: GCA_037951165.1. Lineage (NCBI taxonomy): Eukaryota > Metazoa > Chordata > Actinopteri > Lophiiformes > Lophiidae > Lophius > Lophius americanus. The sequence goes on from JBBDHG010000116.1 coordinate 1,984,786, forward strand.
ATCGCAGGATCAAGGGTCTGACTTCTGTCTTCTTTATTTGAGGCACACTCCAACTTCTGCTCACATGGTATGGATCAAGGGTTTGCAGTCTGACATCTCAAATCCTTTCAAGTATTTTCAGGACGTAGTGTTTCTGGTTAATTTCACTTTCTTCCCCCTTTGGTTAAAAGTAAATGGGGAAGAAAGCACGATAACTCTTATATTTTCCCTATACCTTTCATGTTGAATTTAGATTTCATGGTATCTTTGAATATGTTTAACAGGTCATTATTACGGGCTGCAATGGTCTGGTCATGCACCTAGATGATCACCTGGATCATTTCCTCTTTTATCTCATTTCTACAAACGCAGTGATCCGACGGATTTTTCACAAAGTCATTTTGCTCCAAATGGTCATTTATAAGATTAGACCAATTTCTCCCAGACAGTTTTAGGCCATAAAGGGATTTCTTTTACTTTAACATCAGTGTCTCCTCATTCTCTGGTGTCTCTTCAAAACCCTCTGGCTGTAAATTTCTTCATCTATTGGGGCATCTGATGTAAAATAAGGTTATTCTGGACTGCTACCTGCATCAAGGCTGGTACTGATGTGATGTTCTCCGTGGGGGCAAATATTTCATGGTAATCTATTCCTTCTGTGTGATTGTATCCTTTTGCCATAAAATCTTGCTTTTTTCTTTTCAGCGCTTTCTTTAAGGGCATAAACCCACTTTCCTCCAATCGTATTTTTACCTTCAGATAAGGACATTAGTTCAAATGTGTTTTTTCCTGAAGTAATTTAATTGCTTCTCACAAGGCCTGTATCCATCCGGACGCCTTAGGTGACCCCATAGCCTCACCATAGGTTTGTGGAATTCCACAAACCGCTCTGTAACAATAATCGACTGTTGTAAGGGTTGAATCATTTTCTTTACGGCCCAGTACGTAATCCTCTAGATATTTGGGGGGACCATTTTCTCTTTTAGGGTTCTGATGGTTTTGACAATGCTTCCCGTCTAGGATAATTTGTTCTGCGGTTTCGCCATGTTCAGACACATCTGTGTTTTTCTGCATTTTCAATTTCTTCTGCCTCACAAAAGACTTGTTTCTTTGTGTTATACCTTCTCTGTGATGTATTTCTTCTGCTCTCTCCGACAGTTTTTCTATTTTTGTGTCCCTGATTTTTTTAATCATATTCATCTGTTTGGGTTTGTTGTTCAACAGTGTTATTCCTAATAAATTTCACAAATCTTTGTTTGGGCACTCTCTCTGTATGTGGGTCATAGACTGGGTAGGCCAGGCTGTTCTTTATATAACCCAAAAAAATGCCTCTTTTACAGTTTGTATTAAGTTTCTTATCATCATGCATGTTACAGTCCAATCCACACACCCACATGTTTGAGAGATCTGACTATATTCCCTGTCATAATAATAATAATAATACATTTCATTTATAATGCACTTTACATTTGGATCAAAGCTCAAAGTGCTAAGTAAGTCATGAAGTAAAAGGTATTTTTGCTCCTGTCGGTATAACATTGGTTACGAATAACTTAATCTGTGAAGCTAACCTGCTCTCTGGCAGGTTTACTTCTAGGAAGCATGTGATTGTTCCTGACTCCGTCTGAGCCTGAACAGATGTGACGTGTCCGTCAATCGTTTGTCTTATTAATAGATTGACGTCGGAAGAAGACTGAGGGACCCAGATTATCTGTGTTTTTATTCAATGATTTATCTGAATGACATTCTCAAGCCGTCCATCTCGATCATCCCACACATCGGACGTCCCTCACATCTGAGCTCTTTTTTCCATGTTCGTTTTTTCAAACGTTTCAATGTCAATAAGCTTCAATGAGGGCGGGGGATCCCGAATCATTCTCAGATGAAATGTGAAATTCCACATCTTGTCCTTGAACAAGGTGCTGAATTCCAAGTTGCTTGCGATTGCTGTGTGTATGGTTATCTCTCCACACGAGGAGGTGTGTGAATGAATGATTTCTAGAATGATTCTTTATAAGAACAATCTATTTACTTTGTGTGGACCAAAAAAAAAGTGTTTCGTATTCGGGGTGAACACAGTATTAGTCATCTTCGCGAGAGCGATCTGTGTTAGGATCAGCTCTGACATCTGGTTGAGGGACTGTGATTTCTTAGAATGCCAGAGTCTAGACTCAGCTCTATCATGTTAAATGTAAATGTTCTTAAAGAGAGAAGAAGACGAGTTTGAGATGCTGGTCAGGGTTGCCTGTCGCTGCACGTATGAAGGCAGGGGTCAACAGCACATTATAATATTACCAGCTTCAAAGGTTGTCGTTTTTTCTGTCTAAGACAGTTTCACATGCAAATGCATATAAGGTCATGGCTCAGGGCTGGATCAAACAGCAGTGGATAATATTCTGAACACAAGTGTCCTATTTAAACTTTTATTTAACAGAGGGTGAAGGGAGAGGGCTGGGCTTCTCTCTGCGTGATACATGCTGATCACAATCCACAGATCAGGCAGGTCGAGCCATAATTACCATAATTCAGATGGATATCTGAGGCAGGGGGTGAAATAATACATCATTAATGAGGAAAATATTATTTACATGCCTTGCAGAGGTCTCCCAGCAGCAGAACTCATAAGTGCTACTAATGGATCTTCCATTCATGAATGATTTAAGTCTCCCGATACACCAATAGGATCGATAGTTAATCCGATGTGCTGCGCTAGTCTACAAATCTAAAAGGTCAGCCGTACAGTCGTTATGGTGATACTGCTCTTAATAGTGCCGCTATTCTCCTGATATATCCGGGTTTATCAACAGAGGTGATGAAAAAAGGCAAATATCAGGAGATAAATCATCTGGATGGATGCAAATCAGAGTGATGTCAGAGCAAAGAGCCATCTATCATGAATCTATCGTGGTAATTGAATGCGTTGGTCTGTGCCGGATCTCGAACTTCCTGTCAGAAAACTGGAGCTTCTAAATGACAGAAACAGATCATCTACGTACAGTTACAATACATAAAATAAAAGTCAATTGATGTATTTTAGACACTTACTAGTTTTTTTCTTACTTTGAAATCCACATTATTAAAGGCATTTTTTAAAATTTTGCTTCTGCAGGGATAGATTCTAGTAATAGTTAATTCTACACATCAGCAGAAGAATACAGTTTTACTTTTACGGTAATTACTGGCTTTAGATTAAAAAAATGTTTTTCACATTTTATGACAGTGAAAAGTAAAGTTATGTACCGTTTCTTGATTTAAGGTCATTTGATGTACACACCCTTAAGAATGTCCAATGTTAATGTTTATGTCGTGTTTTCTTGACATTTTTAATTGAATTGCTCCAAACAATTATCAGTGTGATCATCTTTGCAAAATAATGTAAATACAAATTTTGCATTTTGTGTAGATAAGATACGAATAAGATAAGATAAACTTAGAATTTAAATGTTACAGCAGCAAAGAAAAAGATGTTGTACTTAACACAAAGTACTGAGAAGAAGAAAAATAAGAGCCGAGGACAGCCTAACCAGTCGAGCACAGCTGGTCTCTAATTCTAAAGTGAGTTACAGAAAATAGAACATAAATATAAGTGGAAATGAAAAAATGTAAAAGTAAGTGCAAGTATGGTATGTATACTTTATTAATTACATAACACACACATTATATATATATATATATATATATATATATATATATATATATATATATATATATATATATATATATATATATATATATATATATATGCTATGAAGGCTTTCTCAAAGTAAATTTTTTTCCACATCTTCCTCGATTGTCTTACATTTTTGTTATTTTTGTGTGCGTTTCAGCCAACTTAATATTTCTCTTTTGTATTAGTCTCATTATGGTCCGTCTTTGTGTGACTGCAGCTAACATTTCATGTAATTGGGATCAATAAAGTTCCATCATACCAGAAGCATGACAGAGGAAATATATACGTATTGTTGTTAAAATGAAACCGTAAAAAAAATAGCCTTCACCACACTGTGTTTCCTTTTTTTTTTTTGCTACTGGCCTCCACCCCCCTGCTAAGCTCCTGGTAGCTCTATATGCTGAAACCATTGGATGCCTAAAAGTTGTTGATAAGGAAGCACAACACGAAAATGTAATTACATTTTTTTTAATTAACAGTCAGACAACGTATTCCCAAAACGAATAACTACTCAAACTCATACAGCAAATGGTCAATTGAGTTAAAGTTCTATCCAGTCCAATTAGAATTTAGGATGGCAGTAGATAAGGGGGCTGTGGATATCTTTGTGTTGGTTTACCAGTGTCTGTCCTGTGGATTGGGGAAGTGGGACGTAAGTCCTTTGAAACACTTAACAGAATAACTCTCGGTTAACACATGCTTTTTTCTGGAGGAAACGGTCCAGCGCTGAATTGTCTTCCTCCTGACACTGACCCAACTGTTCCTCGGCCGAGGCCTCTTCTGAGACCTGCAGCTCTTGATTGGCCTCCATCCACCTCTCCATTGCCCGCTCTTATGCGAAAGTGCTTCTTTTTACTGTAAAATAATTATATGAACACCCTTAATCTTCCGACTGGTGCAAGCATTCACAACACACCTTACATTGAAAAATAAAAAGGCTCATTCATTCATAAAAAAAAGAGCCAAAGCAACCGATCTGTCTATTTAAAGACATTCTGACAACAGCATCATTTTGGATGTAGCTTAGATGTTTTTGCAGTCTTCGGTAACGGGCTGTCCCGCCTGATGCAGCCTCTTTCGTTCTCTGTTAGAAGGAATGCTCTCCTGTCCCTCCACAAAACTTCAGTCCCCAAAAACTCTGACTCTCTGGCTCTGACTCTCATTGCTCCTTATGAGACTCCTGGAACTACAAGAAACCCTGCATCCTGGCCTCTACCACCCTCACTGCTGGGCTCTAAGACCCTTAACCCCTGTCTGCTACCGCCCTCGCCGCTGGTCTGTAGTAGCAGGGAGGCCAGCCCAATAATAGGGAACCGCAATAGTCCACACACAATGTGTACAAGAGGAAAAGTAGAGATGTTTCGTAGACATTTTTCTGATGGCCTGTTACAGGATTTGATCTGCCGTCTGATATAACAACTGAAATGTCAACACATATCCAGTCAACCGTCTGGGGTTCACTTTGACGGAAAGTCAATGACTCGGATCTTAATTGTTTTCACATTAAACGTTCACATCCTCCTTTGACCCCTGCTTTGCCCTCCACCGGCAGCGATACCAACACCATCTCCATCACAACCATGTGGATTAGTCGCACCAGAACACAAGGCATTTAGAAAATCATCTCTGGCATGCTTGTCGATGTTTGAGAGGCCATTAGGTCCAGGAAATTGATTTTTGTGCAAATCTGTGTAGATCAATAGACTCAAACAACCTCTCAAAGTCCAAGAAATGAAGGTCAGCATAACTTTTAGTTTCGCCTTACGACTGATGAAAACTCACACAAAGAGATGGATCCGGTGTTTACCTCTGAAGCCCAGCAATCATTGACTCACGTGTTGAGTCAATTATAATCCTGGACATTCGATTTTTTGTCTGAATATGTGGACGATCTTTCCTCAATCATTGTCACTTCTGTTTTTCCTTCTGTGACTGAATAAGGAAGACAAAAGAACCAAGACAACACAACCCCACCATAGATTGCTTTATTCTTGGTACAGAAAAATCCGAGCCTTTTGAATGAATGGAATTGGTTTTACATGGCCAAGACCTTGACTTTGTTCCCTTACTTCCAACATACAGATGATATAGTCTTTGTCTATTTGTTGGTTGGCATGTTTGTTCCTTGATGGTTCTTTGCTTGCCTTTGTGAGTCTCCTCAAGGTTCTTCTGTTTCCTCCCATTGTCCAAAACATTCCCTGTGGCTGAATTTATGACCCTAATTGACCCACGGATGTGAATGTGTGTGTCAATGGTTTTATATTTCAGGCCTGTTTGAGGGTGACTGACTCATTTTGGGCACTTTCGGTAGAAGATGGGTCAGAATGGACCTCCCCATAAGTTTCACTGTCTCACCTTCACTCACTCTCTATTGTTCTCTCTCTACTTTCTATCGTTTCACTGTTCTTATTATTGTCTCTCTCGTGTTGTTGATGTTCAAGGTTCACTAATCAGAGGTGCGTTAAAGTCAAAAGTCTCTCACTCTCTCTCTTGCTCTTGCCCTTTTTCTCTACTGTATGTGGGCGCACCGGCTTTCATGGCAATGTTTACAGTCAATGCTCCCTAGATGAATGTGTATAAAAGAATGTCTACAGCTCTCCCACTCCCTTTTTCTCTCTCTTGCCCTCTCACCCTTCATCCTCTCTCTCATCTCTTTCTCTGCTCATCAAGCAGCCATATCTCACGCTCAGTCAGTAAATGGTTTAGTCATTTTAACCTGATTCCTAAAGGTTTTTTTTCCCCTTTATTTTATGTTTTTTTTGATTTGGTGGGGAGTCATTGTGGAGAGTTTGCAGGGCTTTTTTGGAGCTCTAGTCTGTTTTTACCAAGTTCCTAGGTTGCAGCCTTTGTGACACTGCTGCCCATGCCTGTAGACATAAATGGAAGAATTGAGGCTGAAGAAGGAGCTTGGGGGAGAGGGGGATGTTTTCAATCATCCTGCCACATTTAGCGGGATGGTTCATCCTGCCACCACAGACGAGGACGAATCTGACTGTCCCGCCATATTTACCGGGGTATCTTCAGCAGCGGTGGTCAACGTTCATCCCGAAGTAAGGCCTACAGATCCAACTGTGAGTACTGCGTGGGCAGAGTTGGGCTGAAGTCGCCGCTATGGCGGCGGTAAGTCCAGCGCATTCAACTGTGAAGACAGATGTGTGCCTCAGGCTGCTTGGGCATCAGAAAAGTCAGGAAGGTCTGTTACTGTCACAGACACAGTTGGTGATATTAGTATGTCCACTGCCAGTCAGAATGTTGTGACTCCAGAGGGTCAGGGTGGTTCTAAAGCTGTAGAGGAATCTGTCAGACTCTTCTTACTCCCTCTCTCTCAATTAACCGGTCAAGGCAGAAGGCCGTTCAGCCTGAGTCGGCATCTGCTCGAAATTTCTGCCTGTTAAAAGTCTTTCTTTTTTCCGCAACTGTCAGCATATTCTTGTTCATGGTGAAATTGGTGGCTCCCTGTAGAATAAAAAGTTGGTCTACCCCTTTTTTTATATGCAAAGTGCCTTGAGATAAAAGATTGTTGTGATTTGGCAGTATACGACTGTAACTGATTTGATTTGAGATGTAGCAGATTGCAATCCTCTATCGTCTCACACCTTTCTATGCTAACGTCTCAGCCAAGTGGAAGTATGACTCCAGGATACCTCCCTTTGGAGGTTTTCCGGACACATTTAACTGGAGGGAGACCACGGCGTAGAACCTGAACTCGAGGGATTTAATATCTCATCTGATCTGGGAATACGTCGGTATCCCCCAGGATGGGATGGTGAGTGTTGCCGGGGATCGAAACATCTGAAATGCCTTTCTTAGCCTGCTGCCACTGTGACCGAACCTCGGATAAGCGGCAGAGAATGAAAAACTAAAGAAAAAAGTTTCACAACCATCTTTTACTTCCATTTGCTCCCAAAACTACAACAAACTCTTTCATAATTTTTCTGATATTCCTCTCTTTGTTTCTTCCTCTCTGCCATCTCTGTGTTGAAGTTATATGTCGTCTACCTCCTTAAGAGTGGAAAAGTTCAAACATATATCTTCCACATTGAGCGATAACCCCAGAGACCCAATGAAAAGTTCCCTGCAGCACTTTATGTTAATCAACACTATTACCACAGTGCTAATTATTTCATTATTATTTATTGATGCCCCAATCTCAATTTTATATCGAGAATCACAACAGGGTATCAGCTAAGCAGCGTTCAAACTGTCAGAGGCTGTCAGATCTGACTTCTTTTCATCCCCACAGCCTGTGAGGAAGCACTGGACCTCCTCTGGATTTCTTCCCTCCAGAAGGGGCCTATGTTGAATCTTCAAACAAATTTTGACATCAATCAACTTGATACCGCAATATTCAAGTTTAAAATGATAATTTTATTTATTTAACCAAAGCACTTCTCTAACACCCACTGTTGGGCGAAGACACAAACAATGAATTGCGGCTGTTAATAGCACCATGAATCAAGCATCAGCTGCAACCGCTTTATAGCGCCGTCTTAAGGACCGAATCACAAAAGATTATGCACAAATGAAACGGCAATGATAAAATGTTTCATTCAATGCCGTTGATACCTTACAAACTGGTGGGAAAAATTTTTGTTAGACTTTATTAAGGAAGTTGTTCAACAAACTCTCCAACAGGTCCTTGTCTTGGAGGAGGGGGTGGACTCAGGCGAGTTTTTCTGACAGGACTGTAAAGTTATTATTATTATCATTCGATATTGTCACCATCATTATTATTAATAGACTATACTACAGGCGTTTCTACTGAGCCCTGAAGTCCCTTGAGAAAAAATGTTTTTATCTTGTTTGCACATGCAGTATAAATGTACATCTATTTATTTTTCAGAATGCATTTTCAATAATGGCATGTATGGGAGTTTAGCACCCTGTTATTTTCATTCATTCATTCATTCATTCATTCATTCATTCTCCGTAACCGCTGATACTTTTCAGGGTCGCGGGGACTGGAGTTTATACTGGCACACCTTGGACAAGTCGCCAGCTCGTCGCAGGACCGTCACATAGATACAGACAACCTCACAACCTCACAACCTCAGGCTCACACTCACTTCTTGCTTACTTAAAGTCGCCAACTCACCTGAGTTGCATGTTTTTGGACTGTGGGAGGAAGCTGGAGTTTCATGATACAATACAATCTGCCTATGCAACCTTTGTTTGTCACCGCATTCCAAAATAAAATAGTTTGAGCGGAGCTGTCCATGGTGCTGAATCTTTAGGCCAAAAAAAGGCCCCCACTGTTGACCAGTGATAGTGGCAACTCTTCAGAGCAATTCTTGCTTTGTCCCCTTGATTTTCCATTTAGTTTGGGGAAATCTTAGGTGTCTCGCTGCTCTACCAGTAATGGCTGGTATAACATCCCACATGGCTGAGCTGAGGGATGGCTGTGACGCCCAGAAGCACCTACAATAGGTGTTTGGAAGGAGCAAGATGCAAGAGCCTGGAGATTTGCCAGCAATTTGCCAGTGGCACGTATTGCATCATCCTTGATCTCATCGATAAGAATTAAGAATCCGGAGCGCTGGCAAACTGTGTATTCAAATAAATTCAGTTTCGGTGACAACGAAAAGTGATATCCACTTTCTAAATATCCACTGACGAGCACACCTAGCATTATAATGCTTTTGTCTGATCACAATCACTGCTGCCATGATCACAGAAGTCTGGGCGTCACAGTCCTTATAATTGTTATTATACACTAACTCTATGAAGACGCATATAATTTCATGGTAATTGCGTGTGGCAAACTGCTCTGAGCGCTGTGAATACACCCATTTTTGCAATGAGAATAATTCACATTTATGCAACATGTATGCATATCTACATGCTCCTATGCAAATAGCACAGGAGCCCCAAGACGCAATTTGCATGGTAGCGCAAGTAGCTCTGCAATTCAGTGTTTGCAACTGCTCTGTAAATAAGGCGCATTCAATTGCAATGGTTTTGCGTCTGCAAAAGCCGCACAATCCTTTGTGTGAATTTGCCCATGAGTTTGTGTGGAAAGAATCTCGGCTCCCTGAGAAATTAAATCCGAATCCACCTCTAAATGGCTCCTAGTCAAAGTCTGGACCTGAACCCCATTGAGATGCTCGGGTGAGAAGATCTGAAAAGATCCTTTCATGCTCACAAACCCTCAATTGAAACTGCATTAAACCAGTTCTGCAAAGAGGAGTTGGTCAAAATTCTACCACAGTGATATTGGGAGATGGATGGATTTTAAACATCACTAAAGATCCATATAGTCACTACTTGCATGCAAACATTTGTCACGGTTTAAAATAAAGTAATATGATCCATACTTTAGTAATGACTGCTATTTGTGAACAGCAGGCACATTTTAGAAACAAATTTGTCTAAAATGACGACATATGAACTTATTCGTGTCTCCTTTCAAAGAAAGAAGCCACACACACTGATAATAGCGAGAATGAGAATGCCGTTTTAAATAGGTCCTATTCGTTATCTTTGACTTCTCTTCTCCTACTCTCCCTTTCTCTCTTTGTCAGCCGCCCATAAACACCAATCACCGGTTCCTCTCCGACAGAAATGATTGTCGGAAGATAAATGGAATGACAGCACTCTGATTCAGTGACTCACTGTTTTGAATAAGAAGCTGGTATTTTTACCTCTTTCATTTAAAAAGTTAAATCTTTATCAACTGTAGTTTGAATGTTGAACACGGGGTCAGAGGTCAGAGGCTCCGTATGCAGGATGTATGCAGCTAGTATCTACCAGAACCATCAATAACATTCGTAAACATTTTTGCTACACAACACGGGCTACACTGTAAAGAATGAAAATAAATTAAATTAAATTAAAAATTCTGTACAATTACAGTAAAATCATAAGAATTTGGACACAATAATTACGGTAAGCATGTACAAGACCTTTCTGTAAACTACCAGCAAAATCAAGCATTGACTTAATTAACATCTGCATTATTTCGCACGAAAAAAACATTTACCATACCTTACACTGAACATTTGTAAATTTACCAGCAAAATCTGTACTTTGGATTAAATAACACTTTAACGACAATTACTTTCTGGTGATATTACATTATTCTTCTAATTATTTTACCAAAAGTTTGTTCCTTTTTTAATACAATTCTGTGTTTTATATATATTCTGACCGTAAATAATAAATTACTTTACTGTGTCTTTGTTCTATAGCATTCACTGTATCAACTACTCTCAATGGTTTATCGACCAAAGAATCAAGATATAGACACAAGGAAACAAAATGAGCTTACGTCACTGGGGTCGGACTGGATGGGTGAGAATTTCTAATATAGAACAGTAACTGTGTTGAAAGGTGGGATTTAGTGTCAAAGAGGTATCTGATTGGGATTCCTCCTGGATGGCTCCATATGGAGGTATCAGGAGTGGATGAGGACTGTGAAAAAGACCCAGAGAACATTGGATGTGGGTCAAACTCTTCCTCTCTTTTGAAGAAGACATTATCTCTTTAAAGGGATTATTGGTTCTCTGCTCTGTCATGGTGGCAGCACTAAATCAAACAGTTTTTACCAGCTTCAAAAGGGCTTATCAATAAAATGCAAGAGTTCATAGAAATATCTGCTTAGAGTCTGTACTGTTTAATGGAGAGTCAACCTACTCCATAATTTATTTCATGGAAACAAAACCAACAGTCCTCTTTCATGTAGAAAGTGGTTTCTCTCTGAGAAAGTTTGTTTGAATGAGAAGACGAAGACCTTGCCTTTATCATGTTGCTGGATGGAGCATAAACACAATTTGCCAAATGAGGTGGGAAGCCTTAACAAGAGTCTCCCTGTGCTGATCACTCAAAGAGATCAGCGTTGTTGGACTTGGGCCCAACAGGAAAATAAATAAGATTTTCTAAGAGATAAAGCTGTGTCTGCCAGGTTATATAGCCTAGATACAAGACCGATGAGTCTTAGCCACCCATAAGAGGCCATGGAGACTTCAAAACGCCCTGATATTTAATTCATCCCAATGCAGGTTCCTCTAAGCAGAGCTCAGAAATCAAACCTGTCAAATCGAAGCCTCAGAATCCCATCCATCCATTCTTTATAAAGGCTTATCCTTTTCAGTGTCAAGAACAAGCATGAAACCGGTGCAGGTGTTGTCGCTTTTCAACATAAATGTCATCGAAGAAGAATGTGCTCCTGATCATCTTCACTGATCAAATGAATGGTGCAGCACCACTGCAGTTCACTGGAGAAGCTTTGGTAAACTCAGAAAAGTCCGTATACCTTTGTTTGTGTTGTTCTTTCCACTTGTGGCTATTAGGCACAACAGTAATGTGCAGGGTGGGACCGTACTGTACCAGTCTTGAACTAGATTTGACCAGTTTCATCCGGTGCACAGCATTCGAAGCACTCGGCGCCCCTGGGCTAAGGGTTTTTGCCATTTTCCTCCCTTACCTATTCTCTTACAACAGGTTTTGTTTGTCCCGGTGTGTTGAGATTGCCGGGTTTTTATTGTCTTAGCTTTTTGTTTTTGTTTTTGGCTTGTTTTTTCTTTTGTTTGCGGACCAGCCGCTTTTGAGGTGTAGGGGGAAGCACTGGGAGCCACGGTCTATTGCTTGCCATTCTTTTGTTCTTTTCGGCCAGGGTCAGCAGTCCTTTTTTGTTTATTCTGTTGAATCTGATAATTTTGGGAAATTATACTAATGTGAACTTCAACATGTCTGGCCAAATGTCCCTCTGCATGATACTTTATCCCGATTTGATCCAAATACAGGTTCCATGATCAGGAGGTGGTCCATTTCCTGTTTTTTCCCTCTCCTACTGAAGTCATCTATTATTTGTTTCATATTTAATATATGTGTGTTTCATGTGCCTCTTCCTTCTAATTGGCCTCTTGTGTAATTGTCCACGATGTTCAGCTGATTTCTCTCTCCAGCTGTGTCTCGTCTTGATACCCCAGTGTATTTAGTCTGTGCCCAACCTTCCATATGGGCCAGTCCATCGTTGATGTAACTTCCTGTCGGTCTAGTTATTTTCTAGTGTTTCATCATTTCAACTTTTTAATGGTTTTTATTTTTTGATCAAGCTCTTTTTATTGCAGATATTTACAAGTAAGTATACAAAAATACAAGAACAAAGAAGCAATACACTGAAACAAACAACCCAAACACCCACCAACACCAACAAAACATAATCCTCAAAGTCAAAGCGTATCTTTTCACAAAGACGAAAAGAATTTAAATAATGCTAAAATAAACAACATATAAGATGAAACAGATGCCACTACATGTTACGGGGTTAAAATATCTTTGTCCAAGTTTTTCAAAATTGTCAAAGATGCCTGCCAGACTGGATGAAACCTCATATTAATAATATTTATAATAATGCACATTTTATAGGAACCTTTCAAAGCAACAAGGTCATCTTACAAGGCAGAGTTAAAAAATAAAAAACATGTAACAATGGACAAATATACGGATAAGATCATGTGAGCAGAGGATTAGTGTGATGAATAACAACCAAACTGAATTTTCCAGGTTAAAGACATTTGTTTTGAGATGGATTTGAAAATGGAGAGACAGTCCATGTTACGGATGTCTGATGGACGGGAGTTCCAAAGGCAGGAGGGTTGCTGTAGGCTCTAGACCCCATTGTGGTCAAGCGGGCAGGTGGCGCAGAGAGGCGGATGGAAGAAGAAGACCTAGGCGTGCGGGTGTGGGTGTGTTGATGTGTAGGTGTTCAGAGGGATGCAGAGGAGCGAGGTTATGGATGGCCTTAAAGGTGAGGAGCAGAATCTTGAAATCAATGTGATGTTTGACTGGGAGCCAGTGAAGTTGCTTAAGGACAGGAGTGATGTGATTACTGGAGGGGGTTCTGGTGATGATGTGGGTGGCAGAGTTCTGGACCAGTTGAAGTTTATAGATGGACTTGAGAGGGAGACCAAAGAGAAGGGGGTCACAGTAATCGATGTGAGATGTGACCAGGGTGTGAGCGAGAAGGGTGGTGCTGTTGGGTGTGAAGGACTGGCGGAGCCCATGGATGTAAAGTAGATTGTAATATGCAGAGCAAGTGACATTATTGATGTGAGCTCAGAATGATATTATGCTGTATTATGCTGATATTATGATTCTCATTCATCAAGGTCATGGTAATACAATTGGCTTAAAGACGTTCCACCTCCCTTCCAAGAGGTTTTCTTCAGTTCAGAGCTGAAGAAGGATGAAACAAGAAGGAGAAACCAGACTGCACTTGTTCATAAAGTGCAGTGTTAAATGGATTAATGCATGTTAAATGGTTTAATGCATGTTAAATGGTTTAATGCATGTTAAATGGATTAAATGCATGTTACCAACTTGAATTCTTCCCTGGAGTCTTTGTGTTTTCTCGCCCTGTAAGGTCACATGGTTGGTGATTGCATCTGCTGCTGTGGACCTGCTCGATGTCCAATGATCACAAGATGCTCATGATGATTATTATTGTATAGTATTCCCCCATAAGCCATCACTATATGTTACATTAATATTAATGTTATTATCAACTTCGGATACCTGCTGCTGCCGCAGCCCGACCATGGAGCGGTTGGAGAAAGTGGATTATAGCTGATATCTTTGCTACTTTCCCCCCGTCTGTATCTCTCCTCACCTGTGTCTCTCTGTTTCTCACTCTCTTTTTTTTCAAACCCGACCAGTCATGGCAGTAGGCGGTACACCGTGAGTCTTGGATCTGCTCGAGGTTTCTGCCTGTTAAAGGGCAGTTTTTTCTCACCATTGTCGCCAAGTGCTGCTCAAGGAGGAATTTGTTGGGTCCTGTAGATGATTATATAAAGAGTTTGGTCTAGACCTGCTCTTTCTGGAAAGCACCTTGAGACAACTGCTGTTGTGAAATGGCGCTATATAAATAAAGATTGATTGATTGATTGATTGTGCTTAAAGGTTCTTGTGAGACAAGTGAGCATGATCCTGAGATGTAACTATTAGATTGGATGGATTTTAGAACGAAAAGTTGATTGGAAAGATGGGGTAACAAGTCCAGTGGTGAGGACGGAATGTATGAACAGTGATAAAGGAGGGCAGAGGGAGTAAGCAGGCTTTTAGCAAATATCAAAGAACACAGGTAGACAGACAGGTAGGTGGCTGAGATTGGATATCTCAACAACAGAGGGACGTTTGAGACTCGAAAGTGAACAACAAGGGGAGGGGATGAGCGAACCGGACCAGACAAACTGCTGGGGGTGTTAGGAATCAGTTGCTGGCTAATCTTGTTTACTTAACTCTTCCTCTGTCAACTCTGAATTTTAACAAACCAGTATTGTGTAGACCGTTTAAAACTGTAGGCAACAGAAAGTTTCCAGATATATGGTAGGTTGTTGCTAGAGGGCGATGTTCTAAGATCGTCACCCTTGGGTATCTAGGAGGTATGTCTATTCAAGTTATATTATTCAAGTATTTTAAGATTCAGAATATTTCTAAAGCAGGTATTCCTGTTTTTCTCTGGCGAGTCAGCAGGGAGAGTTTAATGCTGACACAAAATACAGAGGAGCTTCAACTTTTATGTCAAGGTAATCAAAATCCCCCTCCTGTTTTACTGCTGATAAACTGGGATTACAGGACTGTTGGGTTTTATTGTGACATTTAAAATACGGTCATATTGGCTGTGAACCCGTAATAAGGTGACTTTACTCTGGGTCACAGTGGGCATCTCAGTTCTCACACACACATCATTATCATTGCCGCTGCTAAATTTCTCATATAATATAAATGATGACCTTCTGGTCTCATAGTGCGGCTAATTACCTCCGAGAGGCAGGGACAGTCGTCACAGCATTAAGACGATGTAATGGACCGGACACACAATCATTGCCTGAGCCAATTAAAAACGTCACACTTGGCCACCGCAGACCAAAGGCTGCTTAACAAGCGGCAAACAGACATTTTTCAGGATGAAGAAGTGTCGTCACAGTTATTG
This sequence comes from Lophius americanus, assembly GCA_037951165.1. Classification (NCBI taxonomy): domain Eukaryota; kingdom Metazoa; phylum Chordata; class Actinopteri; order Lophiiformes; family Lophiidae; genus Lophius; species Lophius americanus. The sequence continues at coordinate 2,000,367 of JBBDHG010000116.1, forward strand.
GGGCTCAGGAGACCATAATTCTGCTCATGAAGAACATTCAGACACACGGACCACTTTCCAGAATTCCTCCAAAAGCACTGTGAAGGATCATTGAAGTGCTCACAGAAGATCCAAAGAGATTTGCATGCCTCTCTCATATGAATAAAGGTCAAAGTTCTTGGCTCTGCTATTCGAAAGACGCTTGTGGAATGATCATTAAGTCAAGTCTGAATTTTATCCACCGAAATAACTTGCTAGAATTAGTGGAAACATCAATTCTGTCCCCAGCCAGAAAACTCTGAGGGAGAATGTGAGGTTATCAGTCTGTCCACCTCTTTACGGGGTCAGAAGGAATAAAACTAATGTTCTGGAGATATCTAGTAAAAGTCTGGACAGCAACCCTATTGAGATGCTGTGATGGGACCTGAAAAGATCTGCTCATATTCAAAAAAAACCCTATGTGTTAAAGCAGTTCTGCAAAGAAGAGTGGGCCAAAATTCCATCACAGTGATTTCAGAGACGGATCTCCAGTTATCAGAAGAGTTTGGTCGTAGTTTCTGCTGCTAAAGGTGGAACATCTAGGTATTAAGTTCATGGGGGTGAATACTTTTTGTGCTTCAATATGAGATAAAGAACTATCACTTAAGTCTTGTATGTCATGATAGCTCTGGTTGCCTTATATTTAATTTTGGAGGAAGATCTGACAGTTTATAAACATGAGAAAACGAAACTTTGTGAACTTTGAGACTGATCTGGTCTGTCACTAAGATAGAAAAATAAACTGTCATACGTGCCATGGATTTCTAGCGCCTTTGAATTCCCCTTCATAGTTTTGCACATTTGTAAAACTTGAAAAGATAATTACTTGGAATACATTATGCTCAGAATTGATTAGTAGCTGCGTTTTTCCTCATAGATTATCATAATTCGCTTGATTCCACACGGTACAAACTGACAACGGTGAAGAGGCAGAATAATAAAAGATGTTGCATCTGCTTTGCTCCCTGAGAGATCAGCCAACGCTGTATTTGGACTGGAATGGATACACTGACAGATAAATGACACATTTTCCTTTTACATTCATAGTCTATACGTATTGTACGTCTATTATATGTAGAGCAACACACTCCATACCCTTATTTACTAAATATCATGAAAGATTCAAAGCCACTCAGGCGGGAGGCGGCATACACTTACTCTCCATTCTTCTACATATGAATAATTAATGATAAATTTTCACTTATTCCCCCTCATTTGGCACATCAGCCACCAACAGTTCAAACCAGGTTTTGAGATTCCCTGTGCCGCCATCGTGCTGCGCCAGGGTTCATTAATTTATCCTGACAGGAGGAAGTGTATTCAAGTGGGTCTGAGGTGATGAAGAATAAACCGGCTGTTATTTCGCTTTAAACAAATCAAATTTAAAGACCACAGTCAGCAACATTCCAGTCCATGCCTCAGTAATTTAATCTATATCTGTAAAAATCAAAACCTCTCACCTCTGTAATGCGGATCAATATGTGCCCTGATGATGAGTTACTGCCTGGACAAGGAGTCTCACAGGGAGAGGAGTGGAGAACCGTGTGTCCTAAATCACAAAATTCCATATATTAGAGAGATTGTGCTACTTTTAGGCTTAAAATTCAAATTGTATACACTCAAAAAAAAAACTCCTAATATTCTTCAATATAGTCTATATAAATGTTAAAACTACATCTCAGAGAATAATCTTTTGGAAATGCCATTATTACACTCTCCATGTAAATTGATCTCTATCTTATGAAATAGTTACTTCATAGTCATCTGCTTTTGTTTGTGCTGTAGGCTAACAGTTGGATTTATTTAATTTATAAATATATATATATATATATATTGTTGTACAGCTTAAATTATCTCTGTCTGCTGTCCCCCTGCAGTTCAAGCCCTGGCGATGGGTGCTCCATCTTGGCCCCCTGGGTGGGCCTCGTTCTGCCCTCTTGGGGTGGCTATATACATAAAAAAAAATTAAAATAAAACGTTAAGAAAACATGCTGCAAATATCACAACATTTCGAGAAAACATGCTGCAAACATCACAACACCTTAAGAAAACATGCTGCAAATATCACAACACGTTAAGAAAACATGCTGCAAATATCACAAAATGTTAAGAAAACATGCTGCAAATATCCCAACACATTAAGAAAACATGCTGCAAATACCACAACACATTAAGAAAAAAAACTGCAAATACCACAATACCCAAACATAGTGCACCCAAAAGATGGTGCACTTCAGGAACCGTCGGGCAGCTGTTGCATGACTCTCACAGTTTGATCTGTAAAAGATAATTACTAGAGGACTTGGAGCTGAAACAATCCTAACTTATTGCTAATGACTTAAATAGCTGTGAATCGGGTTAGCTGGCCTGGAGCATGTAGATTACTTAAAGTGATCTCATCAGACCAGAGACTTTCCTTAGACCTGCAACCTGTTTTAAAATAACCAAAATACTGTTTGACGTATCTACTGAAATGTCTTGTAAAACATTCTTCTCAACACTTTTCATTTAACACAACCAAAATTATCATGTTTTGTAAAATGACTTGTAATCCACTAAAATCAGAATAATGAGACTAAATATGATCAAAATTAACATCAACACCAGTGTTCCAAAACTAAATTATAGTTTCCTCCCGTGTGTTTGAGGGAGGTCTCGGGAACAATCCCATTAGCCTGAATAGAAGCCACTGGAGGTATGTGAGTGTTTTTTTTGGGTGATAAAAGATTCAGGCTAAAATGAAATATTAAATGCGGAGCATCAGAAACACTCCCTGATGAAGTTATTAGCAGCAAACTTCAGTGTCGTCTTAGCCGTCTTGGCTCCCTGCTGATCCCCATGCAGCGCTCGCTGAAACTGAGCCTGAACTGTACTGACTGACTTAAGACTTAAGAGTTGTGACTGTTTGATCTCAACTTAAACACTTTACGGATCAAGATTGGTGTGTCACACTGTACGGTCAGATCCTCACACTGTTTGACCCGTCCAGCTCCCTCAGCCCGTTGTCGCTATGCACAATTCTCAATAAAGTGAGCAGAGAGACTTGGAGCTACGTTCGACTGCGTGAAGTGTGAACTTGATAGCGAGCATCGCTCTGACAGCGGGGAACCTTTCTTATTCGTCTTTGCTGTTCAGGTGCTAGAAGCCACAAACTGCACGATCTACTCTATCCTTACAAAGCGTTATGTCGCCATGGCAACTCAGACGCTCAGAAAAGAAGGCGCTGACGTCAGCCCATCGAGTCAAGACCCCGCCAAATTTCTGACACGACACTAAACCATCTGATCATCCCATGGTTGCCTGGGAGCTGTTAATCAGCCATGTGACCCCCAAAAACGACAAACTACTGACGCCGTCACACGGCCCGGCAATCCTGAGGCTCAATGGCGAGTGTGGATCGGGCTCAGATCGTTCAGTACGCCCAGCTTAAACCACGGAAGCCCAAACAGCCACTGTTCTGTTGAAACTGTTTGAAGAGGCTTAATTCAGAGAGCTACCAGTTATTGAAACACAGTTTAACTCCTCCACTGGCAGATTCTGCCGTCATCTTCTCTCCCGAATGGATTACGGCTCAGAGACGCGGACGTCGTGCGATGACAATCATCAGATTTACTTTACATCTAGTGACTCTCCATTGGTTTTTAAATTAAAGGTTATCTTCATACCCTGACCTAAATACAATCTCATCCAAGTGCGTTATAACACATGTCAGTTTGTTTGCCTGATCTGTTTGATTTGATTACAGAATTATGTAAAAACTACAAAGACATTTCTCTACGATAGGAGAAGACAAAGTGAAAGAAGCCCTTCCTGGAACTAAAAAAATCCTGAAGGGTTTGCTAATGATTGAATGGGTTTATTTCTGCACTGGGTAATTGTATTGGTTATCTACATGTATACTTGGGGTGATTCAAGAAAATGTAATAAGGTCGACTCAAACTTGAATTCGGTGAAATGTAAATTATTAGGATTGATTGAACGTAATCACTTTTAATTACTTATTATTATTGTGTTTGAATCGATTTGGCTACTTTAACTATCACTCACTTATTTTATTAGAGTTGACTCTATTTGGTGAATTTGACTTCTTCTGCTTTCGGCGGCTCCATTTCTTGGGTTGCCCCAGCGGATTACCTGATTCCATTCATAGATTGGTACCCTGCTGGCTAACTGGACCAGTGACGGTATTAGTTAACCTGGGTCAAAACCCATCCCGTTTGGAAACCAGACTTGTGCTCCCTGTATGGATTTGGCATAAGTTTTACGTCGGATGCCATTCCTGACGCAACTCTCCCCATTCATCTGGGCTTGGTACCGGCATGAACGGTAGACTCGCTTGTGAAACTCTATGGCAGGGTTAATATGGTTAATACTCTACCTAGTTCTAACTTATTTTTTAGGGTTTGGGACAAGTTGCTTACTTGGATTAGGACTAACCTAATTAATTAAAATTGATTAGATATAATTACTTAGATTAGTACCAACTTATTTCATTAGAGTTGATTAAACTTGGTTAATCGGAATTCACAGCTGGGCCCTTTCACATATAAAACCTTTGAGATTGTAAATACGAGTGCAGGACAGGCTGAATTATTAGAGGGCGGACGACTATATTAATAGAGGGGAAACTGCGGTGGGCTATTGAGCAGACTTCTGGTCAAAGCTCTTGAACACCTGGAACTTCAAATATGATCAGCAATGACATCACCACCTGGCACATGATGAGCTGTGATCAGCAAATTTGCGTGACAGATGCATGTATGCAGCAAATGAATGGCATGATTTTGAGACTGGACCGGTGACGCATAGTATAGTATTTATAGCATATAAAGATTATGCAGACTACTGGATCGTGATGAATTGTAGCCAGAGTTTACACCACGTGTCACATGCTGCAAAGGGCTACACTTCATAGCTGCATAGAGAAGGAAATTATCCTCCGAATCCCACAGAGGGCGCCGCATCTGTGAAAATGATATTAAGTCAGGGATCATTGAAGAAAATATTTCACCTCTGAGACAGTAAACGAGACCCAACTCTTATCGCAGCGGCGGCCTTTAATGAAATTGTGAAAGAATGAGGCTTAAATAACTTTAAGCTCCATCCTTGTGTGGATGAAGAACGGACTATCACCATAAAAAAAACTGGATGGATGGAGAAAGAGACTTTTTCAGGACAGTAATTGATGCAGGTGTGAGAGGGATCGGATGATGAGGCTACATAAACGGCTGCAGCTGTTACCAGTCCTGGCCCCAGATTGTGAAGCAGGTAATTGAGACTGAGACATGAGAGGGTGACGATGGTGTGGTGAGAGGAGAAGACAGGCCCATGCGTGTGAGAAGATGGTCTTTCTGATTGAACTTTCGATGTATCTCCATTTGTTGAATTTCTTGCGAGTCCTACATAATGTATTCATGTTGAACCGTCGTAAGTTCACTCAGAAAGACTATCCTCTTGCATCATCGGGCCACAGTTGCTGCTCATACCACTCTATTATCCTCATCTTTCTCACCTGTTCAGTCTCAATTAACTCCTTCACAGTCTGGGGCATCCGCTGATATCAGCCACGTTCGTTCAGGTAGGAATATTCATCCAATCACCGTGTCTCATCTGCATGCTTAGACTGTCATCATCAGCCGCTAATCAATACGATTCTTTCCATTCATCTAGTTCTTTCAGGACGTCCTCGCTCCATCCCCCTCCAGCCAGCACTCACAGATTGATGAGCCTCATTATTCATCAGTCACGTCAGAGTTATCAGCCAACGCCATCTCTTGACCTCGTGCCAAAGGGGGTATAAACCTGCTGCTGTTCAGGGCAGATGCCCCTCTATTAGGGTCTCCCTTGAGAATCTGAACACCAATGACTTTCTGACAGACTAATTAACAAAGATCATCTGTAGGAATGAATCATTAATCTTCTCTTCATTCTTTGCCTATCACAGACCCCGTCACCAGCCAGAACCTTCATCCTCCTCCCACCATCTCAGCCTTGAGGAGCCACAGCCTCTGCCAGATCTGCTGCACTCTTCAGAGCACCACACCAGTCCTCCACCACCCCCTCTCTGCATCTGGGTCCAGACTGAAAACACTTACATCATTAAAATTTGCTTTTTCAAATATGGAATCTGGTGTTGAATAATCCCGTTTGCAAGGATTCAGGTCCCACTGTACAAAGTGACCTCAGCCTCAGGTCAGGAGAAGGTGTCGATGACTGGACGGGATGAAGGAAAGGGATGGGCTACAAAGCATCATGGAGATGCAGAGAATTTTATAAGGGACAGATTAAGTGGAGAGAGTGTAGGACCAAATCATACCTCATCTTAAATAGCTTTGTGTTCAAACAGAGACATATTGAATCGGCCGTTGTCACGTTTTAATGTGGCATCTCGTTTCTCTTCCTTCATCTGAAGTTTGTTTGTCTTTTCACGCAGCAAGATCATTAAAATTCTACTTACATCCTGGTTGTGGTTCCCAGCTGCTACCACTGCTACTGTTTCTCTCAATTACTTTCAGAGGTTGGGACGTCTGTTTGTGTGTGTGTGTGTGTGTGTGTGTGTGTGTGTGTGTGTGTTTTGTGTGTGTGTGTGCGTGTGTTTGTGTGTGTGTGTGTGTGTGTGTGTGTGTGTGTGTGTGGGCTTTGATTAGCAGGATTCAGGTGGGGTAGACAGGTTTCAGGATTATCAGCTCTTGCTGTCAAAAAGAGGAAGAAATTGGTGAAAATATCTTTTTATCTTCACTTTCCGCTCGTGGATGTTTCCCTCTGATCTTATCTTAAAAACATATGATACTGCACCGTCGTCCTGCAGAAGGACAGGAGCCGGCGGTCCAGCTAGAGGGTAAATGCCCACGCACCCAAGACCTGCGTAGAATCCTGACAGGGGGCACACGGCACGCCGGGACAGACCAGGACACCCCCGACTATCAGTTCCAAGGGAGCAGGACGACGACCGGCTGTTTTGTCTCCATATTGATGTTAGTGAGGTCACACAGCAGGCAGAGGGAATGGGAAACTGGGATGTGGCACCAAAGGCATGCTGATATGCCTTAACAAGTCCTCTGGAAGAATTCCATGAGAGGTGTGCATACTCACATACCATGTATATAACATAATAATAATAATAATAATACATTTAATTTATAATGCACATATGTTTATGTTACCTATGTGTGCAATGTATAGATATCTGAATTCCGAGAGACCCACTCAGAATGCGTTCTATGAAGAATTTTGTACTGCGTGAGCTGTAGGTTTGCGTATGTGGTTATTCTAAAGATATAGAAATAGATTTCCTTCCAGACAATTTGATGTGGTCTAATTGATATATCTGTCGCCCAATTGGATGTTGGGAAAAAACTGTATAATCTGTTTTGTGCCAGTATACATGCACATATATTTTGAATTGCAATTTGGGGGAATGAACAGTTTAGAAAATATCTTCAATTGGAGGTTGTTCTAGGTCCAGTGGGCTTAGTCTAAATCTTGCCTTGGTTATAGATATAAGTTGTAGACATTCACAAATTTCTTCCTGCTGATTCAACATTTTGTCTAATCTAATAAATTTTTGGTAGGATCATTTTAACTGTCGTGAATCTTCCCATGGGTGATATGGGCAAATTTGTTCACCGCTGGAGTTCCTCCTCTATTGATTTATGAAATGGGAGGTAGATTAGTCATGTCAGCTCTTACAGCCCAGAGGAAATATTGATCTGAATTCATTGGCAGTTAAGTGGATTTTGTCTATTAGTAGAGTAGTCTAAGAATGTGTTTACAGATGGTAATTGTCTCAGAAAGAGATGTTTGTGAGTTTTAAAGGAAAATAAATAAATCATCAGCATAAAGGCTTATCTATTGGTACACTATTCCTGTTTGAATCAATTTAATATTTTTTTATTTTTACCAGATTACCGCAGATAACGACTCCATACATATGTATGACAAGGGAATAAAAAGAATGGACAACCCCAATTAATCTGATTAAATTTGTTTCTTCCTTTAATGGGATAACTGTAGCTTCTGGATTGTGAATGGTGGAGTAGTCTGATTAAGTCTGATTAAGTCGTCTATGATGTAAGTGGAATGACTGCCCTTAAAAAAATCCTGTTTGATCAGGGTGTATTATGTGAGGAGGGATTTTTCTAGTCTACTAGCTAAGGTGTTTGAGATGATTTTAGGATCTACATACATGAGCAAATATTGTTTGGTAACCAGAAGGGAGTGCAGGATCTTTATCAGGTTTAAGGAGGATACAGACGTTAACCGAGTTCATGTTTTGACGTAGAGAGCAACTTTTCTTGATTTCATTACCATTCAGTAGAATGTTAGTTAAAGCATGTAAGGGGGTTACGGTGTTGAAGAAAATAGCAAAAATTCCTTGTAGAACTCGGCAGAATCGTCCGGTACTGGGGCGTTTCTAATAGGTATATGCTGGAGGGCATGATGGAGTTCAGCCATTGAGGTAAATCCATTGCCATTATGTTTTTCATTTATTAATTTTAGTAAATATATGGTGTAATTAATCTAAGTCAAAGATAGAAGGATTGATCGGGGATGTATATACGTTTTTGTGTTTGTATTTATTTTTTCAGGAATATGAATTATTTACCCACCTGAATTCTTAAGGGAGGAAATTGTTGTTTTTTTCTTTATTCAAATTTAGGTGATTAGCTAAGAATATGCTGTGTCCAAAGTTCTCCAAGCGTAGCTTTTGCAACTGAAACTCTAAAATCAATTACTTCACTCAAAAAACAAAATATAAAATTAAGCCCAAGCTTTCATTTTTTTGAATTACTCAGTATGTGTTTATGTCCCTGTTTGACCGTTGATCTAATCTTCCTCTAGTGGAATGCTGTGCTGGGTTAACACCAGATTGAATATGATCCATGCCTTCAAACGGTTCAAATGGTTTGATATATCATTGTATCACATAAATCATTGATATATGTGTAAAGCTTGGTGAAGCAGTTTCTTTGGGGATTTTTTTCTAATTGCCCTTAAACAAAAACACCTTCTGGAAATATTCTGGATAGTGATTTGCTCAGGCTCATGCATCGAGTCGAGTCGTCTGAGATTTCCTCCGAGGCTCAGCCAGGCAGAATAAAAGCTGAGGGAAGCAGAAAAAGATGCTGGGGTCATGACCCAGTCAACCCTGACGACACGTAGTTGATGTAAAGAGACGGGCTGTGCGGGTGCTGCTAAACTCTGGACTTGTCCTCTCCTGTGGAGAATTATTTGTCCGAATAAATCCTCAGAACAACTGAGCCGAGATGCTGCGATACAGAGATGCCGAGAAATTAAAAATGTATCTCTTTCGTTATATTGTCCTGCTGCATTACATCTATCTGTCTGTTAAAATACAGTAAGTTACAGTTTAATGTGTATAATCGGGAAAAACATCTATCTATCTATCTATCTATCTATCTATCTATCTATCTATCTATCTATCTATCTATCTATCTATCTATCTATCTATCTATCTATCTATCTATCTATCTATCTATCTATCTATCTATCTATCTATCTATCCATCCATCCATCCATCCATCCATCCATCCATCCATCCATCGACGTGAATTAACTCAGCAGTTCTACGGCAGCCGTCTTGCACATAAATCATCATTTTTGGAGGAATTACTTTCTGCTGTGTGCTGCTGCAGGTGTTTAATCAACTGTGAGAAGATCCAGCAGACGGTAACGAAACATCAGGCCTGATTCTTTTACAGCCGTGATGCGTTCAAGGACACTTACAAGGCCACTCACATATAATCTGATGTCTTTCATATTTTTAGCTGTAGTTTGAAAGACATTTAAGAAGATATTTTTAGCAGCATAGCCATAACATTATAATCATCTGCTTGCTATTAGTTGGGCATGGATGTCTGGATGACTTTGGTGTGTACTAACTACTGCAGACCTGGAAGGCCAAGAAAAGCCTTCACTTCTGCAAATGTTCTGACCTACTTGTCATCACAAATCCTGTCTAAGGAGCAAATTGATTGTATGCGGGCATGAGATCATTAAAAACACATTTTAACAGAGACGGCTTGATTATACTATCCAGTTTCCTCAAGACCCACTGACATTTGTTTCTATGGTCGTCACTAAGGCGATTCAACATCTCATTTCATCTATATTAATTTTCCAGTAGAAGTAAAAAAAAAACGTATTGATTTAACTATCGACTCTCTTTGAGCTGCCATCCCACATAGGTTCACGCCACCGCCATATCCACAACCTCCAGGTAAAGAAATGGCCAAACCTCATTGAACATTGTTTCATAATCCCACTATCAACGCCAACCCTTAGGCCATTCATAATCGATCTCACGATGCGTCCTCGAATCAGTAAACCCCCCTTTAGAGTCTTAGCCATGCAGGAGAGCGTGTTTTTGCTCCTGTGAACTTTTGACCTCAGCAACATCTTCATCATTGGGGAATCAATTCTTCTCCTCGTATAAAGTTTCTAGGTCACATCTATCCACTGCTTTATAATACAGTAATTTTGTTTTTTTTAAATGTAAGACCAGAAAACAAACATTATTCGAGCAAAGTCCATCTTTGACCGTTGCCCATCCTGCCTGGCTTCAGGTACCCTTAAAAGCGTCAGAAGTTTTTTTCTTTCTTTTCAGAAAAATGAAGATGCATTGAAGTTTTTCAGCTGTGTTTAAGATGTTGTTTTTCTAATATTCTGAATAAAATCCGTTTAAAAGAACAATCAAAATGAAAATTCTCCAAGTGAACGCCTCATTCGGGAAAAAAATGCCCAAAATTGAATTCAGCTATTGATTCAATTTCAAGCACTTTAGTACTGACAATCGTTGGAAATGTTGCTTCAAATAGCAACATTTCCAAGAGAGCGAACGTGGCCTTGTTCGCTCTCCTGCGTACGAGCGAACAAGGCCATGTAAACGATGGTAGGGATTATTTCATGGCTCTGTTTTGTTCTGGACGTGGTCGATGTCTTGACATGAACGTAAGATGACTGCTTCTGAGCAGAACTGGCCTTGCAGACATTTTTGGTTTCAATACACAAAGTATTGAAGATCATTGGACAACTGGAGGTTGGAAAGCGACAGATATGAGCACTAAAAGCAATTCCAACAAAAACAGAAGGAAGCTGAAGGTTAGACCCTGAGGCATTAAAATGTATAAACATATGGAAAAATTTGAGGCCGTCCCTGGTGCAAGGCTGAATCTCACAACCGAAAAATGGGTCGGAACCGGCAACATTCACCATTTTACAAAGAACAAACATGCCAATTCTGTTTGTAAATGTTATTTGAACTGGTTCATGCAGTGAAACAGAACAGGTTCAAACAGTGAAACAGAACTGGTTCATACAGTGAAACAGAACTGGTTCATACAGTGAAACAGAACAGGTTCAAACAGTGAAACAGAACAGGTTCAAACAGTGAAACAGAACAGGTTCATACAGTGAAACAGAACTGGTTCATACAGTGAAACAGAACAGGTTCAAACAGTGAAACAGAACAGGTTCAAACAGTGAAACAGAACAGGTTCATACAGTGAAACAGAACTGGTTCATACAGTGAAACAGAACAGGTTCAAACAGTGAAACAGAACTGGTTCATACAGTGAAACAGAACAGGTTCAAACAGTGAGACAGAACAGGTTTATACAGTGAAACAGAACAGGTTCATACAGTGAAACAGAACTGGTTCATACAGTGAAACAGAACTGGTTCATACAGTGAAAATGAACAGGTTCATACAGTGAAACAGAACAGGTTCATACAGTGAAACAGAACTGGTTCATACAGTGAAACAGAACAGGTTCATTCGGTGAAACAGAACAGGTTCAAACGGTGAAACAGAACTGGTTCATACGTTGAACCGGCCAATTGAAGCTCTTTAAAACAGTGTTGGTAGCACTTTTGAGAATTTTCAGTAATTTTCCTAAGTGTGTGTGTGTGTTTGAGCGTGTGTTGTGTACACGATGTAAAAAAGGATCCATCATCTTGTTTATACTGTAATTAACTGTTGTCCACCAATGTTGCTGATCTGTACACACACTCAGCATCCATGCATCATCGTGCTGACTGAAGCTTGGCTCCGCCAGGATATACCGGACTCCATGGTGGAAGTGGAGGGATTCTCCTGTATACGAGCGAACAAGACCCACTCCTCAGGGAAAAACAGATGAGGAGGATTATGCATATATCCATATATCACCAAAGAAGTCAAGGCCTGCCTCAACAAAAAGAAACATGCTTTCAGGAACAATGACCGCAGATGTTTGGCCACAGCCGAAAAAGAATTGAAGCTCCTCCTGAGGACGGCTCAGTAGAATCTCAGTGCTGCCTTGGAACAAAACCTCAGTCAACAAACATGACACCAAACAGGAAATAATGTGTCTCTCTTGACGACAAGAAGAAAGAGCTGAAGCTTTGAACTCATTCACAGATACTGTAATCTCTAACGAGCTAAAAGTTAACCCGCAATATTTACAGATGTTATTCAGCAGAGCACGTAATAAAACATCTACTGGGCCGGAAATGCTCTGCTGAACTAATCGCTACCTCCCAAAAATGCCACCATCATTCTGATGCCCAAAACATGGTGTCCCCGAGCCGTCAATGATTTCAGACCAGTGGCCTTAACATCTGGAGTTAAGAAGTTCTTTGAATGAATCGTTATGAACATGCTGAAGACTGGAGTAGCCTCAGGGTTGGTCCCAACCCAGATCCCGTACAGGAAGGGGCGAAGCCCAGACGCGGCTGTCATCAGTGTCACCCATTTAATCAGCAAGCATCTGGTTTGGAAGGTCCTCAGGCGTATTTGCAGACTTCTGCTCTGCTTTTAACACCATCCAAAGACATCTGCTTGTGCATAAGCTGAATGACCTCCATGTAATCCCGCTGCTCATTAAACGGTTCCAATCTTTCCTTACAGACAGATCTCAGCCGGTTAAAGTTAACGGCCGCCTCTCCAAGAGCAGAACCTTCTGCACATGTGTTCTTCAGGGATGTGAGAGTTTGCCCGTTCTCTCCACGCTGTATACAAACGGCTGCAGGAGTAATCACACCAACAACCATATCATGGTCACTTCCTATGACACCATAATTTTAAGCCTGCTATCTTCGGACACCTGCCCCTCAGTTTACCACACGGAAATTGACACATTCAAAACGTGGAATGACGACCATCACCTCATTTTGAATGTAAATAAAACAAAAGAGATGATATTTGACCCCAGGGAAGTAAGATCCCATGACCCTGTAGTCGTTGGAAACAGTGTGGTTGAACAGGTAAGCTCCTACAAGTACCTGAGAATACACATAAACAGTAATCTGAAACTGGACCCATGTGGATGATCTGTCTGCTCGGGATGACTCAGGTACTTCACTTCCTTCGCAGACTCAGACTGTTCAGTGTGGCGGCCAAATTCTTTTCAACATTCTATAACGCTGTTCTGGTGAGCTGAATTAGATACGGCATCGCCGCTTCCTACGGCACGATTACAGTCCAGTCCAAGACCCAATAAAATAGTCTGCTCAAAACATCGATGAAAGGGGATGGTGTGATGGAACACCCGTCTCTGAACAAGATTTAAGAAAAAGCAGTTTTCAGACAAGCCCAAAAGATCCTAAAGAACCCTCAAGCATTCTGCACCAAGAATACCCACTTTTACCATCAGGTAGACACCACAGAACCCCAAAACACAGCAGTAACCGGTCCAACCGTCCTGCCTCCCCACCTCAATCTCACTACTGAACAAACATCTCAACTCCAACTCCTAACAAGAGCTTTATCGTAAATGTCTCATGTTCACACACCGACTTCAGTAACCTCTTCGCTCTGGTTAAACACATGTGAAATATAATGTATGACGTCATGAAAGGGTAAAAGCAAAATCTTATGGTTTCACATATCCAAGAATATCTGACTCTACCTCGGTGTATATCAAATGTTCCACTTCTCCATGGTTCTAAACACATCTATACTTACTGCTTGACCTTCTACCTCTTACAAACTATTTGCACTATTAGTATCCCACATTGAGCTCTCATGAACCAAATAAAATGTTATATTGGTGGCTTATTTCATTTTATTTTATTTATAATTTGTGATACTGTACTTATGTCCGCTGTGATGATCTGAACGACTGTACCGCTGACCGAGGCCAATTTCCCCTCTGGGACAATAAAGATGTATCTTCTATTATCTTATCTAATCTTATCTTAATAACAATAATAATATATAATAATAATTAGAAATAGAAATAGTAATTGACTTTATTGTAATTCAGGTTAACCACCTGGCAGGAACACAGCAGGAAGACATTATGTTGCATTTGGTACTATAAAAAGAAATAAAAGAAATAAAAGAAACACGAAAAGTAAAGGAATCAGCGAAAAAGGAAAAAGGCAATAAAGGTCATTAAAAGGAGCATTCCGTACAAAAGTGTCTGTAATAATGTACACAGCAGCAGGATTGTTAAGATAAATAAAACTATATACTGCATGATTGTAAATAAAAGAACAATTGTACATTTTACACGGTAAGTCTGCTGCAGAAAAATAAAAATAAAAACATCCCATAGAAACATGAATGTTGAATAGTAAAATGAAACTTTTTAATATATTAATAAATAATCAATTTATACAATAATCACTCGTATTGTGATATAAATAGCAGCTGATTAGTTTTGCATGACAACAAGAGACGTGGAAAAAGAGTTACCCGAAGTGACGAAAATGTGTTTTGTCTTATTCCAAATCCCAGATGTAACCAGTTACTCATTTTAATTTGAGCCAATTTCCATTCCCTGCTCTTCGCATTTGTTTTGCATTTTAAAACTGCATTTTATTTCTTTCTCATCATATTTTTCCTACTTGTGTACTCTGATTAATCAAAAAACATTAAGGGCCTGTTTCGCTTGGATTGCAAATAGCGAGTTTGCATTCTAACACGGTATGTTTTTGTTTGCGGATGGTTTGTGGGTGATCAACTAAGAATTATTGCGTAAACGACAACAGATGCAAACATGAGGGTTTTGCGAGTGTTACCGGTTTGCCTTGGAGAGTTTGGACCTGTGTAAATAAAACAGGTGGGGGTCCGGTGACAGACGGGTCTCTGCACATCACTGAGCAGCAGGTGCGGCTCACTTCCTGCCATGAGCAGACGCACACATTTGTTCTCCTGTATGGATTTAATTTATTTACCTTATTTACCAAATCAAAAATGAATGTGCTCCATGTTTTAACGTTTTGCTGGACATGGTTGAGTTGTAGTCTTGAAGATGGATTCTTCCGTAGGGCAGGAGGTGAGAGACCCAGGCAGCAGGTCATCACTGGATCTGGCCTGGAGATGTCCATCAGAACACTGGCCAGAGTGATTGAAGGTTCGGTACGGGCAGTGATGGCGTCTCTCTCTCAATCTATAGGGTCCCACAACGGAGCAGCCGGGGAATGGAGAGGGAGGGGAGCGCATAGGAGGCAAAGCAACACATGTGGCCATTGATCATTCTCCTCCTCCATGTCCATGTCATCCTGCTCCAACCCGTGATCTTCTCCAAAGTTGTGAAACATACAGCAGACAACTACATTCTGGGCTGTACAGTAACGCTCCTCCAGTGCGGTCCAAACAGCAGAATCGGCTTTTCAGGATGCCAAACTGTTTCTGAGCGCAACAATCTGCAGATTAGCAACTTCCTTTAAAACGGATTAAATACAGAGGCAATCACAAGCACCAACATTTTTTTTTTGACAAATGTCATCTTTGACTTCACCTGTCCGTGGTTACGGCTGTGTCCGTGGTCACGGCTGTGTCCGTGGTCACGGCTGTGTCCGTGGTCACGGCTGTGTCCGTGGTCACGGCTGTGTCCGTGGTCACGGCTGTGTCCGTGGTCACGGCTGTGTCCGTGGTCACGGCTGTGTCCGTGGTCACGGCTGTGTCCGTGGTTACGGCTGTGTCCGTGGTTACGACTGTGTCCGTGGTTACGGCTGTGTCCGTGGTTACGGCTGTGTCCGTGGTTACGGCTGACATAATAATTCTGTTCAACAAATCTGCTTGTGTGTCTTTTTCCGAGCGCTTGTCGTTTCATGATGCTGAGCTGCAGACGGTAAAGCCAACAGCTGATGACGTAATCAATCTACAAAACAGAGTCCGTGTGTGTTTTCCTTAAACCCACGCCAGAAACACACACACACGGGATTGAATGATGTGTGAAAACTCATTCAGGCAAGAATCTAGCAGGAACTCCACTTCCACGTCCACGCAATTGTGTTTCAATGATGTCCCTTTAATACAGTTTCTACACACTCTCTCTTTATTAATGGGCCTCCAGCCGGATCTCA
Organism: Lophius americanus; assembly: GCA_037951165.1. Classification (NCBI taxonomy): domain Eukaryota; kingdom Metazoa; phylum Chordata; class Actinopteri; order Lophiiformes; family Lophiidae; genus Lophius; species Lophius americanus. The sequence continues at coordinate 2,016,702 of JBBDHG010000116.1, forward strand.
AACACTGTAGGGAAACAGGAGGACGTATGATGCCATTTGGCTTCCAACAGTAGAAGCTCGTATCGTTTCAATGCATAAAGCTTTTGGTGTTTCGTATAAGTTTCTTTATTGGCACGAATTAGCTTTATAGAAGCAGCTTGGCAGGAGAGTCCAGTAGTGTCGTGGAGCAGAGTCTCCTGCACTGAGAGTGGTGTAGGCCATAGTGAGGGGAGTAGAGGCCAGCATTATGAGTGGTGGAGGCAAGTATTCAGGGCAGTAGAGGCCAGCAGCAAGGGTGGGTGAGGCCATTAGTGAGGGTACTAGTGGCCACCTGAGATTTTGCTTACTTTGAAGGGTGAAATGACAAATAGAAGTCTTCTTCAGCTGGTCCACTTCTTCCCACAACAAGAATCCGTAATAAAGCTGTCTTCGTTACTGCTTGTCTTCATGTTTTATTGCAGTCTAAGGGTTGTTTTGGACCCAGTGAGAATTCTTTGACACAAATGACCCATTTCGCCAACAGCATCGCCCACATAACGAGTTAATTTATATGCATGTTGAGGAATGTGCTGTCTGACTTCCTCCTCCTCAGCTCTCTGTGAAGCGTCCACCGGGAGTCTCGACTGAAGCGAGAGAAGATGACTACAAATTGACTTCCTGTCACAGGACTTTACACGCAAACAAAGAGCAGTTCTCGTACACACTCAGATGATTTTGCTCATTTTCACCATGCACACAAACACACGCAGAGTGGCAGGCGGACCGGCTTGGGTGGCTTTAACATTAAAAATGTATCAAAAACCAATTAGCATCGTGTGAAGGGTAGGGAAAGAGGGAGAAGAAAAAAGAGGGACAGAGAGGGAGACAGAAGGACATAGAGAAGATTTGGAGCAAGGGTGGAGAGAGACGAACGAGGCAGGGGAATGATTCGTAGGACGAGGAAGAGGCAGCAAAAGTGAACCTAACGAGAGCGGGAAATTAGAAACAAAGACTTTAAAATGTTTAGAATCATTATCTAAAAAATGGTTCAACTCACTCACCAGAATCTGAATTTAAGTTTTACTTTTCTGGCATAGACCTCGGCTTGTTTTTTCAGACTATGTACGTTAGGATATTGCCTGCCGTCGCTTTGATTTGTTCATGAGCCTTTACAGCAGTAAAGAGACCTTTTTTTTACCACCAGCGTTATTGAGTTCTGCTTTTGGGTCCAAACTGTTGTTTCCAGACAATTTTATGACAAAAATGCGGCATTTATGGCATTTACACAGACAAGCAGAAAGGAACGTAATTAATTCCAGTCATTATTTTGGGGCAATGACACCACTTTTAGTCACTTTACTGCAAAGACATTGCTTTATGGCAGTGACAATGTTGTATGGCAACAATATCAGTTTCCTGCATTCATACCAATTAATGGCAAAAACACCACTTCACAGCAACATACCTTCTGATAATTTATGGTTTTGAGATTATATGATGTTATTTCTGTTCCCTCTGGCAAGTTTTCTGGACTGATACAAAAGAGTTTCTAGGGTCAATTTTCACACCAGAGCTCTTTTTTCGCCCTTTTCGTCTTTGCAAATTGCTTTGGTTGAACCTTTTGATTTAGATTAAGATATATATGTCAACCATGTCAAAACTCTTAAATAATAATTGACATACAAATAAGATATTCTTAAATATAATGGGATCAAAAAAATTTTGAAACCAATCAACAGAAACGGCAGAAACTGATCATCATGTTGCGAACAGTAATTCAAGAACCATTGGCTGTACACTGAGAACACACGATACTGAGACGTCCTCCATCCCTGAGACCCTTCTCTCTCCACAGACACAGAGCCGTGGAAGCAGCTTCTCTCCGTGAAGAGCAGCAGCGGGTTCTGTGGTCTCTATATTATCTGTGGGCAGAAGAGCTCTCCTGCTGGGAAGTTATGCTCCTGCAAACATGTCCACATCTCTTCAAATGAAGACTAAGCCGACTGGAATCCTCCTGGGCTTCACCAAAACACGCGAGCAACCGCCGGGCTATTTGTGTGCAAATGTGGAACCGCCAGCAGCATGTGTACGCGTGTGCACCCGAAGAATCAACTCTGTGATGGTGCATGTAAACGCTTAATCTCTCAGGGCGCCAGGGATGAAGAAAGCCATTAAGTTTGTGGAAAGGGTGTGTGAGCGCACTACGCTCACTCCGGAGAGATCAAACTGAGGTTTTTACATGTTTGAGCTTTGAGGAGAAATGTCAGGTCGCATGTTTCTCTGTGGGAAGCAACGTGTCTCTGGTAGAGTTCACAGTATCTGCAGAGAAACAGGACTTCCAACTCCAGTCCGTTTGGAAAAATTCTGTTCTTTGCCCCAATCAAATGTCAGGGAATGTGTGTTATCAAATAAGACTTTTAAAAAAACATCTTTTAATAAAAACAAATGTTTACAAAGTTCCTTTTCAGATGAAGCAAAAACAGGAAAAGTCAGAAGGTGTTGAAACAACAGAGATACATTAACCAGAAGGCCACCCGAAAAAAAGTAAGACACTAAAAGACGAAAGTCACAAGATAAAAGAAAAAAAGAGACAAATTCTAGAAGCTACAAACAAAAATAGAGAATAAAAGATGAAATAAAAGACAAAAATGGGGGAAAAAAGATGTCACATTACAATACAAAAGTAACAAAGCTGAAAAAATAGGGGAAAGAGAAAGAAAATGAGAGAAAAAACTAAGAAAAATAAAACATTATGAAACAAGAAAATGACATGATTAAAAGATGACGAGACAAATGTATGCGATTAAACAAAAAGGAAGGGAAGTGAAGAAAAAAAACTAAAATAAGAGACATTAAGTCTAAAATAAGAGATGGTGTCATATCACAAAGTAAATATAAGCATAAAAAGGTCTAAATAAAAGTTAAATAAAAATGGAAGAAAATAAGAGAATATACAAAACAAAAAAAGAGGGAGCCGTCACATCCCAGAATAAAAGTAAGGGACAAAAAACTAAAAAGAAAGTACAAGTAACATAAAATAGAGTAAAAGATAAAAATAAAACACATGGAGTCAAAGAACTGGTGACGGTGGTGGTGATAACCTCAACCGCTCTACACTTTACGAAGACATCCCATAACATGACGGCGAATTACAATCATTTCTGACCTTTTCTGACATCCCCAAAGAGTCTGGGATATTATGGAATCGTCATGGCCGCAGTGTGAACGCGAAAAACTAAAAAACTATTTCATGAATCATTTTTACCCAAACCTTAGTGCGAGGAAGAACTGGAATGTTTTGGGGAATATTCAGGTGTATATTTCCGACACTAGGGGGAGCTTTATCTCCACAATTGTCAACCGTTGGTTCTATTTAGTCAAAACTTGATGTATATGATTCCACTCCAGGACACTTTGAGATAACTTCCTAACCACTGGTTGTGTTTAGTCTTAATTTAGTGCATATGAATCGACTCAAGAAGCTCTATCTTGTGAATGTTGACATTTTACTCTAGTAGATTCTATTTTCTATTTTTTTAAAACATTTTTCTCTTGACTTACCTCAGGAAAAAAATGTCATGGATCCTTTTCAAATTGAATAGCTCAATAGAATGTAGTGTGATGAAGAACTGGGTTGACTTTGGGAAAGGTGGGCTGTATATTTCTGACCCTGAGAGGAGCTTTATCTCCAAAAGGGGGATGAAGGACTTTCTGGGGATATACCTTTGCTGTCGTGGACGGCAGCGAATAAAAAACGTTATTAATTATTAATATTTTATTAATGAATCCTTTTTCAGTCACATACAGTCACAAACAGTGAAATTCTTTCTCTGCATTTGACCCGTTCCTGAGGAAGCATCATTTCACCAACATGTATATCATAACACTATATGATTAGAATCGTTTTAATGTAGAAACAAATGTCTTAATTGAGCTTTAAAAAAATATAGACGGAAAAAAACAGAAATATGTTTATCCATAAACCATCCAGAGAAAATCAAATGAACTCAAATGTCCTATTTGAGGCCGGCGGAGTAAGAGCCCCGCGGTCAGGCCGCGCCGCCAGCTTTGAAGATTAAAGACGTATTGATGTGGATCTCCATTGACTCGCCTTCCTGGCTGCTTCCGGCTATTCTAGATCAAATGAGAATTAATTATATATGAAAAAAGACCAGTCTTTGAATTTCAAATGTTTCAGTCAATTAATTGAGAAAATCAACAACTCCAGTGGAAAGTCTCTTCAAAGGGGCTTAAAAAAAAAAAAAGGCTTCAAATGAGCAAATTATCAAAGAACTCAACCCACGGTTGAACGCGTTTGTGGGCGGGTGTTTCATCACTCTCGCACCGTTTTATCAATTGTACGCTTCTTAAGATGCAATTATTCTTTCTGAGGCTCAGAGTCTAAGTCAGACTTTACTCCCAAACATTTGTGCGTAACGACTGTTGCTGTCACCAAACACTCACAAACTGGGCTGTCCCATTTACTTGAACGTAACATGTGTTTGGTATGAAATCACTTCCTGTTTGCGGGATTGACATGATTACGTCATTAAATCCGTCTTTGTTCATGTAGATTAGAAAATAACACACAGTGTTCCACTTGATAAAGACAATGTCCCCTTAGCCCCCCCATTCCCCACCACTCTTATTCACCTACAAGATAACGAAGGACCACACAAAGGAGCAAAGTAGAAACTAGAAAAACAGGAAATACAATTAAAACAAGTTGGGAACAACTGATGAGAGTTTTTGTATAATAACGGCTGTGTAAGCTGGGGGCTTATTTAAGTTACACAAAGTGGTTCAACAGAAGAATTTGTGCAGATTTCACTCTCACACAAACACACAAACACACATACAAGCACTCGCACAACCAACCACACGCACGTACACACACACTCCAAACATACGCATGCACACACACAAACTCGGGGTCACACAGACAAACACTTAGACACACAAACACATGCACATACACGCGCACACTAACACGCACAAACACACACACCCGCACACACACAATGACTCACACAGACGCACGCACACACAGAGACACAAACACGTACTGCCACATACACATACAGAGCTAAACATCTAATTGCAACAATTAATTGAACTGGCTTCAAATGAGGCTTAATGTTTTTGTCGTCCCAAAACATTCAAAGCACTAAAGAGACTTGGCTTCACGGCTAATTAAATCACCTAATGAAGAAATTACAAAAGTTCACATAAAACCTGGACAAATGTTAAACTTTTGTATTTGAGGTCAGATCTCAGAAAGCTGTTGTTGATCCAAAGTTCACAGATGTGTTTCTTTGGAATACATTCTTGCAGATTTCTAATCACAAACGTTTATGTTTGAGATTGTTAATCTTTTGTTAATAACTTTATTATGTCATTAAGACAGTTTCTTCATTATTATTATTATTAAATGATTGTAAAACTTTCATTTGAACTGAGGCTGCTGCAAAGAGGAGGTTCCGTGACGCTGTGAAGGACAACAAGTGTTAACGTGGCGCCATCTAGTGGTGGTAAATTAACAAGGAGTTTATCAGCCATAACATTAGAACCAGCTGCCCAATAGAGCGTAGATCCTCACAAAACAGCACTGACCGTCGAGACATGACCTCTTAACGTGAGCTGTGGTATCTAACGCCATGATGTGGATCCTTTAAGTACCGGAAGTTGTGTTGTGGGTCCTCCATGAAATGGTTACTATGTCTATCACATCCCACACATGGTGCATTGGATTGGAAACTGGAGAATTTGGAGGTCAAGTCAGCACTTTGTGCTGGTGTTCCTGAAAACGTTCCTCAAGCGTTTCTGCAGTGTGTCAGGGAACATTATCCTGCTGGAAGACGCCACTGCAGGTAAGGACTACCGTTTCCATGAAGGGGTGAACTTACGTCTGCAGAAAGGTTTATATAGGTGCGACGTGTCAACGTGACAGCCGCCTGAATGGTAGGATCCAAAATGGGCCAAACTTCTAGATGGGGTAATCTGACTCTCTTCAGTCCTCACAGGGAAGAGGAGGCTCCATTGTTGAGGTGAGGTGAAGACATCAGATGTTTTGTTCAGATCAAGAAACGCAGTACTTTAGAACAAATCCACTGTAGAGCCAGTGGAGGAAGTTGAGGGTCGTCAGCTGGCGGAAATGGATTTGTGCTCCAATTCCTTACTGTATGAGGTTTAATCATGGTGGCTGATGAGGCCCACCAGGGTCTTCAGCAAACCTTATAATGTGACAACACTCTAAATTAAAGATAATGCTGTATTTGAATAAAAGTAGTTACATTTCCCTGCGTGTGTTTGAGTATTCAAATAATAAACAAATGAAAATAACCAAACAGATTAAAAAGGTCAGGTCTCTAAATATGATCATATGTGGATCATTTGAAGTATCTTTACAAACAAGCATTTATTAAAACTATTCAGAGGATTCGATCAATCAAAATAGCGATTGGCCCTTATGGTCCCGCCTTCTGTTTATGTCCTCGTAGCTAATTGGATAAAATCCCTGTCATCTGACGCAACCCGGATGTAAACAAACCCGTCCAAGCTTCCTGCTGTATTTTCTTTTTTTCTCGCATATATTTTCTCTCTTTTTAAAGCGCTGTCGGACGTATTCATTATAAAATGTTATGTTGCACAAATACGACGTTTCTCTGCACATTAAGCGGGATAAAATACACCAGAGGAAATGTTTCTAAATCCAGACGGACCGGATACTTCTGTGTAATGGGTCACTGACCAGAGTCCAAGGAGAGGAGTGGATCTTATTGTGATCTTATTCTGTTTGGTGAGTTCAGGAGATATTTTCTCTTTTTGCGAGGATTCAGTTTGACATTAAGGCAGGAATCAATCATGTAAAGGAGAACATAGTCTGTCTGGGATTAGAGGGGAGCTTTAAAGGACTACATACATCATTAGATTGAAAAGCTGTTAAATCAGTAAGAAATAAACATCAAAATCAAGATTAGGAAAACGGAAAAAATCTAAACATAAATATTAAAACAACAGTCGTAATGATGCTACGAAGTCTATTAGATACCCTAAGGAAATAGTCCCAGTGGTGGATTGTAACTAATACATTTACTGACTTAAGCATCCATTTGAGGTACTTGTACTCTACTTGAGTATTTATTTTTTTATACAACATTATACTTGTAGTCCATTACATTTGTCTGACGGATGTAGTCACAGCTCACTTTTTCAGATCCCAATGTTTCGTACCCTTCATGCATCCTCAAATGTATTGCTTTTTGAATGTCGGCTGACCCATCCCAAAGATTATTTTAAATGTAGCCTCTCCGGAATGACGTACCAAAAAATAAAAAGGTCAAAGTAAGACAGGTAAAATAATGTGTTTGAGGTGTTAGTAACATTGTACCTGAATAAAGATAAATACGTAGATATTTTATTAATGGCGAGGGAAATTCTATGAAAGTTCTATGCATTTGACCTTGAGGTCATGAGGTCATGAGGGAACAGCTGGTTTAAAGGCCCCAGGGAGCATATTGTGTTTCTCATGGACCCTACCACATGTAGATGTGCTAGGGCTAGAACCGGCTACCTTCCAATCTTCTGCCCTCTACCCACTGAGCCCAGCTGGTTATTATGTGTGAGGAATCTGATAATACCTATGTTTCTATCCTTGTCTGATATAAATTTTAGGTTATAACATTGTTATGTTACAGTAACACCATGAAACAAAACGATCAATGAATTTGCTCGGAAAGTGTTTGACAACTACTGAATCAAATTCGAATAAAACACCACAAAGCTCAAATTATTCTATACAGTGTTTGTGGGATAGGACCATGAGGACCTTCTTTGGGGTACAGTTGGATAGCCAATGGACCCAAAATGTGCCAAAAACTGGGATATTGACAGCAAAATAACACCCGTGTCCACTAGGGGGGGGGGGGGGGGGGGGGGGGGGGGGGCTAAATGCACTTATTATAACCTTTAGATGTGACCCTGACCCCAAAATAATCCCCGGGAGCTTCACAGGATCCTCCCACTGCTGCCTCAGAGATGGGTCAAATGAAGAGAAATGATTTCACTATGTTGTACTGTGTATGATTGTAAGTGACTAATAAAGCATGTATTTATTATATTAATGAATAACCAAAAGTTTTATTACAATCCAACATTCTGCACATACAAATTTCCCAAAAAGTATCTAAGTAAGTCTTAGATTAACTGGAACATGTCAAAGAGCGGCAAAGAGGCTGATCTTATAAAAAGTTGACTTTTTACATGGTTCTCGCGAGGCGTCAATGATGAAAACAGGCCCTGAGGATGTTATTGATTAAACTACTCAACAACTTAATGTAATTAGATTACCTTAACTTTCTAAAGCAGTAAAATAGACCCACACATTCCTATCCTAATAAAACACTGAGAGGGACACTCACTTACATTAGCGAGGCTTTGAATGCAGGACCTATAGTGGAGAATTTTCACAGTGTGGTAGTACTTTTACTAAGGATCCGAATACTTCTTCTACCACTGTTTAGACCATCATGTTACCATAGGAAAAAAATAAAATAGTATTACCTCTGCCAGTTTTCACCCCTGTGCACTTGTGTGTTTGATTTTCTAGCAAGAAAAAACAAACAAAATAGGTGCAATATAAATAAAGATTGATTGATTGATTGATATTTGATTAAATCTAATTGATTCTGATCACAGTAATGTCTACCTTTGGTACTGTTGTGCCTTGGAGGAGGTTTATGTTCTCTGTACTTTTCCTAATAAGCAAAAGATGCATCCATAAGATGGAAGGAGCCTCTTTTTGGATGCGGCACAATCATGGTGCTTAAGAAGAGTCCAGATAGTGATTTTATTATGATTAATGGCGGAGTCCTGGTGCATAAGTCACAAGGCTTCTTTTCATTCTGCAGGGTCCATCTAAACTTTCAGATGTGTCCTCCGTTGATGAGCCTCTGATCCTCTGCTCCAGAGGAGGTCATGGCCTCACCCAGCAGTCTGCCTCCGCTCGGCTTCAAGCAGCTGTCAGTCTGCTTGGTGGACTTTCTGAAGACACCGGGGCTCCTGAGACCCGCTTCAAGACTGGAGGCCAAAGGTGAGCCGCTGTGATGAATGTAACCACGGAGACATGTCATCATCATCATCATCATCATTTTCAGTTCCCATCAGAAGAGTGTCTCTTTGACTTTGGATATGTTCACATCACAAAACCAGTTTGCACTGACTTCATTCTGATTTGTTTGCCCTCCTCTCCTGTGAAGTTCTTCAAACTGAATGAATCTGTCGCTCTCACCTTCAGACTCGTCTAACTTGGTGGACTGTTGGACAGCTCCAGTACTGAACTGGCAGCAAGTTCATCCAGGAGTGGATCAGAGTGAGCGCAGCATTGACTTTAAGTTGAAGCAGGAGGAGGAGCAGTTGGAGGTTGACTGCTACTTTGAGAACCCGCAGCAGGTGGACACAGAGCTGGACCAGGGGCCGTATTGTGGAGCTAAAAACAATTATTTTAAAGAAGAAGAAGAAAAACAGTTGCTGGAGTGTTTTGACAACTGTTCAGAAACTAAAGAAGAAGAAACCATTGAACTGGACCTGAGTCACAAAGGAGCTGCTGAGGCGCTGTCGGAAATTCACAGGGACGACGGAAGCTCTCTTGGGGTCAAGTGGGTCGTGCAGAACTACGAATTGTCTGCGCCTCTCATGGCATCCATGATTGGTCAGTCAGAGGAGCATCAGGAGGAAAGAGACTGTACAGACGCAAAATCACAAAGCGTGCCTTCAGATAGCACCATCTCACCAGAGCGACATGGACCTGAGGCAGAGCAAAGATCTGAAGGTAATGAAGCCTCTGAAGGGGGAGGTAAAGTTCTTATGCTTACAGACGTGTTTGGATTGTCCTGGATCATTGCAAAGCTGATTGAAGTGACTAGCCGTAACATTAAATCCATCTGCCTAATATTGTTTAGTCCCATTTTTGCAGCTAAAACAGCTCTGCAATGTTACTGTATGTTCTAAACCCTTTCCATCAGAACCAGCAGTAACTTATTCAGCACCGAGTTGTTCCTCTGTAGACCGCAGGTAAGTACCTGCAGTTCTAAGGATGAACTGACCCAGTCGTCTATCACAATCTGACCATGTCAAAGTCACTCCGATCGTTTCGCTCGTCCAAGTTTCCTGTTTTTCCCAACATCAACTACAAGACAAAATTCTCACTTCTCCCCTAATACAGTAAATCCCACACACTGACTGGTAACCATGGTAACCAGATAATCAGTGTTATTCAATAGTTTAGGCCCATGAGTGAATAGTTCTCTGTTAAGTGTCTTAAAATAGTGATTATTTTGTCTAAAAGCGGTCTCTCTGCCAGGACAGTCATTCAGATTTCCTAAGATTGATTTCAGCTATTTCAGTTTATTTGTAAGGGTTTACTGATGTGTAAGGGTTTACTGAGAAAAAAACTAGGCCTATGCTGTCGTCCCCAACTGCAAGGGGTATATTCCCGAAGAGTTCCCCAATTCCCTGCATTGTATAGGCGACCTCCCTGATTGAACTCATACTAAATGTGAAGTTATGTCCAAAACGCAGTGTTTTTCGGTAGGAAAGCCCCCCCTTAGTGAGTGAAATATCAACTTTTAGAGTATAATGTGATTTACAAGATTGAGTTCCGTGTATCGATTCATGTTCACCAAAGTTGGACAAAATCAGACCAACAGTTGAGAAATTATGGCCTGACAGTTTTTGAGATAAAGCTCCCCCTAGTGTCAGAAATATAAATCCGAACTTTCCCAAAAATACTCAAGTTCTTCCACACACGGAGGTCTAGGTGAAAATGATCCATGATATCGTTTTTGAGTTATGCTAACACGAAGGATGAGCGGCGGAAGGATAATCCATTAACATGTATTAAACCATTTAACATGTATTAAACCATTTAACATGAATTAAACCATTTAACATGCATTAAACCATTTAAAATGCATTAATCCGGTAACATGCATTAAAGTGAGAGGGATGTATAAAGAGGGACAGTGTGAGAGGAAGAGAGAAAAGCTCAGTGCATCATGGGAGATCCCCTAGCAGTCTAAACCTATAGCAGCATAGCTAAGAGCTAGCTTATGCCAGTCTTAATTATAAACTTTATCATAAAGGAAAGTTTTAAGCCTACTTTTAAATGTAGAGAGGGTCTCTGCCCCCCGAACCAAGATTGGAAGATGGTTCCACAGGAGAGGAGCCTGGTAGCTGAAAATAGTGTGGGTAACATTATACCTGGTACTATTTTGAACAATCTGTGATTTAAAAGGCTACAATACCATCATATTATACAAATATTGCATTTGTTCAGAAAATTCAAATTTAAAAAAGTACTTTAACAGTTACTGCATCATGTCACAATGTACATGCTGCTCTACACAGTTTAATTTTGGATAGGACCAGGAGGATTCTCCATTTGGTAAAGTTTGAAAACCAATGGACTTGAAATTAGCCAAAAATGTGATTTTGACCCCAGAGAGGCTTTACGGTCGGAATATACCACCGATCCGTTAGGGGCAGATAAATGCACACAAAACAACCTGTCCGTGACATAAATATAGTTTTTAATCAAAGTATAGCATTTTGCACGGATTAAAAATTGCAAAAAAGTGTGTAGAAGCTCAGTTTTTGTGCCTTCAGGGGATTTTGTTGAATATCGTCGTCATAAAGATGCTATATTCACAGACACTGTGGCTATTAAATTTGTTTATTGTGTATTTCTGTTTATCTTGTTTGTTTGTTTTGCCACTCCCTCTGCGCCCTGCACAGATAAAAAGAAAGGGAAGAAGATCGAGCAGGGAGCCCGACCTCACCGTTGTGAGCATTGTGGGAAATCTTTCGTGAGAAGGAGTAATATCATCAGACACCAGCGGCTTCACTGCAGTGTGACAAAAAACACACCGGAACACACCCAGTGGGACACCGATCGTGACGAAAAAGAAATTTGCGAAGATGCTCTGCGAGAGAGGCGCCACGTCTGCCGCCTGTGCAATAAGAAATTTTACTTACTGCAGACTCTCCGACAGCACCTCCTTACCCACACGGGGACGAAGCCTTACAGCTGCAACGTGTGCGGGAAGCAGTTTGGGCGAGAGGGTTCACTGAAGGAGCACCAGGTGGTCCACACAGGGGAGAAAGCATTCATGTGTGAGCAGTGTGGCAAGACATGCGCCAGGAGGGGAGACCTGAAAATCCACATGCTCAGCCACTCCGAGGAGAGACCCTATGGCTGCAGCCACTGTCCCAAAAGCTTCAAGCACCAGGCAAAGCTAAAGGAGCATGAACGGATTCACACCGGGGAGAGACCGTATCCCTGCAAGTTCTGTCCAAAGAAGTTCAGAACCCACATGTCGCTGGCGGTGCACCAGTACACCCACTCAGGAGATAAACCCTTCAAGTGCGTCACATGCTCAAAGCCCTTCAGCAACAGGAACAACCTGAAGAAGCACGTGATGATCCACAACGGGGAGAAACCCCACCGCTGCTCCCACTGTGGCAAGGACTACCGGCTCCTGCAGCACCTCATCTTTCACAAGCGAAGCCACAGTGGAGAGAAACCATACAAATGTGAAAAGTGTGGAAAAGGTTACTCTCATCCATCAGGTCTGAGAACACACTTGTCCAATCATCAGGAGGAGAAACTACCTCGCTGCTCCTTGTGCGGGCGGGACTTCCTCGAGCCGGCCGAGCTGATGAGCCACATATGCTGTGAGACAGCGGAGAAGCCTCACCGTTGCTCCCAGTGTGGGAAATGTTTTTCACAGTCTGTGAACTTGAAAAAACACTTGCTGATCCACACAGGGGAGAAACCCTACAGCTGTAAAATATGCGGTAAACAATTCAACGACAGGGGAAACCTCAGCAAACACTCACGTATTCACAGTGGAGAGAAGCCATTCATGTGTGAGCACTGTCAGAGGGGCTTCAGGCTCCTTCAGCACCTCACACACCACCGACTAACACACAAGAAAAACGATTAGACCTGTGGATCTAAGAGAAAGAAAGTATAGTGTTAAGTCACTCTTCAATCAATGCTGTTCCAGGGTTTCGTGACTTGCCTGCACCTAACGTGGAACATGTTATCTGCGTTTCCACAGCCAAAGAACCGGATCTTACCCAGGAAGAGTGGTGCCAGACTAGAACCAGTTACCTGAGACTGTGGATTTAGCATTATCTTTTCATGGCCGCCATGTTTACAAACATAAATAGTCCCTTTGGTGGTTTTCCAGGCAAATTCAACTGGGAAAAGAGCCCAGGTATATCCAGAACTCACTGGATGGATTTTGTGGCAATCATTTGACCTCTGGATCCAATATTTAGTCGTACAGGGGAATGTCCCTTTTCATAGTATGTGTTACTTTCGTATGTGTTGTACCATAATCCTCAACAAAAGTCCACGGACATGAAAAAGAGGATGGTTCATACCCATGGTTCTCTGCCAGAGAATGCCATTTCGTTGGGGGTGAGTTTCGTTGGGGGTGAGTTTCGTTGGGGGGGAGTCCCACCAATTTGCTACTGCCTCAAGTGAAGGAGTTTAAGCATTTTGGTGTCTTGTTCTGGAGAGATGGAAAAATGGGTCGTGAGATTGACAGGCAGTTTGGTACAGTAATGATTGTGTTGTATTGGTCCATTGTGATGAAGAGAGAGCTGGCTTCTAAGGCCAATTTATCAGCTCATCTACGTTCCAGCCCTTACCTATGGTCGGGACTTCTGGGTAGAGAACCAAGGAATGAGGTCAAGGATACAAAAAGCTGAAGTAGGCTTCCTTCGTGGCTGGCTAGGCCCAGCCGTAGAGATAAAGGGAAGAACTTGGACATCCGGAGGAAGCTCGGAGTGGCGCTGTTGTTCCTTCATTCCTACAATCAAATGAGCCAATTGAGGCGGTTCAGGCATCTGATGAGGATGCCTCCAGGACGCCTCCCTTTGGAGGATTTACAGGCACAACATGAGACCCTCGATAAGAGGCAGAATTCACTGGAGGAATTGCACATTTGTTCTGACCAGGGATTACCTCGGGATCCCCCAAAATGAGCAGGAAAGTGTTGCTGGGGAGAGAGATGCCAGGGAATATCCTTCTTAGCCTGCTGCCACCAAAACCCCCAACCTGCATCAGCAAAATAGAATAATGGATGAATAGGAATAGTATGGTTTAGACGTAACAAATAAGCTACAGTAGCCATTACTACCAAAGACTTGTTTTAACTCAACATTAGATGAAGACGGAGGTCATTCAGTCTTTGCTCATTTTTATGTATTTGTACACATTTTGCGAAAACTTTCAGATATGGCTCAAACAGAGTGTATCCACCGCAAATCATTGGAGGTAATGGAGCCAATTCAGAACAAAGGTCTATGGACATGGCAAAGAAACAAAAGAAAAGTGAAATGTAAAGACAAGCTATCCGTCCACATATTGTGTTTCCATCACCTGACTGACCGACATCCGCATCATTTCGTCTGCGTTTACTGTTTTTTTACTCTGCCTTTGCTGTTGTTGTCTCTTAGACTCTTTACAATAAATTGCTCTGTTCAATTGCAGAAAGTTTCTGGTTTGATCATGCCTCTATATGGAGTCCATCCAGAGGGAAAACATGTTCAGATTTGCATTTTTATGTTGAACCACACCCCTGATTCCAAACCAGCAAGCCGGGCTTCTTACTCGCTTCATGTTTGACAACTGGTTGAGATGGTATCACCTCCAAGACCTCTAATCCTTTTATTCAGCAGATCAAACTGCGAGGCTCTAGCTATCCTGGGGGAAACGTCAGAGGAGCTAGCTTCTAGATGGATCCTGATGTCTTCACCTCTACACCCAGGGCAGACCACGGATTACACCATCAGGTCTGCTATAGATCTCCACCTCAGCTTCCCCCTATCCAGTATATTTCACCTTTTTGGGGTCCAGTAGAACATCGTCGCGCTTCACCTCCTAAACAGAGCAGGTGAGCCATCCCAGACGCGCAGCAGTCCCTGCGCAGCTGGGATCTATTAAACTAAATATTTGGTGTATGCATTTTTGACATAACGAATATAAGGATTTAGATTTATTAAAATAGGCTTTTATTAAATACAGTTTCATTTTCTATTCATCAACAATATTTCACTCATTAATCCACGAGAACCTGCAAGACGAGAGACTCAGAGGAAGACATTCCATTTTAGAAATGTTTATTATTTTAATTGATATTATTCAACTGAAGTTCACTCTTATTTTATCATAATTGTCAACTTTTGTCTTCATTTCTTTGTGATCTTCAAAATAGTTGTTAATTGTACCTCCTATGAAATGTAAATTGAATTGAATTATCTGTTAAAAGTAAAACATTGCGATCACATCAAAAGATCTGGATGTCTTGGGTCTTATTATAGTGAACTGTTGAAATAGATCCATTAAACATAGATCATAAAGAGACTCCCTTCAGAAGGGAGGCACTTCTCGTCAGAGATATATTCTATGAAACATGTATGTTTTCTTTCTTGTTTGGACTGTTTTCCTGCAGGAAGATAATCACAGTGATAATAATAGTCGTAAAGTTAAATAGATTTTTTTTTCAGGTACACCTCTGACAGTATAACCAGCATTTAAAAAAATCACATCTCAATTTATTGATAGGTCCGAACAATATGACCTCATAAGTATTCCCTCCAACAGGGGGCGCCGCTAGGCTGCATCCTGCCTGTCACATCCGAATCAATGTCCGATAATTGGCATAAGGCCGGTTGTCCTGGGAGCAAACGGGTTTTTTTAATGGTCTGACTGCGTTGATTTAAAATATGTTGCCGTCAGATCAAACTTTCTTCAGTAGTTAGATAAACTCCATAGATGGAAAGATTTATTAGATATATTGATACATAGAAAGACTGTGTGCAAAATTACAACAAAACAAATTCACAAATGTGTACAAGAAAATGATGTAAAGGAATCTATCAAAGCTTGGCAGACAGGACAACCATGACTCTTAGGGAGTGTACTAGTGTAGGAGAAAAGGAGAAAATCCGAAGATAGTGAAAATAGAAGAGACAGCACATCACAATAATAGGAAAAAAATCTCATGAACTGTTTCTTCATAGTTTTTTACAGAAAAACAGCTTATCACTTTTGGTCCTAATGTTCTCTTGGCTCATTGATCCGTCGTTGCTTGTGTAGCAATGGGTTCATAAAAGTTTCAGCCACTGTTTGCTTTTGGAAAACACTCTGGATCAGATGCGGTAAGTCCTGCAGGGACCGAACGGAGCGGACGATGTAGCAAGGTGTACATTTACACAGCAAAGACACACACGGTAGGACAAACAGCCGAGGTCACTCAACCCTCCTCTGATGACCCGCTGAGTCAGTGGGGAGGCTTCATATAATCCTCCTGCAGCGCCGGAGCGGCATTTCTGCCTTCACAGGAGGAGGGACGACCCAAAAGAAGATGGCACCATTCAGTTTACTCGTGTTCCTCGGTTTGATCTGTGTGTCATCTGTGGTGAGTCCAAAAAACCAAGTCACGTGACCTTTCTATCCATCAGGACATTTTACAAACGAAACAGACGTTTAAGCGATGCAACCTCTCACTCGTAAAAGTTTTTTATGATCGCCTTTGAAAATGTCTCGTAAAACATTTTCAGTGTCTTTAATCATTTAGCCTAAACTTCATCACTTCATTTGAAGGTTTGCTGTATAAGAATGTTTGTTAAAGTATTCAATGACTCATGAAGTTGACAAATACAAATAAAAGATCAAATATATACATAAAGAGATAATACATTTAAATAATATCTTTATATATGAATAAATAAATTCAAATCAAATACAAAATGCAACGATCTACAAATGCCTCAATGTGGAAAAAGCATTTAATGCTTTCATTCATTTCACTTTCTTGTCATTGTTATTTCCACATCATGTGTGATCTGACATGTGCTGTGGAAAAGAATTACAACAAAGTCAAAGTCATACTTAGAGTGCACGTCCGTGTTTTAGTGATAAATGCTAATCAATTAGCATTTTGGCTTAACATACTGTTTGTATTTTACCGGTGGCTCCAGAAACTACATGTAAATGAATAATGTTTTACATACATTTTTTGTTTTTTAATAAATCTACAGATTGTCATTTGGAAGTTTGGCTTTACATAAATGTATTTAAAAGTATGCAATGACTCATGAAATTGACAGTAAATATTACAATAATCCACAGTATTAACCACCAACACCAACAGCGTACAGTATATTTGAATGACAAATCACCTTCGAGCAATATCAGATATATATTACTTTCCTAAATAACTCTTAAAAAAATAAATTGAATAATATAAAAATGATATGTTGATGTTATTTATCATTTTATTTCATTCTATTAATTTTACTTTATACTTTATATCCATATGTATAATGTTTTTAGAATTAACCTCATTTTTATCGCAGTTTATTTGGAAGATTAAATGTAATCGATGTAAAAAAAAACAGTTGAAACAAACACTATGATGAAATAATTTATTAAAACTCAAAGTTGGGATTTCTTACTTTGCCAATTTACTTCTAAGAAGTTGATGGAACAATAATCAATAACTAAAGAAATTGAAAAGGAAATTGATCTTAAGCTCAATTACTTTCAGATTGAAAAGAATCTTTAAAATATGTTTTTATGACAAATTCACATGTAAAAGCATTTGGTGAATGTAAAAGTATTTTAAAAATATCCAAATTTTGAACTACAGTGTTTTTATGATGCGTTATTTGCCAGATTTACTGTGTATAAATATGCATAAATGAAAATAAAAATACTCCATAACTCATAAATAGATAGATTTGAGATTTGATCCAAATGGAAAGTGCGTTATAAATTAAATGAATTATTATAATTATTGTAAATATGAAAATATTAACGTGTCCTAACGGGGCAAATACACCGCAACATAAGAAAACATGCAAATAGACAAAACACAAGCAAAATTAAGAAAACATCATCATTTGTTCTGATGAACCCCCCCGACCCCCGATCATACTTCCTTTACTGAATAAGATTGACATAATACACAAACAAATCTTGATTTATTTCTTTTTTAACGTGATGTGTTAGCTTTGCTGAACTTCCGGGTTGTGCGGCCATGACGGTAACATACGCAGTACGTACCCAAAGCTACAGAAAAATAGCTTTTGTAGCTGACGGTCCTTGTCGTGTGACGGTTGCCATGGCGAAACCTAAAGGCAGTGAGAGCGATGGTGGAATAGAGTTTTTTTAAGCTAGTTTAATACTTGTTTGCTGTAGCTTTGTGTACTCTGTGTAAATCATTATTAAGTTTCCTTTGTTGTTTTCACGATGTTGATTTACGTTACGTTCACGTTACGTTTAAGCTACGTTACGTTACGGAGGTTAAGCGAATATACATTATATATATATATATATATATATATATATATATATATATATATATTCAATATATAGTCTACATGTATAACACCCTCAATGATATCATAGTTTGTTAGGTGTAAGCTTTGCAGTATCTAAATGTATTTAAACATACTCAGTAACTACAATCTATTGCTTTAATCGAAAGATTTATATTCATGACATATAAATATAACATTATTATAAACTGTTTTAATCAACATTTTGGTTTAATGCAGTGTTTTTTTTCCCCCCAAAGGTACAAAAACAAAATTAGAAACAAGTAAATGAATGGATCTCCCGTGAACATCTCATTGAACATATCATCATGTACATCCAGGTATCAGAAGTTGGCCCCAGAGGAAATCGTCCGATGGAGCAGGGCACCAGAGGGGACAAATGTGACACTCAGATAGAGTGGCCTTTCTGTACGGACGACCAATGGGTATGGCTCAGGATTTTTTATTTTGCTCTTATCAGCAGTGAAGAACCAAAAAAGTTCTGAAGTTTTTAACAAATCCAGATATTTATATCTGAAATACGTTTCTTCGTCTTCTTCCCTCCACCCCGCAATGCTCGTGTCCGTCCATCCTTCTCGCCGCGTCCTCCATCAGGGACCCAAATGCCCGTCGGGCTGCAGGATTCACGGTCTGATGAATAAATACGACCATGCTCTCCTGAAAAGGATCGAGAAGATCCGCAGCCTCCTGGACCAGAACAAGTCCAGGTACCGGAACGCTGATCAATCGTCCATAGTCACCTACAACTACCTGAAGGAAAAACTCACCTCCCATTCTGGTGAGTGCTACTCTTCAGATTTAACTCGGCATGGGGAATTTTGCCTAAAGTTGGGTCCTGGGGAGGGGAGCAGTTGGTCCAGGATTTCCCAGCTGATCCAGAAAATGGTATTGGTCCACTGCTAACTTTGTATAAATCCTACTATGACGACGCCATGACCACTCTACTCTGTAGCTGATTGGTCCGGTATGATAATGACATTTCCCACGTGGACAAAGTAACGGCTTACATGAGAAACATTATCATCCAAAGGCCGCCTCCAAAGGCGGAGTAGGGGTCATGGTGTCACCATAGTAACATTTGTACATTTGCTTAATTTTTATCCGATTACCCTCCAGTGCCTACACTCTAGATTTTCATTGACAGTTTGTGCACTGAAACCGAAACTTGCACATATTCCAAGTTGAGCCAGCATACATGAGGTCATGTGATCCAAAAGATAAGAACCAATTACATTAATTTATTTGGAAAATGATCCAATGTTATCTTTATCATAACCCGTTATGCTATACCAGTCAGAGGCAGAATAGGTTGGTTCACGCCGACACCATAGTAGGATTTGAAAAAATTGCTGTTTGCCCTTGGTTTCAGGTTGTTTTTTTTAAAGACACTTTGTACGGTGAGAAAGGAACCTGCGAACATTTTGATGCTAAGCTAACAGTTTGTTTTAGCAATGATTTCATTTTTTAAGGTGACTATTGTTACCTCCAAAAACAAGAGCGACCGATGCTTTTTGTCTATCTCAAGAGTTTTTCACCGCATTTATGTGAACTTTATGAATTGGTGTCGAGTCTGGTGTCCACACAGAATCTGTTCCTCCAAACACACCCTCCCCTTCCTCCACCAGGTGATGGTGACAACTACTTCAACTTGGCCAACAATCTGCGCCAGAGAATCAGCGACATGAAGATCAAGATCGACCGTCAGCTGAGGGCCCTCGCCTCCATGAAGGATCGCGTCAAAAATCAGGTGGACAACATCCATCTCCTGGAGGTACTGACAAGAGGGACCGCTTTCTGAAGATGGTTATTTTTCTCTCAAGTACCGGCCTGCCTTCCTTTGGAAAGGCTTAAACTCCATTTCTAAATACAAGTTGAACTTTTTCCATTGTAATTATATTCCCGAAAGGTCGGGGAAATGATGGAAGCATCAACGCCCCTCCTTTTCGAATAGGACGCTGCAGATCCTTGGCTCTAGCGCGATAACTGAAAAAGTGTTCCATGGATCTTTTTCAAATTTTAAACCAATATAGACCTTCTTGCAAGAATGAACTGGATTGATTTGGGGATAAGTCAGTTGTATATTGCCGACACTAGGGGGAACTTTAACTTTTGGAACATAGCTTCTCCCCCTGGTCCACTTTTGTCCAAATTTGCTGTATATTAATCAAATCTGCCTTGTATAAATTATGTTTTACTGTAATAGTTCATATTTAATCACCAGGCGAGCTTTTTACGAAAAACACAGTTTGTAACACAACGTCCTTATGTTTGGTGCCTAGGAATCGACTCAAGGAGAAGTTCCAATTTTACTCACTAGGGGGAGTTCTGTTTATGGAGAACACAGTATCCCGGACAATCTATTGTACGGATTCTTTTCAAACTTTATACTCCGGTACAACCTAGTCCGAAAAAATGTCTCCATTGATCTCGGGAAAGATCAATTGTATATTTCTGATACTAGGGGTCGCTTTATTTCCAAACATTTTTGGGCCATGATTTGCCCCCTGTTGGTCAGATTTAGTCCAAACTTGTTGAATATGAATCAACTCAAGCAGATCGGGAAGTTTTTCCGGACAAAACTCAAAAACTATTTCATGGATCATTTTCAAATTGCATTCCTTCACAGACATTAATGCGAGTAACGACTGGGCTGATTTTGGGAGACGTCTGTTCCATATTCCTGACACTAGGAGCAGCTTTATCTCCAAATGATCTGATTTAGTCCATATTTGGTGCACAAGAATCGCCTCAAGGAAATCTATCGTGTTTATGCCTATTTAACTCTAATACTTCACATTCAAACCACTTCAGGGAGATTTATTTTTACAAAAATCGCTGTGAAACATAGCTTCACGATTAATCAGAGGAGCTCAATCAGGAGATTCGGGATTTTTTGGGAATATACCCTTGCTTTCGGGGACGACAGCATAGGCCTAGTTAAATATAATATTTGTTTGTAAAAATACTTCTTTACAAATCAGGAAGGACTTTTCTGATTCCATCTCTTCCTCAAGGTGGACATTGACATCAGGCTTCGCTCCTGCAAAGGATCCTGTGCAAGTCAAACCGAGTACCATGTGGACAAGGAGAGCTACGTCGCCCTGGACAAACACGTAAGGAGCCGAATTCCACCAGAATGTCCGGAGTCTAGTTTTTGCTTAAACCTATGTCAAATGAAGTAAACTGAGATTATAAATTAAATGTATTATTATTATTATTAAAGCGGTGAGTTCAAAACTGAGTCTAGAGATTGTCTAAAGATTCAGAAAACTCGAGGACAACTTAAATCCTGCTCTGAAAATATGTCTATGGTGGCCCGCAATTCCATAACTAATCCATGTTAGTCATCAAACCTGGCAGTTCTGAACACATTTATGAGATGTCAACAAACAGACGCAAATTTCCATTTTATGAGAACAAAACTTTCAAAGTACATATATTTGCGAGATGGGGAGCAGGTAAACCGAAATAAACCACAGTATACTATATAATGGAAAACAAAGTTACAGAAGTAGAAAATAATTCATACGGTTTGAAACACTTAGCAAATTTAGATTTAGCAAAACAATATTGCAAAAGTGAAAACAAATATGCATGTAACTTATTACCTAGCACAAAAAATGACAGGATATGAAACACTTTAACTAAAAAAAACAAACTTTTGAAAAATAAGATGTGAAACAATTTAACATTTAACTTTGTGGAAAACTTCATTTCAAAAGTGAAAACAAATTCACATAAATGCGATCAGAGTTTTTTCAGTGTGATCATGTCTAATCCAAAATCATTATGTTTTAAAGCAACACTTCAACAATTTAGCAATCTCATGCTTCACATTCCGCTGGTTTACTTTTAAGACAGATATCACAAGACCTTTGACCTTACAAACCTAGATTAAGTTCAATTATTCTTTTCGGTAATCAGGTAAAAGGGGTTTCTGCAACCTTTGAATACAGGTTTTATCGACTTACGTTCACGTATCTCTAATCCGTATGTTCTACAGATATTGAATAAAAGGCACAGTTTGTCTTGAAGGTTTTTTTTTTCATGACATCCTGTTTTGGTGTGTTTTCTAGGTTAACCAGCTAGACGCCCAATCAGTTCAGAGCCTTGAGTCCGTGGAGACGTTGTACGTGATGAAGAGCCAGAAAATGAGTGGCCAAGTCCTTGAGCCTATCTACAAGTCCGGGATGGCAACAACGGAAGAAAAAACAGAGGACATGTTCCCCGGGGTGAGGGATACATTATGTTGATTTACATTTATATGTTGATCACCTCATGCTGACACGCTTTAAGGATTTTAATCTTTAGATTATTTTCAACAAATCCGACCAAAAGATAAGGCAAAACTTTTTTTAATTCCCACTTCTTGTGTTTGCTCCTGATTACGGTTTCCCACATCGGATTCCTTTTTCTCCATTTCCCCTTCTCCTCTCTATCCTTTGCCTCCTTCAGCTCCTTTCTCACCGCATCAATGGATCTAATTGTTGGCTTTCCTTGTTAAGCTCTGTGCTTAGCAGCCACCTCCCATCATGCATCTCTCCTCTGGACGTATCTTAATCACATCAATCCGTTCAAGATGTGCCGTCCCTCTAAAGAACTCCGTCCTGATTCCACCCACCCCTTGTCATCCTTATTGCAAACCTCAGCCTCATTGCTTCCAAGTCTACGCAATCTCCAATTATTGCTCCTAGTTACCTTCTTATAAACCCTCCCTTTCACTCTCATTTGCAACATCCGGTCACAAATTACCCCTGAAACTCTTTTCCCTTCCTAATGGCAGGTTGGGGCAACACAATTGTAGCCTAATTTTAACACAAGATGGTGGTTTCAAACATATTCTTTGTGTCCGGCCCAAATTCAGAGGCAATGACCCGATAATCGGGTTATTGAAGTATGACATGACCAACGTACAGCGCCATGTCTTCAAAGACTAGCAAACCAGAAGCAATCCCAAAAGAGTCCATTAAAACCCTGGTTTCTTTCTCGTCTGTCTCCATGTTGGTGTTTGTGCTCATGTTGAGTTTGTTGGGTCTCTGTTGAATAAAAAGAAGACTTGTTTACATTTATTTCGGATGGAGCTACTGGAGACTTGTAATTTTATGAGCTTTATGGACCTTTTGAGGACATGGGGAATCGAAGAAAATGAGTCACTTTTCGATTAACTGCCCCTTTAAAGAGAGCTAGGTCAGTTTAATGTTTTTGCAATTTATTTTGCTAACTTTTGGGCTCAGGGATTGAGCTCAGTTAGAATCAGTTAAATAAATAACAGGAAGTCCCACCCACATTTCATGCTAGGTACCGCAGAGCTTGATTTCTTTTATTTGGGCACATGTGAGACCGTCTTCTCTTGATGCTGAAGTTCTTCTTTTTCTCCCTCAGGTGACTACGAAACAGTTTATCCTTGAGACTGAAGGCTCAACTGCATTCCCAGCAAAAATCTCAAAGCAGTCAGGTACTTCCTATTCCCATTCTACATCCTCTTCAGCCACCTCCACCAACTCCAAACCATCTAAATCCATCACTGAACTCGATGGTGTTGATTCCTCTTTTGATGTGTTTGGAGCCTTTGATAACAGTCAGACCCATGTGTCCACCAAAACACTCAGCTGCACCAAGAGTATAAAGACTACCATTATCCAGACTCCGGCTGGTCCAAAGGAACATGTGGAGGAGACGATTGAGGGAGGCCCCGAGTGCCAGGTCCAGACGACAGAAACTAGGAATGGACTGAATAACTTTTTCCCAAGCCTTGGGCTCGACCCAACCCCCCATGTTGACCATTCTAAGGGAAGCCTTTTTGGAGATACCAAAGGTGTCTTTGAAAATCCATTTGACCATGGGTTATTCAACACAGACATAGGAGAAGATGACCTTCCTGACATACATGCCCGGAGTTTCAAGTCTGTGAATATGGAGAAGCAGGCTGATTCTGTTGTAACAGGTACATCAGACGTGGAATAAAAATTTGCCATTCAGCTAGACCGCATGTTTTAACAGCTAGCTTGGTAGCTAGCCTTATGTACCAAAAAACATGAAGTGAATTTATTGTAATTGTTAAGCATTAGAGCTTCGGTATGAGATTAAAACAGAGGAATTTTGGGTCATCCTTTAATCAGAGAAACTATAACTACAAAGAACGTTCAGCATTGAAACTACTTTGAACGACGAAAGTTTGCGGACTAAAATGGGAAGAGCTAACTGGTTGTTTTGTGGTTAAAGTGATGGAAGCTTCGTAACAATTGAAGAACATTAAAGCTATCAAAGACAATGAGTCGTTTTTGCTTGTAACCACAGATATAGCCACAAAGCCAATAGTCACCTTTAGGCAAGCTTAGAAGCAATGGAAATAATATACAATTAACTTTATTCATATGCTTGTTGACAGTAGAGGAAATAAAGACTACAAAGTATGATTACCGAGATTAGAGATAAAACATTCAGCATTGCTAGCAGCTCGGCAAAAACCGCATATCATATTGACTTAGTTGCGGAATAGTGATTTCATAATTGCAGTAAACGTGAACTAGCCAAGCCAATGCTAACTCGCGGACCATTGTTTACCTCTCTGTTTACAGATTGTGTTGAGGCCCACCAGCATAACCTGAATGGAGAAAAGAATGGCCTGTTTAAGATCAGACCCGGTGGCATAAATTCCACCGAGGTAGTTGTGGTTTACTGCGAGCAGGAGGGGCTAATGGGTGGGTGGTTGCTAGTCCAGCAGAGGGAGAGTGGTGCACTCAGCTTTAATCGAACCTGGGACGAATACCGCAACGGGTTTGGTTCAGTCGACACGAATGGTAATGGAGAGTTCTGGCTAGGCAACCAGAACCTACATTTGTTGACCAGTCAGCATGAGACCATGCTGAAGGTGGAGATGCAGGATTGGGAAGGGGGCAAAGCTACCGCTGAGTACATAGTCAGGGTGGGGCCAGAGGAGGAGGGTTACCCGATCCAAATCTCGGGGTACACAGGAAACGCCGGAGACGCTCTACTCAATTACCACAACACAATGAAATTTAGCACCTTCGACAAAGACAACGACAATTGGGCGGCGAATTGTGCAGAATGGTACGGCGGCGGGTGGTGGTACAATAGCTGCCAGGCGGCTAATTTAAACGGGATTTATTATAAAGGCACGTACGACCCACAGAAAAGTACGGGATATAAGATTGAGAATGGAGTGGTGTGGCTGCCGTATAAACCGGCCGACTACAGCCTGAAACACATCAGAATAGTGATCCGACGATCCGACTTTTAAACATTTATGTAACGTTTATCCAGAAACAAGAGAATGAAGACACACGCCACCCAAGGTCAAAACTCAAAGGTGCTTTCAAGCGGTCAATGTGATGGTAAATCATTGTTAATCATGTCAAACAATTTCTTACCATGTTTACTGTCCTGTTTCTTTAAATCTGACCCAATGTGTTGCTCAATGTCTGATCTCTGCTCGATCAATAAAAATCCAAGTTTACTTCAGCTGATGTGGCTCCCGCTCTGATTTTCACCACAAATAACAACTCAGAACATGGCTTACCTTTATGTTTTAGATTTCCTTAATAGAAGACAGTTTCATTCTGCCACACAATAACAAATATATACCAAGTGACATAGAAAAATTGTATGAAAAACTTGACCTGGTCATTATTCCATTTACATTGTCCTGGTATGCAGTAATAATGAGGCTGGTTTCGATCATAATGGAGATATGGCGTTTGCATGGAACACAGAGAAACCTTTTTTTGTTTTGTTTTTTGGTATGGAATACTTGATAAATACTAGTATTGTAGACTTACTATTATTCAGGAAAAAAACATTTTTTGGCGTGCATTTACTTTCACAATTTTTACCGTATACGTATATGCACATCAAAATGTTCAATATAATCAGGTATGGCGGGCTAACACTGCAGGTACTGTTGGTACTGCACTGTTGCAAAAAAACAATATCTAACCATAGCAATGTCGCAAATCTGAACGCAAATATGCAATACTACTACAGTATCTAATGAAAATAAAACTTTTTAACTATATGAATTATATAACTACAGGTATGAGTCATATTACTATTTCTAATAGTAATGCTATTTCTGCTACAACCGATAATACATATTTTTATATAACTAATTGTATTTACAAAGCCATCAATACTTATACTGCTCTTGCTTCTGAAAGTATTGTTGCAATAGAGCTACCATTATTAATATTTTTGATACTAATAATAAAACTACCCCTGAAACTATGGAGAGGGTTTCTGCTCCTGAACCCAGATTGGGAGATGGTTCCACAGGAGAGGAGCCTGATAGCTGAACGCTCTGGCTCCCATTCTACTTCTGAAGACTCTAGGGACTACCAGTAACCCTGCATGCTGGGAGCGCAGAGTTCTGGTTGGACAATATGGAACTATGAGCTCCTTCAGATACGTTGGTTCTGACCTGAAGGGCTTTGTACGTGAGAAGGATTCTGAATTTGATTCTAGATTTTACCGGGAGCCAATGCAGGGAAGCTAATACAGGAGAGATATGTTTAACCTGGTTCTACCTCTTAACCTGGTTCTGGTCAGCACACCTGCAGCAGCGTTCTGGATCAGCTGGAGGGGCTTCAGAGACTTATTGGGACTACCTGCTAGTAGGGCATTACATTAATCCAGCCTGGAAGTAACAAATGCATGAACCAACTTTTCTGCTTTTTTTGCGACAGAATGTTCCGTATTTTAAAAATATTAAGTGGATGAAAAAAAAGCAGTTCTAGAAATCTGTTTTATTTGAGAGTCAAAGGTCATATCCTGATTGAAGATAACTCCCAGGTTCCTCACAGTGGGGCTGGAGGCCAAGGTCATACCATCCAGAGTAGATATATCATCAGATAAAGTGATAAAGTGTATTACAGGCTGAAACATTAATGCAGCAGTAATAGTCATTTTATATAAGTAAAGTACTGCGATGAACCATTTGGCTTGGCTGTGAGTATTTCCCCTTTGGTACTTTAAGTGAATTTGACTGATAATACTTTCATACTTTTACTCAAGTAAAGGATCTGATTTTTTTCATCCACCACTGTTCACAAGGTCACATGAGAGATGCTACTGTTTTGTAACAACTGAGCAGTTGCGGAGAATTTGATCTCTTGGATTCTGACCAGCTCCACAGATCCAGAGTTAACACGGACATTCAAAAAAAAAGAAAGAAAGAAAGAAAAAGCCTTGTTTCTGGGAAATTTCCAAGCCTGCTTTGCATTGGAAAAGTATTCAGGGAAACATATTGTTTTTATAAGATATTCCATCTTAAATTGAGTAACATTTAACCCGTACAAAATCAGAATCCACATTACGGGTTTAGGAGTTGTTGGGGAAACCATGGTCTAGATTGTGATGAGTCATTAGCATAATGTGGATACAGGACTTCATGATGGTGAAACTGCGTTGTATGTCAGTGGTAGGGGTATTATTGGCATTGTTTTTATAAGATATTCCATCTTAAATTGAGTCAGTTTTAACCCGTACAAAATCAGAATCCCTCTTTTTGAGAGTCTTATAAAAATTACATCAATTAAAGTTTGTTCATCTATTTTTATTCATATAAACGAGAGCTGCTGCTTCAACTTTCAGATTTATACTTTAAAAAAAAAAAACACTGCCTTGCCTACACTGCAAAAAACAGCCGTACTAGAGAGAGAGGCCAAATATTCTTAAATATAATCAAAGTGTTTACTATAGTAGCAAAAGGTGCAAGACCAGTACAAGGGATATTAATAATAATAACTACTTTCAACTACTTTTACACAGCACTTTTAAACATTTTGAAATGTACACAAAGACAGATAAAGCACACACATGTGACCCGAGCATCGTGCATCTGACGGGATTTTTCTGATAATTTTAAGAATGATGGCATTTTGTCTTTCCAAGCTTCATTCCGAGAGGACTTGTTCTAACCCCGTGCAACGGAATGACCTTTCTGTCAGAAAGGGCCTTCTCATTCAGAACGGGGTTCACATGGAGCCTTTCCTTTCTGATTAGACTTGTATCCCAATTGTAATTGGAATATTGAAACTAAATTTCTTCCAACAGCAGCAAACACATCAGCCTTTCATCGCTGCAGCGTCGTGTTTGGATAGCATCTGATGGGGCTTGCTCCTGTTTTTTTCTGCAGCGTGTGCAAGGCTTCGGCAGCAGAGTCAAAGTGACGGACAAACTTCAAGCCGAAAGCTGGCGTACCGGAATCCACACTGTCAAAGAACATCGGACATCTCTCTGTGTTCCGATGATGATTGGGTAAGAAAAAGACAGCGGTTACGTTTCTAGTTTAACCCGCCGGGAATTTTCAGGATACGTGAAAGGAGCATCACGATGTCAGATTTACCTCCTGTTCTCCGAAAGGTTTCCAAATGCCCCTCGGGCTGCAGACTCCAAGGTTTGATCACACAAATAGACAGCGAGGCAGAGAGAAAACTGAAGAAGGTCTGCAGGACAGCAAAGATGTACCAAGATGCCGCTGAGGAGTCCATGAAGGCGATGACACAAATCTACGGCTACAACTGGAGACTCATGGTCAACAGATACAGTAAGGCTGACACTGGTGGGGAGATGAAAAAGCATTATGGGTAGCAGGCGACAGAGTGGACCTTCGCGTGCTGACTCTTGGCATGCTGGAAATTCAAATGATGCCTAAAATAATTTCTTCAGATTTCCAGGGGGAAAAAAAGGTCATTGTAGTTGTTCTTTATCTTTCTTTTTGGTTTCCAACCGAAAGAATAGGGTGAATTTATAAGGGTTGACTGAACTCAAATGATCTGGCAATGACCTTTGTGCCACTAAAACCAGGTGAAATTTACATTTGGGATTGATCTGAACATAATAACGTATCGAAACTGAGAGCAAAGAAAGATGGAACTATAACCCACTGTCATCTTAATATAATGTGATATTTTAGATGAAGTTTGAGCAGCTCTGTCAAAACAACACATAGTTTACCTTCCCTGTTAAATGGTGGATGATCTCATCTTCTGTTTACAAGATAAGGAGCTTCTGGGCCTCATGCTAACTCCCCACTTTAAAGAAAATTTTGCTTCTATTTCTCCTGCTGAACAGATTTCAAAATGTGCCAGTTGAGGGACACCCACAAAACTGTCTTCTCGTCCTCCTGTTTCATTATCGATGTTTATACAAAGGGGAAAAAAAAGGCATAACAGTTTGGCTTCAACAGTCTGTGAAAAGAAATAGATTTATTTTGTTACTATGGACAAAATCTCAAAAAGTAACACAGGAATATTATTTTTAGAATTTTCATGATTGTACTCAACTCCAGTTTCAGAGCTGAAGTTTGTGGACCACGCTGAGGGATTAGCCAGAAACCTCACATCTCTAAGGAAACGGTCAGCCAGGCTGTCGCAACAACTCGACGATCTGCGCCGCAACGCTGAGAAACAAATGGAGGATTTGTATCGAACAGAGGTGAGACGTCCTCAAAGTACATTTATGCCGTTTGTTATTAATGCAGAACTGATCAATACGGCAAAGGCTGAGCAATCCAACAAATGTCAGTTGATCTTGCAAGACCCGTTCAACGCTCCTCCACAAATAGAGCATTATAAAACCTGAAGGGCAGTTTCATGTCTCTGTCTTATCAGCACTTCCTCCACAGCAGAACAAGAGAACCCACTAAGGTGTGAGTTTACATTTGAGAGCACAAAGCTATGGATCTGCTGTTTTAGGGGGCATCCTATTGCTCATAAGCTGAATGAAAGATGGGAGTGAACATCTTTTTATCCACCGTGACAACCTTCACTGACCATTAATGAAAAACAGAGTCTTCAAGACGAGGGCAGAAGTCTGGATTGGAACGGTTAGGATTCAAAAAAAGAGAGACATCCTAAGTCTTCTCCATACCTTCAATTCTTTCTGAAGGAGAAAATTGCCTTTTATTTTCCCTGAAACCCAGTTTTTAGTAGAGGAACCAAACCTAGAGGGGCAGCCTCCAGTCCAAGTCATGTCGTTCGGGGGGTCACTTATAAACCATTCCCAGATATAACAACAACCGAGACAAACTGGTTGGCAGTATTTAATGAGGCAGTACAATCCCACTCTCTCCAGGCCAAAGTTGCACCTTTTGGAGGTTCTACCTGACCCGTTTCCTTTTCAGAAGAAGGAAGACAGTGAACTTGGCCGACTCTTTTTAGCAGAGCTGTTTTATTACAGACGGACAATTTTAAGCATGAATTGATCTTTTCAGGTCCCACCACAGCATTTCAATGGGGTTCAGGATCAGACTGGGACTCAACCAATCCAGTACTTTAATTTCATTCCTTTTGATCTACTCAGAGGCAGACGGACTCTCTATGTTTCTTTGGACCTTCTGTGACTTCCTGAACGAGCCTTGACCGTGCTCTTAAAGGGATTTTGGAAGATGGTTCACTTTTGTGAAGGTGCACAATTGTTCAAATAATTCTCCACTAAATAAAATGTCACGCTGTCGATCTTTGGAGTCCCAGAACCTTTGAAACAGCTTTGGGACCCTACCCAGACCCAGTGAGACCAACAAGCCAACAATAGTACAATTAATACAAATTAAAGTTGGTCAACGATGACTTCAGTGACGATTAGTTCAATCTAAGTTAGATCAATGCATTTCATGGTACATTCATCTGGTGGAGACCAAATACAGAGCTAATAGGCAGAAATGTTTGACATCAAGTGATGTATACAAATCCCAGCTGGAATTGTAATGCTGCCTAATGAGAGGCTCTCAGGCAATGTTTGTTACTTAGTCCTGAACATAACTCTAAAATATAAATATATTAGGGCAAAGTATGCTAACATTGTGTTTACTGCATGCCCACATCCCCAGGTGGACATTGACATGAAGCTGCGGGCCTGCCAAGGGTCTTGCGGGTTTGTGGTACCGTTCAGCGTTGATCATCACAGCTATCAAACACTTCAAGCTAAGAAGGACCTGATGGAAATTACTCTCAGCCAGAAGAGGAGGTCAGCGAAGTATCATAGAGACATTCCACTCATCAAGCTGAAACCTGTAACTGCAGTTACAGCAACATCTGTGGAATATAGGAGTATCCCAACTGTGAAAATAGCACTCTTGACAGAGTTCGAGGACATCGGACAGAACCGGATGGTTCTGGAGGAGTCTGCTGAAATGAAAGGGTTGGAGTGAGGAAGGGTTACATTACGCAACAGATAAGAGACATTTCAACTGCACTTTGTAACCTGAAAGAGTCTCTTTAAATAAACATAATCCCTGTTTTTCCTTTTTTGGCTAAAGGGAAAAACAACAAAGAACTCCATGCCCTGTTTTAAGACGGATCTGTATGATCCATTCTTAGGTAGCTTCCTTTCATGAAGCTACTCAAGACACAAAAATTATAAAAGATACCTGTGCATGAATCGTCCGGTCAAAACTACAATCAGCCATTCTCCACAGGTGCTATGCATTCTGGGACACGTGAGTACGTGCAGTAAGGTCGTGCTGCTGGGGACGTGTACATCTGGGCAAAATTCAAATACACAGAATCCACAAATGATGTAATGCTGCTGTGGATTTTGTTTGTTTCTCTTGTGGATCTTATTTCTTATCGGGTACTACCACGTTCAGGAGGGTTTGTGGCCCCGCTGAACAGCCACCTAGTGCATGTTTGTGTTACCCCAGAATAGTCTGGCATGGAAGGTTACGACTAGAAGAGAGAAGGGAATGAAGACTGTTTATTACAATATGATATGTGAAAACGAGTCATAGAGCACTTAGTGCTCAGACCCTTCAGGGAGGGTCAAACTTGTGATTAATGGGATCTGCTCAGAGCAGCAGCAAGATGAATCAAAAACGTGGAGTCAAGACGGTGTTGGTGACAATGAATGTTTGTTGCCGAGAGCGTCTTTGGGAATGCAGCCCAGACTTTCAGACTTTTCATCTTGTGTCTGGACCATATTGCAGGTGTTCTCACGACTTTATCCAGAATCCAACAGCTGGACTTTGGTCCAACAGAAAGAGGTGGTGTAAGTCCAGGTCAAACTGATTTTGTACCAAACACAGGAAGTCAGAGCGGGCTATGGTTGCTGCCAGGAAACAAATGAGCAACAATTGGATGAAGGAAGAAGGTAACAATGAGACAACGTAGTACATTAGATTACAAGGTATTTAATAGTAATATGACTCAAGGAGGAATCCAAGAGTAGAAAAACATCCTTTTTTTTATATGACGTCTGAGGTCACAATCAAGTATGGGGAGATGCAGTCCAACTAGTTAATGAGGACAGGAAGTAGGAATCGCTTAAAATGAGCCAAAACTATCAGGGTCAAATGTACAGAATGGAGAAAAGAACGCTTGTCCTGGTTCAGATCTCCGAATGAGAAAGCCCTCTTGAACGTAACATATAAGTTTTTAATTACCCTATCAGTGACTATAAAAACAAAAATGCTGCTCTCTCGAGTATCATTATTCATTTTACTGACACGATATAATCGTGAATTACACAGCTCAGTTAATAAAAAACAGTTTTGCACAAATATGTTGACTTTAAATGCATGCTTGAGAAAATTGTATTGGGTTTCAGTGGGGACATTTTTTTCCCGTAAAATGTTATGAGGAACAATTTTCTTTACACAGTGAATTATAGAAATGTTTTATGATACGAGGCTGAAATGACAAAACTTTTGATGTCAATTGCAATCAAAATTAAAAGTGACAACAACAAAAAATGTCCCAAGTGAGGCAAAAGGGTTAAGTATCATTTATTTCCGTAGCCTACTTCATTTGACTTGTGTCTCCTGTCGAATCCTCCCAGGTTTTAGGAATAGAAAACTAAAACCATCCATTGTCTAGAAATAAAATATTCCTCTTTTTCATGTTTTTTTTTATTTTCATTTTCAGAAGATGGTGAATAAGGGTTTAGTCTCTTGTTCATCGGCTCCTCAGCGGGAATTTAAAAAAAACTTACCAGTTGGTAAAGTAACTAAGGTAAAACGAAACAAGACCAGACGAGAGATCGGTTCCTCAATGCATTTATTGAGTAGCGGAGGACAGTTGACATCAACTCATCCTGGTGGTGCACAGTGGGGACATCACACATAACAGGAAGCGCTCACACAAGCCTAAGACTTTACCTTTATCCACGTTTCTCTGACGTTAATACTTCTTTAAATTCTGTCTTTATTTGTGTTTTCACATTTTATTTCACAGCACAAGTCCGCGCTTCTGTGCAAAAATGCACGCGGATCAGCTTCTATGTTGGCGGGTTCCTGCCTGCGTTATTCCTGCACGTGTTTAATTGGAAGCAAAGAAAGGCCTGATCTTCATGCTGATGGACTTCAGCGAGTACCAGCTGCCCTTCCAGTTCATCCACACCACGCCGTCGTCTGTGCCATGCTTGGCCATTCGCTTTGAGTATCCTCCGCCAATGTAGTATCGGCCATTGGGATTGGCTGAGTGGCAACGGTTGTACCACCAACCGCCTCCGTCCTCCCTGGCGCACTGTTTGCTGGGGTCACCGGGGTTCCTGGTACCAGGAAACACAGACAGTGAAAATCCATGAAAATCCATTTTTAGTTTCAGTTTATATAAAATGCATGAACCAACCTATATTTATTTTTATTTATTTCATTTTTAGCATTGCTTCTTTGTTTACCTGATAAAGTGATACTTACTTTGGATTTTAAGGGCGTAGGTTTTGGCATATCCTGGAGGTGATTACATTTTGATTTTGTGACGTGTTTCCGGCTTTTTCTAGTTGTTCCATTTTTTTAAATTAAATTTTTCCTTATTTTTTTTTTTTTCTAATATTACTTTAATTTCCACTTGTCAAAAAATGTTTTCCCTTTTGTTTCCATTGATGTAATGCTTTAGCCAAGGAGGAAATGTTTTATCCTGGTTTGCCTGTTTGTTTGATTTGTTCTTGCATTTGTGGTTCCCCAACTAGACCGGCAGTTTTTTGCAGCTTTAATCTTGCAAGGCGGGTCATTTTTCTTTTAAAATGTGTAATTTGGACTTGATGAGCTAGTGTCACTAGTGTTAGCAGTTTCGAAGCAAGCTAGCATGTTCAGTAGTGTCCTAATAGGTGAAGCAGTTTTTTGTAGCATTAACGTGTGCTAGGCTAACAAATTGTCCATTACAATGTGTCGTTTGGAGTTAAGTGAACCTTTTTAAGCTATTGAAATCATGAGTTTGACTGACTAGCACTAGCATGTTCCTAGCTGGCTAGCTTGTAGTGCCTCAATTAGCAAAGTAGTGTTTTTGTAGCATTAGTGTTGGGTAGGCTAACAAAATAGCCACACAATGCCCAGTTGGATTTAAATGAATTTTTGTGGCTACTGAGATTGTGAGTTTGACTGACTAGTATTAGCATGTTCCCAGCTGGCTAGCATTTACAGTAGCGCCTCAGTTAGCAATGTTACTGTCTTACCAGTTGTCGTTGTCCCTGTTGTAGGTGCTGAACATCATGCCTTTATGAATGGTCATGGTGCGGTTTTCACCAAAGAGTTCTGAGGACCCTTCCAGGAGAGTGTCGCCAGCGTTGCCAGAGTAACCGTCAACCGACAGGACATAGTTGGATGCCTCTGTTTGGATGGTGAACTGGTTATACCGGGCGTGGACCTGAATGATGAGAGGACTTGAGTTTCATTCGTAATAAGAACATGTAAATTTCATTGATGAGATTCACAGTCACAAAAAAAAAAAAATCATCAAAATAATAATAATGTCATTAGAATACAATGTATCTCAACCAATCCGAAAGAAGGGCCACACTTTAAGTATTTATTTCATCCAAAAAGTACAACACATACAACTAACAGGACCCACTCACAATCAAAAGGAAGGTAAATTAGAAAAGACGTGGGTAGAAAGAAATAATTACATAAAATAGAATTGGGGAAAAAATCAGAAAGGGGAGGGTCCATCACTTACAGGACAGATACTGAAGAGTTGAAATATGTCAAAAAGGATTGCCACTTAAAAGAATGTCTGGTGCTACCCCTCAATAAATATTAAGCCCTCTCGAACTTCAGAAAAGACATTATGTCTCTCAGCCACTGAAGACTGGAAGTAGCTTTAGTCATTTCCACTGAAGGAGAAGATGGCGTCTTGCCAATAAAGAGGTAAAAGCTCAAAAGTCCAACTGATTAAAGGAACATTTCTTGCAGCCTTATAGAAACCCGAATATGGGCATTATTGGGAGAGAGAGAGTTAAAGAAAGACTTTTGACATAGTATCAAAGTGTAGAATAAATCATATGTGTTAGATTGCAAGTTGAGGCATTACATGTCCTTTTCGCTGGTGTACAAACATTTTACCTTTATTATAACAATGACAAATTTGTTGATCCCTAAAATGAAGAACCAAAGAAATCGACCAATTTTGTGTCAATCAACCAACCTTGGCTCCACTCCAGTCCTGCATCTCAATGAGAACCTCGGTGGGGCCGATCTTGGTCAACTGACTAATGTGTTCGTTACCGAGCCAGTATTCACCTGTCACATGACGGAGAAAGGCACATCAACCACAAATGACATACAGCCACACTGGACAGAAGCCAAAAACGAGTTCTAATCGAACTGTCTTCTGAGCAAAATAATCTGCCTTTGGGGTAAGACCATTTTTTTTGGCTTGAATTCTTAAACTAGCATAAAAATGTATTCCCCTGAAATACCATAATGACCATAACCAATCTATACAAAACTGTCAAAATGTAGGCAAGTTGTGCTTATGACCAGCTTGGAAACGCCACAATGTAAGACAATTGTTTACCGGGAGTCTCGCAGTGGCCCTTGCCGGTATCGAAGGCGACGTTGCCGAAACCACGTCGGTATTCGTCCCAGCCTCGGCCGAAGTCGACACTGCCATCAAGTCGGTTCTGGATGAGAAGCCAGCCTGGGAAAATAAAAACATACAGACTTATAGCAAAGGCCTAAATATCTGTGATGGGGTTTTATTTCTAACTACCTGAGTCATGTGCTCACCTCCTTTATGGGTGGACTGATCACAGTAGACCTTGTATGGTTGGTTAAAGGCGTTGGATTGGATCAAGTACATCTGGGACTCTGTTCCTCCACGGCGGAAGATGTCCTCGCACTCCTTACCTGAATCAGACAGGAGGGCAGTAAATTATAAAACACTCATTTCAAACAAAGGTGCATTTGGAATGTTTCGTCAGTAATGTATTCAAGCAATCAATTCAGGTTTCGGGTGAAAATCCTTAATCACAGTGCCACAATGGAGGCCAGGCCGGTGCCTTGCTCAGAACTCATTGGGATGGACTGAATGCTACGCCTGATACGCCTGAGTGGAACGCAATAGTAATGATCAGGCTAACCGATCACATTAGCCAGGTAAAGCACATAATAGGACTAATGGTGCCATGGAATGACCTGATGTGGTTCAAACATTTGACAGACTCTTGAAAACAACAGTAGGGGGACTTACAAGTCTACTTCTGACAATAAGTATGACAAACAACGTACAAGGAGAAGAGATTTTTTTCTTGCTGGGACTGAATTTTGACTATGGATTCGGTAATAACAACATTTAACCGAATATGAAGGGCCAGCTTTGACTTTACTCTGTTTGTTTTATCCATGAGAGGGAAACACCAGTCTGTTTAGTATACCAATTGTCCAATTGTCTCCTATAAATTACTAAGTGTGTATCGTAAATGTGTATTGTACTTGCTCGTAATTTCTCACACAAAATTGTGAACATCTTTCAAGAATAGCTTTTTTCCCCGACTAAGTATATTTTTTCCCATTTATAAAGTAATTCATTCCAAATGTTCATGTTTTGATCGGAGGTGATAAGACTAATGAAATTCCACACCCTGCCTAGATGACCTTATTTGGTCGTATCTGTGAAGTTTCAACATATCTACAGTGTTTATTTTCAGGAAGCATACAAAGAAGTTGTCATTTAAATGTAGAGCCATTCACTTAGAAATGGATTTTTTACTGATTAAGATAAAAGGAATGTTCTTTTATGAATAATATCTATTGTGATTTGTTTTGTGATGGATTATCATTTTGAAAACGTGGGTCCCCAGAAAAAATGTTGGGAACCATTGCTCTAGAGGGCATCACTCTTACCAGACACCACTGGTATCGGACAGCTGGTCTTGCATTGTTCCTTGCAATCTTCCATCTGGCCCTGGATGGCCTTCTCCAGCTTCTGAATCTTCAGTCTGATGGTGTCCAGGACTCCCTGCAGCCACGGCACATTAAACACTACATTAGAGGAATTTAAAGCCGCTATGGTGGGTTCACCAGGTACATGGAGATCCCTGTCAATGCCACTTGTTCCTTTTCAAGAAGTCAGCGCCTTGATGAGGCTGTCCTCGTGGTTGAGAGACAGATGACGGCTCGTATTTACCTTCAGCACTCTGATGTTGGAGGGGAAGAACGTGTCCACCGTCTCCTTGATGAAGGTGTGTTGCCCCTCCACGTTATCTGTGTACTGACCAACCACCCTAACGTTTTCTGAAAGGTAAAAAAAATATATAATGATGAGCAATTCTACCTTGGAAAAAAAGAAACTTGAGGTTTTTTTCGAGGGAAAACGGGAAAAGTTTAGTATCTAACCATCCATTGAGAATCCTAGACTCTACCCATCAACAACCCCTTCGCAATCTATCCCAGATTCCAAATGAATACGAAACCAATCATCCTCTCCAGAATTTCAGAGATGTTTTTTTGACTTGACTACTCAGTGAGTTAACAGACTAACAGAGTCGCTGGCGGTAGCTTGCCTGGTCCTATCCCGCAAAAATTGAGTAGAATAACATAACCTTTGTGGTATTTCTACCTAATTGGTGCGGAAGTCATTGAAGAGTCTCAAAGTATATTTATTCATTGTTTGTTTTCATGGTGTTACTTGAACATAAAGTTGTTATAGCCTATTCAATCTAAAAAAAGGAAGATCAGGCTTTAATCAGAGAGTCTAATCAGTATGTGGTCAGTAAGTATGTGGTTCACCTATTTGGGCTAAAAGAGGCAGAGACATGCCAGTATTAAGCAGCTGAGGTCGGAGGAACGTTTCTCACCTTTGTTGACCCTCTGCCTCTCCCTCAGATCGTTGGATACCCTGGTGACGTAGTTGAAGATGTGGTTAGAGGAACTGATCAAGTCTTTCACCTGAGGCTTGATTTCGTTGATGGTCTGAGAGAAATTGATGGAGTCGTTAGTAAGAAAAATCGGTCTCAATGTTTTTGTTATCACATTTTTCAGCTATTTTCTCCCCAAAAATGAGTCATTTACAGATGATCTTTTGTGAAATTATTTTATCTACCGTCACGACGTTTATCTGTTGCTTCACAAATGCAGTCTTCAGCTCACAGCCGGTAGGACACAGAACACCCTGATGGATGGTAAAAACACCTGCTTCAGACAGTAAAAATACTTTCTCTTACATTAAAGCTGATTGGTGAGAAACAACAAACTCCTGGAAAGACACAAATGATCTTATCTATTTATTTCATTATAAAAGTGACGAGCAGTGGCCGGTTCCTGCGGCTCGTGTCCTCCTACCATCTCATCGGAGGCGTGTTTGCATCCGCCGGAATCTGGCTGCTCCACCTTCTCCTGGACATTTGGTCTCGCGCCTGAGCTTGTGGAGGGGCGACCACCATACCTGAAAGAAAGGTCATATATGTTAATAAATCAGACTGAGTGGCTGAAGCTTGAGGCGGAGTTCACCCTGGACTTCCACCAGTTCTCCTTTAGTGCCTAAAATCTAAACTAGAAGAAATTACAAAACACAATCACGCTTTTCTGTCTGAGTGCACAAAGATTCCGACAACCTAACAGAGATCGTCGTCATTTCAGCTACCATGATAAGCATGGTAATAAAAAACAAGGTCAATATATTCAAAAGTTGATGGAATCTAATTACTTCATATTCTATAAAAGTAGTTTAATCTACAAGATTAGCATAGCCTGTTTAAAGCAGTTCAGTTCTGTGACAAACGCAGAGCGCTTAAAGTACATTTTTCATACGCCTTGCAGCGAATCCCAGACGTTTCTTATACGGTTCATTCCTTTGTTATTTTGTTTATTTATTAATTGTACTTTTTGTTTTTTTGGTCAGACTTAGCAGACGTTTCTTATAAAAACGCAAACATTAATAATCAACACACTTATTATTTAATTTATTTAATAAATTAATAATAATAATAATAAATAATAATAATTTATTTATTTAATTTAATTATTATTAAATTGCAATTTCCCCATTGTGGGACTAATAAAGGCTATCTATCTATCTATCTATCTTAGAGTGTGAGTAATTGTATTGTGAAAAGATTGAGGTAATGTAGTTACTATCTCTGCTGTCAGCGGCGGGAATCTATTAGATCGGGATAATTGTTTTTATAGCATCTCTGTTCTGTGAGAAAAAGCCTACAAAATAACCATTTTCCCAAGAAAGTGTTTCATCCAAGGCTGCTTTAAAATAAGTCTTTCATCTAAAGTTTTAGTTTTAACCAACATTAGAAGTCAGCACGGTCTTTCTATACCTGGTTTGGTCGGACAAACATAGTGGAGTAGAAGTTTAAAGTTGCATACATTGGAAATACCTAAGAAAAGTACGAGTTTGTCAGGCTTGTCCTCATGTACAGTACTTAGATAAAGGTACGTGCTTACTTTCCAGCACTGTCTGTGCCTACCTGTTGTCCCTGTTGATAGGGGGTGGGGTGTATCGGTTAGGGTTGAACCTCTCCCCGTGAGTGCTGGAACGATGACCACGAATGTCCACAGCTGACGTCGCCTGCAGGAGAAGAAAAGAAGATGTGGTGAAGGAAAACAAACTAAATTTGAAAAAAAGTCTAATTCATTTACGGTTGAAGTGAAATTGGATGTACATACATTCCCGGTCGATTCTGTGTCTGCATCTTCCTGTGGAGGATAAAAAAAAAAACATTGTTAACTCGATAAAGATTCAAATAAAAATGGATTCAATTCAATGAGAATGACTTGGCAACTGAAGAGTCACGTCTTTGTATTTCATTCCCTGTTGTCGACAGTTGAATAAGGACAATTTTATATTAAGGGGTAAAAAGAACGTTTTGTATCCGTCAGTTTGGTGAAACTACATCATTCTAAATGTGCGCGGTTCTCTCATTCTCCCACACATAACAAATCAAGGCAAAAGGAATACAACTTAGAACTCTATTGAACCATTTGCAGATGTGTAGTTCATATATAAATATATATATATATATATATATATATTTTGTGCATGATGATGGAACGTGGGTTTGTTGTTTGTTGTACAAAATCAAAAAAGTATGTTTTTGCCGCTCATGTTTGGAAACGTTGGAACCTTCATTTTGTCAAGTTGGATCGACTCACGTTGTCGTAGCTTTCAAAATCCGATTCAGATTCAGCCCAGGCCGCGTAGGCGCACAGATACAGCAACAGTAGCGTCCTCATCCTCAACTGTCGATGAAGTTCTCTCTTTTCCTGTGCCTTCGCTCCGGTTTCTGTCCGTGAAATCTAATTAAACCTTGCTTTTATCCTTTCTCCGGAAGACCTTGTCCTCCCCCCCCCCCTTTCCCAGCTTTCATTGATCCACCAAAGTCAATACCTGCTGGGACAGTTTACCTAAGCTGAGTCACCGCTGTGACCGGTGGGTCCTGGAGTTCATGCGGGAACAAAAGGGCAAAGGGACCCATGAGTTTACAGATTACTCAGAATTTGTTAGACAAATAAGCCTGTCAGCAGTCAATTTAAAACAAATTGCCTCACCCTTACTTGATCTTGAAAAGGAAAAATGTCTTTCTATGTTCTTTAATTTTGATTCTTGTATGTCAGAACGGAAACCCTTATTACCACTCGTTTGATCGTATTTCAATATTCGTTTCTGAAACGAAATACCAAAACATACACGGACCCTCGCCATTCTGCATTGATGCAATTTGAGCCCAGTGTCATTGGAGTAGTGGAGCCATGACCTCTGACCTTTACTGAGGCGAGAGAGGCCTGCAGCTCCTTTTTATGCTTTCTTTGGATCTCCTGTGACCTCCTGAATGTGCCTTCAAAGTTCTCTGGGCGGACTTTTGGGAAGTAGTCCACTTCTGCGATGGTCCCAGGTCTTGTTCATGTGTTGATAATATGTCTCACTGTGGATCTGTGAAGTACCATGACCTCAGAACTTACCTTTGAACCCTTCCCAGACTGATGGATTTCAATCACCCTCTTGTATTTCTTTTGATTTTGGTATAGTGACTTACTGGTGAGACTTAAGAGCTTCCTACTTCTGAAGATGGTCTATTGAAGCGATGTGTTTGGACAGGGCTGGAAGTGATCAGGTGTAGGTGAGTCTAGTCCAGATGGAACCAGTTATTATTGGAGTTTGACAGTTTTCTAAGGATTTAGTTTCTTAGGGGGCGGATCCTCGTACTAACACACCTTTTTGTTTCAAAAGAAAAAGTTATCATTTCAAACCTGTTATTTTGTGTTTCCTCGGGTTGATTTATGTAAACTTTCTTTGAAAAGCAACACAATTTAGTCTGAGATACACAAAATACTGTAGAGGAAACCAGGAGGGAAGGTCGAAAAAATGTTTTCTTGTTGCTGTGGAAACACGAAAGAAATTTAAAACAGCGAAATCCGGCTGTGGCTGATGTTTCTGCGTGGACATCATTTTAAATTTGATCAGTCATTTCGTTACTGGGCCTATGTCACTACAACTCATATCTTCCTCACCTAACTACCCAACTACTAACTATTGCCGCTCAGTTTCTGCTACCATCACACCTGTCACTCATACGCTGCATCACTTCCTGCCGTCACCGGCTCTTCTTTATCCTACAGCACTCCTCCTAATCCTCCTGCTGTTACTAGCTCCCTCCACCTCCCTAACACCACCCGGTCTTTATAGATTAACCACATTCATCAGTTTATCAGTCTCAGCAGAGTCATCCATCACCGCCACCACCAGTGCCTGGACTCCATGGGGAGTTTATCTTGCTGCTGCTCAGGGCATATACCAAAGACTCTAATCCTGGCCTACAAAATAAGTGGCACAAATAATCACTCAAATTATTGGAGTGAACCACCACCTTCACCTTCACCTTCACCTTCACCTTCATTCCTTCCATTCCATCTCGCCTGATTGACCCAGTGCCCACAATTCATGTCCCAGACCCAATGGTGCACTCTTATTGAGAAGTCTTTCTACGATTTGGGTTTAACTCCAACCGTCTGGGTGTTTTCCTCATGGATCTTGGTGAGTCTTACTGTTACAGCATCAGACTGAGTTCGACAGATGGTGTTTTTTTAGGCCACTTTCACACCTCCTT
The DNA here is from genome assembly GCA_037951165.1 of Lophius americanus. Lineage (NCBI taxonomy): Eukaryota > Metazoa > Chordata > Actinopteri > Lophiiformes > Lophiidae > Lophius > Lophius americanus. Next base: position 2,059,365 of record JBBDHG010000116.1, read on the forward strand.
CCTTGGTTCTGGACATCTGGGGGTTTCACAATTTGATCCATGCCAAACCTGTGTGTGAAATCCATCGATCATCAAGTAAGAAGCCCATGGAGATGATGAGGATAGGAAGCAGGGAAGAGGTCTAAGCTTCTCATGAAAAAAAAAGTATATAAATATAAATATTATCTTAGAAAGCTTTAATTATAGTTTTACCAGTGAGGGCAAATTTGGAAGCTTTTGTTTGGTTTATGTTATCATTAATATGATTATTATTATTAGCCCTTGACCAGCGGAGTACGAGTCTGTTCATCACTGACAGTAAATCTGAAGGTTTGAGCAACACTTGTTTGTTTGAGTCCAAAGGGTTTAGATGTCGCGGCGTTATGAAATCACAGGCCTTAAATAACCCACTACACCAAAAACAGTTAATGATATTTATTTTCTGTGCACAGTCTAATATTTTTCTGGTTAATCCAGATTGAATCTCCAAAAACTACTACTAGCCCAATGAGAACTTTTAGGTCTCTGTTCCCTCTGGTAGCCAAGTGGTTCCTTAACCTCAGATCCAGATTATGTCCGCTGAAATAATTATTGTTAGGGGAAAAATGTCTTCATAATGACATAAATGGAGCGTTGTGACATCAGTGATTCATTTAAATATATAATACACATATATTATATTTTTAAGTTGTAGATATTTTCAAATATTTAGTATGTAATTAAAATTACATATTAACTATCAATTATTCATTTCATTTTTATTATATAGTTAATAAAATATACATCATTATTATTATCTTTTGATTTTAAGGAAGTTGTTGAATGTTGATTTTTTTCATTGTTAAACGTGATTTGAATCGCTTTTAGCAGTTAAAAATTGCATTTGAAATAGAAATAATGAATATAAAAAAAGTTTAATTTCTCTTAAATGTTCATATTCATCTGACTTATTATATATTTCAATATTTTTAGCAACCATGTCTTACAATGTTTAATATTGGGGATCACTCACTAATGGTTAATAAATACTTGAAGTTTTAGGAACCAAAAAACTACAACAATAATAAAAAACCTAATTATTATATTGTAGATCCAGTAGTTTCAGAGCAGGATCTACTGAGATCCAGATTATTTAATTTTTTTTCAGAGAACTAAACCCATAGCGCCACCTGCTGGTTCCCCTGCTAGTAGACAGTATTGGTTATTGAGCAACATTAAACTTCCTCATCCTGGTTTCATCGCCTCCGATAAATACACTGTGAATAACAACAAACAACAACAGACCAGGGGTTGTGAGTTCAATTCCCACTCCTGAGAAAAATGGAACTTGTTCAAGCATGCTTCAGAATGTCAGAAAAATAATAATAATTATAAGAAAACACAAATTCAACATCCTTATCATTTTGATTCAGAATCATTACTATTATTAAGAATATTATTAATACATGCCCTGATGATAATGATAATAAATTAACAATAATGATAATAATTATAGTTGTTATTTCATTTGTTTCACTCTGTGAAGACTAATCTACTTGTTTATATGACAATTACTTTGCCTGATAATAATAATAATAATATTAGTCATATTAGAAAATAATAATTATGTGTTTTGTTTTTATTTAGAAATGTATATTATTATCATTATTATTTGGTAATAGTAAAGAAAAAGAAAACTTAAACATTCAATTTATGATAATCATTAACAAAACCATTCTTTCAAATGTAATTGTGTTGTTGATTTGATTGTCTATGTTCTATATTCTAATATCAAATTGATTAAAACAAAGTCAGATCAAACAATTGGACAAAAGTAGCGTTGACAAAAAAAGTCTCTTTTTTTCTTCCTTTATAACGTGATAAAGTCTGTGAATTTTGCGTGTCTATGTTTTTAATCTGTATACGTCCATTTCTTGCATAACCAGGTCTCTACTGTTTAAATAGAGGGATTTTCCTTCAATAAGTAAATATAATTAAATCATATACAGTTACATATTAATTATCTCACTGCACCGGTAATCTCTTGAGTGATATATGGTTTTTCCCAAATTTCTATTCATGTTCTAGATTATTTCAGCATGCAGTTTAACTGCACAACGTCTTTCCTTATGTAAATATGAAAAGTGTTCACATTTCCTACTTTTCATATACTTTGCCCTTTTATACATTCGCACACACACACAGTTATCCTCCCGATAGTACATTTTCATGCTCACTTCCTCTTTTCACGCCGCCAGTTCTCTCCTCAGAGGTTCTGCTTCCTCTTCAGAATCTCTCATGAAGAAACTGTCCAATATCCATCATTTATCGCAGTCAAAACCTTCAGTTCATTCTTTCGTTATCAGGAATCGGCTCCGCCGCGGCAACAGAATTCTCAACCGCTCAGGAGATAAGGTAAGATAAGATAAGATAAGATAAGATAACATAAGATAAGATAAGATGACCCCAAGGGGAAATTACAGAGCAAAAAAAGAACAGCAAATAAATTAATTCACAATGCACACTATGGAAATCCGCGAAATGTAAACATAAGTTCATTTTACTGGTTCTTGAGACTGATGCTCATAATCGGGCTTTTGCAAAAAAATAAAATAAATGTATTGCGCAAAATGCTAGATTTAGCTTAAAACACGTGTTTATTTTACAGCCAATGGCTGTAGTTGTTAGTGTATGGATATGGCTCCTCCTAGTGGCCCCTTCGCTCCAGAGGGGGCGGGTCCTCGCCCATGGCATTTCTCATCTTTGTGCAGTCGCCTAGCATGGACAAACTCTGGAACTGAGGGAACTTTTCATGTTTCTGATGCCGTTGTAGTGGCAGAACGATGGTGAGGGCCAAACTGCTCTACTCTAAAAAGCAACTAGAAACATAATAACAGTTTTTTCACACTGAACGCAACACAATTTTTCTTTTTCGTTCCACAATCATTCAGCCAGATTCCTTTTTCTCTTGGAAGCAAATAACTCTTGTGAGTCCGCGATCCAAGACCCGGTGGGCATTGGGATTCTCCACTGACATATGCCGGGTTGTCTAGTAGGCAGCATGTCAGTCTCAGAATCTGACGGTTCTGATTTCAAGCCTCATGAGGTTCTGGTGTACCGTGTCTTCACAACAAACAGAAAGCAGAAGTTGTCTCTGCTTCTGTCTACTATCACATTCTGTGTACAACAAGAAGAAGATTATGAATGAGTTGATGCTGGATAACATTTTTATTAAGTTTGAAGGTTTGGATTATAGTGGAATGTACTTCTTCTATTATTATTAGCGCTCATTGAGCGGTGGAGCATGAATCCTCACCGTCAATGAAGGGAAAAGGAGGAGGCAAATTGAAATCGAGACGGACAATGACAGAATACAAAGATGGATATTGATGTTACGCTGGTGAGGTGCGTGAACATAGAAAGAAAGAGACTGACGTACATTAAGCACAAGTGAGAACCAGCAAAGAACACTTGAGGTGAGACGTCTTCTCATCTGAAGGCCCATAATTGGACTTCCACATAGGTTTTGCAATTTTTTTTATAAATTATGCGCAAGATTTAGCTACAAAAACTAGATTTATGTCTCAGCCAATGGTTGTAGTTTGTGAATATGGCTCCCCCTAGTGGACATGAATGCTATTTTACCACCAAAATACCTTTCTGAGGGTCAGAATGTCATTTTTAGGACATTGTTTGGTCCATTACTATCCAGCTGTGCCTACAAACACTGTGTAGCGAAACATTCCCTTTTGGGTTTTTCTATCTCATTGGTTGCAGTCACAAATTCATTCATTGTTTTCTTTCGTAGTGTTGACAGAAGTTGTTTCTCTCTGGCTGCTGACTCAAATGTTTTTCCTCCTTCAAAATGAACCTCTGTCTCTTTCAATCGTCTCGGAGAAGGTCAACAAATGTTATGTTGAATATAATACCGCTTCCTCTTTTGGGTGAACTGTACCTTTAAGCCCGTCAGGACAGGATGTCAGGGTTCTTCTTGATATCTTCACTCACAACACGAGGCGTACGCGATTACTGTAGTTCCTATAAAACAATGTAAACCTTGTCTTTTATTAAAAGCCACTTCCTCTCTTGCTGTCTTTCACTTTTGAGAGGGTCTATTCTACTTGTTCATTCTCTCCCCTCCCCTATTTCCAGATTTGCCCCTCTCCGCCTGAAGCATGGGACTGCCGACTAACCTTCACCTCACCCTCACCCTCCTCTTCCTTCTCTCGGTCTGCTGGGGTCAGAAGACACAATCAGACAAGGAGTTGTCGTCCTGTGATGGCTGTGACCTACGGTTCAACTGTAACTGCTCAAACGGTGGCTTCACCCGTGTTCCCACAGTACCGGACCACACCCTGACTCTTGATCTCTCTTTCAACAACATCAGCGTGGTGACGGCTGATGATCTGACTCACCACAGACTGCTGAGGAGCCTGAGTCTCCACGGTAAGGCTGACAGGCTTAGTCATAGCTTTAGACCAAAACCCCAACAAGTAAGGAGGGGAGGCGTTCTGACCACACATGTGTTTTTACCCTCTGGGGTCTGAGGTCCTATCACTAACCCTCTACAACCACATGGAATCTCTAACGTCTGTTGTCACACCAGCATGAACCCTAACCTTAACCTCAACACTCACTCTCCTTCTTCTGTCTTCCTTTTTCATTTCATAAGCGCTTCTCTCTCCTTTTTGAGCAGCAGCAGGCCAAAACTGTCCCTTGGATAAAAGCGGGTTTCTCTTCATTCCTGTCTGAATAGATGGGCACTAACTTTAGACGGGTGATTTTAAGTCTTTGCTTTGATTTGCTGCACATATCCTTACTTACACATCGATTCATTTACATATCTGTTTATTTATTGATTAATGCACTTGATTTTATACAAGTGCACTTATTATAAACGATTTCTATTCTGCAGGACAGTGGACTGGGCAGGCAAGGAACCCGCACGCCAAAACCCCTGTAACCCGGCAATACTGCTAATAAATGATCCTGTACTACCATTTTCATTCATGTTTTTACATCATATATTTATTACACATATATTACTGACATAAGTAATTCTCCATAATGCCTTTATTTCACTTCATCTTCTTACTTTTATTACTCAAATTATATCTTTATATTCTGGAGACCTCTTTTTTCCAGTGGTCCTTCTGACTGAATTCTCATCCGCCCACCGAATTGGTGGGGTATACTCTTTATTCCCAACAACTATACCTTTAATGATGTTGAAATTGTATTCTTCTTTGATGCAAAAATGGCATATTTTTCGTATCACTATTTTTTTTGATCTGAAGAGTTTAACATTTATGGCTCTCTTTTTTTCTTCCAGGTAACAGACTAGCTGGGATCCACCCTTCAGCGTTTGACTCTCTGTTGAGCCTGGAGGAGCTCGATCTGTCTGACAATCAGCTGACCACCCTCAACCACAGCTGGTTCGACAAGCTTGGAGCTCTACGGACGCTCAACCTGCTCAACAATCCATACAGGTGAAAGGATGAGATCTCAGTTGAGAGGAACCTCCGTGTTTCCAATGATGTCCACATTAGAGACTCTTCCCTCATCTCTTCCAGGTGCCTAGGTTCTCAGCCAGTCTTTCATGGGATGATCAGGTTGAGAAAGCTTTGGTTTGGCGGTCCTGCGTTTGAGGAGCTAAAGAGAGGAGATCTTTCTGGAGTCACTCAACTGGAGGAGCTCACTGTGAATGCTAACAACTTGAGAAGGTTTGCATGAAACTAGTAACTGAAGTCAAAGCCTTGCCGTAGGTTGCTTTCACCTCGCACTGACGTCGGTCCAGACCATTCCTTTTGATTAGGATTAAAATTGCAGGTGCCATACCTTCCCCAGATCATAATCTGGAACAGAAAACTGGTTTTAGGTCTGACGCACACGGGTGGTTTCAGTCCCGATCTAACTGAATCCTGGTTCAGTTCATTTATGGTGTGAAATTTTGGGGGTTACAACGAGCTAACTTTGCCATTATCAAAAAAAAGATGAAACAGTAGCATGCGAGTAGAAAATGAAGAAATCCAAACAGGAAATAAACCTTTCATTTAATTTTTTGCTAGTGTGATTGAGGAGGATGCCGGTCAACAAGCCCATCACTGCCAAAGAATAGGGAAACATGGGCCACGTATATGATGCAGGGCCATCATGAACCGTTCTTTGTTGCTCTTGAACCAGAACTAACTGGACCAGATGTGAACAATGGAACAGAAACCCAAACTTTGGTTCAGACCTTCAGGTGTCAGAGTAGCCAGAGGTGTCTCCTAGCATTAGCATTGACAACACGGTGTGTTATTGACTGTGCAGTCGGATCAAGCCCCCTATGTAGGAACTCATCCGACAGCAGAATCTGTCGATAAAGGGAAAGGACATCAGAATCCCTCTGGTTTTCATTTGTACCTTATTAGCAGTCGCGTATGTATCGGTGGGTTTTGTTTTACGCTTCAGCTGCTTGCAAGGAAGAAGTCCAGAAACGGGAGGAGAAAGAAGCGGAACCAGAGGCCGCACAGAATACAGAATTTGTTTCTTTGGCCAAATGGCCAGTAAAGGAGAAATCCACTACCGTCATATTTGAGAGGCCCAAAAATCCAAATACCAAAAGACAACCCCCTTACATATGTTTGAATAATGTTAACACATTTATTTTAAAAATGTTTTTTTTGAGAGCAGAAAATGTCCAAAGACACAAATCAGTCCATCCAGTCCGGTTCCATCAGATGACCAACAATCCTGAGAACACACGAAGAGAATCCTGTAGAGAACAAACCTCATATGAGGCTGCTCCGTTTTCTGGAAATAAAAAGACCTCAGGTCTGAGTTCATTTTATGAGTTGTCTCTTTTTTCTCTCCTTGCAGGTACAGTTCTGGGGCTTTAGCGGATGTGTGGCCGCTGGGTCGCATCACCTTGAGCCTACACGGCCCATTTTTATCAAATGGATCATTATCTTCGTCCATCCTCGCTGACGTATCATACCCCGAAACGCCTATTGTTCTAGAGGACCTCCATCTGATTTCGAACGAGTCTGTTCAGCCCTTGGGAGCAGCGGTCAGGAGGAGAATCAGGTCTGGGCACAATATATATATTAAATGTTTTCTGTCCGGAGTGATGAGAGCTCATCACGTTCTGCAGCCTCTTTCTCCATCTCAATTTCTTAAATTCACAATACCAGCATCTTCCTACCAATCAAAACTGCCTGACAATCAAACCAAAGCAGTCTCTTTTCCCTAATGCCATCTCCAGGTACTTAACCTTTCGCAACATTTCTATTTCCGACGAGGCCCTGGTCGGTCTCTTGATGTTGTTTGATGGCATGCCGATCACTTCCTTACAGTTATATGGCGTCACGCTGACGGGCGAGGGCAGGTAAGACAGTGTGACGTTTGCCTAAACATCCCACTAGACTTGTGTTAGCCAATGCTAATCAAGAGTTTTTGATAAAAGTGCTACAAGCACAATGCGTGTCCAGACCAATGTTAACCCTTATGGTCCCTCAAGTCCACCAAATATACTTTTGTACTCCCAGGTCAAACAGTGTGACTTGTTGACTTCAGAAGTTTGTTAAGTAAAAATATCACAGAATTTCAGACGTTTTATGGTCAATAGGTCTCATTTGAATTAGTTACTTTTCAATAATTATAATGGATTATCATAGAATTGTAGAGTAGGTGTGGTTTCATGCCGGATGCAATGTTTGCTTTGAGAGTTCCGATGAAGGAGTATAGAGAAGGCCGGACGGAGTCATATTGTGTCTTTGTGAATTTAGAGAAAACATAAGACAGATTAATGAGGAGGGAATTGTAGTATCGCATAAGGAGGTCTGGAGTGACAGAGAAGTATGTTAGAGTTGTACAGGATATGTATGAGAACAGCATGACAGCAGTGAAGTGTGCACAAGGATTGAAGGATGGGTTCAAGGTGGAGTTGAGACTGACCAAGGATGGGCTCTGAGCCTCCTCTGGTGTTCTTAGGTGAGGGACAGGCTGACAGATGAGGTCAGACAGGAGTCTCCGTGGACTATGAAGACTTCATACCTGTGAATGGAAGGGAGGTGCAATGGAGTTTAGATTCTTGGGGTTAACTATTAAGAGAAGGGAGTGTGGAAATAGGTGAAGAAGCGAGTGCAGGCAGGGAGGAGTGTGTGTCATGAGTTATCTGTGACAGAAGAGTAGCAGCAAGAATGAAGAGAAAGGGCTTGTGAAACAGCTCTGTTGTAGATCGCGGCACTGATCAAAAGACAGGAGGTAGAGCTGGAGTTTGCAGAGTTGAAGATGTCGAGATGTTCTTTGGGACTGAGGAGGATGGACAGGATTAGAGACGAGTTCATCAAATGGATAGCCTAGGCTAGACATCTTAAATACAAGGTAAGAGAGGCCAGGTGGAGATGGTTAGTACAGGTAAAGAGGGGGGATAGTGAATATATTGGTAGAATGATGCTGGAGAAGGAGATGTCTGGCAGGAGAGAAAGGCGAAGGCCAAAGAGGAGGTTTCTGGATGTGGTGAGAGAGGACATGCAGCTGGTTGGTGGGACAGTGGAAGATGGAAGATGGAAGCAAATGGTCCACTGTCGCGACCCCTAAAGCCTGGTAGAAAAGCACAACAGTGTGACCAGTTAACGTGATACAAGAATACTATCATTTTGAACAAAAACTCAGAATATAATAAAAGTAATGTTCTTTTTTTTTTTAGTGGGTGCGATATGGAACCATGATAGCAGGATGAAAGAAAGTTTCACCAGGCAGCATTAGTTGATGATTGATATAAACAATAAAAAAAAGACTAACACTGTATTCAAAATAGATGAAATAAAAAGTAACTTAATATTTTGCTTGGCGTTAGGTGGGAGAAAGCCAGCGTTTCTGATCACAGAAGTATCGACCAGTTCCTCATTCAAAATGTGGAGATTATGAACTTGTTTAAGTTTGTGTCGTTTCTACAAATGGGGTTTCTGCTGCAATACCCCAGGATGGTGTCTCTCATAAATGCAAAGGTAAAGAACTCATCTTTCCTTTTTCATGAAGCAGTCATGGAAAACATGGAAATCTTTTTAAGAAATAGCTACTTTAATAACATTTTTTAAAGAAAACTTGGCTCCTTCTTCCTTTCTGTTCTTCATTGGCGGATTTTGACCCTCAGGTGTTTGTGGTGCTGTGTGACACGACCAAGAAGTTCAGCAACCTGCACTACCTGGACCTGTCGGACAATATGCTGAGTGACATCACTCTGATTGAGGCGCTGTGCGATGAAGATAGTATTCTGAAGGACCTCAGAGTTTTAAACATCAGTGGAAACGTTCTGAAGGTGAAGGGTATTAAAAAGCATTAGATATCTTAATCAATGGGATTTTGATAATGATAATGCTGATAATAACTTTATTTGTATAGAACTTTTTATAACAAGATTACAAAGTGCCTTACAGGATGAAAACGAGGAATTAGAAGACACCAACAATGAAAGAAAATAATCACTAATAGTAAGAACCAAAAGAGACAATATGGGAAATGAGACTGTAGGTCTAGATTACTGAAAAGCCATCTTAAAAAGATATTTTTTAACAAGTGTACTGATTCTGAAAGCCTCATCTCGTCAGGCAGGGAGTTCTAGAGCTGAGAGTGAGAGACTCTGACTGAAAAAGAACGGTCACCTTTAGTTCTGAGGCGAGACTCAGTAACAGCCATCAGAACTCTGTCTGAAGATCTGAGACTACGACCCGGCTCATATGGGTGGGGCAGTTCAGTGATGTAGCTAGGAGCTTATCCACAAAGAGCCTTAAAAGTAACCCGAAACGTCTAACAATCAATTCTAAAACCATCTGGTAACTAGTGAAGAGAGGTTAAAACAGGGCCGGTATAATCTTGTCTTCTAGCGTTTGTTAAAACCCGGGCTAAGAAGCCGAAGACGTGAAAGACGTTTGGCTTAATCCTGAATACAAAGAATTACAGTAACGCAAACGAGATGAAATGAAAGCAAGGAGGAACCTCCTCCAGATCAGAGCGAGAGAGGAAGGACTTTATCTTGGAGATGTTCCCTAATTGATAAAGGCAATGTTAACAGCGTTAGTTATTTCAATTTGAAAAGAAAGGTCCATATCAAATATCAGCTAGATTTCTGGCTGCAGGTTTGACATTTGAGGACAGAGGTCCAAAATGTTTCTTAAGATAGAGACGGACTTTGGGGGAGCAAAGACAATTATGTCTGACTTATCTTCCTTTAGTTTGAGAAGGTTATGTGACACCCAGCACCCTTCATTTCAGAATAACAGGAAGAAGGATGATTTAAATTAAAATTGTTCTGTTCACTTATTTTAATGGGACAAATATCTGTGTGTCATCGTATATATATATATGCTTCAAAGACTTTGGAAAAAGAAGTTTCTGTAGGCCCAAGGCTCAACATTTCAGCAAGATCTGTCAGGTAGTTTATGCATAATAAATGGGAATAGTGAAAAAGGCCCAATTTAGAATTGTTGATGAAAATGAGTAAGAAATATTCCTCGATCTGCCCATTTTGATCCGGATCAACGCCCAAATTTAATGAGCTCTTTACTCACACTACAGGAAATCAGTGTTTTTCGTAAAAAGCTCCCACTGGTCAGTAAAACATAGACTATTAGGGTAAAACAAACTAGAGCTCCCCCTAGTGTCATAAATATACAACCGACTTTTCCCATAATCACTCCAGTTCTTCCTTAAAATGAAATCTGTGTGTTTATCCAATTTGAAAATGATCCATGAAATACGTTTTGAGTAAACGCATCAACATGAAGGACACGGCGGCGATGATGACTGATTGAAAATGACATTTTCAAAGATTGTGCACGACTTTTTGAAATGCATTGTCGGTCGTTGTCATTTAAATGAAGTTATACCTCAGTCAAAGCCAAAATAATCTCTCATTTTCAGTTACAATTGGAAAAAGGTGTTAATGTATTCTCAGAGACTGATACATGTCAAAGTTTACTCAGAGTACAGTTGTGAATCCATCGCTTACATTTTCAGAAATAATGAAAAGTTTTGAATCAAATCAGAATTTGAACCAAAGACACAAAATCTAAATCTACTGTATCCTTTAATGGCATGCTGCCAAAAGTCAGACGAACCAACAGAGCATCAATGAGGACATAACCTCCTTGGTAAATGGTAGAAATCCTGAATACCTGAGCTTTGGTCTTGAACATCTCTGTCCTTCTTCTGTCCAGTCAATGCCCATCGTGATTCGACTTGTAGCAAAGTTCTCCAAAATGACCCACCTGGACATCAGCAGAAACAGATACAGAGACATGCCCCGGCATTGCTCCTGGCCGTCCACCTTGCGATTCCTTAACATCTCCAGGGGAAAACTTTTAACCATCACTTCCTGTTTACCTGCAACTCTGGAGGTACTGAGAGCAGACCAGCAATCCAGCCAGACCTGACTCCACCTTTTACAGCTTACTCTCACATATTCAGGTATTGGATCTGAGCTACAATGATCTGAAAGACTTCTCCCTGGTCCTGCCTGCCCTGAGAGAGCTGCATCTCAACGGGAACAAGTTTCTGAGGCTGCCACCTGGATGGCTGCTCCCAAATCTGGAATCACTAACCATACAGGTTAATCTCACATTTCCTCTTCTCGACCTCTGTGGATTCTCTCTGTGGTGTGACCGATTTCTTTTCTCCCACAGTCAAACACATTGAATATGTTCAGCCCTTCAGACCTCCGGTCATTCAAACGACTCCAGAGCCTCCAGGCGGGTCAGAACAAATTCGTCTGCTCCTGTGAACTTGTAGACTTCCTACAGTCTAGCATTAAAGGAGGTGGCGATGTTCATTTTACGGACAGGGAGGAGAGCTACGTCTGCGACTCTCCTCTCTACCTGCAGGGGAAGCTGGTGGGGGATGTCCACCTCTCGGCTCTTGAGTGCCATCGGGTTGTGTTTGTGACTGTGAGCTGTGTTATGGCGCTGGTTGTTGCCATCCTGGTCTGCATCATGCTGTGGCGCCTCCATGCCCTCTGGTACCTGAAGATGACGTGGGCATGGCTGAAGGCCAAGCGTGGCTCCCGGCGACGAAGATATAGAGGGAGAGCAGACTCAGAATCCCTTTTATTTTATGATGCCTTTGTGTCCTACAGTGAGAAAGATGCGGGCTGGGTGGAGAACTTCTTGATACCTGAGCTCGAGGAACCCAGGTAATGTAACCTGTTTTTATGTTTAGGGCCTAACTTAATGCTCTGACTTGTTTCTCTCCCTCTATCGTGTATTTGAAGCGCTTTTGTTTTGAAGGAGTAGAGGAGAAGCAATGCTGGCCAGTGTTGTATGTGTTCTGGCTTGATAAGAACATAAAGGGCGAGAGGTCCACCTCATGTTAGACCTCATCACCAATGTGTTTCCTTATTTTGTATGTTTGAAGAACAAATGTGTCCCCAAAACCCTCGGCTACAGTAACATCAAAATCATGTCCGACGCCTTTTGAGGTCAGCATGGTGGCGTAGTGGGTGGCACTCTTAGCCTAACAGCAAGATGGATCTGGGGTCAAATCCACCGGGGCCTTTTTCTGTACTTGAGTCCAGGCCCTCTCTATGATTGCATCCTTCCGACAGGTATTCCAGCTTCCTCCCACAGTCCAAACACTTGAAATATAGGTTGATTGGTGACTCTGAATATCTTCTAGGTATGAATGTCTGTATATGTCAGTGAACCTGAACAGTTTCAGAGCAGTTTCTTGTCATTTCACAATGAATCCTGGTTGTCAGTGGTTATCGAGACAAAGACCTGGCCCAATATATGGACCTATGCTTGTCTGGACATTCTGCCTCATATCTCCAGACCCACTGAAGGGCACCATGTGACGAGATAATCAATGGTATTCTGAGCTCACATGGTAGTAGTTATAATGCATACCAGATCCAAACCCGAACATAATCTGCAGTCTGGTTTACCTTCCACCTTCAGGGAGGACGAGGAAGAATTCCAGGGAAATCCTAGTGACCATCGGCCCATAATCCTGTGCCTCCACAAGCGGGACTTCCTTCCTGGACACTGGATTGTGGACAACATCATGAGCGCCATGGAGCGCAGCCGTCGGACCATCTTTGTTCTCTCTGAGAACTTTGTTAAGTCCGACTGGTGCAAATACGAGCTGGACTTCTCCCACTTCTGGCTTTTCGATGGGAGCACTGGTGGAGACCCGGCAATTTTGATCCTGCTGGAGCCGCTGTCCAAGGACGACATCCCCAAACGCTTCTGCAAGCTCCGCAAGCTCATGGGCTCCACCACCTACCTGGAGTGGCCTCAGGAAGAGGAGAAGACAGCAGAGTTCTGGAGGAGCCTCCGCAAAACGCTGAGAGGAGAAGACGAGGATTGAGGTGATGAAGAGGGAGAGGGGCGTGTCACAGCAGGAATGAGGGCTGAGGCTCGTCGAGTCTTGTAAAACTTTACCTTTATTATGACATTGAATGTTTTTTTAACTGTCTATAAAGTTATGATGGGTCTGTAGTTTCAATCATCTGAATTATTAAAATAAAGGAATGTTACTGCTAATGAAGGAGTTTGTGTCTTTGTAATTTTTCCCAAACTTGAAGCATGTATCTCAAGTCTTGTGTGGGCAAACTGGGTTTGCCGCTACGGCTGAGCTGATGATAGAGTCAGAAACAAAAGGTGTTGATCGTAAAGTAACACATTCGGAAATGAATAGCAGCATTCTGACACATTTATCCAGAATATCTTCATGAAGCGATTATTGGTTACTGAATTGAAACTCATGTTCAGCAAAATTATGACATCACATCACATTTTCTCGTAAACAAAAACATAGATATTACAAATGGGCTATTGTTCTTTTGTGTGAGGCACATTTTGTTTGTATGAAAAGTGCTATGCAAATAAAGTTTGATCAAATGATTGACATAAAAGAAAAAGACATTAAGTAGCTTATTTTTATTATCGTATTAGGAAAGCAAAAGTATTTCTTTTGCATAGCCTGCCTTAGTGCTTCTGTCCCACGGGACGCACTAATGCAGGACGACACTGGAGCTCTAACTTCAGAACTTTGCCCCGCCAAGCCGCAGAACAATTGCGACGTTAAGAAAAGGAGTGTTATGTGAGACAGTCGTATGGGCCTGTAGTACATTCTGTTGCATCCTAAGGTGATGGCAGCGTCGCTTGACTGGACAAACATTCCAAAATCAATCAAGAGTTCATCTACTGCTATCAGGTCAACGACAAGCAGGATCTCTTCAATGGATAGAAAAGCTGGAGGGAGTTTGCGTTTGCCGTACGGTGTTTATCCGGTGTCTCCTCGGATTCAACGTCCGTCAACAATAGAACTCACAATGACAAATACTACATTGTACTTCTCAAGAGGGCTGAGGAACTATGCGTCTCAACCACAAATCCTCAAACGCACAGTCGTCACCGGTTCAGTCAACGCGGCATGAAACCGGACCGCTCAGAAAGGAAGGCTACCAAGCATTCCATTAAAGTCCGCTGGTTCAACTCCGGAGCAACCTTCCCGTCACATCAGGGCATTTACACCTCCAGGGTCATCAGGAGGGCCCACAAAGTCATGACAGCCAGAACACAACCCCGACACAGTCTCGTCACACTCCCTCTCTCGTCCTCAGAGAGGCGCTACAGGAGTGTGAAATCAAGTATGACCTACCAACGGTCAGTCATACTTAGAATTTTGAAGAACTCACCGGACACCTCTCCCCTCCCATCATTCCCAACGACTCTTACTTAATCTGAGCAATAAGTGTTTATCCGCTAGGGCACCTTACTTTTACTCAGGCCTGTTTGCCATGAGGCACAGAGAACCTTATTTTTAAACTCAGGTATTTAACTTCTTTCCTTGTTTCTGCATCTAAAAATGTTTTATTTTGTAATTTCTATTATCGTTTTGCCTGAAAGGAGACTGGCAGCGAAAGAATTTCACTGCATGCTGTAAAACTGAGCTGCAAGGGGAATTCACTTATTTATTATATAACGCCCTTATAAGGCCCATTATTATGGAATGACCTCCCTGACCATCTCAGGGCTCCACAGACGACTGACACATTTAAAAAAGTACTTAAAACTTTCCTTTTCAGCAGAACTTATAACTTTAATTAACATTGCTGCTTTTTGGTCAGGTTTTTATAAAGTTATTGTTTTATTTTTTTATTGATGCTTTTATCTGCTTTTACTTTGTAGCACTTTGAGATTTGATCCAAATGTAAATTGCATTATGAATGAAATGTATCATTATTATTTATTATTATTTTTTATTAATTTGCAATAACAAAAACTTTTCAACCAGTACTATAAAATGTAAAATAAGTTGGATTGCATAGACTCCCGAGTATTTCCTCCGTTAAATGCTACATAGTTTGATGTCTACATCAGTCGCCGCACAACGCCAGAAGTTGGTAACCTCGTCCCAGTTAGCACATCTATTTACACCCACATCGCTCACGCCCACATTTAATTACTCTGTGCATTTGGTTTCGTTTGCATTTGGTATTTAGAAATATCTGACTTTGATTTGTTTCATAACTAGTTTTTTTTTTATCAAACAGACTAATTAGTGTTTGTTGGCGAAGTTAATCAGTGTGTACATTTTTTTATTCATTTGGTTTGCGCAACTACATTAAACACCCCTGAATTCTTCGTCAGGTCATTTGTTCTTCGTTAGATCATTTGCATAAATTCAGTTCCATTGTGTTTTCTTAAATGGGTTTATTGTATTGTTTGTTAAAATCCGGAGTTTAGTTCTGTTTAGATCTCTTTCATGAGCCTAGAACTAAATGGTTTGTGTTGGGGTTTTCTCTTCATCTATTCTTGGGTTGGGTAAAATGAAACTCATTTTCATGACTGATTGTAGATATTTATTCACCTAAACTATGTTGAATTTGCTTTATGGAACCGAATCACAAAAAAGCCTGGCTTAGTGGACAGGCTAGCTTTAAGGTACAGACTATGGACAGTACCCGCTCTTTCTCTCTCATTGTCTTCATCACCTTCTCTCTTTATTTTATCTTGTAGATTAAAGTAGTTTTAGCTAGAATTTTGAATAGCATAGCATATCCTGTTAGCTTAGCCGTATGGAGTCAGATAGCCGGTTAGCTTAGCAGTAGGTATAAAATGAAGTCAGTTAGCCGGTTTGTTTTAGCAGTAGATATAAGATGGAGTCAAATAGACTCATCTTGACCAATGTCTGCTGGGATAGGCTCCAGCCCCCACTACCCACGCCAGGATAAGTGGTTACAGATACTTCACTTGACGGTGACTTTTATTCTCCCCGAAGGGAAGATAATGAATTAGTGAAAATGATCAAATCTAATGTAACATTGAAATCTAAATATTAAATTCTAAGTTTTAAATGTGAAAAATGTATCTAAATGTTAAAAATAAATATAAATGGCAAATATAAAAACATAATGCAAGTGCAAACATTGTACATTTAAATGTTAAATCCTTTGGATTTATATTTAACATTTAGATTCATTCGTAACATTTAGAATTAATATCTATTAATTCTATTAACAAACTAGATTTAGCATTTTGATTTATCATCAACATTCTATGGAATATTCTATTGAATAATGGGTAAACCAAAAACAAAACGTCTTCCATGACAACGGAGGTGATGAAGGCTGTTAAAATAACTTTTTTTGACACTGAGTTTTTATAAATATTTAATAAATACTGAAAGTAATGTTTGGCAGCCGTTGTGACAGAGAAGCAATACTGGTTGGTTTTGACGACAAGCAGCAATGTCAGCGCTGAATGTCACACCCTTCAAGGATTTACATCAGCTACAGTCATCGTCCCGTTTGGCATAGTGGTCGACTCACATCAACTTCCTCTTCACATATGAAAACATCACAAATAAATTAAGGTGGATGAAATGTGAACAGATAATGTGGGAGTGAGTCATGTGCAAAAAAATGAATAAAAAGTTGACAAGCATGGCGGCAGCATTTTCCGTACGTTCCAAACCTGATACATCACAAAGGCTGGATTTATGCTAAAAAGGGTTTGTTCCTGCCGTGCCGAGTCCTCGGAGAACCAACCTGCCTGCAAAGAGCTCTGCTGGAAATGGCGTCAGACGAATCTAGGCAAAACTTCAAAAGCAGCCGGGATCGGGTTCCTTAAAGTAGCGACACTTTGCTGCCAAACGCTTGACGACTCCAGGACATACAACTGGAGCGGCGTAGGGGTCTACTCCAGGCCCAGGGAGAAGTTGATGCCGTGGACGATTCCGATGATGATGGGTTGCCAGGCGACCAAGTACCTGAGCCAGTCCAACAGCTGCCCATACAGGACGTGAGTCTTCTCCCAGCTAGGAGGAGATGGACGAATTAAGGAGAGGACAACAAAAACAGAGGAGGGACGACAAAAATACGCTTTGACGGCTGTTAAATATCTCAGCTATTTTTGAATTCAGTTTGGCTCCAATGTTGACAAATGTTCTTAGTATTTAGTCTTATTAAGTTGACATTCTGTAGTTTTGGTCAAAAGAAAGTCATTTTAATGTTATTTCAAACAGAACCATCAGTGGGTGTCCAAAGTTATAGTCCCTCCAGAATTATTGGCATCCTTTAAAAATAAAAGTCTACTACTAAATGGCTAATATTAGCAACCAGAGCTCAGCTAAACTTACAATCAGTATTAAAGCTGAGGTGAGCCAGCCTTAGTGATCAGCGTTTACATCAGCCAACCTTGGCTATGATATCTGAAATTAGCCAACTGTAGTTAAGACAGCTTTAATTAGCCTAGCATAGCTTTGACAGCCTTGTTGGGAACCAAGAAAATTTGAGTTACCCCAAACATTGACATTAGAAAACGCACAGAATGGGTCCCAAGATTTTGAAAACGGCCAGATGCTTACCTGTATGTAAAGTTTAATTAGCATGAATTAGCATAATCATATTTGTACAGTATTACAGCAGCTGTTTGGCCGGTGCGGGTCAATACTGGCGTAGTTCGGAGAGTTTACGATGATGCTGAATCTATTTCTGACATTATCAAAATTCTAAATGACCAGAAAAAAACACAAAACGACCATATTTCAACTCCCAGTGTCATAACCCCTGTTATTAACCCCTGTGTTACGAAAAGTCACGACACTGAAAGGATACGGGTTGTTCATCATCCTCTTCATGTCGACCTTCTCATTGCAGTAAGGACATGTCTGCTTCTTACCCACGATGCACCAGCCGCGGATACAGAACTCATGGAATCTGAAGGCGCAGGTCAAGTTAAGGCAGTTTGTTTTTTTGCCACAGTTTACAAATGGCCAAAGATCCCTGCAGAGACCGGATCTATTGCTGCGGAGAAGAACTGAGCTGGAGGATACATGTGTCCACAGGAGAGCTGGTAGGTGTCTTCTATCAACCCTTCCTCCTCCACGTCCACCAGGATCCTCTGGCCGCACACGGCGCATATGTCGTTGGTCAGGCTCCTGCTGGGCATGCCTCCCTTGTTGTAGTACTAAACATCACACATGTCATGTGTTAACTTACCTGAACCCTCGTAACCATCACCAGAGCGCTCTGATCCTTAGACAGGTGACCTACCCCGATTGTAGAAGCCATGCAGTCAGAGCAGATTTCAGCGAAGTCTCGGCCCATGACGCCGTAGTAGAGGCCGTAGAAGAGCATGACCACACCCACGTCCATGGAGTCCTCCGCCTTCACACTGCGCAAACACACAATGAAGTTATTGGAGATAAGTTTCACGCGGGAAAGACATTTTAACCCTCTAGTGTGGGATCCATCAGAAAACGGAGAGTTGATATGAACGGGAAATAAAAAAGAGGCCGATAATGTCTGAGCTGTCAGTAATCTGTTTGAGTGCCGGCAACAGATTTTATTTCAGAAGTCGTTTTTCGTTTAGATCTCCGAATCACCATTCAAACGAAACGACTGTGCGACTGTGGCGACTCACCGGAAGAAGACGTTGAAGCCGAAGATGGTGAACATGATGGCGAGGTATCCCAGCACGCCCACGGCGTAGCTCAGCTTGTAGATCAACAAGAACCATTTATAAACCATCCTGAAAACAGACCGTTGTTAAAATTAATCTTTAATAGCTGCTCCAACCAGCAGCTACTTCCAGTCTCAATTCATTCAATCGGGACCATTAAGCTTAACTAAGTTTAAGTTTAAGACTGCACAAATATATACGCCAATCAGCCACAACATTATAACCACTGTCAGGTGTGGTTGATTATCACGTTTACCATGCCACCTGTAATGTCTGGTTGATCAGTGCATAGATTTGTTGTCTATCAACCTCCGACCAAAAACAAAACGTTGGCGGCTACTTGAACATCAGGGCCGACAGTCAGGACGCCTAGCTGAGTCCTCGTCTCACCTGGGTGTCCGGCAGGACAGCGGCTTGCGGGTGGCTCTGAAAATGACATAGCTGGTGATGACGGAGAACATCCCCCACATGGACAGGAACCTCCACCAGTAGAGTTTGATGGTGAAGTAAAGAGGCACCACCCACATCTGGACCAGAGTCACCAGCTGTGGAGGAGATGGACAGATTCATTTACATCCTTTACATACTTGCATATTTTTCTCTTCCTCATTTATGTTTGCATAAAACAGGGTCGGCTTCCCGTTCACACAAACACGGCATTATGGGGGCGTAAAAATATAAATATTTAAAATCAGGTTTGAGGGTGTAATCTTTTGAAAACCATGCCATCACTGTGTAAACGGTTAATTATTGAGGTGGTTTTATTGATTGTTTGTTTGTTCCAGACCACCATTCAGAGTTCCAACAGGAATCTGGAGTCAAATTTCAAGTCTATGAAACGACCCTTTTCAAAATAAGATCATTCTAAGCCTCTAGTACGATCAGTGTTTGATTAAGTATTCAGATACTATAATTGAGTAAAAGTAATAAAACCACAACTTAAAGGTGAAATATTACACCCCTTTAACGGAAGTTAGTTCCATTTGTACATGATCCACATCCACATGCTACTGCTAGCTCTATCAGTGGTAGGTAGGTAGATACCTCGATTGTAGAAAGAAAAACATACGTATATATAAAAACACACACACAAGTAAGGAGGAGGTATCATTAAATAATCTGTCTCTTCTGAGAACAAATGTTTTATTATGTTTGATACTATTGGAGATGGGTGGTTTTCATTAATGCTTTAATGAACACCACAACAAGGCTAGTTGTGCACAAATGGGCTTTGACCCTGTCACCACTTACGTTGTAGGAGCGGTGATGGCGCTGCTTCCACTGGACCAACACTATCTGGGCCACCACCAGTGTGGCGATGAGGATCAGAACCATCTCTGCATGCATGGCCTCATGACCCCTGTGCTTCACGTGCAGACGCTCATGCTGCACCCTGACAGGAGGAAACACAAGTGGATGAAATAGATATAAATAAATGTGTATTTATATATAAATATATATATTTTTTGATATATAAACAATATATATTTTTATATAAAAAAATATATACATAAAAATATATACATATATATATATATATTTATAAATTTATATATTTATAAATATATATATATTTTTTTTATATATATATAAACAATATATACATAAAAATATATAAATAAATATATATATATATATATAAATATATAAATAAATATATATATATATATATATAAATAAATAAATATATATATATATATATATATATATATATATATATATATATATATATATATATATTAAAAATAAATATATATATATATATATATATAAATAAATACATATTTATATATAAATACATTTATATATATAAAAACTGTTTTTGTACCGAACGACACATTATTGTACATGTTTATTAGAGGTTCTACTGACTTCCAGTTCTCTCTGTGGCTCATCTTTAGGAAGTCCTCCTGGAGCAGAGAGTGGGGACAGAAATAGCAGCTCAGGGGGTCGTTGGTCACAGGGGACGGTTTTATTTAGGTCACTACACCGTACAACGGTTAAAAACACCTTTGGTTTTTAAAAGACAACATTCCAGCTGACAGCTAACGATAGAATTTCTGAGCTGCCACGTCAAAACATCAGCAGCCTGACAGCTGGTGCAAAACCTTTGTTTTAGTTAGAAACGTAAAAGTACCAAAGACTATTATTTACAGTGTACACATACGTGGGTTTTGCTGGACGCCGGTTTACCTACCTGATGATGACCACCCGCCATTATTTATGTTTCTGCCTGTTTATTCTTTGCCTCCGTTAAAGGCTAGCCGGCAGAGAACCAGCCTCGCTTTAACAAGCCCCGCCTTTGAAGCATGACGTCACCGCACGGCGACTCAAAAGGGTCAAAACTCTTAAAGTGCATTTCAGGTTCTGACGGAATGATTTATTACCCTATGTGCTGTTAATACCTAATTACTTTAATTGTTCGTAGAGAAATATCCTTGTTTACTAATGAATTACTTTCATAACTTCAGTTTCAACAATTATAAAATTGATAGTTCATTCAATCTTGTTTGCTGCTGTAACAATAATTTCCCTTTGGGATTAATTCTTACCATGTGAAAAAAAAGTTAGTTATAATAGAATCATCTTGCAGTGCTTTTTCCTCAAATGGTATACACATCAATCTCAATCAATCTTTATTTATATCGTGCCAATTCACAACAACAGTTGTCTGAAGGGGTTTTCCAGAAAGAGCAGGTCTATGCCAAACTCTTCATATAATTATCTACAGGACCCAACAAATTCCTCCTTGAGCAGCACTTGGCGACAATGGCGAGAGAAAACTGCCCTTTAACGGGCAGAAACCTCGAGCAGATACAAGACTCAGGGTGGTAATGTAACATATAGTGATGTCTCATGGGGAAATACTATACAATAATAATCATCATGAGCGTCTTGGGATCATTGGACATAGAGCAGGTCCACAGCAGCAAAACCAGTTACCAACCATGTGACCTTACAGGGCGAGAAAACATGCGGTTGTTTCCACTATAGGCGAAACCATGTTATAAATTGTTAGCTCTTTAGATATATGGAAGTTTATAAGAACCACATATTCATCTCAAAATGGTAATTTTGATTATTTTCCAAAGTGTAATTTTGATCTGAGAATATAGTTAAAAATGACTCAACGTTTTCACAAATTAAAAAAAAAAATCATGTGAATACATTTATTTTCATGACTTTACCTCTTTTCCCTCAGGCTTGTCTAATAATTTGAGACAAATTCAACAAAAGTACAACGTTATAAAAACCTGATCCAATGGGAAGTATTTATCTGGCAGGAACGAGACATGTCGTATGGTTTCACCAGGAAAGAGACTGCCTTTTCAGTGGTATCTGACATTTCAGTGTTGTCAATACTGTCGCCACATTGAGGTAAATACAGCCGATAGACCTATTTTACAATACCAATAAAACTTTTTATAAAGTAAACCTGCATGTCAGAAACTTCTCCACGACAAATGTATTTAAACAATTAAAATACAGCATTTAAGGGTATTTATAGAAACTAGATTCTTACTTTATTTAGAGAAAACCATAACACTGACCAATCAGACACTTTTCAGAGCATGTTCATAAAAATAAATCCCGTAAGAGTTCACATCCTGTTTAACAGCAGGAAAATGGCAAGTTAGATAAAATGTATAGTGAGAGTCAGAGGGTTAATCGGTAAGGAAGGACTGGAACCCCAATTATGTGTGAATAAAATTCTCCAATAAGAGGCTGTCTGAAGCTTATGTCACTGACATATGGAAAATTTGTGCCTGTCACTGACATAAGCATAACTTTCCATCCAAAATTAGATGTAACTGTAAAACCTACAGTGATAATATACGAAAAGGCAAACGTTTAAGAAAAATCCAATTGAAGGGGATGTGGTGGCAAAACAAGCTATGGAAACACTTTTTTTTTTTTTAATAATTTATTCAAACAAATACAGGCCTTAAGAATGTCGACACTCTTCTTCCTTTTAGGGATAACAGCAGATCACTGTCTATTTTTCCCTGTCCTCCGCAGTTTATTTGTTCACTGTGTACATTTTAATTTTTTACTGCTCAAGTCGGTCCATTCTACCAGATGTCCCAATTATCTTATTTGTGCCCAAATAAAAAGGTCCGACACAAGGATGCATGATACAAAAATGAGAAGCATTTCTCGGGACTATTCAGTCGATACTCCATCTCATCCAAATGGATCACATACAGCGATTACAAAACAAACTTTAGACGAAAAATAAAGCCTGCCATGAGATGCAAGAGAAACATTTGAAGCAACACTCAGTCTAGAATATGAGAACTATGTATTTAGCCACTTCATCATCATCATCATCGTCCCGATCCTGCGGAGCTCCATGCAGCTCCTCGTGTTCTGTTAACCTGTGGACGAAAACCAGACGTCAGCTGACAGAAAAAAAAACATCTAATTTTCACAACTGGAATCTTGTTCGCTCAGACATCCAAGGAAGGTTTGGGCCATCTTTGGTCAACAGACCTCTGGTGGAAACTACGAATGGCAGGAAAAGCATCATCATGGCGAACAGACATTGATATATTATGGCAGGACAGGACGCAGAAAAGGGAAGCGGCATACCAGATATTAACGGCCATCACTGGAGACACCTTTCCTGCCTGGACAGAGATTCTGGGACATCACCCATGGAGACTCAGAGGCTTCCAACCTGAAAGTTAAATGTAAGGAAGAGTTGATGAGCCGCAATGGAAAACAGTCTGTGTGCAATAGGTTGATTCTTACACATCCAACACTTACATCGCAAAATCATCATTTAATAACAGACAGGAAGAAAGACACCGATCAGAGGTCTTTGAGTCGGTAGAATGAGGATTTGGTTGTGGACTTGGGGACACTAAAGACTAAAACGAGGGTAGTAATCCATAATAAACCCAAGGTTGAGAACCTCAGGAGATGGTCAGATGGAGCAGTTGTCCACATCCCACATAAGACTGGTGGAAGTCACCCAAGTAGTGCAAAGTTATTGCTATTCAATTTGAGGGTAGTAAATAAATTTAACCATTGAAACAATATATGAAAAAGTCTCTTAATAGCCTGAAGTATCACTTAATGACAGAATAGTAGCAGCATAAGTGATGGGAAAGGTTTAAAGTGTCGAGTGAGACCAGCTCTCCTGTATGGTCTAGAGACGAGGCAATGATCAAGAGGAGGCAGAGCTGAAGGTGGCAGAGACGAAGATGGACAGGAAAATAAACAATGAAAGAGGGACAGCCCAGGTAGACGGCGAGGAGACGAGGTAAGAGGCCTGATTGAGATGTTTGGATGATTCAAAAGGAGAGACAGTAAACACATTGGTAGACGGATGCTGGAGATGGGACGGGTAGACTAGAGGAGATTTCAGGACGTGGTTAGAGAGGACATTCAGTTGGTTAGTGTATGAGGAAGATGGCTACATTCTTCCTCATACTGCTGTGGAGACCTCTAGGGGGGTCATCTGAAAGAAGATGCTTCAGAAAAGCGAATATGGGCAGGTTCTAGAGGGAATCGGTACATTGGTGGTTCTGGTATTAAATTCGCTCAGACATCCAAGGAAGGTTTGGACCGTCTTCGGTCTTGCCGACCTCTGGTGGAAACTACGAATGGCAGGAAAAAATGTCATCACAGCGAATTGGGGCCAACAGATATGTAGATCCCATTCTAGGTTGTAGTTTAGCTCCCCTAGTGGACAGGTGTGGAATTTTGCCACCAAAATCCATAAGATTTTATAAATCCTCTGGGGAAATTCAGTTGTTTACAGCACCTACAAGAAAGTCTGGGGTCATAACCCCAGTTTGGGCCCATTGTTTATCTAACTCAATTAGAGTCCTCCTGGTTCTGTGCTACAAAAAAAAAAAAATATATATATATATATATAACAGCACCTGGGATGTTTCTATTCAATTCAAGCGAGGCACAACTTAAAACTCGAGGGACAGGTTTAAAATAAAGAAACACCGCTTACTCTAGGTGACGGGTGAAGACAGTCGTGATGAAAACATCTCAACCTCTGTCCCGACGCTGCTTTCAGATCCAGCCTGGAAACAAGATTTGACAGAATGGAGACAGTTATGAGACAGACGCCATTAGAGTATCATACAATTTGATCAATTCCAAAACGATTGCTGTCCCTTAGTCGCTCAGACATCCAAGGAAGGTTTGGACCATCTTTGGTCGTTAGACCTCTGGTGGAAACTACGAATGGCAGGAAAAAATGTCATCACAGCGACGGGATGTTAAAGAATTTAAACTGGGATGAATTAGACTACAGGAATATTCCTGAAGTTTATCTGGCCCCAGATCCTATGATTGAAGAGGCCCTACCATCATGTAAAGGTGGAAAATTCTTTCGATACGAACAGAATGCCCCGCTACCACCATGACCCGAGACCAGAAACTAAACACTTACGCATATGGGCCTCAGGAGGGCCTGTTGACTCACAGCACAGCCAGAGACGTCAACCTGGAAGGGAGATGCATCAAAGTCAGTCAGTCCTCACAGTGAAGAGATGTTATGACAGCAGTTATAAACTTAGTTCGCTCAGACATCCAAGGAAGGTTTGGACCATCTTTGGTCGTTAGACCTCTGGTGGAAACTACGAATGGCAGGAAAAAATGTCATCACAGCGAAGAGAGCTCCTAACACCAAAATGACATGGCAGTCATTTTCCTTTTGTTACGCTTTATAGGCATTTCACACCAAAACTCTGGTTTGAACACATCATGACTCTTAACAGGATGAGCGGTTACAGATAATGAATGAACAAAAACACGTTTTGAAATCCAGCACTCTATTCATGACCAGTCCGATCATCTCCAGAGCTGCACCAACACCTAGATCCTCCTGGGATGCCGTCATCCCAGATTATCAGAACAGTGCCAAATCAACCTAAAGTCCAAAGCAAAGCTCACCTGTATGCAGGTCTATGTGGCCTGGTGCACGTCTGCATCTTTATGCAGTTTCGTTATCCATCTCAACCTGGGTGGGGAGATTCTGTGTCCCATCCTCCGACTGGTGCATCTCTGTAAGGACATTTGTTGTTTCAAAACTTTTCTTGACTGAATGAAATAAATCCAATATATAAACAAATTATCCATTTTAAATCGCTTCAACACTCATTTGTTTCGCTAGATGATCATAGTTTATTCTGAGGTCTACACGTTTTCTTTTTTACAAATGCGCTCAGACATCCAAGGAAGGTTGGAACCATCTTTGGTCTTTCGACCTCTGGTGGAAACTACGAATGGCAGGAAAAAATGTCATCACAGCGCGGCTGCACGGTATAAATTGCAGGCAAAAAAGAAAAAAAGATGCTTTTAGAGCAACTCACGTCGCTGAGACCGAAAGAGAGATCTCGGGTGACTTCCCCATCCTCAGAAGACGAGCGTTGAACAAGATGCAATATTTAGAACCTGAAATGAGAAAACAGTATAACGTTGTAAAGTTGAATTCTTATTAGACAGAGTTAGATATATAAAGCTATTAGGTCTATAAGCTTGTTCAATACCCGTTTGAGACGTTTCAAAAGCAACAGCAACGCCACACCCTTATATGCAATTTACACGAGGTACTCTTGCACTGATTCTTTTAAGTGCACAAACATTGCTCGGGAAAAAAAAAAACAACCACTGCACTGAAACTAACACTTATGTTAATCCTCAAAAGAAAGTCAAAATGGAAAAAGTAAATGCAAATAAAGTTAATTAATTTCACTTAATATATTGCAAGGGCAAAACAACTTAACCCTCTTATTTTAATGCCGAGCACTCCACAAATAAATCAAATTACACTAATTACATGTATGGAAATAAATTTTTAGCCATTAACTCAAGATTTATTCTAGATGTGTAGTTAATTGAAAAAATATCCAGAGGATGAATCCATCCCTTCATATATTTTGCAAAACACGTGCCAGGAACCAGAAACTAATAGCCACTGTAGTGGTCTCTATTTTGAAATATGAAACCTAGTAGTAGTATGAGAGTGTTTATTCATTTAAAACGATGGAAAATGATTTTAAATGGAGTCTGTGGTCAACTGGTTAAACTAGTTTATTCGTGAACCCGTCCATCAAAAGCTGCGCCACCGTAAGTTACTCCTTAACCTGTTGGAAAGACTGATCACGTGTTTGTTTGAACAAACGATTACATTCAGGTATTCATTCATTCCGTTCAAAAAGTCTTAACACTATACTGTAGTAACATTGATTATTAACTCCAGCTTCACCCCTGAACCATGAGTTTCGGTTAAAACTTCTCATTTTGAACCAACTTTATCAACACGTGAACAACCTCTACCTCCAATCTAGTGCCATCCGGTTAATCTACTCAAAGCAATGCTTCGAAAGAGTCACCATAGAAATCTAAACATCGTTGTCGCTAAATAAAATGTTATATTTCAGAATTTTAAGGTAAGATATAATATTTTTTACCAGTACTGTTCCAGAGATGTGCAGCCGACAACAAGTCCTTCGCTGGTCGAAATGAATGATGCCGGACGTCCGCCTGCAATTTATACCATCACGGCGTCCGGTGACGTCATACCGCCACCTGCTGGCGCGGAGAATAAACTCTGCGACACCATTAGTAGAATCTGCTGCAGATTGAAAGTAGCTCCCCCTGAACGTAAAATAACTTGGTCTACGATTGTATCATATCATGAAGATCCGCAAACAAAAGTCTCTTGCCATCGCCATGACCTAACCGGAACAGGAATTTGGCTATTTTAGGTTTAATGTGAATTTTGCAACTTGTAAAGATGCAAACTAAATTCTAACGGACACAGAATGACTTCAAAGAGACAAGAACTTAATTCAATGATACGGTCGAGCTAGATGACAAAAATGTGGTACGTGTGTATTAAATTAAGAAGTACAAGTAAAAGACTCTTGATGCCAAAACCTAAACCTAACAGGAAGTGGGCCATTTTTAATTTACAGTAATTTATTTTTCTATTTGCCCTGTGTGGTACTCACATTAAAAGGTATGTAGTCTCCTCAAGCATTTGGTCATAATGAAGCTGGGAATTTCTATTTTGCTTGCATTAAAGGACATGATTTTAAATGAATATAATTGTATTAGTTAACATTTTCAATTGACTCAAAATAGGTCTGTTTATTGATTAATTTTATAGAGCTAATAAAGTAAAATTAAGTTAAAAAAAAATCAGGGCGGTGAGAAACACTCTCACTGTCATGTAACGGGAAAAAAAATGGACCAATCACATCTCTCCATCTCACACTCTTTTGGCTCCCCATTGGTGGATGCCCATCCAGCTCTCCCCCCTTCCCCCCTCCTCCTCCGTCTGGTGATGCTGCTGCTGCAAGCTGCTGGTGTTGCTGTGACGATGATGTCCTTCCCCCTCCTCCCCTCCCACACATGCACACACAGCAGAGAAGGGAGTGAGGGAGCAAACAAGGGCGCTATAATGACGCCATGGCTTCAGGCTGGAAAGCAGACCCACACTCATTGCCTGCGCCTTAGAGAAACAGGGTGAGTGCTGGCTGTCTTCTTCTCTATTCTTTTGCCTGAAGGGTGGGTGGACGATGGGACAGATGGATGGAGACATGGGTGGGTGAGTGGGTGGGTGGATGGATGGATGGATGGATGAATGGATGGAGATGACAGCAGCATCTGTAGCATGGTGTAATATCCTGGGAGAGAAGAGTGAAGGATGAAGGGCGGGGAAGAGTGGAGAAATGGAAGAAGGATGGAGGAAATCGGATGGACAGATTGCAGGATGAACGAGGGTTGAGGATGTAGCCAGGAATGTACTGATCCACCTATATATATGTGTCTGTGACAGAGTGAGTGTGTGTGTGTGTGTGTGTGTGTGTGTATGTGTGTGTCAGGCCTGTGGGTACCATTAGCATCCTGAGTGCTAACAGTAACAGCAGGTACGTCACTTGTGTGAATACAAACTGGATTAATTTTTACAGAGGGGCATGTCGTGCGTCAGTAAAACAAGTATGAGGAGATACAATATGTCTACATAGTGGCACAAAATTACTACAGACAGAAGCAATGGCAACCACTCAAACACTCCCAGAGATGCAAAAGTACGACAAACCGATAAAAAAATGATCAGACACAAACAACCACAAACAGATGAACAGCAGCAACAATAAAACAGATGAACAAACAACTACAATTACATGCAAAATCAATGTGGAATGCACACAAAGTGCTTTAAAACACAAACGCAAATGATGACCACCAGATGAGACGAAGAGACACAAAATGACCTAAGAGACAAAAATGTCAACAAAGAGATGCAAAGTTACTGCAGACAAAAACAACCACAAACAGACGGCAAACCCAGAAATGCAAAAGAAATAAAAAGAGATGCAAATGACGATGAAGAAATGCTAAAATTGTCCCAGAGACAAATAGCCACAAACAAATGAACTGAAGAGATGCAAAATGTAAAGAGACCACAAAGACCACAATGTCCTGTAAAGTGACCACAAAATACAGCAAAAAACCCCAAACAAATGACCAAAAACCAACTGAAGATCACCCTAGAGACACAAAATCACCACAAAGACATTCAAAATGACTCCAAAGACATGCAAAATGACTACAAAGACATCCAAAATGACTAGAAAGACATCTAAAATGACTACAAAGACATCCAAAATGACTACGAAGATATGAAAAATGACTAGAAAGAGAGGCAAAACAAATAGAAGAAACGCAAAGTGAACACAAATACTTACAAAGTTATTACAAAGAGACACAAAAGAACTTCAAACAGATGAATAATGTGTGAAATGACAGCAGTGATATAAAAAGGCAACGAAGCTACGCTGAATTTCAAACTAGGGACACAAAATAACTGAAGAGCCACAGAATGACTTAAAAAACACACAGAATGACTTAAAAAAAACACCAAATGACTTCAAAAAAACACCAAATGACTTCTAACAAACACAGAATGACTTAAAAAAACACCAAATGACTTCAAAAAAACACCAAATGACTTCTAACAAACACAGAATGACTTCAAAAGAACATAGAATGACTTAAAAAAAACACCAAATGACTACAAAGAGACAGAGAACAAAGAGACACAGAAAAGAAAAAAGTGTCTTTGAATTGTAGAGACCACATGAAATCCGGGCATTCCTTTCCCTCGTCTTCAGATCGAATTATTTGGTATTGAAGATTCTGCATTAGGATAGTGCTGTAATACAAAATTCCATTAAAATCCTTATCTTCCCCTTTTTGCCATCACCAGCAGAAAGATGGAAAAAGCAACACTGAATAATTGATTTTGTTTCATCTGTACACACGAGTAGATTCTTCACATTAAACTCCACGGATGAGGAAAGGTTTAGAGTGATGGGGCGGAATGTTGGTTCAAATCTTTCCAGGGAACGAACCCTACTGCGTCTTCTCATCCCATCTCTGAACCCATGAGGTCATGGGGCAGAGGCTCCTGTAGACCCTCTGGTACCTGGTCTCCAGCACGGGCGTCAAACTGAGCTGTTTTGTAGATTGTGATTTTCTTCTGGATTGTGTCGGAAATCTTCAGCTGTGAGGGATGGAAGAACCATGAAGTTCCCCGTGAGAATATCCTGTGAAGGAGATTAAAAGTGTGTGTGTGACTTCTCTCAGTAAAGACTTTATTATGAGAGCAAAGGCATCTCGCTTAGTGGTCCAGGAGGTAGGGAAGGAAGGAAGGAAGGAAGGAAGGAAGGATTGAAGGAAGGAAGGAAGAACAAAAGAAAGAACGAACGAAAGAAAGAAATATAGAAAGAAAGAAATATAGAAAGAATGAAAGAATGAAAGAATGAAAGAATGAAAGAATGAAAGAATGAAAGAAAGAAAGAACGAATGAAGAACGACTGAAGAAAGAAAATAGTTCAATTGTCTTTGGTGCAAGTCACTGTCGGTCTCCCCCCACCCCACAACATACACCCACACCCACACACACACTCACACAGACACACACACTGAAAACACACTCTGTGTCGCCCCATAATCCCTTGCAGTATTATAGTTTGTTCCTGAAAAAAACATTAAAATAAGAAAATAGATAAAAAATACAAATAAAATATCAGACATAAAGAATCCCAGGACAGGAATTTTGTGTTACTAAGAGCAACGCCGCTTTCATTAGAGAATATTAGATGGGGGGGAGGGGGGTCTCAGAATGGGATTATATACAACATCAGAGGCCGTTCTGTGCCACACACCCCTCTTCCACCTCCCCACCCCCAGCACATATGAATGATTTATTATTTTACACATACATGTGGTAAAATACGACAGCAGGAGAAAAGGGGGACATCTGACATTCAGACAGGAACCTTTAAAGATGAAAGCCCAAAAATATCATGTCTGTCATGTCTTCAATCCTCTATAAACGTATGTAAAGAGGGGAGGGAAGTAAAGGTGGACAGAAAAAGAAAACTACAAACGAAGGAATGGGATGAAAAAAGGAAAGAAAGAAAGGGACAAAGAAAGGAGGAAGAAGGTAAAGAAGGAAGGAAAAGAAAAGCCCACAAAACTACTTATTTCATTCTAAACAGTCGTTAATCCTTAAGAAGTGAATTTAATCTTTAGTACGTAATAGACGTAAATGTTGAACTGGCTCATGGTATCACCACCGCGCTCCCAGAAAAACTGTTAAATTTAGCATTTTAGGATTAAAGGCACCCCTCACTTCCTTTTTTACCCCCGTGCATTATGTTACCATGGAAACCACAACCTCGTAGAGATAGAGAGAGAAACGTCACATCGCTTTGAATACATTTCCGTGACCTACATAACAGCACCTTATTACTTCTTCTAAGGAAGGAGGTTATATTTTCATCCTCCTGTGTTTGGGTTTGTTTATTTGTTTGTTTGTGTGTTTGTTTGTCTGTTAACAAAATTATGGAAACAATAAAAGGAGAGATTTGCATTGGATTTCACGCAACAGTAGGTTTGGAGTAGCAGTGGAGACGCCACGATGTGGCGAGGCGCTCTCCTGAAACCGTTTCCATCGTTCATGACTTTGTTCCTCTGATTTCTGTGATGTTCCTTTGGGGTGGAGCTGGAGACACAGTGGGTAGGAAAGGGACGCTGAAGTGGAAGGCGCAAGAGACGACCGGCTACAGAGTATTTGAGAGGTCCTAAGAGATAGATTTAAAGGTTGACAACAACTCAGACATTAATGGAGGTTTCAGCATGACTTTTTCCTAAACCTAGGGTTCTGTTGTTTCTTGTTCCTTTGATGTTTTATACTGGAGAGGAACAGGAA
The DNA here is from genome assembly GCA_037951165.1 of Lophius americanus. NCBI lineage: Eukaryota > Metazoa > Chordata > Actinopteri > Lophiiformes > Lophiidae > Lophius > Lophius americanus. The sequence continues at coordinate 2,091,531 of JBBDHG010000116.1, forward strand.
ATGATGCAACACTGTCTGTTTTAGCTTATATCTTAAACAGACACGTGTACATTCTTCAACAAAGTGCCTCGCTTAAAGTCGAGGAGTGTGGAGCAGAGAATTAAACAACGTGCTGAACACATGAGAATGAGAGGTGGAAATAAAGTAAAGTAATAAAGGAAATAAAGGGTTCAGAGGATTTTCGAGGTCAGAGTGCTTTTTCTAGTTGGAATCATAATTTCTATTCCCTCCTTGTATATCTTACTATTATTATTATTCATTACAACTAATGATAGTAATAATAATAAACGCAAACTGTATGTCTCGTTGATTACAGTATAAATAACACAAAATGTGAAAACTACTGGGCATCCTCCAGGTGGATTTAAACCCACGACATTTTGTGGGGGAACATTGTTAAACTAGATTACAGTTATTTCCTCTGTTATTTGGCCGTTCATGTGTCTTTCATCTTTGGGGGTATGTACCTCCGGAATGCCGGCTCCCTTTTTTGAAGAGTTTCTTCTTTGGGTTATCTGCTAGCTACTACTAGCCGCTAACTGCTACTTGCAGCTTTTGAGTGTCCTGATTGTGAGCCTAACGCATAATTCAACTTCAAACCTCGTATCCCCATCCCACCTCCCTTCCCCGGTGTTTAAACAGAAATCAGAGTCAATTCATCTACACTTCCCAGCCATAACATTGAAACCCACCTGCCTAATATTGGTGCCGGTACCCATTTTTTTTGCCAGAAATAGTTCTGTGATGTCACTGTGGGTTTATGATAACTTTCCTTCAGCAATTTGTGCTACAGTGGCTGTTCGATGGGGCTAGCCTTCACTGGGTGACTGTAAAACGTCGATTTTACTGGGAACGTGGTCGCCGATCCCTGTCATTCAAAACAAGGTCCGTGATTCCACCAGAAGCGCTGCAGCCCATCCCATCAGCCGCTAGTCCAAACACTGGTAATACGCGCCTGGTGTATTTGTGATGGAAGACGCATTCATTTCAAGAGAGCAGATCCAAGCAGACAGGAAGTCAGATACTGAAACTATATAGAGCATCCGGTCAGATTTCAAAATAAATGTGGCAAATCTGCCAAATCTGAGGCCGGCGTGGATGCTCGGCTTCCGAGACACTCCCGGTGTGAACTTCAACAAAACTGTGGCGCAGCCGCGACATCATCGGAACGCAACCGCAATGTTCCCAATGGAAAGGAGCCGTAAGATACCAATGACCCTGTTGCTAGTTCGCCAGGTGTCCTTCCTTAGACTACTGTGATAGGTCTAAGGAATGACGAGACTTTTGACCTTTAACACAACTTTATTTAGCGAACAGTGAATTCATACAATGCCATGAAGGCCGGTGGGTTGAAACGCTAGAAAAAGAATAAGAGGTAAAGGAAGACATAGATGCAGTAAAATATGAAAGCAGGTAATTCAGATGCAAGGATTTTAAAATGAAAGCCACGAAAAACAATGTAATCATAACAGTTGTCATGGTCTTCAATCCATAAGAAATAAATGTAATAAATTTAACAAAGAACGAATGAAGAAATGAAAGAAAAAAGTAAAAGAAAGGAAGGGAGAACCTTCATGCTGTGAGGAAAATATTGGTACCCAGTATTGGGCCAGCGAGCCGGCCCTGGTGCAAAATCCCTCTATACCTGTTGGAAACTTTCTGAAACAAATTATAGACAAAACAATTTGGTGCAATTGTTTAACCTCTGGCCACCGTTGTTTTCGGTAATCATAAAACTGACTAATGATGACAACCATGTGTGTTTTTGTTCCACCTAATCCTCATCCCTCTCTTCTCTCCTCAGGACACAGCGGCGCCTGTCCTCCGAATGAACCCTCTGTGAATTTAATCGACGCCGACCTTGGGCGCTTTCCCCCCAAATCAGACCTAAAGAGGATTTACTTTTTGGTGCTTCATCGTTTATTGCTCTGGGAAAGGACTCAACGGATTAGAAACAGAAGGATTTTTATTTTTTGGGGAATTTCGGATGTCTGGACTCGATTTTACCGAACAGGAATGTATTTAATGTTTCTCCGACTCTGATCTGAAGGTAAAGGTTGATGATTTTACACTGAACTTAGAGGAAAAACAAACCCTGCATCTGTGCAAGGGCTCACATGGATGTTTAATCCCTCAGGATTGACTGCAGGCTCCAGAAAGGGTGGTGTCTGCACACTTCATCCCTAACCCTTGGCTTCAGTGGCTTTTTCTTCTTGAATATACGATGGAGTAAAGCGTGAGACGGGCAAACAGTTCCATCCAGATCAGAGGAAAATCTTGTACCTGAACATCCAGCCCCTCCTCCTGGCTACAGGGTGGAGTAAGGGGTGTGTTTGGAGGTTCATCCCCACAGGCTGCCACTTGCAGATGGAGGCCCACCAACACTCCCCAGACAGCAGCAGTGAGGAGTGCACCGTCCTGGAGGCTCCACCCGGCAAAAACGCCTGCTTGCAACATGCAGGGAAGGTAAGAATCCAAGACGTCTTGTTATTCTTTTCACTCCCCAAAAATCTCCACGGGTACTGCTGTGGATTTAGTCAACTATCTTTATTAAGTCTAAGTAAAATGTCCTTGTGAGTTTTTCCATATTTGGTCACTTTATCCTGTTCTCCGGTAAAGGTTTGGTGCAGTAAAATAGTCTTATTGTAGGTGGTATGATACTTACAGTGTCCTCCAGAATTATTGGCACCCGAGACAAAAATCAGAACATTGTTGCAAAAAAATGTCTTTATAGTCTATATCCATGATCTTTATATCAAACTATTGAGCAAAAATCCGACATTTCATGAGTAACAAAATTTTAAAAAGATTATTATTTTATTTTATTATTATTATTCAACATGATACAACATTATTACATTATTAATTATTGCCATCCCCTGGTAAACCCTGTGATTAAATGCTTACAGAGGCAAACTTCCAATCCTATTTTATATGTTTTATGTAAACCTGTTGGAAGTCTGACGTGGTGAATACTGACGTCCTATTTTACTGGGTTATAAATATGAAGTATTAGTATAAGTACAATAAAAACAACAATAATAGTAAATATAATAGAAGTTAATGCTAGGACAGCTGCCTATAGCTATACTTAATACCAGCTATACCTCATACCTTTACCTTATACCACCTATACTTATACCTCATACCACCTATACTGTTACCTTATACCGCCTGTACTTATACCTCATACCCACTATACCGTAACCTTATACCGCCTGTACTTATACCTCATACCACCTATACCGTTACCTTATACCGCCTGTACTTATACCTCATACCACCTATACCGTAACCTTATACCGCCTGTACTTATACCTCATACCACCTATACCGTTACCTTATACCGCCTGTACTTATACCTCATACCACCTATACCGTTACCTTATACCGCCTGTACTTATACCTCATACCACCTATACCGTTCCCTTATACCGCCTGTACTTATACCTCATACCACCTATACCGTTACATTATACCGCCTGTACTTATACCTCATACCACCTATACCGTTACCTTATACCGCCTGTACTTATACCTCATACCACCTATACCGTTACCTTATACCGCCTGTACCTATACCTTATAAAACCTATACATTGTACAACCTATACCTATACCTTATACCTATACCTTACAACACCTATACCTATACTTTATACCAGCTACACTTTATACCATCTATACCTATATGTTATACAACCTATACCATAGCTCCTCTTTTAATGCTGTAACCCAGCACAAACTGTTTCACAAACTGTTTCACAAACTTTTTTACAAACTTTTTTACAAACTGTTTCACAAACTGAGCAACCTGGGCATCAGCAGCTCACTGTTTGCTTGGATACTGGACTTCCTGAGGGACAGACCTCAGAACGTCTGGATGGGTTAGAGCATTTCATTCAATCTCATTCTGAACATGGGCACGCAGCAGGGGTCAGTCCTCAGCCCTCTCCTCTCCTCCCTTTTCACTCATAACTCTTCCCCCCTTCACAACATTGTCAATTTGCTGACGACACCACCCTAGTAGGGCCTGATCACAGCGACCTGGACCTGAACCCTGGACCTGGTACCCCAGAAGATCGAAATACACTGAGCACTCCATCTCTCATCTGTAAATACGGAGAGGAGGTAGAGATGGTGGAGTGCTTTAACTTTCTTAGAGTCCACATCTCAGCTGATCTAATCTGGTCCAGGAACATCTCTCACCGGTTGGAGAAAGCCCAACAAAGACTGTATTTCCTTAAGAAGCTGAAACAGGCTCACCTCCCTAAACGCCATCGGCCCGTCATGAGACATTTACGCAGGTCTCCAGTGGTAATCCAGCTGTATTATTAAGACCTCACTCAACCTGGACATCACCTGTTCTCCCCTCTGGAAAGAGATACCAGACACTCAGGACAAAAACTAACAGACGAAAAACAGCTTTTATCCACAAGCTGTTAAATCCTGTCCCTGAACCAACCACACACACACACACTCGCCCACACACACTCAACCACACACACTCACACATGTTCACCCACACACACACACTCACCCATACACACACACCCACACGTACTCAGCCACACGTACTAACCCACACACACTTACCCACACACTCTCACCAACACACGTTCACCCACACACACATACTCACACATTCACACTCACCCACATACTTACCCATGAGGATCTGAGCACACCTACCGCTCACATCTGTTCACACCACAAACAGTCCACTTTATTTTCCTAAGTGCAAATGTGTACATTCACATAGTAATAGTGTACATTCACATAGTAATAGTGTACATTCACATAGTAATAGTATACATTCACATAGTAATAGTCTACATTCACATAGTAATAGTATATATTCACATAGTAATAGTCTACATTCACATAGTAATAGTCTACATTCACATAGTAATAGTCTACATTCACATAGTAATAGTCTACATTCACATAGTAATAGTATACATTCACATAGTAATAGTCTACATTCACATAGTAATAGTATATATTCACATAGTAATAGTCTACATTCACATAGTAATAGTCTACATTCACATAGTAATAGTGTACATTTGAATAGTAATAGTGTACATTCACATAGTAATAGTCTACATTCACAGTAATAGTGTACATTCACATAGTAATAGTGTACATTCACATAGTAATAGTGTACATTCACATAGTAATAGTGTACATTCACATAGTAATAGTCTACATTCACATAGTAACAGTCTACTTTCACATAGTAATAGTATACATTCACATAGTAATAGTGTACATTCACATAGTAATAGTCTAAATTCACATAGTGTACATTCACATAGTAATAGTGTACATTCATATAGTAATAGTCTACATTCACATAGTAACAGTCTACTTTCACATAGTAATAGTATACATTCACATAGTAATAGTGTACATTCACATAGTAATAGTCTACATTCACATAGTAATAGTCTACATTCACATAGTAATAGTCTACATTCACATAGTAATAGTGTACATTCATATAGTAATAGTCTACTACACAAATAAATGTAAAATGTAATGCTGGTTCTGATAGAAAGGTGTAAGAACAAGCAGCGATATCACTGTTATCATGAAAGAAAAAAAACCTACGCCGCTATATAAGGCAGTTTTCTAATATAATGGCTGATTAGTTCATTTTAAATTATATTATAGTTTCATTCTTAAAGCCGGGCTATGAAGCGACTCAAGAGACTTTCGGGCGATTACAGAAAATACAGATATCAATTTAATTAAAGATTTAATAAAGTAGAAAAAATGACATATCCTGACTCCTCCCCTTTATCTGGATCCACTCCATAAAAAAGGAATTCCTGTCACATGACCTCATTCATTTCAAAGAATTCATCAAGTGGTTCTTGACTAATCCTGCTGACAGTCAGACAAACAGCAACTGAAGGAAAGATAAACAAACATAAAACCCAAGAGCTGCTAAACCTCAACATCATGTGGGACCTTTTGGGTGGGCCGGAAGCTATACAAGTCAGTAAAACACCGACAACCCAAAATCCCTTTTAATAACTTTCCTTAGCAGCAAAAGAGGTGAATCCTTTTCCTGTATACCCAACTCTCATAAATACTGTATAGTGATAAATATAATATCAATTCTATCTGGACCCTCTACCCCCTATTTTAGTCTTTTCGTTCATGCTTACCATCACCTGCAGGTAGCAGACCTGTACTGTTCAGCATGTGAGAGTCCGCTGTGTGAGGACTGTGTGTCGGACCATGAGGGCCACCCTAAGGTGCCCCTCAGCGAGGCCCTGGAGAATCATCGCAACCAGCTACAGGAGCAACTGGAGACCATCCAGAACAGGTGGAGCCTCATTTGCTGCTGGATTTCTCCACCCGTATGAACTTCTGTTAAGATCCAAAGGAGCTTTCCTCTCTTTTTGTCTCCCCAGACTGCCTCACATTTCAGACGCTCTGTCGCTCGTTAAAGAGATCCTCCAACAGCTGACCAATCAGAAAGTCTCCATCGAAGAGGACATCCAGTCGAGCTTTGACGATCTGCACAAGCAGCTGGATGTCCGCAAGAGTGTTCTGCTGATGGAGCTGGAGGTTACATATGGACTAAAGCAGAAGGTGCACACATGCTTTCTTGCTGAGATGCTTGGTTCTGCTTAACCTTTTTAAAAACATCAATCATTATTAAAGCTGCAAGCACTGTTGATGGGGCCCTTTGCGCCCGGCTGCCCAACGGGTCATGCTCCAGCCACCGCTGGACTTCTGATCGCTTGCATGTGAGAATGAGTCATACATTTTATATTATTCAAATTACATGTATCACCTGATGCGTACTTCTTGTTGCCAGCAGCTGGCGCTGTCCCTCTCACTGAATATTGTCACATGGAGATTTTCAAAGCGAGAATCTTATCAAAATGTGACGTTTGGGACAGATTTGACAATGGATCGTGCTGTTATGAACACCCGTGTATGTGTATGTGTATGTGTATGTGTATGTGTGTACACGCCATGCATTTGGGGCCGATCGGAACGTAAATGGTGAAATTATGACAATTTAATGTAGTATGGCGAGACATCAATATCTGGCGCCCCAGACCATCCAGACCGTTCATCAAAACATAAAGCATTTGATAACTTTTCATCTGTATGATCTTTAAATGTCAGACATTGCATTTGAAGTTGATCGGTTTATAACTGAAGGAGGAAGTTAAAATACAACACCTGAGAACGTCCCATTTAATAAGAAATGTTCTGTTAGGTTTCAATCATAGCGATTGAAGAGACTTTTTGGTAGATCCTGATATGATAAACATGAGTTGCAATTTTCATACCTAGGTGAAAATGAGTCCAATGGGGAGGGTCGTTTGACCTTTGCTAGGGGTCGCTGTGGAGCCATTTTGGCACAGCCTCAGCCTGAACGACTGACTGAAGCAACAGCAATGTTTTTTGAGTTTGTTGTCGTGGGAAACTATTTATTTCACATAATAATCAAAGCAAATAATAATAGAAAGTCATTGCATTATAAAAGGGACCTTACCCTGTTAGTGCTCGGGCTCTAATGATAGGCCCAAAAAAATATCTACCATGTCTACAGGTCCTCCAAGCCCAGGTGGACGGCCTTGTCCGGGGAGAAGGCGACATCACAGCCTCCTGTACCCAGTCCGAAGAGGCTCTAGCTGGGGAGGCTTGCGTGGCAAACCTTCAGGTGGAGCGGGAGCTGCAGGAGAGGATGGAAGAATTAGTTGGCCTTGGCCGTCAATGTCAACCAGAAGAGAACGACCAGCTGGATCTGGTGATGGAGACGGACGGGATGAGGAAGTCCATACACAACCTTGGGACCATCGTCACGACCAGGTGAGACTAACCGTAAGGTAAACAACTTATTCTAAAAAGATTTGTATGCAATTTCTACCATTTCTGCCGCTTTCTTCTTCAGCGCGGTGGCGAGCCAGAGCGAGGCAATGGGCACAGGCCTTGAGCAATGCATTGTGGGGCACCCTGCATCAGTTACTATAGTGACAAGAGACAAGACCGGGGGAGCCTGTAAGAGTGGCAATGCGATCCTTTCTGCTGAGGTTTGTTTCCCATTGCGACTCAAATCAAATATATTTTTATCAACCCTTCCATAAACATTGCTGAACAGTGCTTGTGTTTTTGATCCAGGTTTTCACGCCAGATGGCAGCATAGTGGATGGTGAAATAGTGGACCACAAGAATGGGACGTATGAGTTTGTGTATATCGTGCCGAAGGAGGGCGACTTCTCGCTGGCACTCCGTCTGTATGACCAGCACATTAAAGGAAGTCCCTTTAAACTGAGTGTCAGCAGAGTCTCAGAGACAGAAGTAGAGGTGGGTGGAGGATGCTTCTTAGCCTTCATAATAACACTTGGGCCATATCTGGACAATCCTTTGTAACCAGCACTGTATAGAGAATGGCCAATGCTAAGCTGCTACAGAAACTCCCAGCAAAAAAGCCTTGATTACTTGAGTGGTGACACAAATAAATCCATAGAGTCAAGAACGGGAGACGTGCATTCAGGTCAACATTACCGAATTTATTGAATAAGGGAAGATTTAAGAAAATGGGGATCCTGAAGAAAAAAAACATTTCACAATATTTATTCAAAAATAATAATGAATAATAAATAGCTAACACAGGTTATCCATAAAAACTCCCGCTGACCCCAAGAAACATTTGAAACCAGAAATGAAAATACAAAAATGCCAAATACCACAAATATAAAGGCTGGGGAGATTCTATTTCAACCCCTCTTTAAACGCACCGAGTGAGCAGACTATGTACACTACCCACACACCGAATACAGCAATTGAGCAAAAGATAATGTGAAAATGGTAAAAGTGATAATCAATCCTTGGGGCCTACCGCATTAGACGTGTAATAGATTGGAAATATTACCATCATATGATATGATGTAGTGAACTTACATCTTTCTCTGCAACATACCTTTTCAATAAGGGACTATGGAGTGTCGATCTGGATGGCAAAGGATACAGCTGCACTAAAAGTCAATATATATAAAACTTGTTTAAACTCACTGTAAAATGATTGAACTACTTTTTCCTCCCAAAATCTCTCGAACCTGCACAAACAGTTTTTCCCTGCCACATATCTACCAGGAGTGAGACAATGAGGTTCTAATCAACCACAGCTGGCCTTATGAAGGCAGGAATCTCTACTCCAGCCTACCTGGCTTGGTGCAGGCCCTTAAACACGGAACAACTCCCTGTCAGCTAAACTCTCTAGGCTACGCATGAAACAAAAGACAAAGTAGCACTTGGTGACAGTGGTTAGAAAAAACTGACTTTTGACAGGCAGACATCTTGTGCAGATCCTAACTCTAGATGGAAGGTCCTTTACACTTGTCTGGCTAGGTCAAAAATCAATCCCAAAATGTCATGAATTTGGGAAAAGAGTTGAAGGACTGGGAGCTTCTTAACCTTAGAGTAGATCACCATGTTAAAGGAATTATGGCTCATGCTTCAAATTGGACCCAGGAGCATATTCAAAGACTGGAAGAGAGTTGTGAAAAGGTTTTATTGTCCAAATAAAGAATCTGCAAAGGGTGAGGGAAACTTATGACAGGCTGAAGGGGTAACCAGGGGTGGGAGGGGCTGGCTGAGTTGGGACTGTCTGACAGTTGGATTAACAAGAAGTGAAGCAGACAAAGTCAGATCAGATTCATAAATGTGTTTTCTTCTCCCACTATCTTTGTCTGCAGGTGTCCCCCTCGACCACCACAGCAACCAATTCAGCAGCCTATGCCACCACCTCTACAGGCTCCTCTGAGGGAGTGAAGAGACGAGGGAAGTCCCCCGGCCAGAAGAAGAAGGGCTCCAAAAGAGCTAGCAGTGCCCTGGGCACCCCGCGGCGTAAAACCCAGAACCCCATTGAAGATGACCTCATCTTCAGGATTGGTTAGGCCTTCATAAACAACAGAATAGTGCAGAGAAAAACAATGGGCACTTTATTGCAGCTAAAGCTGTTTTAAAAAAAATACATTATTTCAAATGAATTGTGAAGACCAAATTTAAGCCAGAGGTTCAATCAAAGCGTCAGTCTTTCTAATTCTGTAGTTACACTGGAAATTGCTGGTGCCATGATTTTTTCCCCCCTCTAGATTCACCAAAATATAAACAGATATTGGTTGCAAGGAAGCCCAAGTTGGGAACTACAGGGACAAATCTCTAAACTCAAGCTGAAAAAAGAAAGACAATCAGAGAAATGCATAAATGAATATTCCAGAGGTCAGGGATTAAAGTGGGCTGGAACAGTCCAGTAAGTCTAGAGTATTGTCCCTGAGAACCCCAGGTGGGTTTGAACACAGAACTTTCTTGCTCTGAGGCGACACTGCTACAAACTATGTTACCACGATATAACATGGGCATTGTTACCAGTGGTACACTGGTACAAAAACCCACAATGACTACTACTGACTAGCTTTGCTAAAGTGGCATGGGGTCAGAAGAGGAGCTAGTGTAATAAGCTTTGTCTTCCATCCTTTCTTTTGCCTTCACATCAGAATTTAGGGTTCCCCTTCCTGCCCGAATCCCCTCTACCCCATAGAGATTGCCACCTCTCTGCATACGTACACTTTAAGGAGCAATACCAGCTGACATTAACATCTCCTTTTCATTTTCCTCCCTCTCTCTTCAGGTACAAAGGGGAGGAATAAGGGGGAGTTCACCAACCTCCAAGGAGTGGCTGCGTCCACCAGTGGGAGGATTCTGATTGCTGACAGCAATAATCAGTGTGTCCAGGTAAAGCATTAATTAAACGTGTTAGCTTAGTCTAGAAGCTACAGTATGGATTCTCTTTATGAGGGTCCTCATAAATGCCTCCCGACTACAGGTTTTCTCCAATGATGGGGAATTTAAGAATCGTTTTGGAGTGCGTGGACGGTCACCAGGGCAGCTCCAGCGCCCAACAGGTGTGGCCGTGCACCCCAGTGGCGACATCATCATTGCAGACTATGATAACAAGTGGGTCAGCATCTTTTCTTCCGAGGGGAAGTTCAAGGTAGGTGCATCAATGTGGCTTTGAACATATTATTAATAGATGGTTGCTGATTTTTGAATCTTATTTCCATCTTGATTTCCAGGCAAAGCTTGGGTCTGGTAGACTCATGGGTCCAAAGGGCGTATCTGTGGATCAGAATGGTCATGTGATTGTGGTTGACAATAAGGCGTGCACTGTCTTCATCTTCCAGCTGACTGGCAAGCTAATCACCAAGTTTGGCAGCCGAGGCAATGGTGACAAGCAATTTGCAGGTAGTGTTTGTTAAAACAAAGATACATTGAAAAACATCATACAGTATATCACCTGTTAGAACTGTATTTAAGTATTGGTTAAAATGTTGTCTTTAACGAATTGACAAATGGGATTATATATTACTTTGGCATTAGAGTGACCAATGGCCCACTAACAAAACAAGCTTTACCAAATGCTTATCTAACTGGGCCGTCCAAAATCAACGTCCATAAATATATCGGACTGCAAGGAAGCATTATTATATGTGCCACACCTTTCCTCACCTTTTGGGATTTTGGAATAGACTGAAGACAACATCTCTATCCCAGTTGCTGCACAGTCGGCTGAATTCACTTTTTTGCAAATGACCCATGGTGTTCAAAGGTCTGAATCTGTAACCCACTGAAAAACCTCCTTTGCGAATGGTTCGATATCTGTGCAGAAAGCTTCTAAATGGCATTGAACCAAAATGTGGACGCTTTTCTTAACATCTCTACCGGAATCTAAGTCAAGAATGAAAATCATAAAAAGCTTGGTGCCACTTTCAACAACATATATCAGCAAAGTGAGATTTCCAACAATTCAATGAAAACTAAATTGTCCAATAGACTCGATATGGGAGCATCAGTGTCGCTATCTTCTATGCCCATCAATTGAGCTGTCTTGTTTCAGGGAAACAAGCTCATTACTCCATGCTTCCTACCCGGCCGCAAAAATACTGCCAATATTAAACTGGTCTAGTGTTGGGGAACCCCCCCCCCCCAAAAAAAAAACCAACCTCCAATCAATGTTTAGCTCACAATCTCCCAGAACAAAAGAAAAAATGAGGACAAGACAGAAGACTTCCAACCCCTACAGTGATATTGACGGGGTTCAGAAGACAATATGAACAGACTATTTAAAATACGTACAATGACACATTTTACCTCAAAGTTCATCTAATCAACACAAATGGAAAACACACAAAGTTACAGTTTAGTCGGGAGACAGGGAGAACTTCAAGTGCACTTAATATTTTTTCAGAGAATAGGTTGTGCACAAAAGTATTAGCTGAAGCACTGAGAGCTGCTCTTCTGCCCTGAAGGTCCACATTTTGCAGCAGTCAACAAGAACAATGACATAATTGTGACGGACTTCCACAATCACTCGGTAAAGGTAAGGCCTTCTACCTCAATGCATCTGAATTTGAACTGATATGTTTTGTCTCGGTAGATGTTGAACGTTAATCAATATGAGTCCTGATTTCTTTCTCTCTTTTATGGTTAGGTTTTCACTCATGATGGAGAACTGGTGTTAAAATTTGGCTCTAACGGCGAGGGAAACGGCCAGTTCAACGCTCCCACTGGCGTTGCTGTGGATGTTAATGGGAACATCATCGTTGCAGACTGGGGCAACAGCAGAATACAGGTACACCAAAGATGTGTAGTCGGTGCCATCCTGTAGATTCTTGGGGGATTTTTTTTAAATTATCCAAACATTTCTCCCCGATATCTTTACAGGTGTTTGACGGAAGTGGATCCTTCCTCTCATACATCAACACATCAGCAGACCCTCTATACGGACCTCAAGGTTTGGCTCTTACCTCAGATGGAAATGTGGTCGTGGCCGACTCTGGCAACCACTGCTTCAAAGTCTACCGCTACCTACAATGATGGAGGATTGGATCGATAATGAAGAAGAATCCGGAGGGGCGGAAGAGGAAGGAGCAGTTGGCGCTGTGTCAAAACTTTAGGAATTTTTGCATGACTAAAAAAATGAAGAATGAAGAATGAAGGGTAAAGGTGCAAGAGGAGGACGCAACGAAGGGTTTAGGTACCATTACATCATAGATCATAAGGAACATATAGTTTGACAGCTGAGTACAGATTTCAGAGAAAGCTCGCACGATGCTGGTCTTTGAAGGCATCCTTTTAAAGTCTAGAGAAGGATGAGGATTGTGGAGGACAAGGGGGAATGGATGATTGAAAACAGAAAGGCTGGAGTTATGCAACCACTAATTGGCATCAAGGGGATAAATAGGACATCTCGGGACAATGGAGAGAATAATGGATAAAAGGAATGATGGAGTCTGAAAGGCAAAAGTATGGAAAGAATGGGACAGAATGGATTCAGTAAGTTCTTAAATTCATGTCATTGAGAAAATAATAGCTACAAGAGGTCAATGTCTTGGTTGAATATAATTTGTTACCACACACTACTGCTTTAACCTTCATACCGTTTGTACACCACCGTCAATGCTAACATAACACATAACATTCAGGAGCTAAAGTGAGATACAACTCCGACTTAAAGACCCAAAGGTATAGAACAGCGGTTGAACTTGGAAACTCCCGGTAGTTAATATGTCAGTATGTTAATGGACATAAAACAAACATTACTAAACAAAGATATGGGCCACTTTTAGCCTGGTGTCCATTCTTTGTAAATGAGGATTGTCTGAATATAATGGTGGCCCATAAGCGCATCAATAATAAACGTTAGATGTCAAAAAATTACAAGATGAAATAGAAATTTACAAGATATGAAACCTTATCACAAAAGCCAAATAAATATTAAATAAATAACATTTAAATTTAATTACATCAGTTGCTTATCCTTATTTCCTGTTCAGGATTGCAAAGGATGGGAGGTGGAGCCTGTCCCAGACGATACTTGGCGACAGGCAGAGGATAAGAAACAAATTTACAAGATTCGTGACAGTTTTACCAAAGAAAAAACAAATGCATATTTTGGGAAACAAAATTATATTGAACTAATCAGCAGCTGATGCGGGATGGTCCGATCTGTAAACATCTTTTACTTTTTACCAATGTCAGGGACAACTATGCATCTGATTGACTAACAAGGTCATTAGTAGTCACTTCCTATGTGTAGTACTTTCAGTCCAACTCATAGTGCAATGTTTTACATATCTTGCAAATTTGTATTGAATTTGACAATTTTTATGCTTTACGTGTTTATTTGTGACCCACCTCTTGGCCTCCAACAAATATGGAATGTTTATTTAGATTCTTGTCAGATAGTAACATTTTTAGCAAACTGAATGATTGGTAGAAACCCTTGCTTGATTCTTATTCCAGTAGTATCTCTTTTGATTGATTGTCGCCGCAGCTTTTGACGAGCAGCGTTGTCTAACTATGCGTATTTTGAGTGTTATCTATATTTTGATGAGAAATATGTTGCAAGGAGAAAAAGAGTCTATAAATTGATCTTATATATTTGTGAGAAGAACTTTAATACTGTCATCTTAAATGCCCAAAACAACAGCATTAAGCGTCCGTCTCTGTTCTGCCAAGTCCCGCCCTACTGCGCTGGGATTGGTTTGTCAAACAGTTCTGTGATTGGTGGTCTGAAAGTCCTTTTGTTTGATGGTCCGACTGCGCCGTGATTGGCTGGTTCGACTGTGCTGTAATTCGCCGGTCTGACTGCGCCCTGATTGGCTAGTAGGAGTGGATCATGTGATCAGCGACAGTCCTAATTGTGATTGTAACCAATATAATCTAACCACATTAGACTACACTTAATGAGAACCCTAAAGATAACCAAATCTCATCTGGCCCGAAAAGTCAGAATGTAACGAGACTTTTGACATGAAGATAGCAAAGGATGCAAAGGATGCTTTTACAGTTAAAAGTGTCAACTAATCACAGCGCATGAAGAGTTCTCTGCCCCCTGGAGGCCAGGAGAAGCAATTCTAGAATGTTACGATTCATTCCTCCTCAATGTTCCAAAGGATTCCAGAATGCTTCCAAGAAGTGCTCGTACAAATCCACATGTTCCGTCATGGCCCATCACATAACGCCTAAGAGTTATGGAAGCATGCCTCTGGGGACTGTTGACATAGAACATAACATGACAAATTTCAAACACAAACTCCCATTTTTTCACACAGGCCACCTCTAAGTCTTAATAAGATTTTAATGAAAAAAAACAAAAGCGACACTTCAAAGCATTTAAAATTACTTTTGGAAAAGTGCTACTCGTGGGGATCAAACTATTACAAGAACATATATTCAAATTAAAGCATTTAATTACTCATTCAGCAGCATTATTATCAATATATAGAGAACATTTCTTAAGTTGTGTTCACATGCTTTACTCGATCTATTTGCTCCGCTCTACTCACACAAATGTCACAGTGGGGTAACGTGGATCCACAAATATATGTCTAGATCCTCCGGGAACGAAAGAAACGTTTCTTTCCGCTAAAACCTAACTAACTCAGTAGAACATTACTCTTTTAAAAATAGATCTTTACTCTTTAAAAATATGTATAAAAAAATACAGAAAAGTTTGGATGAAACGGGTCTCAAAAAGTTTCTCAACATTCGTCGGCCACCGTCTCCACAAAACTGTCTTGTCATATTGAAATAAGCTTTTTATTACTTCTATGAAGTCATTCCTGTATTCTCCCACGTGAAATCTGGTGGATTTTAAAATGCAGTAAATCTGTAATACTGAAGATGCATCCACACCAAACGTGGGTCAAAACTTTCACGGAGCACAATTACATAGATAGTCAATGATGCAATGTCATTAATAATGCAAAGGCTTTGCATTATTTGCGTCGTTCGTTCAAGTCGCAAATACTCAAAACATTTTTCATGATGTGAAAGACTTTCAGTGTTGAGTTTTCTGCAAACACGTCAGTATCCGGATGAAAGTAGGACAATGATACGAAGGCGTAGGAATCTTATTGTAGATGTATTACAGCAAGAGCTTTAAGTATTGTTGCCATAACAGAAGGGGTCTATATTTGGGAGTTTGCGTTACTTGCGTGCGTGACACAAATCATCCCACAGTGACATTTGCTTGAGCAAAGTGATAAATTAAATTATCATTTAATGTTAAATGGGAATGCAGCATTGCAGATGTGCCATAAAACGTAATAATTATGCAAAGTGTGCGTTCACACTGAGCGTGAATACTGTTTTTTCTCACGCCAGCGTCGGCGCAGAATGTTTACTTAACATGCGTATGTCTTAGGAGTGAAGAAAATTGCTAAAAAAGGCTACATAGGGGAGTAGCTGGTAACTAAAAGACGCATTCTCAAGTAAAAGACACACGTTTAGGATTTTCAAAAATAGACCAGATTCTTTGTGGACTTTCTTCCAAACCTTTGCCGTCTGACTTTGGCGGCTTTATAAAGTTTTATCGTACAGATCCAGGCGTCAGTATGGAGCTACGATGATATCTCTGCATCCTCATCATCTTGCATCGAGACAGATGAAATTTAAAGAATGTTAATAAACTTTAGCGGTACAGTGTCACTACAATGGCCTCCCCTAAGTTCAAACTTTTCAACGAGCAAATACGAGAAAATTTAAAATTTTCCCATATTTGCCAGATTAGCTGAATTAAATTGACCTTTTACGTAATCATGCCATGTCACAAATTTACTTCCTGTTTGGTGAAGAGGCAATGCCCCGTTATTTTATTATTATTATTATGCCATGTTGTCTATTTATTGAAACAAAAAACAAAGACAATAATCAATATATGTTCCCAACAATCAAAGGGTTTATTATTCAAGTTATTTTTCAGCTTTCTAATTTTCCATATTACCGTTTGATTGTGTTCTTGTACATTGAAATTCTGAAGTCAATTATATTTCTTCTTTTTGTAAATTCTTTTGTTATGTTGGATCGAAATATGATTGTCAATGTGTGATAACATTTTTATACTGAGTACTACGTGTATTTGAAGTTTTGTTAAAATTGCTGCGGAGAATTGGAGAATTGCTGAGGAAAAACCCATGGAGCTAACCTGTTAGCAAAAAACCTTTGTTAGCATTGAATTACCTATTGAAATGAATGTGCACTTTTAGACAGGTAAAGCTAATATGTTAGCTCTAAGAGTGCAGGTAATACAGTGACCAACTTTCTAAAGCATGAACGGTCCAAAATCAGAAGATTTATTCTGAAATGTAAGTAATAACATCAATTGTCAAACAAATGTAAGTTATTTCTTTTGACAACAAAACGTTCAACTTGATGCTCATTGGTAATTGCTACAAATGCTAGTTTTTAACATATGATTTTAAAATTCAAGGTAACAAAGTAAAGATCCTCCAGTAGAACTTCCGAGGGGGCTTTCACAAATGAAAGTTGAAATCAATGTTCAGTTTTTTGTTCCATTGCATTCATCAATCTGCTGTGACATCATGAGCGCTATCTTGTTAGCTGGTGGTGGTTGGAGGTGTCCTGAAGTTGATATGTTTGAGGATGGAAAAATGGGAGTGACTTTGACAAAGACCAAATTGTGACGACCTGATGAATGGGTCAGAACATCTCCAAAACTGCCGACCTTGTTGGATGTTCCCGTCTGCAGTGATTAGTACCTTCAAATAGGAATGAGAACTGTTGAGCTGGTGACAGGGTCAGGGGCGATCATGTCTCATGGATGCATGTAGGGGGGCGAAGGCTGGCCCGTGTTGTCTGATCCCCCAGAAGAGCGGCTGCAGAACTCAATTGTGAAAACATTAATGCTGGTTCTGATAGAAGGGTGTCGGAACATACAGTGAAGTCACAGAGTTTTTTAGCTTGTAAAGGGAACAGTGTACATTTGATCTGGTTAGTTCAGGTTTCTCCTCATATGCTGGCTACTATGACACATTTTTGACAATTGATGATGGTAGCCTTGGACACTTGTCTGAACAATCCAATAAAGTTCTTCCATACACTAAACAAACTTGGTTCAGTTTGATCCAAACCGAGACTTCTTGTCAGATCGAACTCTTGATTGGTCTGTGGGGGGCGGTTTCACACCTGTAGTTTCAGTGTGGATCAAACTTTAAATTCTGGAAGTACGAAACAAACAAAGTAGGTGTGAAAGCTCCCTTAACCTACATCTTTCCTCATCATCACCTTTGACACCTTTGGGTTTGTCCGTTCTATTGATTGTTTCAACAAACATCTGAGCCTTAATGTCAGTGATAAACATGAATGTTGTTTTCAAGTTACGATGGAATTGCCTTCTTACCAATAATGAATTTCAACTTTTGTTTCAAACATGAGGAACAGTTTGCGAGGAGTGGCACATCTTCAGACCAAATGTCCAGTAGATGGAATTCAAATTACAGATCACAAATCAACCACATGGCTTGGGTGTAAAACAATTGTAGTATTTTTTTCTTCAAATATTTTGGAAGTCTTCAAAAACCGACCGGTTTGCTCCGACGCAATGGATGCGCTCTATTTCTCTGTCTGTTTGTTGTCATGTCTGTTCACTGGTATGGATTGTCTACTCAATACTCACTCACTTAACACTGAAATAAAGTTTCGGTTCTTAAAATGGCAGTCATTCGTTTGTGACGGTTCTTACGAAGTGGGAGATCTTATTGGGGTTTTTTCTGAATAAACTTAATTTAATGAAAGGAGATTATATGGGGCCCGCAGCTCCATCACCTCAGACATCTGATTTGAATGCTTTCATCTGAGGTTTACTGGCACGTCCAAATGGTAAGAGAGCCAGAGGTAGACTCAGAACTTATCGGAAGAATACAGATATCTGTGAATGCCTTGGGATGTATCCGGATGAGCTGGAGAGTGCTGCTGGGGAGAGGGATGATTGTGTTATGAGTCCCAAGAGAGGCACCACAGTAACAAAGACCTAAAAAGTAGTGATAAAGTGAGGAAGGAAGTGACACAAATGTACAGAGTGCTACTACATCTACATAGTGTCTTAAGCGGAAGCGAAGGTCCGTCCACCTTGACAAACCCGGAACAATGTTCCTGCCTGCATTTTAAGCTAAAATCCTGAATAGAATAGAGAACATTGTGATCATCGATTGTAGGTGTGTCACTTGAATACCCTGCTTTTAGGCTTTGTTCCCACAAACCTACTTCATCTACGAAGAAAAGGCAATGAGCTTATGGAGACCATGAAGACCAGATCTCCAAGGAACGGTGTTGAGGTGGGTAGGGTTATGACCGCAGCTTCAGGATCCAGGGAGGTATGGGGTACATTAAATGGTAAAGCTGACTTCAGTGGTTTAATTAGACTCTCCCTTTTCATTCAACAAACTGGATATGGTCTGTTCTGGTCATGGACGTTAAACTCTTTATGCAACAACAACATCACTCACAGTCAGACTAAGAAAACACAGATGGTCTGATTTGACTAAGCAGCAGTTGGTTTGGAGGTCATTTGAATCCTGTCAAATACCGATACTGGGTTAAATGAATTATTATTATTATTACAGCGCCACTCGTCACGTCCCATTACTTCAGGCAACATTTCCAAATTGTGCAGTCTCATAAATAAACTATGTCGAACCTTCAAAAGAAGAAGAACAACTAAAAAACAAAAAAAAACACACAACCTGAGTAAACACAGTTTGTCTCATAGAAAACAATGATCTTAATGACAACGATATGAAGGGCTGTTTTTTAATTCAACCTTCTATGGAGTTACAAACAAGCCAACTGTAATGTAGCTTAGAATAAAAAAATGTATTCTAAGCTACAGTTTTAATACATTTTAATGTTGTGATATCTGCACTAGTAAACCCCCAGAGGCAGAAGAAATTATTGCTTTTCATCATGGACTAAAACATGCCAGTCCTGCCTTCATAATTTGCATACGAAAACAACAAAAACCACAAAGATGAACACACACCCACACACAAATACATATAAACACACACAAATACATACATACACACGTGAAATGAGCTCTTAAGCAGCAAAGACACAGGAGGAGAGACCAGGAGCTGACACTCTAGGTGAGATGGATTATTATTATCTTTAAATCTTCATTTCATGGATATAATTATACAATAATTGTTGAAATATGACAAATGAAAACCATTCAACCTTCCTTAACTTAATATCTAGATGCTAGTCTACTCATCTTCAGCAGCAACAACTGCAACTAAACACTTCTGATAACTGGAGATCAGTCTGACATCACTGCGTTGGAATTCTGACCCACTCTTTGCAGAACTGCTTTAGTGCAACCACATAGGAGAGTTTATGAGAGCGAACTGATCTTTTCATGTCCCACCACAGCATCTCAATGGAGTTCAGGTCCAGACTTGATTAGACCACTTCAGGGCTTAAATTCTATTCCTTTTGAGCCATTCAGAAAGACTAGGCAGACCTGGTGAATGGTGACTGGACAATCTCAGTTTGACAGCTGAATTCTTGTCTATTATGGTGAGTCGTCCTGGTCTTGAAGAAGCAAAGCATCTCCACAGCATTCCACTAGCACCTCCGTGTTAGAAATGAGGTCCTATGTTCTTTGTGTGGAATGTTGACTTTGGTTTTACACCACGTGGAATGGGACATCCTTCTTCAAACTGTTCAACTTTTCACTCATCAGTCCGGAGAGGATGCCCCTAGAAGCTCTCTGGGTCATCGAGGTGTATGATGAGTCATTAAGTACACAGGATATGCAGTAGGTTTACAGCATTAAAGTTTGTAGGATATTACTAAATTTGTTACTGAATGGGACTGAATCTCTGTCATTTCATCGGGTATCTTAAAACTGCTGAGAACAATGTAAAGGTTGAGGATATCCTCACGATACAAATTGGAATGCACGTATTGTGC
Source organism: Lophius americanus (assembly GCA_037951165.1). Taxonomy (NCBI): domain Eukaryota; kingdom Metazoa; phylum Chordata; class Actinopteri; order Lophiiformes; family Lophiidae; genus Lophius; species Lophius americanus. The sequence continues at coordinate 2,112,345 of JBBDHG010000116.1, forward strand.
ACATTCACATGCATGCCCTTTCCCTCTTTCAGGGGTCCGCTCCAATTATATATGTTTTAGTTGCAGTGATGCTGGTGAAGGTGTGAACTACTAAGTACTTTATAAAACTGTGTCTGCATTTCCTGTAAATCAGATTTTTCGTCCCTCTCCTTGATAGGACTCCACTGTTTGACAATGCTGGTGAACAATTCATCCTCCTTCCCGATTGACTTCCCCAACTCCTCTTATTTTCTGCAATGTGGTGACTCCATCATTGCCAACTACATAACATTTTTCTGCTACTTGACCAACATGGTCTTACTCCTACCTCCGTCCATCTTTATCCTCTGTCTGGGCTACCAGCGATGGAAACAACTGCATTCTGGCTCCTCAGCGGCCTCTTTGAGTTCCCCTGACGTCTTCACCTACAACATGGCTGTCATGGAGCTGATTGGAATAATAGGGTTTACTATCTGCATCTGCGGCGGCATCCGTCAAAACATTGATATGATTCGTGTGGGAATTTTTACATCATCTTTCCCCTGGTCTGGACAGATAATCTTCCCCATCCTGATCTGTGTGGAGCACTATATTGCGGTTGTTCACCCCATCATTTACATGCGACTGAGGCAGGGAATCCTCATAAGGAATATTAGCACTGGATTAGTTTGGCTGTCATGCTTTATAGCGATCGTTATTAAGGGAATTATATTGAAATACAGTGTCTACACCCTAGTGGCAAATATTGGACTGATGATCTTCTCCTTCATTGGGGTGACTTTCTTCTGCCTCTCTGTTCTCATTGCTCTAATTCGCCCACGACCAGGGGAAGCCGGCGGGAAAAGAGAGCGGATTGACCAATCGAAGCAGAGGGCAGTCAACATCATCATTGGCATATGGGCAGTGCTGCTATTTAGGTTTGGAGGGAATCTGGTTTGCGATGTGATCACCTTCACATCGACAATCAGCCAGAGTGTTCAGTGTATGATGTCTACCTTCAGAGGGGGGTTTGATCTGCCCTGCAGTCTAGTCCTACCTCTGCTGTTTCTGCACAGAATGGGTAAACTACCAGGCTGTAAATGTAACACTGAGTCTGGATGAGGCTCCAATCAGATCCTTTAAGATTAGAGTGAATTAGAGTTTAGTAGATGTAGTAGAATCATCAGATTCGGGGCAATCATAGACAAGTGGTGCCGGGCATCGTTCCACCGACCTTCAGATAAGTAACCTCTGGGGACTGCTGACGGTTTGTGATGCACGAGAACCACAGGTGGATGCAGGTGTAACAGTGACACTGTGAACTGTTTTACTGCCGCATTCACTTTTTAAAGGTTCCTGTCGATGTAGGATTTAATAGCATATAGCGGTAAAGTTCCAAACATTGCAACCAATGGAATCTGCCTCAACTCACACCTTCAGATCCACATACCTGTATCCTAGCATAGTGGTTCTCAAACTGTTTTTGTCATTCCCCACTTTGGATTGGAAGAAATCTTCGAGTCCCACCTGTCCGCCATCACGCCAAGAAAATTGTAACAAAATAGGCCAAGTTTAAAAGTTAAAAATTTATTGAAATAACATCAAGGTCTAAATAACATTATAAACTCTAATAAAACAGGTAAGACAATAATATAAAAATAAGGTGCAATTGAATTATCACTTTGCATTAAATCACATCAAGAATGAATACATACTTGTTTACTTGTGTTTTTATAATAAACTGACCAAGATGCATGCTTGTGCAAAGCAAATTGTTACTCTGTTTTAATTAATTACTAATTCGTTATCAATGCATATCCAAAATTCTGGAAGCTGTCCACAAATATCAACAGCGTATTGTGTCTACCTCTACTTACATCTTTGTCACACCCCCCATCATTATCATAAAGGAGTGTCTAATCATATCCAATATTAGTTGGTAGTTGAACAGAAAACTGAATGTTGTCAACCTATGGGTTACAGCAGAACAACCAACACGGCACCGCTTTTAAAATAAGTGTGCATGATCCCCGCTCCGAACCCGACTCGGGCTTTCCCTGATGTGTCCGAGCTCCAAAGCGTCCCGACAGGACAAGTCTTCGGTTGGGTTTTCACACTTTAATTACACAAAATAACAGGAGGAGACACACTTTTGTATTTGCAAGACGGAGATGGGCCGTCGCGGCGCAGCAGGTAGGTGTGCCTTGCTGCCCCTCACCATCTCCCCCCTCTGAGTATGGGACCCCTCTCTTCAGATAGAAGGCTGTCTGCTCCCAAGAGCACCCAAGCAAACAAACTTCATTGACCGGCACATTGAAATTAGGATTAGCATGACGTGCAGCATTAGCAATAGAATCTGATCAGCATGTCATTTTGCAGATTTTTTTAATTGATGCGTGCATCTGTGCCGCTCTTGGCGGCTGCCCGTGTCACCCATAGCTAAATCAGTCAGTGCGTAATGTATTGTGAATAAAGAAAGTCATGGCCGTCCTAGCATGTAGGAGTCTCAGAAAGATGTCATCGTTCACCAATATCCTGGTAAGGGACGAGGTTCCTTCAGATAGAATTGTATTTAATTATTTTTATTCTGTAAAACTACTAATTCTTAACAAAACACAACAATAGGGCAAACGTTTAATTTGCCCAAAATGAAAAACAACAGAGCGTGAAGCCTCGCTGTCAACAACAATAAGCATGAAGACCTGAGTCATTAAACCTTTGAGAGGTAAAGCGATCAGTAGTATTACCTGTATTTTATGTCAAATTTAAATTGTTTTGTTTTTTGTTTTATGTTATATAGCTTATTTTCTAGTCTGTATTGTGACTGATTTTTTCATTGATTACCAAACATTGGTTCCAACTATGACAGATTGTAATAAACTCAATTTTGACCTGCTTGAACCAAATTATATTTTCTGACTGTTTTTCGTTACCGATGTTGTTTTTTTTGCAATTCTATTGTAAAAGTAATTGTCAAACAGCCAGTTTATTTGACACAAATTAAAGGATCACATGACAGTGTACTTCTAGGGCCAGTCCCAAACCCTGATAAACGGGGAGGCCCGTGTGAGGCAAAGCATTTGACGTAAAATCTATGCTAAATCAATATGCGGTATACGACGACTGATTTCTATACCGGATAGGTCGGGGCTCGGGTTAACGGCCACCCGAGCCCCGACCTAAAGGTTTACAAGAAGGAAATGAGACCAGCCCTTCTGTTTGGTTTGGAGACGGCGGATCTGCCCAAGAGACAGGAGGCAGAGCTGGAGGTGGCAGAGTTGAAGATGTCAAGATTTTCTCTGGGAATGACGAGGATGGACAGGATTGCACATATTCTGCAACCCTTCAATTTAGCATTTTGAGATTTAATCCAAATGTAAATTTTGTTATAAATTAAATGTTTTATTATTATTTATTAACTCTAAGTGGCAAAACTAACTAACTACTAAATTTCCTATTGCCACTAGGTGGCAGTATGACTTCGTCTGAATATTGACACCTTTGCACAGCTACTAGAACGGAAGCAGGAAGGCTGACGGTTGACGATAGATGAAGTAGATCTATCGGTCAACCGTTGATGAGTTGGCTCCGCCTATCCCAGGGACCCGCAAAAAAAACAGACAGAGCGAAATTCAAAAATTCACACACACAGCAGGCCCTCCTAAAGCACAATGGTATCACAAGTCAGGTATTCATGTTTTTTTTGAAAGAAAGGTCTCAAACTCTGTTTCTGTTTCTGTTTCTTGTGTTTAATATTAAGTATTATCCTCAATTTCATTATCTTCCTCCTCATGGGCAAAAGAGGTATAAAGGTTCTTCATCATCTTTCAAGATTCAAGCTTCACTTTATTGTCTTTTCATTGAGTATTTGCGTACACATGATATTTTGTGATATATAATATTGTTTATTAGCAGCTCCATATAGTGCATTACAAAAGATAGATTAAATAAGAATAATATATGCTCTAATAAGTAATGGAATGAACAATAGCTGAAATAAAAAACATGCAAAAATTTCAGACACCATTTGACACAATTTGTAGTCGTGTTTTACAGCAGTTGTGAGTTTGAGAAAAAATAGGTGCATTTAATATCCTTGTATAAGGTTTTGTTAACAGTCCTGTGCCAAATTGTCTTTGATTGTGGCACGTTAGCTAGCTGACAAACTGTGTCTGTCTTGATGGTGATCTTTCTGCTATTTCAAACACTAAACCCGGCATTGATACATCCAGAGGTTTGGAGCCAAGAGTCAACAGAAAAAGAGTAGATTAGGATATGAACATGAACCAAGTCAGTCTTAACATAAATACCATCTGCCTAATATAGTGGTAGTAATGAAGTGTGAAAAGTCAAAACAAATGACGCGAGTACTTGACTTATCATGTAATCATGCCTTGCAAACAATTTGCACTTCTTTTCCCTAATGAAGCATTAAAGGGGCAGTGTGCTCTTCCAATTTTGTTTTCTTTTAAGTGATACTGGAATCTACTCTGATCCTTGTTCTGACTTTATGTTCTTCTTGCAAGACCTTAGTTTCCCTGCTTGCTGCAGAAAGAGAAGAGGTAAGACCAGACTGCTAGGCATAAGGAACCAGACTACAGAAAACCACAGAAAACATCTCTCAGCCTCCCCCAGCTGTGGCAAGGAAAACAAAGCATTAGTGAGTATATTCCCCACAAACCGAAACAAAAGAACTCCCAGTATGATCAGGATGGTGTGAAAAGCCCTCAGCTTTGAAAGGGGAACTTTTTGTTTGCGCTCAACCCCTTTCCCTGGTGCTGGATGGTTGAGAACATAGAGAACATGGACGCTGCAGAAGGTGATGACGATCAAGCTTAGGAATATTAAAGCATAAGATAAAATGAAGAAATGGGAACCTTTTACGTTTAAAAGAAGTGTCCCTGCAAAGCAGAGAAGCCAAACACAGCAACTGGTCATGTTTGCTATTCGGATCCATTTAGCTTTCCTCAGATTCATGTAGGTGACGGGGTGAACAACAGCAATGTAGCGGTCCACGCAGGTCAGCAGGTGAAACAGCGTCTGTCCAAAGCTGTTGATGATGAGCATGTAGGTACCCGCCATCAACAAGTCTAGATTATCTGCTGTGATGCCACACAAAGTCAAGATGCATGCCAATACGGTCATGATCTCTATGCCAATCATGTGATAGGTGAAGATGTTGGAGTTGGTCGTCCTGGAGCGCTGGATCTGCCATCGTTGGAGACCCAGGTAGAGGACGAAGATGTACAGAGGGAGGAGGAAAACGGTGTTGGCGATGGTGTAGGCCATGATGGTGACAGTACCACCTGTTGACATAGTGCAGTTGTGCAGGACAGACTCAAAGGAGGAGTTGGGCAACATACCTAGAGGATAGAGAGGAAAGATGGAGAGAGAAACAAAATTAGAGAAATATCAAACTTTATATGAGAATATGTCTAAAATGTAGGTCTGTAGATACCTGCAGATATACACCTTTGTCTGAATAACTCTAATGGGTAAATGGTACGGACATATCCGATATTCTTCTCCAAACATTATTTCACTCTATAGCCTTGTAAGATCCTAGTAAATCCCGTACAGGAGTACTGGACCAGCTCTCCGTTTAACAGGTTTAATCCTTTGTTTCATGGGTTTGTGCCCTTGTTGAAAAATCATTAGGACTACTTAAGCTCGTAATGGGGAGACTCGCCTAGTTTCTCTTCTTCTGATAAAGCATCTGACCGGTGGCCCATTTGCCAAATACAGCATCTGGCACGCCCCCAGTGGTGTTAACAAAAATAATTTAGGGGCTAGGGAAAGAGTATCCCCAGGGATATACATTTAAAAACCACTGAAAAGAGATATGACCACTGAAACCTGTTAACAACCATCAGAGTGTGAAATGGGGTAAATATTAAACCTTTAAGTTAAGCACATTTTATACATTTACTTCACGCAATTTGGCATCGGGCAAAGCAACAGCAAAAACCTATCACACATCATTATCCTGGTTAATAATAGTGGGTAGTACACAAAAACATAGATAAAAAAGCCATCATTCTTATAAGAAAGAGAGAGAGAGAAGTGAGAGAGAATGCTTTTGGTTGAGAGAGAGAGGATGGAAAGAAAGGACTTGTTCGGCCACAAAAACCTCCTAATTCAAGCTCTTAGATTTAAAATCTTTACCTTGTTAAATGTTTCTTTTAACATTTTCATGTAAGACAATCATAAACTACAAAGAGTTCTCAGAGAGCGCAAGCCTCCACCAAGGCATACAGGTTGGCATAATTGTGATCAGATTCAATTAGATCACTTTATTTTGGACAATTTCACAATTTCACAATTACAGATTCCTCCATTAATTTATCTGTAATTCACAGCCTCTAAATCGACCAAAACATCCAACAAACTCTCTCTATATCTCTAAACTACTCTGGAACCGTCTGTCTGTCCTCATTCTCATGCGTCTTCCACTTCAGTGTCTCTGCTCAGCGCACAGAGCCAGCAACAAGTCGCGGGTCGACAGCATCTCTTCATCGTATCCCAGCTGTCATTGTTCAGCGCAGGAACGAAGATGATGTTTGGATGAACTAAAAAATGCCATTCTCCGGTTTAAATTTGTCTTTGTTGCGATTTTGCGCGTCACCATAATTTCACGTTACCGCTCCAAATAGATTACAATTTCCATTTTTCTGAAATGCTGTTGAAAAGTCGTCGACATCACCAAAATGTAACCTCTATTGTTTAGTTCTAAACTTTCAGCGATAAAGTGCCCCCGTAATGTAAGACATATACGACTGGCCTTTTCCAAAATCAGTCTAGTTCTTCCTTGCACTTAAGTCTGAAGGGGTATACATTTGAAAAAGAGCCATGAAATAGTTTATGAGGTACCCTAAGAAAAGAAAAGAAAAGCTCCCCCTACTGGGTAGAATATGAATTATTAGAATATAGAGATAGACCTCTTTGAGGTGATTCATATGCTCCAAAGTTGGACTAAAATGGACCATGAGTTAGCAAGTTTGTGTCAAAAGTTCCCCTCAGTGAGTAAAATTTGAACTTGTAAATTCAAATATGATCTATACTACGATGTAAAATAGATCCCCTGGAGTTTATTTATTTGAAAAAAAGGAAAATTAAAACTAATGAACAGTGTATCAGCTCCGTTCTCTGCATTTGAGCTATACTTGAGGAGCGGTGGGCGGCCCCTTGAGATGCCTCCCCGGGAGCATATTGGGGTTCAGGGTCTTTTTCAAGTACCCTACAACACGATGGCTGCAGAGGCTGACCAGGGATCGAAACCATTTGGGGACGACCGCTTGACCTTCTGAGCTACAGCGTCATAAATATGTTTGTATTAAGTAATTAATGGGGCGAGGGAATGGGGGATGGGGGGGCATCCACTGGTAACGGATTGGATACTGGTCCTGTGTACTGCAAGGAATGGGAGACGACTCTCTCTCCCAGGGGGTACGCTAACAAAATGGGGGCATCGTTCGACCTCATAATATGTGTTGAATATACTTACGTGAAGAATGACAACCAGCATTATCCCTTAAGTATGGATTAATAATGTCCAACAAACAACACAACTGTAAGAAAATTCTATTTATTTGTATGTACTTACCTGATATTATGTCCTATTTGAATTCCTGTGAGGCACATTTAATGTGCTGTTTTCAGATTCACTCAAATGTAAAATATCAATATCAATAATACATATATTGATAAACATTCTTATTGTATATTGTAGTTCTTTCTATGTCATGACATTTGTAATTCTTCAATTCTTCATAAATACATGTAATAAATATATTCTATATTGTACACATATATGATTATTTGATGTATATTATATAAGTCAATATACAAATATGATAATGTAAGTTGTAATTATAATAACTATATTTAATCCTTTAAGTTAAAAGATTTATATATTTTAGAAGTAAGCATTCATTTTCCTTTCTTTACACTACTTTTTTAAGTATAATAACATAAATATCATTTTTAAAAACTCACCTTGTTCACAGGTTTCACACCGATTGTTCTGATCTGCCGTTGTCTCCATGTCTGGACTCTTAACAGGTGTGTCGTATATTTTTGGGTTAAAGCTAATGTCTGTTTTTTGTGTGTGTGTGTGTGTGTGTGTGTGTGTGTGTGTGTGTGTGTGTGTGTGTGTGTGTGTGTGTGTGTGTGTGTGTGTGTGTGTGTGTGTGTGTGTGTGTGTGTGTGTGTTTGTGTGAGGCTGTTTTGCATTTTGTCAAACCAGTAAATACCGCTCGCCCTTTTTTCATTCGACTCATTTGATTTACAACAGACACGGACACCCAAAACAACAAATCTGAGCAACATCAGATTTTATGCTCATATATTTTCATTTCTCCCTTTGAGGTAGCTCGTTCTCTCAGTGTGGATCAGGGAGTCCTTTCCTGTCTTTAAAGTCCTGCTCTGCTCAGTTGGGTTCCTCCGGGGCTCCGCTGTCCTCACCCCAGCCCACCTCTCTTGGCTGGGCACGCATCCGTATATGTGGTGGTGATTTACTGAAAATGACCCATAGAACACATGCCACGCAACGTAAAATGCATAAAATGAAACATTTGCTCACATTGAGCTCAAACTGCTCAACAGGCACGTTGTATGTAACTATAATGTATGTAATCTAACTATAACGTATGTATGATGTTTGTAAAACTGTACTGTGTAATTTAGTCTCTTTTTCTGTATCGCTGTTCCAGGTACCAGTTCATTCTCTCTTTGCATGCAGCATCATGGTGTGGCGTGTCTCCGGCTCTTTAATAGGTAATAACATTTTTACATTTTTACAAAAATGGCCCTCTGTATACAGCACGGACACCACGGATACTACATCTCCCAGAATACACTGCAATACCCGGTGGGCCCATACTGTAAATTGAAGAGCGGCTGCTCCTGGCTGCAGAAACCAAAAAAAAGACAATCAACTAAGGTCAGCCCCGTGCTGCTTCAGTCTCCGCCTCTGTCTCAGAGGGCTCCTCAAAAGCATCTGCAAACATATAAGGAGAAAGTTCAGTGCATTAACTGTCATAGAGTAGTTTCTGGGGGTGTTCATCACAGGCTTAACTATTCATCTTTCATGTCTGTATGAACATTTGTCTAAACATTTGTTTAGAAATCAGACGTTCTCCGCAGCAAGAGTCCATTTCTCCTGATACATCAAGTACATTCTGCTGATAATACTTGAATACTTTCACCTCGATAACATTTTGAATGAATAACTCGGTACGTTGACATGTAGCGCGATATTTTCTTGTTGTGGCATCAGTATTTTTTAATGAAATCAAGAATTTGAATCCACGACTGATTCACCAAGAAGTGAAAGTCAGAGTGGAAACTTGGTGTTAGAAAACCATCATCGCCTACCATCCATTAAAAAGGTATCAGAAGCCTCCGCCACCTCCACCCTCTCCAGTGCATGCTGGAGCTGCGCATCCTTCTCCTGCAGCCGTGCCTGCAGGTGTGTCTGCATCCACTGCAGCTTCTTTTCCAACGCTTTGGTGCGCTGTTTCTGCCGCACCAAAGCGTCCACCGCCCTGTGATGGGCTTGGACACTCCGGCCATAAAGTTGTGGCCGGGACACGGAATCGTCCAAACAGGCAAACTGCAAAGACAGAAGCCATAATGTGAAACTGTAAAACACGGCACAAAACACTCTCAGCAGCTGAATCTCTCCTTGCTTCACGGATCGAAGCACTTTCTGTAGTTAATAGCATGAGAGATGAATGAATAACAATAATATGATAATAATTCCTACTTTATTTATGACAGTGATATACACAGTACACACATACAGGACAACCTTATTTACCACAAGTATCTACTTCACATTTCATCATTATCTTATACAATTATTCTAATATCAATGGTCCATATCTGACCATAAGCTGCTTCTGGTCTGTCCATATCTGACCATAAGCTTCTTCTGGTCTGTCCATATCTGACCATAAGCTGCTTCTGGTCTGTCCATATCTGACTATAAGCTGCTTCTGGTCTGTCCATATCTGACCATAAGCTTCTTCTGGTCTGTCCATATCTGACCATAAGCTGCTTCTGGTCTGTCCATATCTGACTATAAGCTGGCGTCCCTCAATACAAAACTTATTAGTCTGCAAAACAAACAATCGTTCCATCTCCTTCCTTATTATCAAGAAAGCGCTGCACGGAAACAGCCCTGGTTAGAATCCTTAATGCTCTGTTGATGGCTGGGGACTCTGGACTTTTAACCATCCTCGTCATCGATCTTTGCGCAGCTTTTGACACCATCTCAAACACCATCCTACTCGACAGATTAGCTTCTATTGGTTTCCCAGTGACCCCTCTCTCCTGGTTCAAGTCATATCGCTCTATCCGCACTCAGTTTTTAAAACACAAAACAGTTTTCCAGAATTTTTTTTACTTTTACAACCTTCCTAAAGAGTCAAAAAAACTTTTCATTTTGAATTAACATTTAATACTCACGCTGAGCAGCGTCATTGTCTGCCTCAGAGCCTCAATATCCCTATCTTGGCTTTGGCCGGGGAATTTTGTTCGGTATGGCGGCTCCATAAAGTCTGAGCGACATAGAACAGCAAACAAAAATCTGTGTCACAACATTTGCACTGATATGTAATCAACCATATCCAGCAAAGATGTGATCAATCAGGGACGAGATTAGCTTCGGGTGCGAGGGATCTGGGCCCAAGCACCCAAACCCTAACAGGAAACAATAACATACAAGTTTATGCTTGCTTTAATGGCCTTATCAGATCTTAGAATAGCTTTTATTAATCCATCACTGTAAAATTCAAGCGCTGCAAAGTTTCATATCAGATCATCATTTAGAGTGGCAGCCTTCAGTGGTCTACACCCACAATTAAATAACTCCTCAGCTCATAATCAAATAGAAGGTCAAATTCATCTAGTTGAATAAATTGGTTCAAACCAGGTTCAACAGCTATGAGATAAAATCATGTATCCCATCGGGTCCTCCAGTCTGACATGGCTGATAGTTTCGACTGTGCCTTTGCGTCTGCATCTGTTCACAACAGCGACTATCAAGGTCATTTTTCAACGGAAGACCCACTAGCCAATTTTAACAATACATGTACCTCAATTATTAATTCATAGCATTTACAAAACAACCCTATACTGCTCTCAGAACACACAGGCTTAATAATAGCACTGGAGGTATCAATTCTAAGCCTAAAGATTCTAACGTCATAGTATCAGAGTTCAGTGAAGGAAGCAAAGTCTACTCTTCTAGTATTATTACCTGTAAGCAAAGTAACCCTAGATCTCTAATCACAACCAATGATTGTTTAATCAACCCTCCTCCTGGGACACATGCTGAAGACACCCCAACCACCTGTGAACTAATTCTGTCAATTCTTTTCAGAACCAGATAGATGAACTCAAACTAGATTGTCCTCATTGTTGGGGAACCTCCTTCTCCTCACTAGAACCCCTCTGCTCTGCCCGACACCGTCCAGCCTCTCTCGCTCTGCTCTTAAAGGACATAATGGACAAACTGAAGCCATCATCTTGTCCTATTGACGCTATGCCTGCCAACTTTCTGAAAGAGATGGATTTTAGTAGTGTTGGTCCTCCTATTGTATCTATTGTCAAAAGGTCTTTGTCCTCGGACTGTGTTTCCTTTTCCTTCAAGCACGCTGTAGTGTACCCACTTCTTAAAACGCAGAGCCTTGATGCTACTGATTTGAATAATGACAGACCTTTCTCTAAACTTTGGTTTCTCTAAAAAGTCTATTTACTTACAGTTGAAAAAGTTTCAATCAGGTTTTCATCCACATCACAACACCGAATCTGTTCTCAGTAAAGGGACTAAGGACCTCCCACGGTTTTGGATCCGAGCTCTGCTTTTGACACGGTAGATCATTTTATCCTACTGGATCGGTTTAAAGAGGTCGGCATTAGAGGGACTGCTTTGGAACGGCGCTGCTCAATGAGATCATAAAGGACATTTCAGTTCCATCATGAAGTCCTTTTCTACTGACATGGAGGTCAGTGCTGAAAACCTAGGATGCCCAATCCTAATTATAATAATAAGCAACTTTTATTCCTCCTCAGAAGCCCGATTGCTGTTCCTACTTCAAACATGAGGACTGATGATTCCGTACGATGACATACTAGAAAGTAAAGCTACATGATAGAGAGTGGAGCAGCGGTGATTAGTGGTTACTCACACTCAAACCACACAAACACGGGTGAAAATGAATATATTCAACACACCTGTTAACAGTCCAGACCCACACTGGTGCCACCCACCATCAGAAAAATGCAGAGACGGTGACGATGAAAAACATTCTGCTTATTTAAACAATCTCTCCTTTTTTCAGCGGTTTAGGTATACAAATGGCAGCTTTATTTCACCTTATGTCACTAGAATACTTCTAAAGGCATTTTAAAATGACCCTGATGGTGAAATTGAAGCACCTTATGAACCTGGACTGTTTCACTTCATGAACCTGGACTGTTTCACTTCATGAACCTGGACTGTTTCACTTCATGAACCTGGACTGTTTCACTTCATGAACCTGGACTGTTTCACTTCATGAACCTGGACTGTTTCACTTCATGAACCTGGACTGTTTCACTTCATGAACCTGGACTGTTTCACTCTATGAACCTGGACTGTGTCTCTGTGTATAATAAGCTGTTTAGATTAGTGACATCACAATGTGGCTATCGATACCTTTGGTCCTTTGATTTCTTTTATGTTTCTTTGGGATGGAGCTTTGGGCTCAGTTCCAAGAGTTCCTCTGATTCCTTTGATGTTCCTTTAGGTGTGGAGCTGGGGGCTGGGTACTGTTGTTCCTTGCTAGATGTCTAGTTTGGTATCAGATTTGTTTTGTGTGGTGTTGTCGGGGATTGGACTTTGATGGAAACACTGAACTGGCTCAATAATGGTCTAAAAAATAGAAAAACAAATAAAAAATAGATCTTATCATTTTTGATTCTTTTTCAAAAAAGAGGAGGATATCATCATTAATCAATCTCATTACTGTTATTTCTTTCCGTGGTTTTAATGTTATGGCCGACAGCTGGAAAGTTTATCGATGTTCCCTGGTTATATATCATGCAAATAGGCCAGATTACATACAAATACACACACATTACGCACAAACACGCACAGACACAAGCACACACCCTGAAAACAACATTAAACAGTGTGTGTGGGTATACACGCACACACACACACACACACACACCTTGACTTACAGAATGGTTAATGCTTTTACGGACAACTCCCCGCTTCACAGTCGAGACACGCGCAACACCAGATCCAACCTGAAATCCACTGACAAGGTGAGTTAATAATGATGATGCTGTGATAAATAATAATAATAATAATAATGATAATAATAATAATAATATATAAGACAATGATAAAAGGTGAGATTATTTTTGACACAAATTTCTATTTGGCTTATTACACATATTATTATTATTATTATTATTATTATTATTATTATTATTATTAATAATAAATGTTTTTGATATAATTACCCCAGAGCGTTTGTAAGTTATTCAATCTTTCAGTTATTATTTAAACTGCAAAATCCTGGCATTTGAATTTATTATCATCAAAAACAACTTATCGGTACATATTGAGTCAATAAAAATACATTATATGATGTACTTTAGGTATTTTTTAGAGTTAATTACAGCCGTCTGGCTCACAGTTCAGCCATGTCTTATTTATGCTGCCAGTTTGAAACAGACAATGTTGGAAATAAATGCAATGCTTCCTTATTTACATTAAGAAAATGAATTAACATGTCTGGCACACGTCCTCTAGATACCAGTAAAACGTTCAGCCTTCAGAAAAAATATCCATCTTTATGACACAGTAGCGTCTCGCATTGGAAATAATGAGCTTTATTTTATCACGATCTGGTCAGCAAGGATAAATTCTCTACTCTTCAATGTCATGAATAGCATATAAAATAATGATGTAATAATGATATAATAATGACTAATTAACTGTAATAAATTGAGTAAAAAATGGAAATAAAGGTCTAATAGAGGAAAATGTTTCAGTCAGCATTCGTAAAATTGATTACTGTTAATCAATTACTTGAAATTAAAAGTACAATTGCTAAAACGGTCAGTAAACACACAGCTGTAAAATATTAAGGGAGTTAACTCACAGTCTGGATCTCGAGGAAAGGAACTTTCAAGTTGAAAATCTTTATTGATATACATTGTGTAACTTGTTTAGAACAAAATTATGCAAGAACGATAGATGGAAATCAAAACAATTAAACCATTAAGGGATGGATTCTAAATTACACCAATAATCGGGGTGAAAAACTGAAATCACAGGTTCTGATCCAACTCCAGTGAATTTCATCACAACAACTCATAATGTGACCCGGGAGAGTGTTTGAGGCCCCCATGCCAAAGGGACCTCCTGAAAAGGTCTGGGCATTCTCCTGATGAGATGATGGATGGTATCCTGGGGGATCTCCTCCCAGACCTGGATCAGGGCTCCTGGACCGTCTTTGGTCAATGGTGGTAAATTTTGATGCAGCGATACATAACGTCTCAGAGGTTCTCAGGTGGATTCAGGTTCAGGGAACATGAGGACTAGTTAATGGCATCAATACCTTCATCCTCCAGAAACGTCCTACACACCACATGAGGTTGGGCATTGTCCTGGACCTGAGGAACCCAGTGTCCTACGGACCATTGTATGGTTCCGAGTTTCATCCTGGTATCTAACAGCAGTCAGGTTACCGTCGGCTAGTCCTTGGAGGTCTGTGAGACCATCTGAGGATCTGTCTCCCCAGAACATCACTGATCCACCACCAAACCGGTCTTGTTGGATGATGAAGCAGCAGCATTACGATTGCCACATCATCTCCAGACTCTGTCAGGCCTGACACATGACCTCAGTTTGAACCTGTTCTCTTTGTGAAGAGAACAAGGTACCAATGGAGAACCTGCCAATTGGCCAAAGCACGTCGGACCCCCATGCCACCCTCATGCGGTCTGATGCTGATAGTTTTTTCAGAAACATCACCAGTAGCCAACTGGAGGTCATTTTGTAGGGATATGGCGGTGCTCCTCCTGTTCCTCCTCACACCGAAGGAGAAGATACCAGTCTGGCTGCTGGGATGTTGTCCTTCTAAGGACCTGTCCAGCTCTCCTGGTGTAACGGCCCGTCTCCTGGCATCTCCTCCATGCTCTTGAGACTGTGCTGGGAGACACAGCAAACCGTCTTGCAGCTGCACGCAGGGATAATCCATCCTGGAGGAGCTGGACTACCTGAGCGTCAGAGGGCTGCAGGGTCTGTCTCATGCCACAGGTAGTGGCAAAGACACCAGCGGAACACAAAACTAGAGAAGAGTCAGTCAGGAAAGATAAGTAGAGAGAAATGGATTGTGGTCACCAGCTGCACAACAATTCCCTTTTTTTTTTTTTGAGCAGTGTATAAATATTGGCTTTTTTCATAAGGCTTTTACACATACATTTTCTACTTTTTCTGAACTGTCTTTTAGTTTGTGTTTTTTATCTATATCCATCTCAATGCCTGTGCAGCATTTTGCTCAACGCTTTGTGGTTACTTTAAGCGTTAAATAGAAATAAACGTTTTCTTGACATGACTTGAAATCCTTTCCCTGTTCAATTCTATTTATTTCTCTCCATCTTTCCCTCTTCCTCCCTCTCGCTTTACATGTAGCCATGCCAGTCAATTCCTCTTCCTCCCACAATGACACTCATACTCCTTCCCCGCCCCCCTTTTCCTTGACCATGTTGTTTTTCATGCGCAGCTGCTTAGAAACCCCAGAGGGAGTGATCAACATCACCGCCTACGTTGTCACCAGCACCCTCGTCGTCCTCCCTCTCTGCATCTTAGTCCTCTACATAGGTGTTCAACGATGGCTGCTGCAGCGCTCCAACACAACCATTGACCTCTTCACCTACCACATTGTTCTCAATGAGATCATAAGCATCTTGGGGTCCTCGCTCATCTGCTGTGGCGTCCATGCTAAAATCCCAGTGATGTTGGCGGTGGGAATCTACCTTTGCTCCTCCAACTTACTTGGACAGTTGACGTTTCAGATCCTGTCCAGCGTGGAATGCTATCTTGCTGTCGTTCACCCCATCACCTACCGGAGCGTGAAGGGGACAAAAAGAGTCACACACATCTTCATTGGCATTTTTTGGCTGCTGTGCATTTTCGGAGCGGGAGCCATTTTTGTGAGAAACCAAGCATTCATCATCCTAATCTTCGTCATTGTCTTTTCCTCGACCAGCGTTGTTGTCTCTTTCTGCAGCATTTCCGTTCTCTGTGTTCTGAGCCATCCAGGCCCTGGGGAAAAAAGCCGGATTGACCCGTCAAAGCTGAAGGCGTTCTACATTCTCATAGTGATTCTGGGAGTTATGACTTTGAGGATTGCCAATATCATTCCTGTTATTTTTGTGTACGCCGCCTCACACACAAAGGAGGAAGTACTAAAGTGTGGCGTGTGGTTGTCAATCCACTGGTTTGCTCTGCCCAGCAGTCTGCTGTTACCTCTGCTCTTTCTTCACAGGGCAGGAAAACTGCAGCATCATGAGATGCTCATCTGTAAGACTTGTCTCCAAAGTCCTTAACGTTTTCCCTTAAAACACGCATAACATTAATGATTTGCCTGATTTGCCTCTAAAAAACCTTAGAACCCAACTTGCATGAATAGAACCTTTCATTATGGAAACGGCCATGGTGCAGCACCAAAGCTTAGTTTGAGATAATAGTGACCCAAGAATTCTTTACAAGAGCCTTCAGTAGCTAACAAGGAAACAGTTCTTGCTTGGCATCTTAAGTCCGTGGGTCGATGGAGGAAGATGTCTGAATGGGCATTGGGAGAAAGCATGTGAAAATGCATCTCTCGTCCATAGAGAAACTGAAGATACGCCTCCTAGTGGCCCCAACCTCTCAATTTAAATGTGCAGTTTGTAAAGTTTAGCATTTAATGATGAAGTTCCAGATTACAACCTTAATTACCCCATAGCTCATCCTTCCCTATTCAAGAAATGATGGTATTCCTGTCAAACTGTCAGAATGCATACACAACCAGACCCCTGATAAGAGGATGAAAATTGATGGATGGACACCCTGACTTTTGTAAAATACACCTTGGCTATCGCTCACCCCTCAACTAACTGAACCTTCATCCATCCATTTTCTGTAATTGCTTATGCTGTGCAGGGTCTTGGGGGTGGCGGTTGTGGGGTCTGGAGCCTATCGGGGCTGACTTTTGGTGGGGTAGACCATTTACAAGTCACCAGTTCGTCTCATGCATGACAGAGAGAGACCAACAACCACTTACACCCACGTTCACAACTACTGTACTGGCATTTTACGGACAGAAATTCACCTGTTCTTAATGAAGTCTTAGGGCAGCGGCAGGAAGCTGGGGAACCTGGGGTGAAACAATGCAAATGTGTTGAGAACATGCA
Source organism: Lophius americanus (assembly GCA_037951165.1). Taxonomy (NCBI): domain Eukaryota; kingdom Metazoa; phylum Chordata; class Actinopteri; order Lophiiformes; family Lophiidae; genus Lophius; species Lophius americanus. The sequence continues at coordinate 2,129,763 of JBBDHG010000116.1, forward strand.
AACCCCACACAGACAGGCCCCATGGTGGAATTGAACCCAGAAGCTTCTGGCTGTGAGGTAACATGCTAGCCAAGCAAATGTGACCACCTTTTGCCAGAGACGGAGACAAAATTTTGATTTTTATGTTTTGCATTATCTTATCGTGTCACGGTCACCCTAAGAGTTGTCTCGTGCAAGAGCTCGTCTGTATTTGCATCAGCAGAGGATAAATTACAGCCGTAAATCAGAGGCAATGCAAATGGATGAATGAATGTTAACTGCATATACGACATGCAAAGTTACAACAACATGCAAACTGTCTGCAGTCTAGACCAGAAGATCACAAAGATCCTCACCAACTACAGATGAGGGGAATTTATTACATGGATGTGATTAAAGGTTTTCTGGTTGCAAGAAATCAGTTGCATAGTTCGACTAACACTAAAAGTTGTTAAATATAGATAGATATATAGATAGATATAAACTGGTAGGTTGATGTTAGACCGATTTTTCAGACACAAGGCAAAACTATGGCCTAAAAAAATAAATCTTGAATATTTATGTAGATTTTCGTTCCCCTTCTTCTCCTCCACAGTTATTTTCAGTCATTGTTCTTAATTGCCGGTTCTGGCATTGTTTTTGAACAGCTGCTCATTTGTCTATTTATGCTCTACTGTTTGATGTTATACTTGTAATAGTACACTTAAGCCTACTGAATTACCAAAATAAGACGGTTTGTGGGCCAACAGTGATAACCAGATAACCTGAGCTGCAGTCACTGTCGTCATTCACCTAATACCTTAATCAAGAGGAGATGAGATACCTTAGTACCGGCGAGGGTTAGCTTCTCTTTAGCACCCCATATTATTTAGTGGGTGCTGTGCAGGGCACACTCCTACCATGTATATTAGTTCTGGCTAGAATCTTGCATATTTACATGTATATGTTTATTAATATGCCATGTCCCTTTTATAAAAAAATAAAAAATGATGCATGCATATGTGCTGTCACCTTCATTTTCAAGGATCGCAACTTGGCTCGGATCGACAAAGCGGTGGAAAGATAGTCTCGTCAACTCAGAGAACCACGGTTTCCAAGTAACCTTCAGTTCTTTTTTGTATGGAGACAATCTCTCCACTCAGCTACGTATTTATACGTCCAGAACCAGCGACAATGAATTGTTAAATAATGTACAATATATATACGACCCCTCCACAGCCGTCACGACGGCACCGGCTGCTGTTTGCATTTGTGCATGCAAGATTGTGCCCTGAACATCACTGGCCCCCTCAGGAGAAAAGATCTCGTAATTACAAGATACGGATGTCTTTGATGTTTAACGTTTACCGGGCATCTGTAACTGTATCTGTCCTTTCACCGGAGTCGTGTTTGTCCATTTGATGTTTTAATAGTGATTTCCACCGTTAGCGAATCTGTTCCACTTAGTGAGTTTCTGTAGCTTGTGCATTTCAATGGTCCTCATATAACTGCCAAGCATATCCAATAATATATAACCTTCTCAGCGCTCCGGAAGAATGACTTTCACTGCTGCCGCCACTATGTGGTTATAATTATTCAGTCACTCGACGCCTGCAAAATGATGAGCCAGTCTCAGTATTTGGTTCAGAAATCTTGGAGAGAATGTGTGTGTTTATTAACGACCCGTGGATCATTTGCTGGACGGGAACACACGTGGATGGTGGCGCTATATTATATTACGCTTTCAATAAGAAAGTCACCTGACTCTGCTGTGCGCTACTGCTAAGTTGTGCTGATGATACTTGACAAATGAGTTATCAGTGCATGTAGTGTGTAAAATGTACACACACAATCATGACAGAGGCATGGAAGTTTCTGCAGGATATTCTTATGTTATTATTATTATTAATTGGTGCTTTTATCTGCTTTTAGCTTCTCATCCTTTGAGATTTGAACAGAATGTGACGTGCGTAATAAATACAATGTATAATTAGATTATTATTATTATTATTATTATTATTATTATGGAAGTGGGCTAATACTGGAGAAGTGGCTGTGTTGCCGTCTGTATTGTCTGAGTAGTTCTATACTGGACGTGAAAGAAGCTGAGCACAACTTACAGCATCAAATCATTCAAGACACCCTTTGAAGCAGGATATACATATTTATGTTTAAAATTAAGAAATAGAAAATACACCTGTGTGCATGCAAATATAAAGTAAAGGGGAAAAAATTGTCCAATCCACAAAGGCATATATAGCTACTCAGTTATCTTAGGATAATTAAAAATAACATCTTTATTACCATTCTTTCTCTCTCTAACTAACTTCGTTCGCAGCAGCTCTGAAATCTGCTCTGCATGCCCCTCCTCACATTTTCCGTCAGAGTGACACTCAAACCTCTCCACCTTCCACGCGGTCGCCATAGTGAGAGCCAAAGGGATGGTAAGGAACATGTCGCCATTGGCTCGATGTGACTGTTTTGTTTTGAAGGGATCTACTTCATGTTCATGGATAAACGCACAAAAGATATGAACGAGACTCCCTCTGCTGCCTGTCTGTTCTCTGTGTTCGGATCCTTCAGGGCCAGGGGTCAGAAAGTTGACCTCTTCTCTCCGTCATATACTGCCACCTCTTCCTTTTTCTTCCACCTGATCCCTGCTCTCACTGAAGATCACAATGTCATCCGTCAACATCAAAGTCCATGGAGACTCCCGCCTGACCTAATCTGTCAGCCTGTCCATCACCGTAGTAACTAAGAAGGGGCTCGGAGCCAATCCGTGATAAAGTCCCACTTTCACCTTGAGCCCATCAGTGACTCCTGCCACAAAACTCCTTCTGAATTTTCCAAGCAGGATTTCAGAAATCTTATTCAGGTTTTAGGAATTTTGCCTTCTTTTTTTGGACTTTGATAGTCACATTAAAGGCACACTGTTGAAATCCTGCAGAGTTGAGGTCAGAACTTGCCAAAACACTTTATCGTTGTAGACTTTGTGAAAAAATGTTGCATTCTGATCATTTTGCAGAGAAAAAAAATTAATCCAAGGAGTCTCAATCGTTTCATTTAGATGTATGGCTTTATTACAGACAGGAATTACCCAGAATCCTCCCCTTCAGGTCCAGCAGGTCCAGCTCTTAATGAGCCTGTTGGATTTGAATATGCAGCCGTTTTAAGTTACAGCTCATTTGAATCTACTTTAATGGACAGAGAGCGGGAAGAACAGTCAAGCGGATCCTTCGCTGTGTTGGCTTATACTTATTATAAGAATCATCATCGTCATCGTCATAATAATAATTGATTATATTAACTATATACAGGGTTCATTATGCCCAGCGTGAGATTATCTCCTGCATTAAAACTGTCTACAGTGGTTGAAATTATTGCAAGTCTTTCATTTTAGATTTGTGCACTTGTTTGGTTGTTGCAATAAAACATTGTAAAAAAATAAAAGCCAATTATTGCATTCAAACTCCTGGCAGAAAAGAATTTCAAAAATAATTGTTAATTATCTAAAAGTACTCATTCTGCAGTAAAAAAAACAAACCTGTGAGTGATTTATTATTTTAGAATGTATGTTAATTAAGTAGTCATGTGATCCCCATTTCAGGTTTATACACATACTCACATTTACTCAACTTCTTGTTCTGTCCACTCAGAAACCTGTAAAATACAATAAACGTATTTAAGGGAAAGTCAAGAAACTAGAACATTCATTTTAAGTTCTTTAAGTTGAGAATTGATCCGAGCTGATCAGTTTCCTGATTTTCTGATGTTTTGGTTTTGTTTAAAGTAAAGTCATCTTATTGTATTTACAATGCTATGGCTCTGGATTGAAAGGACCTGGCTACGACCTGGAAGGTGAGACGTTCACCGTCCATCCTTGAATTGGATCCAGTTTTTTTAATAGTACCCATCAGATAGTAATAATCTTTTATTTATTGCAAATTTTAAATGAGCTTCAAATCAAGATGAAATGATTGAACCAATCCTGAATTACCCCCAACATAATCATAGATCGGCCATAACATTATGACCACCAGCCTGATGTTGGTTACATCATGCAGTCCTGGGAATGCTTTGACCCAATTGTTTAACCATCACTCAGATTATTTCACGTGACAATTTCTCCTGCTGGAGACTTATATTTATTGGATTCTTTGACTAAAAACCAGAATCTCATCTCATGTGTTTTTATATCATTATGTTTTTGTACCCCTTAGTATTTAAATCAGTCTCTTACTCCGGAGCTGATTTGAATAACATTGAGCTTTGAATTTTCTTACGCTATACAAACTCATTTGACTCTCTCTGCTCCTCAAGCAAGACTCCAAATCACTATTTCACCAAATGACCCAAATATCGGGGAACATTTGCCTTTTAAATAGCCCTTAATCAAATATTGCACATATTTGTGAACATGCAAATAGCTGGAAGTCCTGCTCAGTCCTGTCTTTTGCACACAAACGTCATATTATGTGCACAGATATTGTAAAATAAGGAGAAGACTGTTCTGAAGACGCACGGAGAGGAAGACGAAGTGTTTCTACTCAGGTCAGCATCTTTTAATGATATTATACACGTCTTAGTCATTACAGTTAATGAATGTACTATATATATATATACATATATATATATATGTATATATATATTATATTTTCGATGGATTTTATTTTTGACAAATTCTGCCTTAATTAAATATAAATTGAAATATTGGGTATTTAAAGACTTGAAGAACTTATGAAGAATATAATGATATAATAATGTGAATTTGTTTCATGAAGAGGCGTTGGATATTTAAAGACAATTATGGCGATACGTTCAATTGCAGATGATAAATACAATTGGGAAGTGAAAATTTAAATAGAATTTATGGCTGTAAGTTATTGGCATTCTTTCATTTCTTTCTTTACAAACATGTATCAACCATCACAAAAACATTTTATTCTAAATATTAATAGCTGAGTGATGATTATTCTGTAACAACTTGACGCAATAATCCCGTCTATTCTGTCGCACAGAGCAGATTTATTGTACGTTCTCAAATAATAATAATAATAATAATAATAATAATAATACATTTAATTTAGGGGTCAGAGTCTTTATTTTCCTATGTGACGACAGAAATCTTACTTTCTAACTTCTATTGTTTTCGAGTTAATCTCCATACAGCCTACATGTTTAACTTTGGTATTAATGAATCAAGTAATAATGTCCATTTCATCAGTTTTATCATTCTACCATAACATTGTCAGTGACGTAATATTGAGACAAGACAAGACG